>JBBDGP010001076.1:515000-1715000 GCA_037952835.1 Lithobates septentrionalis | reverse complement strand
TTCTACTATTCCCGCTGGGAACAATGCCCGTGGTGTCTGGGAATGGCTAGGGAAAATTTAGAGATTCCCCTGCCACCGAACTCCACTGGATGCCCGTGGATAGTGTTGGTTTTTGCGGAGCTCCCCATGAGCACGTTTTTCTCCATCCACAGTTGGCCACGCCCCTGATTTGTCCATATTTAGAATCCAGCCTAAGAACCTCAGGAAACGAACCGTAGTTGTAACGTTTTCTACCAAGGTGGAGTAAGCTTGGTCCCTTAACAGAAGGTCATCCAGATATCCTACCACTGTGATCTTTTGGGACCTTAGGAATGCCAACACTGGAGCCAGAATCTTTGTGAAGACCAGAGGGGCCATGGCTAGACCAAATGGAAGTGCCACAAACTGGAAATGATACCCTTCTATTGTGAAGCGCAGGAATCTTTGATGTGGACCGAAAATCAGTACATGCAGGTATGTGTCTTTGATGTCTATGGACGCTAAAAAATCTCCTTTTCTCAAGGATGCGATTACTGAACGAACCGACTCCATACGGAAGGTTCGGGTGTTTAGAAAAGAATTGAGGGATTTGAGGTACAGGATGGGCCTTACTTCTCCGTTCGGCTTTGGCACTGTAAATAGGTTCGAGTAGAACCCCTTGAACCATTCTTTGTGCGGAACCTCGATAATTACCTTCTGCCTTTCCAGCTGTTCTAAAGCCAGGAACATGCCCTTCTTTTTCCGGGTCTGATGGGACTCTGGATACCAAAAACCGAGTTCCCCCAAGCATCTGCGAACCGCCGCAGTCTGCCCCCCACCCGCAAGAGTGGGGGCGGCCCTTCACAAGGAAGACTTGGAATTGGTTTTGGCTGGTTTATGGGTCCAGGGTGTTTTTTGACCTTGAGTAGGTCTTAAAAGTAGGTTGCTGAGGCTTTTGATACCTCTTGGGAGAAGAGGTACTTGGCCCAGGAGCGTTAGGAATCTTAAAGGAAGGCTGCTTACTCTTTCTTTTAACCGGAAGCAAGGAACTTTTCCCTCCTGAGATCTTTTGGATATATTTCTACAGATCTTCCCCAAATAGACGCTCACTGTGAAAAGGAAAAGCCACGAGTAGCCTCTTGCATGGCGTCTCGGCTGACCAGTTTTTCAACCACAGTACTCTGCGCATATGGATTGAGAGTAGCGCAAAACGAGACATCTGCTGGATCGAGTCCTTTAATGCGTCTACCGCAAAACATAAAGCGCGAGTAAGTTCTGACAATTCATCAGAAAACTCCTCTTGAACAGGCAGGTTCCTGACCAACTTCTTAAAACGGTCCTTTAATGCCTGACAAATACCGATAGCCGCAACTGCCGGTTGTACTGCTGACCCAGCCACCGCAAAGGAAGCTTTTAGTAAGGATTCCAGTTTCTTATCTGCCGGATCCTTAAACCCCTGGGCATTATCCACTGGACAGGCTAGGCTCTTATTCACTGAAGAAATGGCAGCATCAACCAAAGGTGTACCCCACTTCTTCCTGAATTTTTCCTCCATAGGATTAAAAAAAAAACCTTTTTGGAGGCAAGTATGTCCTGTCCGGGTGGTCCCAGTCAGCGTAAATTACCTGTTCCAATAAAGGGTGCAAAGGGAACGCCTGGGAACCTGGCTGAGGACGCAAGGATCCCAACGTAGAACAGGAGAGTCCTGGTCACTGGACCGGGGGTAATTTAAATCCAGCTCTCACCATCTCAGCCAAGGACTGAATAAACAATTTCTGGGATTGGGAGGCCGAAATTGGTTCCTCAGAACCTGAGTCCTCTGCCGAGGACTCTTCAGCCTCACCTTCCTCCTTGTCTTTAACAACTTCCTCCTCCAAATCCTCTGCCCATTCTGGATCTAGATCACAAGGACCCATGTGGCTAAAAGAGTCCTGGTGCTCAAGTGACTCTCCACTGGGACCGGGCTCAGGAGAGGGAGATCTATGACGTTTCTTCCCTCCCTGTGCTACTGTGGCAATCATACCAGCTATCTTGCCTTCAAGGCCAGCTAGGGCTGATGCTAAGTCATCCTTAGTAACATAAGCCGATGCAGGGATATTGGTAGTGGCCACCACGCCTGACAACTGCAATAGCTCAGCCAGGCCAAATGCCGCAGGTCTTTCAGGGGAGACTGATGCTGCAGTAACCTGAGGTTGATCTCCTGTTTTTGAAGTAGTCCCTTTAACCCCTGGACTTGCCCTGCTCCCCGCACCTCGTTTCCTGGAAGACATTGCTTACAAGTTTTGAGGAAAAAAAGCACTCCCTCTGAGTTATATGGCTGGATCCAGCTTATAGCCGCTACCACAGCCTTTACCAGCCTTCAACCTGTTGCAACTGTCCAACTCACGTGCCCAGACCTCTGTGTCCCACCGCGCACTAGGCTCCTGTGAGCCTGACTGACAAGCAGCATTGTACATGCAGGCGCGTGACCTCCCTGTATACTCGCGCGCCGTCACGTGACCAACGCACGCACGCCCGTGCTCTACTGCGCACGTGCACACCCGCGTGGCACACGCCCGTGCGGCGCACACACAGGCATGTCGCGACGCACGTGGCGTCCACCACCCGCGCACACGGATGAGTACAGCGCACGGGCACGCGGCGCACGCCCCCGACGCATCGCGCGTGCACGGCACACAACGCCCACGTGCGGGAGACACCGCATAAGTTCATCTGCCGGCTTTTGCCTGTAACCTCTGCTACCACGGCCTACAGTGGGACACAATGCATGCATTAAAACATAACATGTTTAGCAACAATAGTAATATTTTTAGGCCTCCCAGAGGGAGTACTCACCGGTCCTCGCTGCAGGGCTTGATACAGGCTCAATCTTCCCCATCACGACGGGTAGGGCCACTGAGGACCTTCAAGGACCGGGTCCCCCTTTGTACGGGGTCCACACCCCTGGACCTGTAAAGCACCCTTCTGGTTCCCTTGGGCAAGTGAAGACCAGGAATACCATATAACAAGGGTCCAGCGTCATAAAGGACACATTACAGGCAAAACCTCATTCTTGAACCGAGGCTCGGGTACCATCCACTTTAGCTTTTTATGCCATCCGAATGGATCCGATTATAACATCCTCACTGGGACATTATTGAAGAAATTTGAAGAGCTTCCACAGCCGTAACCATCACCTTCAAGACACTGGCAAAAAACTAAAGGTACTTCCTGTATGGGAGGGGTTATATGGGAGGAACCTTCTTACTATTGGTTGCCAGTGTCCAATCACCTAAAGGTAGCATATAACCCAGATAGTCATTATTATGTTGCTCTGTGTCCCGTGATGTACGATAAAGAAATTTGAGAACCAGATCTCAAATTTTATGCGACGGAAATTTTGATGGAAACTGTCCGATGGAGCCTACACACAGTCGGAAAGCTGACAACAAGCTTCGATCGCACATTTTACACTGGATAGTCCGACTGTGTGTACGGTGCATTAGAGTTGATTGGATCAGAGTTCATAGAAGAGGCCACAAAACCTTCAAGATTTGATGACGGTTTGGGGTTGATTTACTAAAGGCAAATAGACTGTGGACTTTGCAAAGTGTAGTTGCACTCTGCAAGTGCAGTTGATCCAAAGCTTAGTAAATGAGGTAAAGCGCCACTTTACAAAGAATACCCAATCACGTGCAAAGAAAATTAAAAAAACAGCATTTTTGCACATAATTGGATAAAGGAAGTCAGCAGAACTTCTGCTCATTTTCGAAGCTCTGGAGCAACTGCACTTTGCACAGTCTATTTGCCTTTAGTAAATCAACCCCACTGTGTGGAAGAATTGGCCAAAATCACACCTGAGCAATGCATGCGACTAGATTCTCCATACAGGAGGCGTCCTGAAGTTGTTACTCCCAACAAAGGATTTTGTATGAAGTATTAAATAAATTTCAGTTAGCGTGTTCAATCCTTTTTCCCTGTGTCATTCCATTTTATTACCCAACTAAATTTCTGAAATTATTTGTTTTGGTTTCTTTGTATGTATGGATTGCATGGTTTGTTGCCAATGCCGACATGTGGTGAACATTTCATGTCAATAGCACCTTTAGGCTGGGTTCACACTATTGTCGCATGCGGCTCACAGCAGGGGTCCAGTGAGTCCCCGTTCACCGTTTCAGGTCTGATTTCAGCCCGGATTCTTGGGCTGAATTCAGACCTGAAACAGACCGAAAGACACGTGCAAATTCGCACTGGACCTGCAGCAGAGATATGTGAACCGGCTCCATAGAGAGCTAGTCACAATCTCCTACCGTGAAAATTGGATCTGTGGAAACACGCATCCAATTTGCAAAGGTGTGAACCCAGCCTTAGAAATATATTTATCTAGAAAAATGTTTACATACCCTGACAGAATTTATGATTTCTTGGCCATTTTTCAGAGAATATGAATAACATAAAAACATTCCTTTCAGTCATGATTAGTGTTTGGCTGAAGCCATTTATTATCAATCAACTGTGTTTACTATTTTTAAATCATAATGGCAACAGAAACTACCCAAGTGACCCTGATCAAAAGTTTACATACCCTGGTGATTTTGGCCTAATAACATGCACACACGTTGACACAAAGGGGTTTGAATAGCTATTAAAGGTAACCATCCTCACCTGTGATCTGTTTGCTTGTAATTAGTGTGTGTGTGTGTGTGTATAAAAGGTCAATGAGTTTCTGAACTCCTGACAGACCCTTGCATCTTTCATCCAGTGCTGCACTGACATTTCTGGATTCTGAGTCATGGGGAAAGCAAAAGAATTGTCAAAGGATCTGCGGGAAAAGGTAGTTGAACTGTACAAAACAGGAAAGGGATATAAAAAGATATCCAAGGAATTGAGAATGCCAATCAGCAGTGTTCAAACTCTAATCAAGAAGTAGAAAATGAGGGGTTCTGTTGAAACCAAACCACTGTAAGGTAGACCAACTAAGATTTCAGCCACAACTGCCAGGAAAATTGTTTGGGATGCAAAGGAAAACCCACAAATAACTTCAGGTGAAATACAGGACTCTCTGAAAACATGTGGTGTGGCTGTTTCAAGATGCACAATAAGGAGGCACTTGAAGAAAGATGGGCTGCATGGTCGAGTCGCCAGAAGAAAGCCATTACTACGCAAATGCCACAAAGTATCCCGCTTACAATACGCCAAACAGCACAGAGACAAGCCTCAAACCTTCTGGCACAAAGGCATTTGGAGTGATGAGACCAAAATTTAACTTTTTGGCCACAACCATAAACGTTACATTTGAAGAGGAGTCAACAAGGCCTATGATGAAAGGTATGGAGGTGGATCGCTGATGTTTTGGGGATGTGTGAGCTACAAAAGCACAGGAAATTTAGTCAAAATTGTTGGCAAGATGAATGCAGTATGTTAACATAAAATACTGGAGGAACATTTGCATTCATCAGCCAGGAAGCTGAGCATGGAACGTACTTGGACATTCCAACATGACAATGACCCAAAACACAAGGCCAAGTCGATCTGTCATTGGCTACAGCAGAATAAAGTGAAGGTTCTGGAGTGACCATCTCAGTCTCCTGCCTCAATATCATTGAGCCACTCTGGAGAGATCTCAAACATGCAGTTCATGCAAGACAGCCCAAGAATTTACAGGAACTGGAGGCTTTTTGCCAAGAGGAATGGGCAGCTTTACCATCTGAGAAGATAAAGAGCCTCATCCACAAATACCACAAAAGACTTTAAGCTATCATTGATGTTAAAGTGGGCAATACACGGTATTTATGCCATTATGATTTAAAAATAGTAAACACAGTTGATTGATAATAAATGGCTTCAGCCAAACACTAACCATGAGTGAATGAAAAGTTTATGTGTTATCATTCATATTCTCTATAAAATGGCCTGAAATCATAAATTCTGCCAGGGTATGCAAACTTAAGAGCACAATTGTATATATATATATATATATATATATATATATATATATATATATGTATATATATATATATATATATATATATATATATATGTATATATATATATATATGTATATATATATATATATATGTATATATATATATATATATATATATATATATATATATATATTTTAGAATACTGCATGTTATTTTTTATTTTACAAGCATGCACATTTATAAAAGAGAGTTGGTCTTAGTATTTTATTTTGAATTTGGTGCAAGCGTTGCGCCACAATGTAGAACTGGCACTAATTATTTAGAACTGTACTCGGAGTCAATCTGTGATAGTGTAAAAAAGGAACAAAAAGCAACAAAAACATAGACCTGAGTTGTGCCCTAGTCAAGTGGTCAGTATGCCTGAAAGGGGGCATACCCAAGTATGAATTGAAATAAAATGAAAAAGAAAAGAAAAAGGGAATGGGTGGGTGGGACACGAGATCCTACGACCACAGGAAGGAGAAGAAGGAGGGCAGGCTTTATGCAGCCTGACTCCTCCTACAATAACAGGCTGACCTGCGGTCAGCCTTACACTTGTACTCGGAGTCAATCTGTGATAGTGTAAAAAAGGAACAAAAAGCAACAAAAACATAGACCTGAGTTGTGCCCTGGTCAAGTGGTCAGTATGCCTGAAAGGGGGCAAAAATGACCAGTAGGATGAATATGATGCCAAATTATAGCCCACTGAAATTACGTATAATCTATCAAATTACAAACGCTTATGGTCTCTCAAAAAGTGGCTCTGGGCCAAACCCAGAGAAACAAGACGACCTCCACCTACCCAACGGGCTGGGGTCCCTGGCACAAATACACCGAACCTGCTCCTATCTCTTATGACCCAAACCCGGGTATAAGCCTGCCCTGAGCACCGAGCTGGTACCCAACATGAAGGAGACCATGAGAATGTGATAGATACCACACGGAAAATATGACCCATGATGAGAAGTCAGCTGATCACAGCAGGAGGGCTACTCTTCAAGAACCCTGAGGATTGCTTAGAGAATGCACAGCAAATAAAGAAAGTCTGTCGGGGTCTCCAACATCATGAAATGCTGAGTCCAACCAGATACGCCCTGACAATGCCATGCCGATATGAGATAAAGGGGCAAAAACCGAACCAAGTAGGAAGCCTACTGATCCTGACCTAGAGACTGAGAAAATTCGGAATCCACTAAACCCCCTGAGCCTGTAAAAGCTGCTGGAGCTGCCATGGCTGACTTACCATAGTTCCATGCTTCTGCCAACCCTAGCCAAAAGTAACTAGGAAATAAAAGGTCGTGTGCATACAAGAGGGAAAAAACAGTCCCCTGGTAACCTACTCTGCGTAAGTGACATGCCACTGGGACAGCAACATGAACTACGAAAGAACGTGAGCATGCTGAGAACCTGCGCCAGGAACGTAAGCTGCGTGAAGGAACGAAACACATGTATTGCGCGAGCTGACGAAACGTGAGCAGCCTAAGCACCGAGGCTGCAAGAAACCGCAAACTACATGAGAAACACCGGTAGCACGAGAACGTGAATTGATGAACAGCGTGAGAAACATGAGAACGAGAGTAACCTTGGGAAAACATGAGAAAAACCTAGAAAAACGAGAGAAACATAAAAGTGAGATTATCATAGAAACAACAAATTGCAAAAGACAGGTAAATTGCACGAGACACGTAAATTGCATGAGACACGTAAATTGCATGAGACATGTAAATTGCATGAGACACGTAAATTGCATGAGACCCGTAAACTGCATGAAACACGTAAACTGCATGAAACACGTAACTGCGTGAAACACGTAACTGCGTGAAACACGCAACTGCGTGAAACACGTAAATTGCATGAGAAACGTAAATTGCATGAGAAACGTAAATTGCATGAGAAACGTAAATTGCATAAGAGACGTGAGTTTGTATGAAATACATGAACAGCGTAAGAACAGATGAGGAGACTTGCCACCGAACAAGCCAATTAAAAATGATCACCTCAATCTGTCAACCCATAGACGTGATGGGTAATCTGCAGTGGTAGAACATGAACAACCCAGCTGTTTGAAAGCAACCAAATAACATTACATACAACCAGCCCCAAGACATAAAACCCCTGGTACCTGACAATGATGATGTGGGTGCAGGAATGGCAAGACCAATAGCGCAAGAATGTGAACCTAATGATGACACCCCCCTACTGTATGCAGTGAGTGAGCCCGAGCAACCTGCAGCGCCTGGACAGGAAATTAAAAACGAACACTCAGGGCTAAGATACCCACAGACCGTGGTGGGTAGAAGTAAATGTGTAATGGTGAACGTGCACATATGACGTATGGAAAACAGGCGAGAAGATTGTGGGACAACAATCAATTAAAAACGAAACCTCAGCCTGTACAGATCTGTAGACGTGACAGACCCTGAATGTGAGCACTAGCTAACGGAAATGCAGCGAACGAAAAGCTGTGACAAAAAGAAAAACAAAAAAAAAAAAAACATATGACATAAACGTAAAATACATGGGAAACCGAGAGAAGCATGGAAACCAAGAGAAGCCTGGGAAACCGAGAGAAGCCTGGGAAAACGAGAGAAGCCTGGGAAAACGAGAGAAGCATGGGAAAACGAGAGAAGCATGGGAAACGAGAGAAGCATGGGAAAACGTGAGAAGCATGGGAAAATGAGAATCAAAGGAAAACGTGAGAATCAAGGAAAAAACGAGAGAATCAAACATGAGCACCGAGGGAAAAAACGTGAAAACATGAGAAAAGTAAGAAAAACATGAGGAATGTAAGAAAACATGAAACGGCATAAGAAGTGACACATTGCACGAGAAACCGTAATTGCATGAAAACACTGTGAAAATTGCATGAAAACACTGTGAAATTTGCATGAAAACACTGTGAAAATTGCATGAAAACACTGAAAATTGCATGAAAACACTGAAACTGCATGAAAACACTGTAACTGCATGAAAACACTGAAAACTGCATGAAAACACTGTAAACTGCATGAAAACACTGTAAACTGCATGAAACACTGTGAAACAAATGACAGACCATGACATAAAAAACACATGACATGAAACGAAATAAACCTGTGAAAATAAGAAAAAACATGGAAAAAACGAGAGAAGCATGGGAAAACGAGAGAAGCACCCGAAAGCAACATGGAAAACGAGAGAAACATGGAAAAACGGGAGAACATGGGAAGACGTGAGAACATGGGAAGACGTGAGAACATGGGAAGACGTGAGAACATGGGAAGACGTGAGAAACATGGGAAGACGTGAGAAACATGGGAAGACGTGAGAAACATGGGAAGACGTGAGAAACATGGGAAGACGTAAGAAACACGGGAAGACGTAAGAAACACGGGAAGACGTAAGAAACACGGGAAGACGTGAGAAGCATGGGGAGACGTGAGAAACATGGGAAGACGTAAGAAACACGGGAAGACGTAAGAAACACGGGAAGACGTAAGAAGCATGGGAAGACTTAAGAAGCATGGGAAGACATAAGAAGCACGAAACATGTGAGAGGCATGGAAACGTGGGAAGCGTGAGAAACATGGAAAAACGTGAGAACCAAGGGAAAAAAAAAAAAAGGGAACCAAGAGAAACGTGAGAATCATGAAAAAATGTGAGGAATGAAAGAAACATATAGGCATAAGAAATGACAAATTGCATAAGAAATCGTACATTCCATGAGAACACCGTAAATCGCATGAGAAAAGTAAATTGCATGAGAACCGTAAATTGCATGAAACGTAAATTACATGAGAAACGTAAATAGCATAAAAAACGTAAACAGCATGAGAAATCGTAAAATGCATGAGAAATCGTAAAATGCATGAGAAACCGTAAATTTTTATGAAACCGTATCCTGCATGAAACTATGAAAAACATGAGAAACCGTAAATTGTATGAGAACCGCAAAATGCGTGAGAAACCGTAGAATGCATGAAAAACCGCAAAATGCATGAGCAAACCCGTAAAATGCATGAGAAACCAAAAATACCTGCGAAACTGTAACATGCATAAGAAACCGTAAATTGAAAGAAACCGTAAAATGAAAGAGAAATCGTAAATTGCAAGAAAACCATGAAATGCATAAGAAAGCGTAATTGTATGAGAACCGTAAATGCCAAAACCGTACATGCATGAGAACCATAATTACCTTAAAATTGTAATTTGCAAGCCCCCAAAGGACCCCCTCAGAATATGATGAGATGACAGGCGAATGAGTAAGTGTCGTGGCAACCCCACCGCCTGAATACCCCTGAACCTTAAGTAGCAAGATCTCCTGCATCCTTTAGCACTAATAGTGAATCGGATCACATAGTAAAAAGATTAACGTGCAGGGGGAGAGCTAGATCTAGTAACCACTAGTGACTTCCTGTTGTGGGACAGGAAGTGAATGGAATCTCGTGGTTGGGGACACAGATGGCTAATAAAAATAAAAGTAAGTTGGAGGTGATGATCGGGGAGGAGGAGGGGGAGGGGGAGGGTGATCATGTGTCTGGATGACAGCGATAAGTAGCACACAGCACACACTGGCACACAGGAGGAGCTGTGAAGTGAGGAAGCCTCAGTCACTACTGACACAGAGCAGAGGAGGGGACGGGGCCAGAGACAGCCTCAGCAACAGGTCCCCGGCGAGGAGGAGGGGAGAGAGAGAGCGCTCAGAGAGTGACCGAGAGCTTCCCGCAGCGCACACACTGCCTCTCACCAGCCGGGAGACATGAGCGCCCCCGGGGACGGGCCCGAGCTGGACTTCGACTATCTCTTCGAGTACGAGACGAGTACCACAGGGGCGCCGAGCTGGGCGAGGAGGACAGAGGTGAGTGTGTATGTGCGGACACCGGCACGGCTCCTATGACGGAGGACGGGAACTTAGAGGGCCGCCCGCGTCGCTCCGAGTTTGTAGCGCTGTGAGAGGGAGAGCGGCCACTACGAGCGGTGCCCCCCTTTTCCCAAACCTGTAACCCCGCCGCTGAAATAGGGAGACTCGCTCCTCGCAGCCGCACATCTTCCTGCTGAGACGAAAACCCGGAAGTGACGTCAGACGCACACGAGATCCTAGGACCACAGGATGGAGAAGAAGGAGGGCAGGCTTTATGCAGCCTGACTCCTCCTACAATAACAGGCTGACCTGCGGTCAGCCTTACACCTATCTGAATTTGGCGCACAAGTCGCTGTTGCAAATGTCGCTTGAATTAGGTGCACACCTTGACAAGAGCAATAAACCACAGAAAAGTAGAGCAGGAGCTTTATTGAATTTTCCCCAGTATGTCTCTTCTTAAAATGCCTGCCTGTTCGCAAAGTTTTACTTGATGAGTGAAGTTCCGCAGATCTTGGGTTTAGATCTGTTTTAATTATTTGTTTGAGATCAGGACAGGAGAGGGAGTGTGTGTGTGCAGATAAGTAAAAAGAATGTCGCTGACATTGATGAAAGCTATGCACCGCAGTACCTATTTTGTACTAATGAATATTTGCCAGCAGATGGCAGGCCTGCCCCTGGTGACACTGTGCCTTGGAGTTTGTAAATTTGTGGCACGTGACAGAATGTCACTTCCGTTACAAGATTTGACGGGTCGTATAATCTGACAGAACAGTCGGCTATTCCAGTATCTTATCCTCCATATTACTCCACCCCTCTCGTTTGTACTAATAAATATACATCTTTACTTCACAATAAATCATTTCAGTATTATTTACACTTATAAATCCTACTATTATATCTAAACAATCTCAATATAAATAAAAAATATAAGAAACGATAAATATAAGAAAAATGAAACATAATATTGAAAGAATAAGAAAAAATAAGAAAAACGAATAAATAAAAATAATTAATCAAATATAAAATTTAAATAAAAATAAAATAAAAACAAAAATGAAAATAAATGATATAAAAGAAAAATAAATGAAAATAAAAATAAATAATAAATAAATAAAATTAAAATTGAAAAGAAAAATTAAAGAAAAGAAAAACTTACAAACTATGGTACCATCAGGGTAAAATGTAGAACTGGATGTAAATTGTTTTAATCACCAATTTTTAATCTTAATACTGTATGTAATTTACAAAAAATATTGTGAAGTAGATATAATTAGGTAAATTATGCATTTTAATTTATTTTTATTTTTATTTATTTTTTTATATCATTTATTTTTATTTCAATTTTATTTTATTTTTATTTATTTTTATTAATTTTTTATTTTTTATTATTATTATTATTATTTCTTATTTTTTCAATATTAGGTCTCATTTTTTTTTTTTTGGAGGCAAAAATTTTTATTCTGGAAACCTCCAGATCTCCACAGTTTGCGTTTACGTTGTTGTGTCCCAGTGTGCACAGTGTGCGTGGAGGGTTAGTAGGAATGTGGACCTTCATGGCTTTTTCAGTGGAAGTTGTGTAGAGCGTACCTGCGGAGTGACAGATACCCGTGATACATCAAAACACCGCAGGTGCTGGAATGTCCCTCCTTGGCTTTCGTTCACATGGACTAGTCCTTGGTTGTCTCCTGCCCATAGCTGTGGTGCCTCATAAACCATGCAGAACAGGTAATAGTCCATCTGTATGGTTTGAAGAACTGCATTCACTCTGCGGTCAAACACCACCAATGTTCGGTCCTCACCACCTGACACAATGTCACGATCGCCGGCCACAAGTGACAACACTGGACTGGAATGTAGCCTTCTGGATTTGATTAATGGATTTTTTAGGTCACATTTTTCTTATATTTATCATTTCTTATTTTTTTAATTTATATTAAGATTGTTTAGATGTAATTTTAGGATTTATAAGTGTAAATAATACTGAAATGATTTATTGTGAAGTCAAAATGTATATTTATTAGTAGCTTCTGAAGACGCCCAGTAGGAGGGGTGAAACGTGTCACGCGGGGAAGAGTTAGTGACACCATATCCGGTATTTGTTCCGCGCCACGGTGGCGATTCCAGTCTACACACATGCTTGTATTTTCCACCTTCTTGTAAGTGTAATTGCTTTTAAAAATGTTTTATAAATCAAACAGTATTACGCTATGGAAACCTTTTGTTTTACTGGAGAACACACTATATGCTGAGAGCCGTACAAACAAAGGAGAAGAGAGGGGTCACAGCCATCCATTTTGCCAGAGGATACAAAAGCATGCTTGTTTGAATCATACTGTTAGTGAGTGAGGATTCCAGGAGGGGAGCACAGAGTGGCACCTTGGATCAACACTGGCACTTTGTTTGCACTGATGAACTATTTAATGCACTGGCACTTTATATTTAAAGGGGGAATAATTGAGCACATGCGATTTATTATATAGAAGCAGCGCTAATTTTATTTTCTGTTTTAAAAGTGCACAGTCTATTTGCCTTTAGCAAATCAACCCCAGAGTGATAATGCTAGTGTGTATGAGGTGATTAGGCACATATGGCACACCCTGTGGGCACACCTATGATGTGGTTCTAAAGCCTGAAGGTTTTTTTTTTTTTATCTTTATGCATGAAGGTTTAAAACCTTCAGTGTACAGCTCCCCCCTTATACCCATCTGGGCCTGATCCCGATCCAGCTTCTGCATAAGAGCAGAAGCTCTCCCCGATTTCTGTCACCTCCTTGGCTGAGACACGGCAGCAGGAGCTGTGTCAATCACAGGCCATGAGGGGAAGTGGGGAATGGGGCTGAGCTGTTATCTGTGTGTTTCATAGACAGACAGAGGTGGCTCTGGAGCAAGCACACATTAGTGCCCCAGTGGGAAGCAGCTTCCTATGGGGGCACTCATTGGGGGGAGGAGCTAGGAGCAGTGGCGGAATTTTCAGGGTCGCAACAGTCGCACTTGCGACTGGGCCCTGGAATTCTGCCAGTGTGGGGGGGCCCCAAGACGCCGCACCTCCCCTGGCTGGCATCTAACTATACAGGAGAGGGGGGCGTAAGGGGGCGATCGGCAGCTATGTGATGTCTGCGCTCTGCGGGATGTCCCTCCAGGCAGCACACAGTTCACTTCCCGAATATCAGTGAGTACAATGGAGAGGGGAGGGGCCTCTGACCAGCAGATTGAGTGCACAAGTTTCTCCCTCTGCTTGTACACTCTGAGTCTTGCTAATACACGCTCAGGTCAGAGGCCCCTCCCCTCTCCATTGGATACAATGATATTCGGGAAGTGAACTGTGTGCTGCCTGGAGGGACATCCTGCAGAGTGCAGACATGACAAGGAAGCATGCTGCTTCTCATGTAAGTAAAGCACAACACTGGCCACCCACCTCTCCCCTCTCACACTGTCCCCTCTCACACTGTCCCCTCTCACACTGTCCCCCCACACACTGTCCCCTCTCACACTGTCCCCCCACACACTGTCCCCTCTCACACTGTCCCCTCTCACACTGTCCCCTCTCACACTGTCCCCTCTCACACTGTCCCCCCACACACTGTCCCCTCTCACACTGTCCCCCCACACACTGTCCCCTCTCACACTGTCCCCTCTCACACTGTCCCCCCACACACTGTCCCCCCACACACTGTCCCCTCTCACACTGTCCCCTCTCACACTGTCCCCCCACACACTGTCCCCTCTCACACTGTCCCCTCTCACACTGTCCCCTCACACACTGTCCCCTCACACACTGTCCCCTCTCACACTGTCCCCCCACACACTGTCCCCCCACACACTGTCCCCCCTCACACTGTCCCCCCACACACTGTCCCCTCTCACACTGTCCCCTCTCACACTGTCCCCTCTCACACTGTCCCCTCTCACACTGTCCCCCCACACACTGTCCCCCCACACACTGTCCCCTCTCACACTGTCCCCTCTCACACTGTCCCCCCACACACTGTCCCCTCTCACACTGTCCCCCCACACACTGTCCCCTCTCACACTGTCCCCCCACACACTGTCCCCTCTCACACTGTCCCCCCACACACTGTCCCCTCTCACACTGTCCCCTCTCACACTGTCCCCCCACACACTGTCCCCTCTCACACTGTCCCCCCACACACTGCCCCCTCTCACACTGTCCCCTCTCACACTGTCCCCCCACACACTGTCCCCCCACACACTGTCCCCCCACACACTGTCCCCTCTCACACTGTCCCCCCACACACTGCCCCCTCTCACACTGTCCCCCCACACACTGTCCCCTCTCACACTGTCCCCCCACACACTGTCCCCCCACACACTGTCCCCTCTCACACTGTCCCCCCACACACTGTCCCCCCACACACTGTCCCCTCTCACACTGTCCCCTCTCACACTGTCCCCCCACACACTGTCCCCTCTCACACTGTCCCCCCACACACTGTCCCCCCACACACTGTCCCCTCTCACACTGTCCCCTCTCACACTGTCCCCCCACACACTGTCCCCCCACACACTGTCCCCTCTCACACTGTCCCCTCTCACACTGTCCCCTCTCACACTGTCCCCCCACACACTGTCCCCCCACACACTGTCCCCTCTCACACTGTCCCCCCACACACTGTCCCCCCACACACTGTCCCCCCACACACTGTCCCCTCTCACACTGTCCCCCCACACACTGTCCCCCCACACACTGTCCCCTCTCACACTGTCCCCTCTCACACTGTCCCCTCTCACACTGTCCCCCCACACACTGTCCCCCCACACACTGTCCCCTCTCACACTGTCCCCTCTCACACTGTCCCCCCACACACTGCCCCCCCACACACTGTCCCCCCACACACTGTCCCCTCTCACACTGTCCCCCCACACACTGTCCCCCCACACACTGTCCCCTCTCACACTGTCCCCTCTCACACTGTCCCCTCTCACACTGTCCCCCCACACACTGTCCCCCCACACACTGTCCCCTCTCACACTGTCCCCTCTCACACTGTCCCCTCTCACACTGTCCCCCCACACACTGTCCCCTCTCACACTGTCCCCCCACACACTGTCCCCTCTCACACACAGTGTGTGGGGGGCACACACTGTCCCCTCTCACACTGTCCCCCCACACACTGTCCCCTCTCACACTGCCCCCTCTCACACTGTCCCCCCACACACTGCCCCCCCCCCACACACTGTCCGCTCTCACACTGTCCCCTCTCACACTGTCCGCTCTCACACTGTCCCCTCTCACACTGTCCTCTCTCACACTGTCCCCCCACACACTGTCCCCCCACACACTGTCCCCCCACACACTGTCCCCCCACACACTGTCCCCTCTCTCACACTGTCCCCTCTCACACTGTCCCCTCTCACACTGTCCCCTCTCACACTGTCCCCTCTCACACTGTGCCCCCCACACACTGTCCCCCTTCTGTCATATCTACCCCCCTCTTGTTAAACAGTCCCCCTCCTTTCACAGTGCTCCCTCATTACACTGCCCCCCTCTTGTAATACTTCCCAGGTATCCTTTTCCTGTCACACTGCCCCCCTCTTGTCACAATATCCCCCTGTCATACTGCCCCCTCCTGTCACACTGCCCCTTCTTGTCACACTGCCCCCCTTCTTTCACAGTGCCCCCTCTTATCACACTCCCCCCTCTGGTCACACTTTCCAGATACCCTTCTTTGGTCACACTGCCCCCTCCTGTCAAAATACCCCGTCATACTGCCCCTCATTCTTTCACAATACCCCCCCCCCCCTCCCCCATCATAGTGCGGGTCAGGGGCCCTTCATGGTTTCTTGCACTGGGGCCCTGAAGGTTATAGTTACGCCTCTGGCTAGGAGTGCCGGCGGGTGACCCGAGGAGGATCGGGGCTGCTCTGTGCAAAACCATTGCATAGAGCAGGTAAGTATGACATTTTTGTTATTTAAAAAAAAAAAACAGAACTATGAGGGCTTTCAAAATTTAGTGTTAGGACTGCAGATAATACTGGGGTGCTGTGAAGTGCCTCTGCAGCTTACGCATGTATTTGCAAATGTGTGAAAAACACAACCCCTGTATTTAACGCATACTGTTAGACGTGATAATTTGGTTGCTTGCAGGCTGCTCTGTAAGTTGAGCTGGGAATTTTCCTTGGTTTTGTTTGACATGCGTCACCCTTCCATGTAATCTTTGCTGCAAAGGCCAGTTAGAGGTGGGGACAGTGGCCATTTGTTTATAATATGTGGTCTCCGTACCTCGGGTTCGGTCTTTTCAGGGAACGGACCCCTAGTGAGGGAGCCAGGGTACCAACTCCAACACATATGTAACATATGTTGTATTGCATGTAATGAACAATTTTATTTCATACTTCATTTTTATTTATTAGATTATATAACTGACTTACATGGACTACATCTTACACATCCAAAAAAACTTGTCTCATTTAAAAAGGTTATTGTTTTCCTTGGGAAATCAGGGATATTATGTACCATCTTCAACCATGAATTCGGAGCCCTTCTGTAAATTTGTGTCTTTTAGCTAGGACTTTTCCCAAAATGGGGTTCCTCTTTAGAATGGGCAAGTTTTTCTTAGTCATGATAATCTTTTCCTTTTAAACATGCTCTTTGTATAGCATTCAGGTGCATGCAGTAATTGGCGTTCTTATGGATGACACGGACCCCTTGGTAACTGTCATGAAAGTGAAGAAAGCCCCTCAGGAGACATATGCTGATATCGGGGGACTAGACAGCCAAATTCAGGAAATTAAGGTTTGTTCTGTGAGCATGTATTAATGCTGTATTTATGTTTTCATACTGTGCTTTATCAATGGGCTGTTTAATCGCTGTATGTTCTACTAAAATCTCCTAAATAAATTCACATTTAGAGCCTCTTTACACTTCTACACTAAAAATGTGTTTTAAATTGTGCTTTTTATGCCTTGTGGTGCACTGCTTACAATTATTCTGTAAATGACACCCCATTCCCACCTGATCCCCAAAGTGTTATACTTGTCCACAGTCATGGCATTTTTAAGTTGTATGACATACAGGAAAACAAACAGAGGGTAATGGAATTTCCTGACCAGTCCTGAAGTCTTCTGCAGACAAAGTCCCAAAAATTTCTTTGGAAAGGATATCTATTATAGGTTTGTATGATAGATGGTCTCTCCATAGGAATAAATGGGATTTTGCCACACATGCAAAAGATTATTTGTGGACCAGGGGCGGACTGACAACACCCAGGGCCCCCGGACCAAATAAAGCAAGGGCCCCCTGTCAGGCCCAGTTCATGGTCCACCTCTGACCCCGCCCATGGCCCACCCCTGATCCCGCCCATGGCCCACCCCTGATCCCGCCTCTACATTTTGCACAAAGTACAATTTCTGCCTTTTTTAAAATGGAACCTGGAGGGAGGTCTCTCTCTGACAGTGTCCATTAGACAGTCTGTTAGAAAACGTCCCCTCCAGGCCCCATTAGAGTCTACAACAGAGTCTAATGGGACCCGGAGGGGGGTCTCTCTCTAACAGTGTCCATTAGAGAGTCTCTGTTAGAGAGAGATCCCCTTCCAGGACCCATTAGAGATTACAAAGGAGTATAATGGGACCTGGAGGGGGGCCTCTTTCTAACAGAGTGTACAGTGAACACCTTCATTTACTCTGGTCCTCACTGGACCCCCTCCTTGTGCCATGACTCTCACCCCTGCCCCAACCTCTCACAAAGTAGAAATAAAATTGGCACCGAGTAGCACCCCTCTTACCTTAACTATGGCTACTGTAGCTGTGGCTGGTTCCCGCGTCCTCTGTGGCTGGCTGGCTGGCTCCTGCATCCTCTGTGGCTGGCTCCCGCTTCCTCTGTGGCTGGCACCCTGCCGTGGATGGCCGGTTCCATCGTCCTCGGTGGCTGGCTGGCTCCTGCGTCCTCTGTGGCTGGCTCCTGCGTCCTTTGTGGCTGGCTGGCTCCTGCGTCCTCTGTGACTGGCTGACTCCCACGTCCTCTGTGGCTGGCTGGCTCCCGCGTCGTCTGCGGCTGGCACCCTGCTGTGGCCGGCTGGCTCCCTGGTGTGGGTGCGTCACCGTGGGTGGGTGGGTCACCGTTCGCTGGTACCCTGGCCCTGCTGTGGCTGGCTGATGTGTCCTCTCCTCGTTCCACCGTACCAGGCACTGTTTGCCGAGGCGAGGGAGAGACTTGAAGGGAGTCGGCCGCCTTTGCCCTATCCAGGACAGTAGAACTAGGAGGTTTGCAGCAGGCCCAGAGCACGGATGCACGCGGTGCAACACATAATGACGTGGTGTGCGTGTCCACTCTGTGTCCATTTGAGAGTCTATGTTAGAAATAGCGCCCATCAATGCAGCCTCATCAGTTTCCATCAATGCAGCCTCACCAGTGTCCCCTCAGTGCAGCCTCACCAGTGACCCCTCCATGCAGCCTCACCAGTGCCCCCTCCATGCAGCCTCACCAGTGCCCCCTCCGTGCAGCCTCACCAGTGTCCCCTCCATGCAGCCTCACCAGTGTCCCCTCCATGCAGCCTCGCCAGTGTCCCCTCAATGCAGCCTCACAGTGTCCCCTCTGTGCAGCCTCACCAGTGTCCCCTCTGTGCAGCCTCACCAGTGTCCCCTCCGTGCAGCCTCGCCAGTGTCCCCTCAGTGCAGCCTCACCAGTGGCGTAGCGTGGGTTGTCAGCACCCAGGGCAAGGCAAGTGATTTGCGCCCCCCAACCTGCGGACTTTTAGCACTCCCCGAGTCCCTTCAAATACAATAGTACTGACCTACCTGATTCCTATACTGACCATTACACTGAGAACTACACTGTCCACTACACTACATTGTCCACTACACTATACTGTCCACTACACTACACTGACCACTATACTGTCCACTACACTACACTGTCCACTATACTGTCCACTATACTACACTATACTGACCACCATAGTACACTGTCCACTATACTACACTACACTGACCACCATACTACACTACACTGACCACTATACTACACTGTCCACCATACTACACTACACTAAACACCATACTACACTACACTGACCACCATACTACACTGTCCACCATACTACACTGTCCACCATACTACACTGTCCACCATACTACACTGTCCACTATACTACACTGTCCACTATACTACACTACACTGACCACTATACTACACTACACTGACCACCATTCTACCCAACATACTACACTGTCCACTATACTACACTACACTGACCACCATACTACACTGTCCACTATACTACACTGTCCACTATACTACACTACACTGACCACCATACTACACTGACCACCATACTACCCAACATACTACACTGTCCACTATACTACACTACACTGACCACCATACTACACTACACTGACCACCATACTACACTACACTGACCACCATACTACCCTACACTGACCACCATACTACACTGTCCACTATACTACACTATACTGACCACCATACTACACTGTCCACTATACTACACTGACCACCATACTACACTACACTGACCACCATACTACACTACACTGACCACCATACTACACTACACTGACCACCATACTACACTGACCACCATACTACACTGACCACTATACTACACTGACCACTATACTACACTGACCACCATACTACACTACACTGACCACCATACTACACAGCCACCATACTACACTACACTGACCACCATACTACACTACACTGACCACCATACTACACTGTCCACCATACTACATTATACTGACCACCATACTACCCTACACTGACCACTATAATACACTGACCACCATACTACACTACACTGACCACCATACTACACTGTCCACTATACTACACTGTCCACTATACTACACTGACCACCATACTACACTGACCACCATACTACACTACACTGATCACCATACTACACTACACTGACCACCATACTACACTACACTGACCACCATACTACACTACACTGACCACCATACTACACTGTCCACCATACTACACTGTCCACCATACTACACTGTCCACTATACTACACTGACCACCATACTACACTGACCACCATACTACACTACACTGACCACCATACTACACTACACTGACCACCATACTACACTACACTGACCACCATACTACACTACACTGACCACCATACTACACTACACTGACCACCATACTACACTACACACCATACTACACTACACTGACCACTATACTGACCACCATACTACACTGTCCACTATACTACACTACACTGACCACCATACTACACTACACTGACCACCATACTACACTGCCCACTACACTACACTGACCTCCATACTAAACTACACTAACCACTATACTATACTATACTACACTAACCACTATACTGACCACTATACTACACTGACCACTATACTGACCACCATACTAAACTACACTGACCACTATACTACACTGTGTTATACTACACTGTCCACCATACTACATTATACTGACCACCATACTACACTGTCCACTATACTACACTGACCACTATACTACACTATACTGACCACCATACTACACTGTCCACTATACTACACTGACCACTATACTACACTATACTGACCACTATACTACACTGTCCACTATACATTACACTGACCACCATACAACACTATACTGACCACCATACTACACTACACTGACCACCATACTACACTACACTGACCACCATACTACACTGACCACTATACTACACTACACTGACCACCATACTACACTGTCCACTATACTACACTGACCAGTATACTACACTACACTGACCACCATACTACACTGTCCACTATACTACACTGACCACTACACTATACTACACTGACCACTATACTACACTGTCCACTACACTGACCTCCATACTAAACTACACTACACTGACCACTATACTACACTGTCCACCATACTACATTATACTGACCACCATACTACACTGTACACTATACTACATTACACTGACCACCATACTGTCCACTACACTACACTGACCTCCATACTAAACTATACTGACCACTATACTACACTGTCCACTATACATTACACTGACCACCATACTACACTATACTGACCACCATACTACACTACACTGACCACCATACTACACTACACTGACCACCATACTACACTGACCACTATACTACACTACACTGACCACTATACTACACTACACTGACCACCATACTACACTGTCCACTATACTACACTGACCACTATACTACACTACACTGACCACCATACTACACTGTCCCCTATACTACACTGACCACTACACTATACTACACTGACCACTATACTACACTGTCCACTACACTGACCTCCATACTAAACTACACTACACTGACCACTATACTACACTGTCCACCATACTACATTATACTGACCACCATACTACACTGTACACTATACTACATTACACTGACCACCATACTGTCCACTACACTACACTGACCTCCATACTAAACTACACTATACTGACCACCATACTACACTACACTGTCCACTATACTATACTGACCACTATACTGTCCACTACACTAAACACCATACTAACCACTATACTACACTGACCTCCATACTAAACTACACTATACTGACCACTATGCTAAACACTATACTGACCACCATACTACACTGTCCACTATACTATACTGTCCACTACACTGACCTCCATACTAAACTACACTATACTGACCACTATACTACACTATAAAATAAGGAAAATCTGCTGCGCCAACCAAACAAAACCAAGCAGCCAACACCAACAATTAGACTAATTGTATTAATTAATGAAAGAAAGAAAAAGTGTAGCGCTATATTGTGCAAAAAAATGTGTCATATATAACACCTGTGTACATATCAAATACTAGGTCCTGCTAGACCTCGCAGGTGAACAGGTTAATCGTGGCCTGTATATAAAAATCAAGTGATCTAAAAAATCATTAATATCAACATACAGTATAGTGAAAAAATGTGGATTGTGTATACACAATAAAAATAATCCCAGACCCTCAGATCAAAACACAAACATACATAATGAGAATTGGGGTGGGGGTAAATGGCAAGTCCCTGGGGTATTGGACAGTTCATTCAATTTGACAAAGGAATCCTGGAGCATAGATGTAAATATCACAGTAGCATCTATTCCTGTCCTCAATAGACTTTTCCAATACTTGACCCGGCAGAAAGTAATATAAAATGCCCTTACCGGACGTGGTGGACTCACAGGCTGTTGGCGGTGAGTCGTATGAGCTTGCACCGTTAGGTACGGTAAGGTTACAGTTGTCCTTGGTCCATGACAAGAGGGTCCTGGAAGGGTTCCCAATCCTAAACTGTACCACGGATTCGTCCTCCAGCGAACGTTTGGGTCTCATGCAATTGAGACAAAGGGATAAGGAGAAAAAAGGCTCCACATAGTGTAAATTCCGGATTACCAGGAAATTTTATTGTGTTAAAAAAAGATTCCAATAAAAATTCGGGTAAAAACAAAGTTCATAAAAGTAAAAAAGGTACGTTTAGCGCAGTGTACAGATGATTAAGGTGGCGTCATACACCCGATGCGTTTCGTCTTCAAAAGACTTCAACTGGGGTAAAGCTGACCTCTCATCTGCTGCGCTATTTATTTGGAAATGCTAAAATTTACATTGGGGACACCTGTGCGGCGTGACTTCCGGGATTTGCGTCATGTGAGGGTTTCCCTAGTCAGCTGACTATCAGCTGACTATCTTTCTAACCTATCCCGGAGTTGGAAATAGTTACAAAACCAAGCCTCAGCCTGATCTTCTTACTCAGCCAATTGTAATTAAGCAATGAGGACATGTGATAGCTACGTCGGAGCGTCTCAGCGCGATGACGCAGATCGCACGTCACTCCTCCATGTTAGCTGGTTATTTCCTGGTTAGAGCGTCATCACGTGTTAGCGCGATGACGTCACGGATCAGACATACCTTCTCATTATCAGGAGAGTGCGTCCCATAGAACACACGTCCTATCGCGCAAGCGCATCAGCGCGAACCCGAGGGTCCCTCCCCCTTCAGTGTGTCAGAACATAACGATGCAAACAGGCATCTATTAGGAACGCATCTTATACCACTCCGGCCACTCATCTTACTCTTTGCGTTCAACGAGGCCGCCTGATCGCAACCTAGTTGGCCAACAACACACAGAGAAAACACAATCATTGGGACGCAGAAGTGGTATAGGCGTACAAACTGTCCAATCATCGAAGGTGACTTCTCCCCTGAATCGAGAGCTATAATAGTCATATCACACAAGTTCCCCTATGTTTACAAATATTACTTCTAAGCACTATTGAAATGATCAAAAGGAATTAGGCAAACAGAAAGAATAAAATACAATTAAACTTAAAAATAGAAAATAGAGATTCATTCTATGCTCTAATAGAGTAACCATCTAGCCCAGACATATGTCCAGGAGGGGGGACATGTATAACTCATGTTGTGCAACCCAAAGATTGATCTCAGGTATGCTCAAAATAAATACCAGAAAAGCATAAAAATAAAATTGATAATTACAAAATTGTAAGAACAGTAGGGATAGTGTTATCTATTGTAAATATACCTGATAAAAAACGTCCATGGATAACATCTTCATGGGGGCTTAGCATGCAGGGGTGAACAGAGGGGCATGACTAGGACATTATGACTGATTGATAAACGCATTAATGTCCCACTCAATGTTCAAACCATGGGGTACATAGCATTTAATTTGATGTATCCACCACGTTTCGAGTCTAGAAACTCCCCTTATGCTGGATTCCCCTCTCCAATGCGGTATAAATTTGTCTATGACCTGAAAAGTGGTCCCTTCTGGATTACGGTCATGGTGTAATGCATAGTGTTTGGAAACACTGTGATTTGTTTTACCTTTTTTAATCGCTGTGATATGTTCTTTTACCCTTGTGGTGAAATTGCGTATTGTCTGACCAATATATTGTCTTTTGCACGGACAAGTGATAAGGTATACGATGTGTTTGGTTTTGCATGTAGCAAATTGCTTCATTTTATATTCTTTCCCCGTAACAGTAGAATTAAATGTTTCCATTTTACGTGCTTTACAAACATTCCATTTACAAACTGTGCATCTCCGACAAGGATAAAATCCTTTCATGTTATGAAAAAATGAAATTTTCTCTGGGGGATCGATCACATTTGGTGCGATCTGTCCTTTAATTGAGGGAGCACCCCTAAAAATGGTGGCTGCCTGTTCGGGTAATACAAGGCCCAAAATGGTGTCACTTTTTAGTATTCTCCAGTGTTTTTTAATGATGTCCTTAACTTGTTTATGTTGAGTGGAAAAACTTGTCAGAAAGGACCACTTATGTTTAAGGTCTGCAGCTTTCTTTGGTCTTTCCGATTGTATCATCAACAAAGAGGCACGATCTATTAGGGCCACTTGTCGAATCTCTTTAGTAATTAGAGAGCTATCATATCCTTTTTCACAGAAACGTGATTTTAAAATCTCCGCCTGCTGGAAGTAATCGGAAAGATGGGAGCAATTTCTCCTTATTCTCATCAACTGGCTTCTTGGGACAGATTTTAGCCATGTCTCATGATGGCAGCTATCGGTCGAAATATAGCCATTGCGGTCCGTAGTCTTAAAGTAAGTTTTTGTATCAAGATGGCCATTATTGAATGTAATCTCTAAATCCAAAAAATGGATCTTGGACAGACTGGCTTCATGGGACAGATGGATCCCCCTTTGGTTATCATTCAGAGTCGCAATGAACGAATCCAAAGAGTCCATACTGCCCCTCCATTGGAGGAGGATATCGTCTATGTACCTCACCCACAGAACTAATTCTGGGGGATTTAGGGTGTAGACGACATCCTCCTCCCATTTAGCCATGAAAATGTTCGCCAGGCTGGGGGCAAACTTGGCCCCCATGGCTACTCCTTTTGTTTGCAGATAAAACTGGTCATCATACCAAAAATAGTTGGCACCTGTGGCAAATCTTAGTAAGTCCATAATGAATCTTTTCTGTGTTCGGGGAATATTCCTGTCTCTCGAGAGAAACAATTCCACCGCTTCCAGACCCTGAGCTTGGGGTATACATGTATATAAGGACGTAACGTCCGCAGTGACCAATATTAAGTTGTTAATATCTGTAACCTGTTGCAATTTAATTATGGTGTCTCTTGTATCTTTCAAGAAGGAAGGAACAGCTTGAACTATCGGTTGGAGGAAAAAATCGATATATTTCCCTATCCGAGAGGTTATAGAATTAATGCCACTGATGATCGGGCGTCCTGGTGGGTGTGTCGCATTTTTATGCACCTTTGGCAAATAATACATTATGGGAATACGCGGTGCCACAGGTACCAGGAAATGTTTTTCCTTTTTATTTAGGATGCCCAGTTGTGAACCAGTATCAACCAAATCAATTAATGTTTTTTTGTATTCTGAGGTTGGATTGTTTTGGAGGCGGCGGTATGTCTCAGAATCACTAAGGATTCTGGTCATCTTGCTATGGTAGTCACTCTTATCAAGGATGACCACCCCTCCTCCTTTATCCGCAGAACGGATGATAAGATCCTTCCTCGCACATAGGGATTTTAATCCCATTCGGAACCTTGGATCATTATATACCTTTTTGCATGGGAGATCTTCAAGGTCCTTCAGTGCTAGGTCCCTAAATACCTTAATTGGAGGTGCTGTAGGGACTGGGGGGTTGAATAGTGATGGATTACTCAACCCTGAGTGCACAGTATGAGTGGTGGTTTGTGGATAGGGGGATCTACTCGGATTTGACATAATGTATCTTTGAATGTTCAATTTACGCACGTATTTCTGTATATCGATAAATGTCGAAAACTTATTCAGCTTTTTTGGGAGGCCTTTTTTTAAGGCTTAAAAACTTAATGGTTTCAGAAATCCATTTGGAATGGGATATTGCATTCTTAGAACAATACTCTAAAGACCGCATGGTCCCAAGAGGTCTAAGATGGACTATCCATCCACAACAAGGAGATACAGATACCGAAATGTGGTTTTATTACTTCAATCAGGCTGGGATCTCACTGCTAGGTTTCCTTATTGATAGGAAACGAGCAAGGAGAAGTTTGCTAGATAAGGAGATCAAAGAGATTAGGGACAAATTACTTCCACACAAATCTACTGCAGAATATATTAATCTGTCTACAAATTTAAAGAACCATCTAGAAAAAAAAGGAACGAGAGCAAAAAATTAAAAAACAGAAAAAGTATAGTAGGGATACTAATGACTATAAAACAGGAAACGTATTTAATTGGCAAAATAAAGAACAAGAAAAAAATGTCGGGTCCACAGAACAGAATGTGATGGAGGTGACAACCTCATCAAACACAAGAACGTTGGAAGCACCTGTGCCCCCCCCCACCTAGGAGGGTGGACCAGAATGTCCAACATCCATATGACCCCCATACACCTAGGCCTCAACACAGGAGTCCACCCCCTCACCATAAAGGTAGAGGTATAAGAGGGAGAGGCAGAAGTAGGAGAAATGATGGCCGTTCCTCCTACTATGAACAAGGCCCACGGGACCCCTCAGTACATAGAAGGCATACGGGTTATGATGACTACTACCATTATGAACCATATCCCCAAAGGACACCTCTCCAGACCTACAATAGGTTCTCACCACTAAGAGGGGAACAGAATAGGAGTTACAATTCCCAATACTCCTATAGAAATAGAGACAATGATTATCCAGAAAGGTCTCCATTTAACTATAACCAACGGTTACCTAGGCCTACAAGGGTAGAGGGTTTTCACAAGGAAACCGAAAATCCCATATACAACGGAGAACAAAACGGGGCACCAGAGGGGGGAGGCGCGCCCGTAAAAAGAAAGCGGTTATAGAAAACAAAGGGATTTTCAATTTAAGCAAAGTGACCTTCACAGAAGCTGAAAAGATAGTTCTAGACAAAGGGTTAAAGTTTGCCCCCCCTAAAAAGCTGAATAAGTTTTCGACATTTATCGATATACAGAAATACGTGCGTAAATTGAACATTCAAAGATACATTATGTCAAATCCGAGTAGATCCCCCTATCCACAAACCACCACTCATACTGTGCACTCAGGGTTGAGTAATCCATCACTATTCAAGCCCCCAGTCCCTACAGCACCTCCAATTAAGGTATTTAGGGACCTAGCACTGAAGGACCTTGAAGATCTCCCATGCAAAAAGGTATATAATGATCCAAGGTTCCGAATGGGATTAAAATCCCTATGTGCGAGGAAGGATCTTATCATCCGTTCTGCGGATAAAGGGGGAGGGGTGGTCATCCTTGATAAGAGTGACTACCATAGCGAGATGACCAGAATCCTTAGTGATTCTGAGACATACCGCCGCCTCCAAAACAATCCAACCTCAGAATACAAAAAAACATTAATTGATTTGGTTGATACTGGTTCACAACTGGGCATCCTAAATAAAAAGGAAAAACATTTCCTGGTACCTGTGGCACCGCGTATTCCCATAATGTATTATTTGCCAAAGGTGCATAAAAATGCGACACACCCACCAGGACGCCCGATCATCAGTGGCATTAATTCTATAACCTCTCGGATAGGGAAATATATCGATTTTTTCCTCCAACCGATAGTTCAAGCTGTTCCTTCCTTCTTGAAAGATACAAGAGACACCATAATTAAATTGCAACAGGTTACAGATATTAACAACTTAATATTGGTCACTGCGGACGTTACGTCCTTATATACATGTATACCCCAAGCTCAGGGTCTGGAAGCGGTGGAATTGTTTCTCTCGAGAGACAGGAATATTCCCCGAACACAGAAAAGATTCATTATGGACTTACTAAGATTTGCCACAGGTGCCAACTATTTTTGGTATGATGACCAGTTTTATCTGCAAACAAAAGGAGTAGCCATGGGGGCCAAGTTTGCCCCCAGCCTGGCGAACATTTTCATGGCTAAATGGGAGGAGGATGTCGTCTACACCCTAAATCCCCCAGAATTAGTTCTGTGGGTGAGGTACATAGACGACATCCTCCTCCTATGGAGGGGCAGTATGGACTCTTTGGATTCGTTCATTGCGACTCTGAATGATAACCAAAGGGGGATCCATCTGTCCCATGAAGCCAGTCTGTCCAAGATCCATTTTTTGGATTTAGAGATTACATCCAATAATGGCCATCTTGATACAAAAACTTACTTTAAGACTACGGACCGCAATGGCTATATTTCGACCGATAGCTGCCATCATGAGACATGGCTAAAATCTGTCCTAAGAAGCCAGTTGATGAGAATAAGGAGAAATTGCTCCCATCTTTCCGATTACTTCCAGCAGGCGGAGATTTTAAAATCACGTTTCTGTGAAAAAGGATATGATAGCTCTCTAATTACTAAAGAGATTCGACAAGTGGCCCTAATAGATCGTGCCTCTTTGTTGATGATACAATCGGAAAGACCAAAGAAAGCTGCAGACCTTAAACATAAGTGGTCCTTTCTGACAAGTTTTTCCACTCAACATAAACAAGTTAAGGACATCATTAAAAAACACTGGAGAATACTAAAAAGTGACACCATTTTGGGCCCTGTATTACCCGAACAGGCAGCCACCATTTTTAGGGGTGCTCCCTCAATTAAAGGACAGATCGCACCAAATGTGATCGATCCCCCAGAGAAAATTTCATTTTTTCATAACATGAAAGGATTTTATCCTTGTCGGAGATGCACAGTTTGTAAATGGAATGTTTGTAAAGCACTTAAAATGGAAACATTTAATTCTACTGTTACGGGGAAAGAATATAAAATGAAGCAATTTGCTACATGCAAAACCAAACACATCGTATACCTTATCACTTTTCCGTGCAAAAGACAATATATTGGTCGGACAATACGCAATTTCACCACAAGGGTAAAAGAACATATCACAGCGATTAAAAAAGGTAAAACAAATCACAGTGTTTCCAAACACTATGCATTACACCATGACCGTAATCCAGCAGGGACCACTTTTCAGGTCATAGACAAATTTATACCGCATTGGAGAGGGGAATCCAGCATAAGGGGAGTTTCTAGACTCGAAACGTGATGGATACATCAAATTAAATGCTATGTACCCCATGGTTTGAACATTGAGTGGGACATTAATGCGTTTATCAATCAGTCATAATGTCCTAGTCATGCCCCTCTGTTCACCCCTGCATGCTAAGCCCCCATGAAGATGTTGTCCATGGACGTTTTTTATCAGGTATATTTACAATAGATAACACTATCCCTACTGTTCTTACAATTTTGTAATTATCAATTTTATTTTTATGCTTTTCTGGTATTTATTTTGAGCATACCTGAGATCAATCTTTGGGTTGCACAACATGAGTTATACATGTCCCCCCTCCTGGACATATGTCTGGGCTAGATGGTTACTCTATTAGAGCATAGAATGAATCTCTATTTTCTATTTTTAAGTTTAATTGGATTTTATTCTTTCTGTTTGCCTAATTCCTTTTGATCATTTCAATAGTGCTTAGAAGTAATATTTGTAAACATAGGGGAACTTGTGTGATATGACTATTATAGCTCTCGATTCAGGGGAGAAGTCACCTTCGATGATTGGACAGTTTGTACGCCTATACCACTTCTGCGTCCCAATGATTGTGTTTTCTCTGTGTGTTTTTGGCCAACTAGGTTGCGATCAGGTTCGCGCTGATGCGCTTGCGCGATAGGACGTGTGTTCTATGGGACGCACTCTCCTGATAATGAGAAGGTATGTCTGATCCGTGACGTCATCGCGCTAACACGTGATGGCGCTCTAACCAGGAAATAACCAGCTAACATGGAGGAGTGACGTGCGATCTGCGTCATCGCGCTGAGACGCTCCGACGTAGCTATCACATGTCCTCATTGCTTAATTACAATTGGCTGAGTAAGAAGATCAGGCTGAGGCTTAGTTTTGTAACTATTTCCAACTCCGGGATAGGTTAGAAAGATAGTCAGCTGATAGTCAGCTGACTAGGGAAACCCTCACATGACGCAAATCCCGGAAGTCACGCCGCACAGGTGTCCCCAATGTAAATTTTAGCATTTCCAAATAAATAGCGCAGCAGATGAGAGGTCAGCTTTACCCCAGTTGAAATCTTTTGAAGACGAAACGCGTTGGGTGTATGACGCCACCTTAATCATCTGTACACTGCGCTAAACGTACCTTTTTTACTTTTATGAACGTTGTTTTTACCCGAATTTTTATTGGAATCTTTTTATAACACAATAAAATTTCCTGGTAATCCGGAATTTACACTATGTGGAGCCTTTTTTCTCCTTATCCCTTTGTCTCAATTGCATGAGACCCAAACGTTCGCTGGAGGACGAATCCGTGGTACCGTTTAGGATTGGGAACCCTTCCAGGACCCTCTTGTCATGGACCAAGGACAACTGTAACCTTACCGTACCTAACGGTGCAAGCTCATACGACTCACCGCCAACGGCCTGTGAGTCCACCACGTCCGGTAAGGGCATTTTATATTACTTTCTGCCGGGTCAAGTATTGGAAAAGTCTATTGAGGACAGGAATAGATGCTACTGTGATATTTACATCTATGCTCCAGGATTCCTTTGTCAAATTGAATGAACTGTCCAATACCCCAGGGACTTGCCATTTACCCCCACCCCAATTCTCATTATGTATGTTTGTGTTTTGATCTGAGGGTCTGGGATTATTTTTATTGTGTATACACAATCCACATTTTTTCACTATACTGTATGTTGATATTAATGATTTTTTAGATCACTTAATTTTTATATACAGGCCACGATTAACCTGTTCACCTGCGAGGTCTAGCAGGACCTAATATTTGATATGTACACAGGTGTTATATATGACACATTTTTTTGCACAATATAGCGCTACACTTTTTCTTTCTTTCACTATACTACACTGCCCCCCATACTGACCACTACACTGACCTCCATACTAAACTACACTGTCCTGCCTACAGTCTCTCTCTCTCTCGCCCCCCCCCTCCCCCCTCCCCCCCGCCGCCAGTAACAAGACTCTCACTCACCTTCTTATCTTGGCCTGCATCGATCCGGAGGAGGAGGTGAAGGAGAAGACAGCGGTGACTCAAATTCTTCTCTCCCCTGCGCTCTGGCTGCAGCCATGTTCAGTGTCCGGCGCCCTGTGATTGGGCGTATGAGGGGTCATGTGCGGAGGCAGGACTTCAGGAGCGATCTAGGACAGGCCAGCCCAACGCCTCACATGACCCCCATACGCCCAATCACAGGGCGCTGGCCAAAGCCTCACATGACCCCCATACGCCCAATCACAGGGCGCCGGCCAACGCCTCACATGACCCCCATATGCCCAATCACAGGGCGCCGGCCACTTAACATGGCGGCCGGGCCGGGGACACAGGATCGAGAAATTAGGAGGAGGTAGCCAGTGACACATACTGGCGCCCCCCTAAATGTCGCGCCCGGGGCCACGGCACCCCCTGCACCCCCCACGCTATGCCACTGAGCCTCACCAGTGTCCCCTCTGAGCAGCCTCACCAGTGTCCCCTCAATGCAACCTCACCAGTGTCCCCTCAATGCAGCCTCACCAGTGTCCCCTCCGTGCATCCTCGCCAGTGTCCCCTCAGTGCAGCCTCACCAGTGTCCCCTCTGTGCAGCCTCGCCAGTGTCCCCTCTGTGCAGCCTCGCCAGTGTCCCCTCAATGCAGCCTCACCAGTGTCCCCTCCGTGCAGCCTAGTCAGTGTCCTCTCAATGCAGCCTCACCAGTGTCCCCTTAGGGCAGCCTCACCAGTGTCCCCTCAGGGCAGCCTCACCAGTGTCCCCTCCATGCAGCCTCACCAGTGTCCTCTCCATGCAGCCTCACCAATGTCCCCTCCATGCAGCCTGATCAGTGTCTCCTCAATGCAGCCTCCCCTGAGTCATCTCAGGGCAGCCTCACCAGTGTCCCCCTTCATGTAGCCCCTCTGTGCAGCCTCGCTAGTGTCCCCTCAATGCAGCCTCACCAGTGTCCCCGTAGGGCAGCCTCACCAGTGTCCCCCAGGGCAGCCTCACCAGTGTCCCCTCCATGCAGCCTCACCAGTGTCCCCTCCATGCAGCCTCACCAATGTCCCCTTAGGGCAGCCTCACCAGTGTCCCCTCTGTGCAGCCTCGCTAGTGTCCCCTCAATGCAGCCTCACCAGTGTCCCCGTAGGGCAGCCTCACCAGTGTCCCCTCAATGCAGCCTCACCAGTGTCCCCTCCGTGCAGCCTAGTCAGCGTCCTCTCAATGCAGCCTCACCAGTGTCCCCTTAGGGCAGCCTCACCAGTGTCCCCTCAGGGCAGCCTCACCAGTGTCCCCTCCATGCAGCCTCACCAGTGTCCTCTCCATGCAGCCTCACCAATGTCCCCTCCATACATCCTGATCAGTGTCTCCTCAATGCAGCCTCCCCAGAGTCATCTCAGGGCAGCCTCACCAGTGTCCCCTTTCATGTAGCCCCTCTGTGCAGCCTCGCTAGTGTCCCCTCCATGCAGCCTTGCCAGTGTCCCCTCCATGAAGCCTCGTCAGTGTCCCCTCCATGCAGCCTCACCAGTGTCCCCTCCATGCAGCCTGATCAGTGTCCCCTCCATGCAGCCTGATCAGTGTCCCCTCCATGCAGCCTTGCCAGTGTCCCCTCCATGCAGCCTCACCAGAGAGGAGAGCCACCAGGTAACACAGAGCGGGGATCTCCCTTTTACCCAGCGCCCGCTGTCATCAGATGTCCCGCCTCCAGTGTGATGTCTATCAAAAGAGCCAGTGCAGGAGGCGGGACATCCGATGACAGCAGACACTGGGTAAAAGGGAAATCACTGCTCTATGTGATCCAGCGACGCTCGCCCTCACCCCTCACCCTCCGAGGCAGCACAAAAGATTGTCGCCGGGGACAGTTTTTTGTCCCTGGACCCCAAGCCGGTTCCAGCAGGTGGCGCTGACGGGCCCCCTTCAGCGGTCGGGCCCTCGGTCCACATCCAAATGGACCGACTGGTCAGTCCGCCCCTGTTGTGGACTGGTTCAGAGATGAGGGGTTCATTTAAAGTATAATGAAAGTTATCCATTTTTATGTACTTTACGCCTGCTGTGACTCCTACTTTTTGTGTGGTTTTATATCTGCTTAATAAATTATAGCATGAAGGATATTTTTGAAATGGACTATTGAGCTGAAACATTGGCCCACAACATTAATTTGGCTTAGGTACATAAAAATCTGCTGGAAACCTGAAGATAATTGTAGATGGGCCCTGAGAAAAGTACAATCTGATAGGTGAACTCTGTAGAGTTCACACAGCTTACCTTACTTTGCTCAAAATGTCTAAAAAGTGTTTCTTCAGGGTGCTTTTTTTTTCTTGGCTTGAGCAAGTGCCGTTGTTGTATAAAGAAAACCCAAACATTTTCTATGATTTATATCTTTGTGACCTTTGCATTGTAGGAGTCTGTAAATCTTCCACTCATTCACCCTGAGTACAAAGAAGAAATGGGCATCAAACAACCTAAAGGAGTCATCCTGTATGATCCTCCTGGCACAGGTACTGTGGTATCAGACTCTACCGATTATCTGTTTGTCTATCCACATTATGCCAAGCTCACTGGAATCTCTATATAGGTAGTGATTGGCTATTTTGCCCTATCCTAGTGTGATCACTGCTGTGCATGCATTTATAGGAGGCTAATTGCAAGAGCCATTTCTGAAACCTAAGCTACCTGCATTAAAAAAATACCTTTTAATGAGCTTTTATGGGATATATGATTGGATTAACTGGCTTAAATGGTGTTTCTTTAAAGTGGTTGTAAACCGCGGATGTTGCAAACAAAAGATTGAATGAAATATTCACCTTGGAACAAAGCACTGACCGCTGAGAGGGTTGACATATTCCCCCTGTCTTTCTTCTGGGTTTGCGCGCTTCGGTTATGTGATTGGCCGGAACCGCAATGACATCACTCCCACGCATGCACACGAGAGCCCTCAGTTCCGGCACAAAGCTCTGAAGTTTCGGCAAGGTATGCCGGACCTTCAGAGCGCATGCTCCAGTGACGCACCTGGCTGCATGCAGGGTGAATATCTCCTAAATAGTGCACGTTTAGGAGACATTCATTTTACCTACAGGTAAGCCTTATTATATGCTTACTTGTAGGTAAAAATGACTAAGCAGGGTTTACAACCGCTTTAATATTTGCATAGGCTTAGGGGGCGTGGCCTGGCTCGGGATGTGAGCGGACGTGTTCCTGTGTAGCTCTGGTCTCCCCCTATACAATCCTGCTCCATCCTGATCATCCATCGTCGGCACCTGACTCCTTTCTTGCCTAATCCCTTCAGGTGTGTCTTGTGCATTACTGAGGGGCATTTTGGTTGATGGGAAAGCGGCGTACGAGGAAACAGCCTCCGGTAAAGATGAGCATCGCTACACGCTCCTGCCAAGATGGCCGCCGCCATACTGTACACGGGCCTAGCTCATCCCCAGCCTCCACTCCGGATCTCTTCGGTGACGGCCTGGACGGATCCCCACCACCCTCCCCGGAGATTCCGGTCCCTGCAGCCACCCCTTCGATACCGACCCCGGGCTCGGCGGTCGCGGATGGCGCTAAAGAACCTACCCTGGCAGATGTCCTGGCCACTATCAAGGTAAACCATGCAGATCTGGTGGGGAAGGTGGATGGGCTCAAGATAGACTTAACTATTATGCGGCAAGATGTACACAAGCTGCGTGGCCGGGTTACCGAGACTGAACAACGTATCAGTGATTTGGAAGATACTATTACCCCCATTCTACCTAGACTCAATACATATGGGGGAAAGATTTCAACTTTGGAGGATAAGGTCGACGACCTTGAAAACCGCCTACGCAGGAACAACCTGCGCCTGGTTGGACTTCCGGAGCGGGTGGAGGGATCTGATCCTGTGGCCTTCCTGGAGAGCTGGCTTGAGCAAGAGTTTGGTCGAGAACAGTTATCCCCCTGTTTTGTGATTGAGAGGGCCCACCGAGTCCCTGGGCGCCCCCTATCAGAGGGACACCCCCCACGCACGATGGTGATTCGTCTCCTTAATTACAGGGACCGCGACTCCATCTTGGGGGCCGCCAGGCGGAAGGGAAGTCTCCGCATTAATAATGCAGTGGTGTCACTCTTTCCAGACTACTCAGCGACAGTCCGCAACCGTAGAGCCAGCTATCAACGGATCAAGCAGAAGCTTCGGGAACAAGATATTCAGTATTCCATGCTTTTTCCTGCCACCCTTCGGGCCACTTATCAAGGGAAAGCTCATTTTTTCCAATCCCCACAAGATGCCATGTCTTGGTGGGAAGCATTACCCCACCCTCCCAAGCCTCCTGCCTGAAGCGGATCTCCACTTTATGATGGCTCCACAGTTTACACACAAGTTTCCTCTCCTCTCTGGGATCCCCTTGCCTGCATTATAATTTTTTCTTTCCCCCTGTCCCCCCCCTTCTTTTTGCCATATTGGTTATGATGGACAATCTTTCCCTGTTTCAGTACGGTCGTGTGCTGACCTTGGCGGATCCTATTTGTCTCCAGAGGGAGAGTACCAAGTTCCGGTTTATAACTGGACCCGAGCTGCTTTGGGACTCAGTCCCCTTATTCTATTTTGAAACATTATAATTGACTAATGACTTTTTTTGTTGCCTTTGAGCTTATAATTTTTTCCTGCCTTCTGTTCCGGGCCATGCGCCCCAGGCACGATACAAGTTTTGGGTATAGGCCCACTCCTCTTTTTTGGAGCTGGGCAGGGGAATTGATACCCCTGTTGGGTATTGAACATGACAATGTCTGTTGTTGTATGGTTGTATGTATGTTGTATGTATGGTTGAATGAAAGTCTGGCACTGCGACCCTTAACTGTATATGTGGCCGTGACCGGGGGAGGGGTTCTGCTTCAGACCCCTTCTGTTCCGTATGCACCCATGCTATCAACCCCATGTCTAACGTAACTGTTTGCTCGTGGAATGTCCGCGGGCTAAATTCCAAATTTAAAAGAGCGTCCATCTTTGCGGCCCTGAAACTTAGTAAACCCCATATCCTGTGTCTTCAGGAGACTCATTTAATGGGGGCCAAGGTGATGGCGCTCAAAAAACACTGGGTAGCCAGCCATTACCACTCTACCTACTCAAATTATGCCCGGGGCGTAGCCATATTAATTCGTAAGGGATTACCCTTTGTGTGTCACCAAGTTATCCTAGACCCCAAGGGGCAGTATGTTATTTTACATGTGTCGATACATGGCACACCCTTCATTCTAGTGGCGGTGTATTTCCCCCCTCCGGTCGCGGCTGCAATGTTTTCTGATCTTGATATTCAGTTTGCAAATTTGCCTAGCTGCCCTATGCTTATCCTTGGGGATTTCAACTCGGTCCTACAACCTGACCTAGATAGATTAAAACCTTTGAAGTCCGAGTCCGGGTTGCTCCGCGCGTGGTGTAATACCTACGGATATGTGGATCTGTGGCGCTGGAAATTTCCAGAGGCCAAAGTGTACTCCTGCCAGTCTAGGTCCTATGCAACCCTCTCCAGAATTGACTTTGCTCTCGCCACGAAAGATTTCTTACCGGTTGTTCAATCCATAGCGTATCTTCCCCAGACGGAATCTGACCATTCTATGATACGGGTGGATTTGACTTTGGGTCATAGGCCGGGGTTTCGAACTTGGAGACTCAGCCCTCTTTGGATCTCTACTCCAGAGATAGCTGAGGGCATTCCGATTGACATGACTATTTATTGGTCCCTTAACGCTGACTCTGCTCCTGTGGGTCCTGTTTGGGATGCCTTCAAGGCTGTGGTGAGGGGTTCCTATATCTCTAGAATCAAGAGCTACAGATCTGCCGGAAGGAGGACACAGGATGAGCTTCGGAAGGTTTTGGAGGAGGCTCGTGCCCGCCATGCGGGCGCCCCCTCCTCTGAAACCAGAGGCGTGCTGACTGGGGCCCACCGGGCGCTGCAGTTGCACTTGGTGGACTTGACCAGAAATCAACAGCTGTACCTCTCAGCTCGTATACATGAACATGGTGGGAAGAATGGCAGGCTCCTGGCATATCTTGCTCACGCGGACTGTCAGGGAACCACGATTGCTGAAATTCACTTACCTGACGGATCGATTACATCCAACGCACTGACTATTAATAAAACCTTTGCGGACTTCTATGCCACATTATATAAGGGCACGGAAACCCCTCCAGAGACAGACTTTGTGGGCTTCTTTGAATCCCTTGACCTCCCGGTACTCAACACCTCCCAGCAGTCCCTCCTAGACAAGCCCATCACGCTGGAAGAGGTCACCAAAGCCATAAGCCTCCTTCCCTCTAATAAAGCTCCGGGCCTGGATGGGCTTCCCTCGGAGTGGTACCAGGCGCATGCAGAGGTACTGGCTCCTAGGCTCCTCAAATTGTTTCAAGACTCCCTTAAGTTAGGGAAGCTCCCTGAGTCCTTAAATGAAGCACTTATTGTGGTTATACCCAAACCCGGTAAAGATAGCAAACACTGCGGATCCTACAGGCCTATTTCACTTCTGAATGGTGATGTAAAGATCTTAGCAAAAATTCTCGCCCTTAGACTCCAGTCTGTCATCCTCGCCCTTATACCACCAGATCAGTCTGGTTTCATGCCTGGCAGGAGCACATTTGATAATATCCGAAGGTTGTACCTACATGTCCATGAGGCGGCACGTGCGGGGCGATCCGGCATAGTTCTGTCCCTAGATATACTAAAAGCTTTTGATACTGTGAGTTGGCCTTTTTTATGGGAGGCTATGGCACGGATGGGTATTGGCCCAACTTTTATTCATTGGGTCCGCTTACTGTACGCAGACCCAAGAGCTAGGGTTCGTACAAACATGGATATTTCTGCATCATTTTCCTTGGGTCGGGGTACCCGACAGGGGTGCCCTCTCTCTCCCCTGCTGTTCGCAATAGCCATTGAGCCACTGGCTCTGGCTGTGCGGCAGACGGCCGAGATTGGGGGCATCCGTTCGGGCCCGCTTGAGGAAAAAATCTCCTTATACGCAGATGATGCCCTGATATATTTAGATGGACGGGAAAGCTCTTTTGCAAAATTAATGCAGGTGGTGGAGGAGTTTGGTGTGGTCTCAGGACTCAAAGTGGGCTGGGAAAAATCGCAGGCCTTGGCTATCGGTCCCCCCTCCCCCTACAACTATCTACAGAGGTCATGCATCCAATTGACGCCCTCCCTTAAATACCTTGGTATCCAGATACATACTGATCTCTCTAGGTACGAGGAACTTAATGTCACCCCTATAGTCCAACAGATGACGGAGAAATTCCGTACCTGGTCGTCCTTGCCCCTTAATTTAATTGGTCGCATAAACATATTTAAAATGATCTTTCTGCCAAAATTTCTCTATAGTTTTACAGCTTCCCCCGTTTTCCTTACCAAAAAATTATTTGCAAAACTTGACTCTGCCCTGTTTACTTTCATTTGGAACGGTAGCCAACCTCGTATAGCCAAATCATCATTGCAAGCGGCCAAACCTGTAGGTGGATTGGCTTGCCCAAATTTGAGGAACTATTTTCTCGCCTCCCAGCTCACTTATATCCATGATTGGTTGCACTCTGACCCCCAAACTCCATCCACGGCTTTTCTATTGTCTCTATTTGCATCCCCTACCTCCTTGAAGGACGAACTACATAGGTCCAAAAAAACGGGTGGTTCCAGATTTTCTCCCGCTGAGGTTTGCTTTATGGCCTGGAGGGAGGGGGGAAAGATACTGGCACAATCCCAAGTCAATATCTCGCCACAGACTCCTCTGTGGCGGAACCCGAACATTCCTGAGCTCTGTGGTCATCCAGATTCGATGTGGTGGGCCTGCTATGGGATCACGCACTCTCTCATATTTTTGAAAACAATATATTAATGTCTTTTGAATCCATTCGACTTAAATATGACATTGCAAACAAATTTTTCTTCAAATACCTTTTATTGCGACATGCCCTCAGGACACAGTTTGGTTCATTGACCATAGAGCTCAGGGAATCCTCCATGGAGGACCTTCTGTCATTTCCAGAGATAGACAAACTTGTGACGACCTTCTATGGGCGCCTTCAGGTGATGGGTGCGGATCCTTTTCAGAACTCTCAACGTAAATGGCAAAGGATTATGCCTGAGCTTTCTGAAGAGGACTGGGAGGAGGCAGTGGAAGTGTGCTTTCAGGATATCATCAGTACGGCTGATGTCCTGATACAATTTAAGTTTATACATCACTTACACTATACACCTGCTAGGTTGGTTACAATGGGACTGGGTCAGGATATTGCATGCGCTAGATGTAAAAGAATCGCTGCTGATTTCTTTCATATGTTTTGGGCATGTCCCGGACTTGCAGCCTTCTGGAAAGATGTTTTTTCTTTTTTCAACCGTAAGTTACATATACCGCTGCCGCAAACTCCAGAGGTCGGTCTCCTGGGAGTACTGAATGATAGTGTTCCTCGCACTCATGCTAGGATGTTAATACGTATTTTATTGTTTTATGCACGTAAAACCATTTTATTGCATTGGAAAGATACTGAACCCCCTTCAGCCCAAGCCTTCTTCCGTATTGTACATGGGACCCTCCCCAAATTTAAGTTGATTTACAAGAGCAGAGCATGCCCTAGGAAGTTCACCAAGATCTGGCAGCCTTGGCTGGATGTTTCAAAGGACTTCTGGGGGGAGGTCCTCTCCTCACAGTTGTCTAAGTGAGGAGGCGAGGAGATGTGTTCTTAGCAAACATTACTTGACATATATCTTAATGTGGATGGAAATCTGTATACGTTCTGATGAGGGGTTGTTCCACAAGAAGCGCCATAATTATACTGTATTATTGGTGGTCGCGGGTGACAGATGTGTGTATGAGTGTGTGTATGAATGGTGCGAGTTGTTTCCGGTTGGGATGTTACTGTTCTGTACAGCTGTACTACTTCATGATTTTTGCTATATTTTCAATGATCAAAATACCTATGACATACATGTATGTAGAACAGTTTATATTATTGGTCTTCTTATTTTTTCATCGTTTTTGTATTATTTTTATTGCAAAAATCCAAAATAAACACCTTTAAAAAAAAAAAATATTTGCATAGGCTTCATCTTAAATGAAATTCACATGGGCATTCTTTTATAAAGCATTTTTAAATGCAAGAAAAAAAACCTAATGGTGACCTGAAGGGTTAGGAAGAGCTAACATACTTCCTTGTAGAGTGGGTTACCAGGCATGGTGGGTGTGATGCAAGAAGAAATTATGGGCGGCAGTCACTTTTGAATGCGAACAAGATATTTATTAACTCCTAACAGAACTGTGGAAGAGAGGGTTAGGGCCAACACACCCCTGAGTAAATACAATGACAATTGGCAGACTCCAACTTCTATAGGTAGACAGCTATACAGTGTAATGCCCCGTACACACGGTCGGACATTGATCGGACATTCCGACAACAAAATCCTAGGATTTTTTCCGACGGATGTTGGCTCAAACTTGTCTTGCATACACACGGTCACACAAAGTTGTCGGAAAATCCGATCATTCTGAACGCGGTGACGTAAAACACGTACGTCGGGACTATAAACGGGGCAGTAGCCAATAGCTTTCATCTCTTTATTTATTCTGAGCATGCGTGGCACTTTGTGTGTCGGATTTGTGTACACACGATCGGAAATTCCGACAATGGATTTTGTTGTCGGAAAATTTTATAGCCTGCTCTCAAACTTTGTGTGTCGGAAAATCCGATGGAAAATGTGTGATGGAGCCCACACACGGTCGGATTTTCCGACAACAAGGTCCTATCACACATTTTCCGTCGGAAAATCCGACCGTGTGTACAGGGCATTAGGCTTCCAGCCGGATAACACTTCTGTATAGGTAGGACCGCTGTCTCCTATGGCAACTAATCTTGCAACAGTCACTAATGGTAGTTATACATAACTCTTGGTAACAGAGAAGAGTCCTTTACTTATCTCACAGTATCCCACTGGTGATCTTCACTCACTGAGCTCCCAGTCTCTCACTAGATTTCCAGATCCCAGTCGTCACTGGATTCCCTGAGCTCTTCCACAGCTATCCTGCTTTATACTCCTCAAGCGTCACCCCTGCTATCCTGCTGGGTCCCTGGCTTGGCACTTGCTGATGCTTTCCCACTTCTTCACCGTCCCCGGCTGGTGAGAAGACTGCTCAGGTACTTGCTTCAGCTTACTCACAGTAGTCTCTGGTAACAAGGTGGATGGTCCCTTAGTGGCGACAGCTTCCCCTCTACTTCCGACCACAACTGGTTCCCCATCCGGCTAAACCTTTGCAACTCGGTTGAACGTCAATCCTGCAGTCCCAACCCTACGCTGCTTCTCCTACTCGTGGATAGGCCTCAGGCAGCCTAGCAGCTAGGTGTCCCCAGGATAGGCCTCAGGCTTCTGGCCTAGCAACCCGGGGTGACATAACACACGTCCACCCAGACAGCCGTCTAGGTGGCACAGAACCGCGATCACCTGACTCCACCCAAATAAATAGGCTCTCTCATCAGGCTAAGGGACTAAAGAAACCCCCGCTAATTGGCTGAGACATCCCATCCATTCATGATCTGACCTTGCTAAGCCCCTGTCAATCTAATGTCACCAGCCACAGTGCCACCTAGTGACAGAAGAGAAAAAGTGCAGCAATTCCAGAATTTAGGGAGGAATCAGTGGATCTTCTTTCAATCAGCCAGGACAATTACTACCTGGCAAACTAAATTTGTTAGCAACCCTGTCTAAACACCAGGGTGCTACACATGTTATGGATTTAAATGGTATAATTCACACAGTATTTACTTGCGTTCAGGTGCGTTTGGTTTAGCTGTGTTTAATAAATATATAAATATGTGCATCCAGGAGCAGATTACATACTCTGAACGCATCTAAATGCATGCACATTTAAACTTCTAAGAAATTCATCTGGAAAGCAGTATGAAGTTTGTTTATACTTTCCAGATCAATATCTCTCTCCAGATAGAAAGAATGGCATTCAAGGCTCTTACAATGGTAAGTGTGCAGTGATGTGGCCGCATAAACTCTACTAATACTAATAGGATGCAGGGCAAACCTAAGCTGAGAGTAATATAGGGGTTCTTGTTGCTGACCTGCTTCAGAAAATACTAGTTTCCAGACTGCAATGCTGATCTTATTGACTTAGATGTTTCCTTGTCACAGGCCTAGATCATGCATGCAGCAATTTAGCTCTAAACTTTTGATCTGCATACTTGGGACTCAAAATTCGGAAGCAAAATGTTAGGAATTCGGAAGCTAATGTTTTCAGGATAGGTCAGCAGTAGCAGCTTTTCTTTTATTCTAACTTTAGGTTTCCTTTAACCAACAGTTTTACTAGTTTGTAATGGTATAGTTTTGCCGAGTGCCCAATCTTTAGTACACGCTCTAATTTTTTTCCTCATATTATTTTGCAGATACGATTCCAACTCCGGTGGAGAGAGAGAAATTCAGAGAACCATGTTGGAGCTTCTGAACCAGCTGGATGGATTTGATTCTCAAGGGGATGTGAAAGTTATAATGGCCACTAACAGGATAGAAACCCTGGACCCAGCATTAATTAGACCAGGTTCTTAATACTGCTTCTTTTCTGTCTATTCTTTCTTTTATGACAAATTTAGATCCAAGTTCAAGGATTCAAGTAACAGATGGACAGCAGACCTATCTAAGTATCTCCACGTATCCTTTATCCATGTAAAAACTCAGTTACATTTTTAAAACGTAAACTTCAGGCTGAAAGTCAAAAATATACCTTACACCTCAACTGCGTGCCTTGGGATGCCTAGGCGAGGGTGATTTCAAAGACCCTCTAGCAAGATACTGGGAAAGCTTGAGATACCAAATCTGGAAAGAGGTGGCTCTGTCACATCTTTGGGATCCCAGCATTCCTAGGAACCTGCCATTAGGCTCACAACACCCTTGCCTAGCTGCTATGGGTGTAAGGCAAGTATATTTAAAGTTTTTTTCCTAAAGTTTGGTTTTATTTTTTAAATTTTACTCTGTTTTTACATATAGGTTTTCTTTTTCTGAAAACAAAAGGGCTAAAACGACTTTTTGTAGCTTGGAACTCATTGGCGTGATAAGGATGGTTGCTTGCAAAATCTCCTGCTGTTTTTTAAATATCAACACTTATGCCCCGTACACACGGTCGGAAAATGTGTGATAGGACCTTGTTGTCGGAAATTCCGACCGTGTGTAGGCTCCATCACACATTTTCCATTGTATTTTCCGACACACTTACCTGTCCTCGGCGTGGACCAGGTAAGATAACGATGCCTCGTTCTAAGGTAAGTATTTCATAATGAGCTAGTATTCTGTGCATACTAACTCATTATGCCTTTTACCTTACAGGTGTATATATAAAAAAAAGTATCAGCGGGTTTACTGCCGCTTTAAATGATAGAGAAAAATCCAGAAAAAATACACAATAGAAATGTTATAAATTGAGTTGCAGTTCAGTGAGTAAAATGAGCATTTTATCCCCAAGCCAAACATGACTTAGTACTTGGTGGAGAAACCCTTGTTGGCAATCACAGAGTTAAGAAGTTTCTTGTAGTTGGTTACCAGGTTTACACACATCTCAGGAGAGATTTTGGTATACTCTTCTTTACAGATATTCTCTAAATCCTTAAGGTTTCTTGCCTGTCGCTTGGCAACTCGAACTTTCAGCTCCCTCCAAAATTTTGTAAAGGATTAAGGTCTGACGACTGGCTAGACCACTCAATGACGTTAAAGTGCTTAGTCTCGACACTCTTTTGTTGCCTTGGTGGTATGTTTTGGGTCATTGTCATGCTGGAAGACCCATCTATGACCCATCTTCAGTGTTCTGGCTAAGGGATGAAAGTTCTCATCCAAGATTTTACAATACATGGCCCTGTCCACTGGCCCCTCAATGTGGCAAAATCGGTCTGTACCTTTATTAGAGAAACAGCCCCAAAGCATAATGTTTCCACCTCTGTGCTTGACTGCAGGGATGGTGTTCTTAGGGTCATAGTTAGAATTTTTCCTCCTCCAAACACGCGAGTCCCCCTCCTCAAGAAGGAACATGTACAGTCATGCCAATGAACATCTAAATTATTCAGAGAAGGATTAGGAGAAAGTGCTGTGGTCAGATGAGACCAAAATTGAGCTCTTTGGCCAGAGGCGGCTCTAGGCTTTGTGAGGCCTTAGGCAAAACTTAGACATGAGGCCCCACTCACGTCCGTAATGGAAAAAAAAATGTAAGCGATACAAATTAACTGTATAAACTGCATATATTAAGAAGCTTAAAGTGCTGGTGTCAGTTTTCTCTATCTCAACGCTGGCGTCAGTGTACCTTCTCAGCACTGGCATCTGTGTGCTCTCAGTGCTGGTGTTGGGGCACTCTATCTCAGTACAGTGTGTCTTGGAGCTGGTGTCAGTGTCCTCTATCTCACGCTGGTGTCAGGGTGCTCTATCTCCGTGTCCTCTATCTCAGTGCTGGTGTCAGGGCACTCTTTCTTAGTGCACTCTGTCTTGATGCTGGAGTCAGTGACCTCTATCTCAACGCTGGTGTCAGTGCTGGCATGCTCTCAGTGCTGGTGTCAGTGTTCTCTATCTCACTGCTGGTGTCATAGCACTCTTTCTCAGTGCACAGAAATGGGGTCCCTGTCCTCAGGTGAGATGGGGTCCCTGTCCCCAAGTAAGAAGGGGTCCCTGTCCACAGGGGAGATGATGGTTGCCCTGTCACCAAGTAAGAAGAGGTCCCTGTCCGCAGGGGAGATGGGGTTTCCCATTTCCAGGGAAGATGGTGGGGGCCCTGCCTCCAGAGAATAAGGGGTCCCTGTTGCCAGGGGAGATGATGGGGGCCCTTTCCTCAGGGGAGATGAAGGGGTCCCTGTTGCCAGGGGAGATGATGGGGTCCCTGTCACCAGGGGAGAAGGGGTCCCTGTCTTCAAGTGAGAAGGGGTCCCTGTCCCCAGGGGAGATGGGGTTCCCATCCACAGGGAAGATGGTAGGGGCCCTGTCCCCAGAGAAGAAAGTGTCCCTGTTGGCATTGCCAGGGGAGATGATAGGGGCCCTGTCCCCAAGGGAGATGATGGCCTTGTCTCCAAGTGAGAAGGGGGGTGCTGTCCCCACATGAGAAGGTGTCCCTTCCCCAGGAAAGATGAGGTCCCCATCCCCAGGGAAGATGGTGGGGGCCCTGTCCCCAGGGATGAAGGGGTCCCTGTAGCCAGGAGAGATGATAGGGGCACTGTCCTCAAGGGTGATGGGGGCCCTGTCCCCAGGTGAGATGATGGGGGCCCTGTCCCCAAGGGAGATGACGGGGGCCCTGTCCCCAGGTGAGATGATGGGGCCCTGTCCCCAGGGGAGATGATGGGGGCCCTGTCCCAGAGTGAGAAGGGGGTCCCTGTCCCCAAGTGAGAAGGGGGTCCCTGTCCTCAAGTGAGAAGGGGGTCCCTGTCCTCAAGTGAGAAGGGCGTCCCGTCCCCAGGAAAGATGGTGGGGGCTCTGTCCCCAAGTGAGAAGGGGTCTCTGACCACAGGGGAGATGGGGTTTCCGTCCCCAGAGAAGATGGTGTGTGCCCTGTCCCAAGAGAAGAAGGGGTCCTAGTTGCCAGGGGAGATTATGGGGCCCTGCCCCCAGGGGAGATGAGGGGGGCCCCTGTCCCAAGGGGAGATGATGATGTTCCGTCCCCAGGGAAGATGGTGGGGGCCCTGTCCTCATGGAAGATGGGGTCCCTGTCCCCAGATGAGATGATGGGGGGGGCTATTCCCAGGGGAGATAATGGGGGGCCCTTGTCCCCTGGGGAGATGATAGGGGGCCCCTATCCCCAGGGGAGATGATGGGGGCCCCTGTCCCCAGGAGAGATGATGGGGGCCCCTGTCCCCAGGAGAGATGATGGGGGCCCCTGTCCTCAGGGAAGATGATGGGGGCCCCTGTCCCCAGGGGAGATGATGGGGCCCCTGTCCCCAGGGGAGATGATGGGGTTCCCGTCCCCAGGGAGGATGGTGGGGGCCCTGTCCCCAGGGGAGATGATGATGGGGGCCCTGTCCTCAAGGAAGATGGGGTCCCTGTCCTCAGGTGAGATGATGGGGGGCCCCTGTCCTCAGGGAAGAGGATAGGGGCCCCTGTCCCCAGGGGAGATGATGGGGCTCCTGTCCCCAGGGGAAATGATGGGGTTCCCATCCCCAGGGAGGATGGTGGGGGCCCTGTCCCCAGGGGAGATGATGAGGACCCAGTCCTCAAGGGAGATGATGATGGGGGCCCTGTCCTCAAGGAAGATGGGGTCCCTGTCCCCAGGTGAGATGATGGGGGCCCCTGTCCCCAGGAGAAATGATGGGGGCCCCTGTCCCCAGGGGAGATGATGCTGGGGGCCCTGTCCTCAAGGGATACGGGGTCCCTGTCCCCAGGTGAGATGATGGGGCCCCTGTCCCCAGGGGAGATGATAGGGGCCCTGTCCCCAGGGGAGATGATGGGGGGCCCTGTCCCTAGGGGAGATGATGAAGGGGCCCTGTCCTCAAGGAAGATGGGGTCCCTGTCCCCAGGTGAGATGATAGGGGCACTATCCCCAGGGGAGATGATGGGGGGCCTCTGTCCTCAGGGGAGATGATGGGGGCCCCTGTCCCCAGGTGAGATGATGGGGGGCCCCTATCCCCAGGTGAGATGATGGGGGGCCCCTATCCCCAGGTGAGATGATGGGGGGCCCCTATCCCCAGGTGAGATGATGGGGGGCCCCTATCCCCAGGTGAGATGATGGGGGGCCCTTATCCCCAGGTGAGATGATGGGGGGCCCTTATACCCAGGGGTGATGATAGGGGGGCCCCTGTCCTCAGGGGAGATGATGGGGGGCCCTATCCCCAGGGGAGATGATGGGGCCCCTGTCCTCAGGGGAGACGATGGGGCCCTATCCCCAGGGGAGATTATGGGGGGCCCTGTCCCCAGGGGAGATGATGATGGGGGCCCTGTCTTCAAGGAAGATGGGGTCCCTGTCTCCAGGTGAGATGATGGGGGGGCCCTGTCCCCAGGGGAGGAGGGGTGGGGTATGGGATGGTGTGAGGGGATATGGGGTCAGCTCACTTACCATATCCAAGCTGCAGGGCACTCATCCACGGTTGCCTGGCTGGGCTCCCTCCAGCAGCAGCACAGACAGGGCGATCAGCATATCTCCAAGGTGAGAGAGATCTGTGTATGACGGGGAGAGGAGGTGGGGGCTGGCAGACAAGCCTGCAATGTCCTCCGGCTCTCATAGGGCTGCTGCACGTGTGTCCTTAAACTTCCTTAGCGCGGGGGTGTGCAGAGCATCTCCAGAGCAATGCAGAAAGGAATGGATGCAGCCGACTTGGTGGGGCGGGACTCTGGCTGGAGAGGACACTGAGCTGGGCGGCGCTGCATTAAGCAGGAGAGAGGAACCCGGAGGAGCTGGCCAAGGACAGGGCATGCAAAACATAGCAGCCAGTGCGATAGAGCAGGGAGCTCTGCTACAGAGCCGGCTCTTCAGTCAGGCAAATTAGGAGCCCGCGGGGCCCCTATGAGTTGCGAGGCCTTAGGCGGTCGCCTAATTTGCCTAATTAGAGAGCAGCCTCTGTCTTTGGCATTAACTCAACTCGCTGTGTTTGGAGGAAGAAAAATGCAGACTATGACCCAAAGAACACCATCCCTACAGTCAAGCACAAAGATGGAAACATGCTTGGGGGCTGTTTCTCTGCTAAAGGTACAGGCCAACTTTGCCGCATTGAGGGGCCAAAACACAGGGCCATGTATTGTAAAATCTTGGATGAGAACCTTCTTCCCTCAACCAGAACACTGAAGATGGGTCGTGGATGGGTATACAGCATGACAATGACCCAAAACATACCGCCAAGGCAACAAAGGAGTGGCTCAAGAAGAAGCACATTAAGGTCATGAAGTAGCCTAGTCAGTCTCCAGACCTAATCCTATAGAAAATATATGGAGGGAGCTGAAACTTCGAGTTGCCAAGTGACAGCCAAGAAACCTTAAGGATTTCAAGAAGATCTATAAAGAAGTGTGAACCAAAATTCCTCCTGAGATGTGTGCAAACCTTTACAATCACTTTAAGTCTGTTACCTTGTTGCATTTTGTGATGCTGTGGCCTCTTATTTGCTTGTGTGATCCTTTACCCTGCCCTGTTAATCACCAGTCCTTCCAGTATATACGTTGCATACAGATTTTAGAGCCAGTTCACATCTAAGTTATAGGTGCACTACCATTGAAATCTTTATAATGTGCATTTTCAGGAAAGCACATCAAATATGCAACATCAGGATTTTTTAACGCACCACGCCTAAAACTCACATAAATGCACAGTTGTGAATGCAGCCATCTTGTTTATTTATATGTGTTTTTTATGGCTTTGTCTAGTTGTTGCATGTTATTAGTTATGTGTTTGCTTCAGGGACATGCAGTCAGGGGAGGTAGGTGAGGCAGGGCCTCACCTGCCATGAACATTTAAAAAAAACAAATCAAGCTTCAAGGGTCGTAGCTCAGCGACCTGGGGTCACAGAGACCCCAAATTTGAGGGGTATGCAGCTTCAGTCTGACCCCACCACTGATAAATTTGGGGCACTTACGACCTATGGTTCCAGAGCTATGGGGCTCCTTGCGCAGCCTGTCAGAAGCTAAATACAGAGCGGCCACTTTAAATACAAGCTGACACACTCTGTTTGCAGCAGACTGAGAGGTTGAGCTCACAGAGCCTCTCACTTCTGGTCAGAGGCACTGAGCTCAATGAACAGCTTGGAGACTTTGACCAATGGTAAAATACCATTGGTCCCAGTTGTCCAATAAAAATGCTGCAGTGGAGGCACGCCTCTCACTTTAGTGTCATGAAAGGGGCATGTGTCTAAAACACAAATGCTCCCTTCCAGCCCAGCCCTCTTATCTACAAGGAAAAACATGTGTTTATGTGTATAAGATTTACCCACAATCCCATGTTTTTCTCACACAGTTAAGAGGGAGAAACTGATTCTGTTGAAAAGGTACTGCTATATTCAAGCTACAGTGGAGACGGAAAGTATTCAGACCCCCTTAAATTTTTCACTCTTTGTTATATTGCAGCCATTTGCTAAAATCATTTAAGTTCATTTTTTTCCCCTCATTAATGTACACACAGCACCCCATATTGACAGAAAAACACAGAATTGTTGACATTTTTGCAGATTTATTAAAAAAGAAAAACTGAAATATTACATGGTCCTAAGTATTCAGACCCTTTGCTGTGACACTCATATATTTAACTCAGGTGCTGTCCATGTCTTCTGATCATCCTTGAGATGGTTCTACACCTTCATTTGAGTCCAGCTGTGTTTGATTATACTGATTGGACTTGATTAGGAAAGCCACACACCTATCTATATAAGACCTTACAGCTCTCAGTGCATGTCAGAGCAAATGAGAATCATGAGGTCAAAGGAACTGCCTGAAGAGCTCAGAGACAGAATTGTGGCAAGGCACAGATCTGGACAAGGTTACAAAAAAATGTCTGCTGCACTTAAGGTTCCTAAGAGCACAGTGGTCTCCATAATCCTTAAATGGAAGACGTTTGGGATGACCAGAACCCTTCCTAGAGCTGGCTGTCCGGCCAAACTGAGCTATCGGGGAGAAGAGCCTTGGTGAGAGAGGTAAAGAAGAACCCAAAGATCACTGTGGCTGAGCTCCAGAGATGCAGTCAGGAGATGGGAGAAAGTTGTAGAAAGTCAACCATCACTGCAGCACTCCACTAGCCGGAGCTTTATGGCAGAGTGGCCCAACGGAAGCCTCTCCTCAGTGCAAGACACATGAAAGCCCGCATGAAGTTTGCTAAAAAACACCTGAAGGACTCCAAGATGGTGAGAAATAAGATTCTCTGGTCTGATGAGACCAAGGTAGAACTTTTTGGCCTTAATTCTAAGCGGTATGTGTGGAGAAAACCAGGCACTGCTCATCACCTGTCCAATACAGTCCCAACAGTGAATGGTGCATGGTGGTGGCAGCATCATGCTGTGGGGGTGTTTTTCAGCTGCAGGGACAGGACGACTGGTTGCAATCGAGGGAAAGATGAATGCGGCCAAGTACAGGGATATCCTGGACGAAAACCTTCTCCAGAGTGCTCAGGACCTCAGACTGGGCCAAAGGTTTACCTTCCAACAAGACAATGACCCTAAGCACACAGCTAAAATAACGAAGGAGTGGCTTCACAACAACTCCGTGACTGTTCTTGTATGGCCCAGCCAGAGCCCTGACTTAAACCCAATTGAGCATCTCTGGAGAGACCCAAAAATGGCTGTCCACCAACGTTTACCATCCAACCTGGAGAACTGGAGAGGATCTGCAAGGAGAAATGGCAGAGGATTCCCAAACAAGGTGTGAAAAACTTGTTGCATCTTTCTCTTAGGACCATGTGATATTTCAGTTTTTCTTTGTTAATAAATCTTCAAAAATGTCAACAATTCTGTGTTTTTCTGTCAATATGGAGTGATTTGTGCACATTAATGAGGAAAAAATAAACTTAAATGATTTTAGCAAATGGCTGCAATATAACAAAGAGTGAAAAATTTAAGGGGGTCTGAATACTTTCCGTCCCCACTGAAAATCATATATTTATATGCTATATGTTATAACATAATTTATTATTTATCTATTTACTGTGAAATTACTGGTTGGAAGTTATAACTTCAAACTTCAGTAATTTGTCCGTTAAGCCACCTGCTTGAGTACAGATTTTAAAAATATGGTAAGTTACTTAAAAAACAATATATAATAATTATTTGTGTATTACTTAGGTATGGTAATTAACCCCTTGACACCCAGGCCAATTCTGACACTTCTCTTCTACATGTGCGCAGCAATTCTTTTAAACTCGTTTTTTTTTTTCAAACTGTTTCATGAATTTAAAAAAAAAAACACTAACATTAGCCTAATTTTTTTGTATAATGTGAAAGATGATGTTATGCTGAGTAAATAGATACCTAACATGTCACACTTTAAAATTGCGCACACTTGTGGAATGGCACCAAACTTCAGTACTTATAAATCTCCATAGGTGGCACTTTAAAATGTTTTACACGTTACATGTTTAGAATTACAGAGGAGGTCCAGTGCTAGAATTATTGTTCTCTCGAACGATCGCGGCATATATAACCTGTGTGTATCTGGCTCTGATACTAGCTAGTGCCTCACCAGACACTGACCTTACCACACGTCCCTGGTTTGCTTGCTGTATATGTTTGACCTTTTGGAGTCTTTGGGGTCAATTATTGTATAGTCCCAATTGATTAATTGGGACTATACAATAATTGACACCAAACACTTGCTTAATTGGGACTATACAATGTTAGGTCTGTAAATCATGTATTTTTTTCTGCTTCATGTGCCCATGCACAAAGTTGCATATTTATCAGTAAAATTGCACTGTATAAGGATCTGTAAAATCAATATGGAAGAAACTGTTTGTGGTCAGTCATTTACACATCTAAACGCTTGTAAATGCATACAGGTGTACACATGTAAATTTGAGCTAGGGAATGTAGGAAAAATCTTATGGATCTGTATGTTTACGCATCTAAACGTGTGGTTAAATGAAAACACTTACTGACAAGTAAATTCATTTTGTAGTATCTTGCTGCTAACCTCTGCCAGCAAAATCCTGCATAGATATTCATACATTAATTACAGCCATGCACATAAGCCTAATTTACAAGGATTAGCACAAGGATAAAGGCGATGGGCTTGACCAAGTCACAGCACATCACTAGTAAACACTCCTCCAAGTCTGCCTTGCTGTCAATGTCAATAAAAGCAAGGCTCTCCCAATCAGCCACTATTAATCAATGCTATTATTCACCTCATCAAGTTCCCAGCTGCCTACATCAGATGCAGTACCACCTCCTCTTCCTGATGCTAAACATCTGCCGCTGTAGGTGTTAACAGATTTGGGTCTTCGGGCTCAGTTGCACTAATAATTATCCAACAGGGACACTCCCCCTCCTGCTTTCTCCTCCATGGAGAAAAGTTATTTCATTGATTACACGATCTGTAAATGGGAGAGAGAATCAGACTTTGATCAGACTGTCCCCATTCACAGATCATGTTACAGGTAGTGTAATTCATTGAGACCTTTCCCAATAAAGGGGAAAAAAGGAGTGGTATGTTCCTGCTAGGTCATCTTTAGTGCAGCTGAGCCTGTAGACCTGAAACTGTATACCCCCACAGCACCATAAGTTCAGCATTCGGAAGAGGACAGAAAAACCTGCAGTGAAGATTTCTACAGAATCCAACAGCCTACATTGTGGGACATGTTTTTACCTTTGTCATCTATCGCACTCCAAGACCCAGGTATAAACGCTTATGCAGCGTACACACGAGCAGACTTTCCGGCAGACTTGGTCCGGCGGACCGGACTCCGGCAGACAATTCGATCGTGTGTGGGCTCCAGCAGACTTTTTTTCCCCAAAAGTCCGACGGACCTAGAAATAAAACATGTTTCAAATCTTTCCGACGGACTCGAGTCCAGTCGAAAAATCCACTCGTCTGTATGCTAGTCCGACGGATTAAAACCGACGCTAGGGCAGCTATTGGGTACTGGCTATCAACTTCCTTATTTTAGTCCGGTCGTACGTCATAACGTACGAATCCGTCGGACTTTGGTGTGATCGTGTGTCCCCAAGTCCGTTCGTTTGAAAGTCCGGTGGACGTACGCTGCAAAGTCCGTCGGAAAGACTGTCGGACCTAGTCCGTCGAAAAGTCCGTTCGTGTGTACGCGACATTAGACACACCTATCATATAACTTTAAACGCCAACATGCTTACCCTTCTCAGGTCAATGACAGAAAAGCTACACCAGACAAAGTTTTGTTTTTCACATAAATTTATGTTGTTCCTTCCTCCTCTATCAAACTGGGAATGTTATCTGGAATTGTCTGTATTTCATATTTAAAAATGAAGAAAAAAAAAAAGATGTCTGAGTATGTGCTTTACCACAAGCCACTTCTACACTTCTATTCTGGGTTTCCCTTGGCTCCCACACTATTCTCCAGTGCTAGACTATTCTCTCAGTTGCTCACCCATGGGCCTTCCTGTCTCCCCACATGCCTCACTAAAATCTTGCCAGTTACATCTCTTCCTGTGGAGCTAGGTGGTTTACTATGATGGTTTCTCAGAACGTAAGGCAGATAGTTTACCACCCCATTATCTCTACAATTGTGCCATTGACCTGTTTCCAGGCTTCACTTTCCTAGCGGATGGGTGTACACTCTCAGTCTCCCAGATACCAAGGTCATGTTATACTTCACTGAGAATCTCCAAAAGGGTTTTATCCGCAAATCAACTACTTCTTCTGTTTCTTCCTGCATCTTCTTTGTTAAGAAAAAGGAAGTTTCTCCCTGCCCCTGTACTGGCTAATATAAACTTAATGCCATCATTAGCAAGAACGGTTGTCCCTTATTATGGAGCTCTATCGAATGCCTTTGTGTACCCAGATATTAACAAAACTAGACCTATAAGGCACATGCAACTTCGAGGGTGATGAATTAATACCAGGGATGGCCACTACAAATACCTAGTAATGCTTTTCAGCCTCTGTATTGCCCCTGCAGCCTTCCAAGATTGGCTGTATGAGTGTATTGTCGTCTCCCTAGATTATCCCTGACTTGATAAGCCTTGGGTGTACATATATGTGACTGAGTGGTATCCTTGGTGTACACTATGTCTTTGTGATATATAACATCAGACGGAACCCAGAGATCAGAGGGATCACTGCACCAGGACCGGACAGACGGGAGGTCAAGTGCTCACTCTACATGGACGACGTGACGGTGTTCTGTGCTGATCGGCGCTCCATCGACACACTCGTCCAGACCTGTGAGGACTTCGGCCAAGCTTCAGGGGCAAAGGTCAACTGCGGGAAGTCAGAAGTCATGCTCTTCGGAAAGTGGTTCCTGCCTTCTTCTGCACCAATTCCTTTCAGCGTCAAGACGGACTTCATCAAAATCCTTGGGGTCTGGTTTGGAGCTGAGGGCGCAGCCCTGAAGTCCTGGGAGGAAAGACTGACAAAGATGCGACAGAAGTTTGGACTTTGGAGCCTCAGAGAACTCACCATCGAAGGCAAAACACTGGTACTCCGCAGCGAGATCCTTCCTGTGTTGCAGTACCTCGCCCAGACCTGACCCCCTCGGGTTAACACCTGTAAGGCCATCACCAGGGCGGTGTTTCACTTCATCTGGAGCTCCAAAATGGACAGAGTGAAGCGGGCGGTTATGTTCAAGGAACCCCTCAAGGGCGGTAAGGTCGTGCCCGACATCGCTACCTTACTGAGGGTGTGCTTTGCTTGTAACTGCATCCGCAGGACGTTGGTTGACAGAACTGTGGACTCTGGCGGTAACTCCATGTCCCATTTTTTCCTCCTGCCTCTTTGGAGGACCCTTGGATGGGACAAATGGGACAGCTCCATCCCCTACAACTGGGACACCCCTTGGTACTACTTGGACACCTTCAAGTTTATTAAGGAGCTGGGGCTACATGGAGTGAAGCCCGACTTGTGGGAGCCAAAAACTATCCACAAGCTGATCAGAGCATCGGACATTGTTGAGACTGTTCCAGGCCTCCCTTCAGCCACTTGTAAAGTGGTCTGGAGGAATGTTTCTTCAAAGAGACTCACCAACAGGCACAAAGATCTGGCATGGATGGCAATCCAAGGGGGGTTGCCACTCAGGACATTCATGCATGCCAGAAACCTGTGCAGATACAGGCACTGCCCCTTTTGCATCATCCAGGAGGAAACTGCTCTGCATGTTTTCTGGGAGTGCCCCTTTGCACAGGACCTGTTGAGGGCCTTGGAACCTGAACTCAAAGACTTTGTGCCACAGACTGCTATCACACACTTTGGTGTGTTGAACGGACTCTTCTGTGGAACTCATTCACAGGAGGACATTGACGGTGCCTGGCGGGTGCTGTGTTGCTTTAAGGACGCTTTATGGTGCGCCAGAAAGCGCCTCATGCACCAGCGGGAGAGGATGTCCATCGAGGACTGTCGCAGACTGGTTCACAGTCTGCTCAGAGACTATCACTTGATGGACTTCAAGGAGGAAGAGGAGGTCTGAAGATTTCCCCATCCCCCCCCCCTCTCCCCCATGTATCCTTTGGCAGTTCAAATAAAGCTTCGGGCCTGTGAACTCTTTACTCCCTCCCCTACCCCACCTTCTCCACCCCCCCATCACACCCGTTGCCCATTTGAATGATATTTTGACTGTATGACCGGACTTTTTGTGAAATGTTTTTTAAGTACTGCTTTCAGAGTAATGCGGCGTCATGCATGATGTGATGTTTCGGGGTATCACTACTCTGCACAACACATTAGGCATCATACCGCAGGATGAATGTAATTTATTTGTATGCTTGGCAATGTATTGTTATGTAGTGTATTTATGCGCTGCGTCGCAGTACAGATTGGAATGTACCCTGTTTAAGTATTTGTTTTTTGTATATTTTCTTGCAAAATAAAGTATTTAAGCAGGAAAAGACCCCCTGCTGTACTGCATGCCTGCATTGTTTGATTGATTCTGATGGAGAATCCTGGAATCCTGAATATCTGCACTTTATGGCCATTTGACAGCCTGTTGGCTGAATCTGCTAACGGCTTCTCGATCAATCAGCTGGTGTTACCCGACACGTGCACAGGACAACATCTGCTTGCAATAGCAACATTGAGGATATACATCCCTCTCGCTTGGAACGCACCTGCTGTGAGTCTGCTCTAACCTAGGATGACTGGCGATCTTCACACACACAGAGGAATTACTAGAAGAATACGGGACAGTGAGTAATACAACTATATGCAGATTGATCATATCGGCAGCATCACTGAGTTACCCAGATCACTTGGGACCTATCACTTCACATAGTTACATAGTTAGTCAGGTTGAAAAAAGACACAAGTCCATCCAGTTCAAACATAAAAAAAAAAAAATAAAATAAAATAAATCGTTCAATCCAATATACCCAATTCTATACCCACAGTTTATCCAGAGGAAGGCAAAAAACCCCAGCAGAGCATGCTCCAATTTGCTACAGCAGGGGAAAAAATTTCTTCCTGATCCCCCAAGAGGCAATCGGATTTTCCCTGGCTCAATTTTACCTATAAATGTTAACACCCAGTTATATTATGTACATTTAGGAAAGTATCCAGGCCTTTCTTAAAGCAATCTACTGAACTGGCCAGAACCACCTATGGCGGGAGTCTATTCCACATTTTCACAGCCCTTACTGTGAAGAAACCTTTCCGTATTTGGAGATGAAATCTCTTTTCCTCTAGACATAAAGAGTGCCCCCCTGTCCTCTGTGTTGACCGTAAAGAAAATAACTCAACACCAAGTTCACTATATAGACCCCTTATATATTTGAACATGTTGATCATATCCCCCCTTTTTCTCCTCTTCTCCAGAGTGAATAAATTCAGTTCCTCTAATCTTTCCTCATAGCTGAGCTCCTCCATGCCTCATATTAGTTTGGTTGCCCTTCTCTGCACTTTCTCCAGTTCCACGATATCCTTTTTGAGAACGGTGCCCAAAAACGGAACTGCATATTCCAGATGAGGTCTTACTAATGATTTGAACAGGGGCAAAATGATATCTCTCTCTCTGGAGTCCATACCCCTCTTAATATAAGAAAGGACTTTGCTTGCTTTGGAAACCGCAGCTTGGCATTGCATGCTATTATTGAGCTTATGATCTACCAAAACACCCAGATCCTTCTCCACTACGGATTCCCCCAGTTGTACTCTCCCTGGCATGTATGATGCATGCATATTCTTAGCCCCCAAGTGCATAACTTTACATTTCTCAACATTAAACCTCATCTGCCACATAGTCGCCCAATTAGACAGTGCATTGAGGTCGGCTTGTAAATTGGAGACATCCTGTAAGGACGTTATTCCACTGCATAGCTTGGTGTCATCTGCAAAGACAGAAATTATACTTTTGATCCTAGACCCAATATCATTTATAAAGTTATTAAAAAGTAAGGGTCCCAGCACTGAACCATGGGGTACACCACTGATAACCTTAGACCATTCAGAGTAAGAATCATTAACCACTACTCTCTGAATTCTGTCTCTTAGCCAGTTTTCTATCCATTTACAAACTGATATTTCCAAGCCTATAGACTTTACCTTACACATGAGCCGTGTGTGCGGAACTGTATCGAACGCTTTTGCAACATCCAAGTATACCACGTCCACAGCCACCCCTCTGTCCAAGGTTTTACTTACCTCTTCATAAAAAGAATGCATTTGATCCGGCACCACTTGCCGGATCAAATGCATAGCATATTCAAACATCACTATGCCCATACTGTTATAGGTTTTTGCCCATATGCATGATTGATGCTAATTTACTCCCTTCAACACATGACATCACATAGAAGTGGAGTGATTAGTGGGACTTTTCAATCTTTACAACATCGATTTAGCAGATTGTTGGAATACAAACTTTTTCAGTGCCATATACTTCTTTACCAGGTCTTACAGGCATCCACCTTTACCTGCTTACACGGGACTGATATAGTTTGATTTTTGATCCTATTCCAAGTAAAATCACTAGTAGGGTAACCATTCCATCTATTGGTTGGCCCGCACTGTCTCAGCTCCTCAGGAAAGTCTATATCAGCTGGTCCATAGGGTTAGGGGTCTCAGGGGAAATAGTGGGTGTGGGTTCTGGGGGGGTTATTAGATGGGGAGCCACTGGTATAGGTCATAGAGAGTAACTATGGTGAGGAAGGGGGGAGGGGTACCCTGGAGTGGAATTGGACAAGGTTTTTATTTTGTACAGCACTTGATGCTGTTTTATTACCAATAATAAACAATAGGAGGTAGCCTTTGGGTGTGTACTTATAATGCTTTTTTTTTGTTGGATCCTATGTTGTCTAGTACACGCTGTCTGTACCTTATAGGCGCCACCCCTAATTAATTACCATTCAGGCTCCCAGTCCTTTTTCTTTCTCATTTTCCTTATATGAGTTCTCTCTAGATTTGCCTGCTCACAGATATCATGTCTGCTCTATCTTGCAAAGCCTCCATTAAAAGTAACCCTATACCAAAGCCAAAATATGTCTCTCCGCAGGTTCTTTTTCTGGGCTATATTTTCTCTAGAGAGGATCTCTCCATGGACTCTGAGAAAGTTGTTATTTCCAATTAACCCTGTCCATTAGTCTGAGAACTACACAGTGCTTACTAGGGTTTAATAATTACTACTGGCAGTTTATCAACAACTACTCTATTTTGGTTGCTACCATTCTCACCAGGAAAGATGCTGACAGATGGCCTCCTCATGCATTTGAAGCATTTCTTGAGCCTTTTTTTTCCAGCCCTGCCCTAATGAGATTGGACATTACTAAACCCTCTCCAATGAGGTTGATGCCTCATCCCTGGGAGTCTTTCCAGTCCCCAGGATAGCTAGGTGCCCTTGCTCCTTCTCTAAAATGTTCTCTCCAGCAGAGAATTATTTAATCAGAGAACTGCTCGCAGTCAAACTGTCTCTTGAGGAGTAGGGATATCTCTTGGAAGGGTCACCTCATCCAATCACAATTTACACAGACTGTGAAAACCTCCAGTACTTACAAACTGCCCATTGTGTAAACCCCATGCAAGCCCATTGGTCCTGCAAGCCCATTGGTCCTTGTTCTTCTCCCCTGCCACTCTCATGTTCCTTTGACTCTCAAGATTCCAAAGCTTCAGCTGACCCAGAGTCCATTATTCCCGCTTCTCACATCCTGACTCTGATTTCTATCCAAGACTCAACCCTTCCCCCCAGGCAAAATTCTAGTGCATGAACTAAGAACCAAACGCCTAAAAAAGGCCCACAAATCCTCTGTGGCTCTCAAAGCTCTACAGGCATTCGATGTCCACAGAATCCTGAAGTTTTTTTTCCACTTGTGCTGAGGGTCGAGGATATGACTACAAACGAACAATCAGCATGGCTAAATATGGAAGCAGAGCAATGATTCATATAGGTCACCTCGCAACTGAGGTCCTATATGTACACGTGTGATCGAAAATTCAGTCAAAGCGGTAGCAGTAGGATACCACTGAGTGCCATCACTGCATTAATAAAGGTGTCCGAGATAAATACTAATGTGATTGGGGATAGATGAGAAACACTGGATGGTGGGAAGACTTGAATCCTAAAGAGTATCAAAATGAACCATCCAAACTAAGAGGAGAAGCAGTAAAAACAAGTGAAGATATAAGTAAAATAAAGACATAATCAAAGTGCCACATCAGTGACCATAAAGTCCAAGGAGATTTTGAATTGCTTTAAACTGGAGTAACATAAGGCAAACAATAAAACAAATTTAGCCTTTAGGGCTTAAAAAGTGTATAAACTACAAATGTGGGACTCAAAGTCAGGGGTTGATGCCACCTAAGGTGGTCATTTTTGCCTCCCCCCACCATCCATGCCAAAAGATGGCCAGCTCCGGCATTAGCTCTGCAGTCAGCTTAGTGACAGTCCCTGTCAAAAGTGCAAGCTCACTGCAGCACAGAAGAAGCTTGACTGGTCATGGAGCTCATTAATGCCAAGCCTCTAGTTTTACCAGGCTTAGTGTTACTGAGATGCACCCGGGACAGTTTGTCCAGTATGGACTCTCTGGCCTTAGTTCTGCCTTCCCCACTGTGCCTCCATGATTGTTGTTTGTGACAGCTGCCTCAAATGGCTGCAAAGTAATCACAGCCTTCTCAAAGTAATTTGTCAATGGAAAGCTGTAATTGTTATATTTGTTCCAGGTTAGGAGTTTACCTAGCTGGCGATAACATGAGACTGGATGTCAGTGGAGGCCTGTCAGCCAGTTTTACATTGTTATTACCAAAGGAAGGAGTGATAGAACATTGGAACAAAACTGAAAGTATTTTTGAGTAGGTCACAGTGACGCCCTGTCTATACGGAGCGCAGGGGTGTCGCCCCCCCTAATTAATGCGCCTGGCCGCTAATCTACATGCAGGGTGCCGGATGCATGGATTCCAATGGGTTTACTTTTTTAAAGCACACGATTAGAGCCTGAGGCTCTTATTGGCTTCAAAAAAAGGTGGGGCGCAGAGCACTGTGCCCTAAGCCCACCCAGTTGTGCGACAGTAACGAATTAATATTCGCTATTGTCTTCCCGATTCTCCTCCCGGACAATCAGGAAGCGGGTCCCATCACCCGATTGTCCGAGAAGAGAAGTGATCCTATTGGCCACCGAGGAGGAGGAGGGAGGAGACTCGGGAAGCCACCGTGAAGCCGAGGAGGAGGAGACACAGGGTGAAGCCGACTCCCGAAGGAAATGCTGCCTGCGACCTAGATGGGGTAAGTGCATGGCTGGTGACCGACCGGGGCGGGGGGGGGGGTTATCCGGGGCCCGACTGACCAGGTCACAGGCACAGGTGGCGGTGGGTGGATATTGCCGCCGCCCCCCCCCCCCTAAAAAAAAAATATACCACCAGCCGCCACTAAATGGAGATACGCTGAATAAAGATAATTTAACATATTCTAAGTTAGTATGAGATGGGACAGAAGACAAATACATGGCCCTGCTTCTGTCCACAGTATTTTCGCTGCCAGTACAGTAACTGATTATCTAAAACAGTAATTCTAATGTTGAATGAAACACAGATCATTTTAAAATGTGGTGATCCTTGATCCAGATGTGTTTTGGATCATTATAGTCCTTTCATAATAATAATTATAAAGACCAGATGTAAGTGCATTGTGCACAATTTGCATTTTGACTCCCTCGAACAGAACTGATTTGAAGTTTGTGCTCCCGACCCCCGCTACCCACAACAAATGTAATTGTGGTCTCTGTAGAAAGGTGATGAACAGCTCTATGTTACAAAAGAGGAGAAACAAAGGGACTTTTTTAATGGTTTTAATAATTCTTGAGGTAATCCTGCAACTACTCAGGGATACAAAGCAGCTTTGTGCTTTAATTCTTCTGTTAATTTCACAATCTTCAGTCATATGATCTTTGTGCAAAAAAATGGAGACGTATGAAAGTGTTCAAAGCTCTTGCTCTCATCCAGGAAAGATCTTCAGATGTTAAAACACTATATTCAGCACGTTTGGTAAGGCATCATTGTAAAGAGACCCTGTTACAGCCTGAAGCCTATTATAATCAATCTTAAAATTTAAAGGGTCAACTTTTCTATAAATAGAAAGGAAAACACAATGTGGGAGCCCTCAAAGCTGCATAACCCAAAAGTATACAAAAAATAGGAAGTTTCCCCAGGGGTTTTTTAGCAGCAATGAATCTGTATAAAAATGGTTGATGTAAAAAATCATTTAACAGACAATAAAAATTTTGAATGAACAATAATAAATCATCCATATAGGTGGTGCGACACAAAAACAAACATGGAACATCACTCATAGCAAAGAACACCCTATGTACAAGCATGGTTTGCCAATTGTATTTATGACATATGTATCCACATCAAAATCCCTGATGCATTTCGACCCTTGCAGTTTCCGGTCTCTTCAGGGGGATTTATATTCTAGGAAAATATCAAAATATTGAATTAAAGTCATTGGACAATATAAACAATGTAGGTATAGCATTTCAAATTGAGCAAAATTATATCTCCATACACATAGAGGTATAGTTACCAATGGGTGTATGAAGGCATGAGGATGTATCGCACAAACCAGCATTGCAGTATTGTAGTTGTCCAGTGATCCCACCGCTGCCGCACGTCCCCCCTGCGTCCTCCGGGTGGGCGCATAGTCCACCGAGCTTGCAGGGGGCCACGTTCTAGGACCCGGAGAGGAGGATGGGGGGTAAAACACCTGCAGATGGACATTTTTTTTTATGAGTTGTCATTAGATAATGTTAGAGGAGTGTATAGAAGTGCTTGGCAGCTATAGGCTGGTTGTTACTTGGTCACTAGTGGATTCATATTATAGAAAAATTAAGTTATACATAACATGGCGTAGTTTATTCGTTAGTTAGATTGGTTATAAAAGGGGTTGGCTAGCAGTGAAAAAAGTTAGGGTGGGGGATGGGGTATAGTGATGTGATTAGTGAAGTGTGTTTTTAAATATAGTGTGTTTTAGTGCATTAAAATAAAAAAAAAGTGTGTTTTTTTCCCAAAAAAATTGCGTTTGAAAAATCACTGCGCAAATACTGTGTGAAAAAAAAAATTGCAACACCCACCATTTTAATCTATAGGTGTCAGTACTAGGATCCCTTTAGGACCAAGCACAACTCACCTGACACAGCCTTTGCCTGGGAAACAACAATGATTGGCCAGATCACCTTTAAAACACTTGTATCAGCATTCAATCATTGCTCGTGTTATGCCGCGTACACACGAGCGGACATTACGGCGGACTTTGCCCGGCGGACTGGATTTCGTCGGACAATTCGATGTGTGTGGGCTCCAGCGGACTTTGTTTTCTCAAAAGTTGGACGGAATTAGATTTAAAACTTGTTTTAAATTTATCCGTTGAAATCGAGTCCGGTCGAAAAGTCCGCCGTCTGTATGCTAGTTCGACGGACAAAAAGCCACGCTAGGGCAGCTATTGGCTACTGGCTATGAACTTCCTTGTTTTAGTCCGGTCGTACGTCATCACGTACGAATTCGACGGACTTTGGTGGATTGTGTGTAGGCAAGTCCGTTCATTCACAAAGTCCGTCGGAAAGTACGTCGAAAAGTCCGCCGGGCAAAGTCCGCCGTAATGTCCGCTCGTGTGTACGCGGCATAAGAGTTTACCTTGTGTTTGATCCAGTTGATATCTGCTCTGTGTATTTCGTGTATGACCCGGCTCGTTGACCCTATTTGCTTGCTTCTGATTCGGTACCGTTTGGACTCTGATTTTCCTGTGTATGACCCAGCTTGCCTAGACTACGCTTTGCCTGATTCTACTGTAGTACCTTCATCTGCAGCGGTGAACTACAAGCACCAGACATCTATCTTCACCTGCAGCGGTGAACTACAAGCACCAGACACCATCTATCCTCATCTGCAGAGGTGAACTACAAGGTCCAGCAAACATCTACAGCGGTGAACTACAAGTCCCAGCTGACCTGCTCTGCTCAGACCTGCTCTGCTCAGACCTGCTCATGGTATGTGCTCTTGTTCTTTGAACTCTTTGCATAATCAGAACACCTGAACTGTTACCTGTTATATGCTCCTAGCCTGACATTAACACGAGCCATACATAATAAAGGAAACCTATCATGGATCCTGAGCAGGCTCAGTTGTTTGCACAGGAACTTTGCCGCTTATCCCATCAAGTTCAGGAAATGGCCACAGAGCTCACCAAGGTGCAATCTCCTTCTATTACCACCGCTACAAAAACTCCATCTGAACCAAAAATTCCTTTGCCTGACCGGTTTTCTGGTGACCGTAAAGGGTTTTGCAACTTTAAAAACAGCTGCAAATTATATTTCAAGTTAAGGCCATCCTCGTCTGGCCCTGAAACTCAGAGGGTTTAAATCATTATCTCTCTACTACAGGGTGACCCCCAGGCTTGGGCCTTTAACCTGGAACCAAACCATCCAGCCTTGCTAACAGTAGATGCCTTCTTTGAAGCCCTAAGGTTGCTTTATGATGATCCAGATCGTGCTGCTACTGCAGAATCAACCCTGCGTAACTTAAAGCAAGGAACTACCACAGCTGAAATGTATTGCTCAGAGTTTCGCAGGTGGGCCCCGGAATCTGGCTGGAATGATGCAGCACTCCGCAGCCAGTTTAGAATGGGCCTTTCAGATGCAATTAAGGATGCTCTGGTCAACTTCTCCTACCCAGCCTCACTGGAGGAGGCTATGAGTCTAGCCATTAGAATTGACCGCCGCCAGCGAGAGAGGAGACGAGAACAAACTACAGCTGTGGCAAACTATATACCTCCCTTGCCACCTGACTATTCCACCTCCAGTGCCAAATCTGAGGAAGCACCTATGCAGTTAGGCTCCACCCGGTTATCTGCCCAGGAACACACGCGCCGGCGTAACATGGGACTCTGCTTGTATTGTGGCCTCAAGGGTCATATGCTCCGTACCCTACACGTCCGGGAAACTCCAGGACCTAGGTAATTGCGGGGAGGTTACCTTAGGTCTGCTCTCATCTCCCCAGGGGGACAATCGTATTCTTTTACCCGCTGTCATTCACTTCGGGACAGGGGCTCATGAACTGCTGGCCTTGGTAGATTCTGGAGCCGCTGAAAATTTTATTGATAAGACTCTGATTACCTCTTTGTCCCTGGAAACTCATGCTCTAGATTGCCCAGTCTGCCTGATTTCCGTGGATAATCGGCCTCTCTCACAAGATCTAGTGCTCCAAGCCACCAACCCTTTCCAGTTACAATTGGGGGCTTTGCATTGGGAGAAGATTTCATGTCTTGTCATTGACTCTCCATCTTCAGTCCATCATGAACGCTGCGGCCAGGCTCATCCACCACACAAACCGATCAGCGTCTGCTACACCCCTCTGCCAATCCCTCCATTGGCTGCCACTCAGTCACCGAATCAAATTCAAGATACTAACTATAACTTACAAAGCCATCCACAACCTGGCCCCCAGCTACATCTCTAACCTAGTCACAAAATACCAACCTAATCGTTCTCTTCGCTCCTCCCAAGACCTCCTGCTCTCTAACTCCCTTGTCACCTCATCCCATGCTCGCCTCCAAGACTTCTCCAGAGCCTCCCCCATCCTCTGGAATGCTCTACCCCAATCCGTCCGATTTTCTCCTACTTTATCCACTTTCAGACGATCCCTGAAAACTCATCTCTTCAGAGAAGCCTATCTGGCCCCCACCTAACAACTGTACACTTATCTTCTCCATCAGCACATCACCCACAGTTATTACCTCTTGTATCTCTTGACCTTCCCTCTTAGATTGTAAGCTCTAAGGAGCAGGGCCCTCTGATTCCTACTGTATCAAATTGTATTGTATTTGTACTGTCTACCCTCAAGTTGTAAAGCGCTACGTAAACTGTTGGCGCTATATAAATACTGTATAATAATAATAATAATTGACTCTCCATCCACTCCTTTGATCCTAGGCCTTCCTTGGCTTCAGAAGCACAATCCTGTAATTGACTGGCGAACAGGAAATATTCTGGCTTGGTCCAATCGGTGTAAAAAGAACTGCATCCAGCACCCTGTTCGACTTGCTACCTGTCAAGTGGGAATGGAACAGATTCCACTTTGTTATAAGGACTTTTGGGATGTGTTTTCTAAAGGGATTGCTGACACTTTACCACCTCATCGCAGTTATGATTGTCCCATTGACCTCTTGCCTGACACTACACCTCCTCGAGGGAGAGTCTTTCCACTTTCTGAGCCAGAGAATCTTGCCTTGCAAGAATACATCCAGGAAAACCTAGCTAAGGGTTTCATCCGTCCCTCCACTTCTCCCGCAGGAGAGAAGCCGCTGAAAAGAAGGATGGGGGACTAAGACTTTGTGTTGATTACAGAGGTCTAAATAAAATAACTGTTCCCAATCCGTATCCTCTTCCTCTCATCACAGAATTGTTCTCTCAAATCCAGGGAGCCAAAATCTTCTCCAAACTGGACTTAAGGGGAGCCTATAATCTGGTGCGCATACGTGCAGGCGACGAGTGGAAGACAGCCTTTAACACCAAGGATGGTCATTACGAATGTCTTGTCATGCCTTTCGGTCTCAGAAATGCACCAGCTGTCTTTCAGAACTTTATGAATGTCATTTTCCGTGACATGTTGGGTCACTTCATGCTTGTATATTTAGACGACATTTTGATATATTCTCCCAATCTTGAAACGCATCAGAAACATGTCTGCTCGGTATTGGCCCGATTAAAGACTCACTCCCATTTTGTAAAGCCTGAAAAATTTTCTTTCCATGTTAAACAAGTACCTTTCCTATGCTACCTAATTTCTGACACAGGCCTCACCATGGATCCAGCCAAGATTCAAGCCATTTTAGACTGGGCACCACCTTCAGACCTGAAGGCAGTTCAGCACTTCCTGGGCTTTGCAAATTTCTACCGAAAATTCATTAAGAACTTTGCCACCATTGCACATCCCATCACCTCTCTCACCAGGAAGACTCCGACTACCTTTAAATGGACTACTGAAGCCCAGGCAGCCTTCACTCAGTTAAAGAAAGCCTTTACCTCTGCTCCAATCCTACGCCATCCTGTTCCTGAGCTACCTTTTATTGTGGAGGTAGATGCATCTGAAGTAGGGGTGGGGGCGCTTTTGTCACAAAAGGATCCTGTAAATGCTGCCATCCACCCCTGTGCCTTCTTGTCTCGGAAATATTCCCCAGCAGAGCGCAATTATGATATAGGCAACAGAGAACTTCTAGCCATAAAGCTCGCTTTGGAGGAATGGAGACATTGGATGGAGGGAGCTCACTATCCATTCATAGTTCTGACTGACCACAAAAACCTTGAATACATCCGTTCTGCTAAAAGACTGAACTCACGTCAAGCCAGGTGGTCATTGTTCTTCTCCAGATTTGACTTCACAATTTCATATTTACCAGGACCTAAAAAACATTAAGGCTAACGCCTTGTCTCGCAGCTTTTTATCAGAGTCTCCTCCTCCGCTTCCTCCACAACCCATTATCTCTGAGGATAGGATTTCGGCTTTCACCCAGACTGACATCTCTGAGGCCTTGTTACCTGCACAGGCTGAAGCCCCTCCCTCCACTCCCTCCGGTATGTTTTTTGTGCCCCTGGCTCTTCGTTTGCAGGTATTGCAGCAGGTACATGCATCAAAACCTGCAGCACATCCGGGGTTTAGACAAACATTTGAGATTATCTCTCGCAACCTCTGGTGGCCATCGATTAGGCAGGATGTGTTAGCCTTCGTCCAGGCCTGTGAAGTTTGTGCCAGAAGCAAGAGCAGTACCTCTAAGCCGCCCGGTCTCCTACGTCCTCTACGAATACCTACCTGTCCCTGGACCCATTTATCTATGGACTTTATCACTGACTTGCCTCCGTCCCAGGGATGTTCCACGATCTGGGTGGTGGTAGACAGGTTCAGTAAAATGGCCCACTTTGTTCCGCTTCCGAAACTTCCATCTGCTAAAGAACTGGCATCTTTATTCATTAAACATGTTTTCAGGCTCCATGGGGCACCAATTAACATTGTCTCAGACCGTGGCTCTCAGTTTATAGCCCAGTTTTGGAAGGCCCTTTGCTCTCTGCTGGGGATTAAGTTATCATATTCTTCAGCATATCATCCTGAGACAAATGGCCAAACAGAAAGGACTAATCAGACTCTAGAGAAGATGGTACGTTGTCTGATGGCCAATGATGAGGTGGAGTGGGTCAACGTTCTGCCATGGGCAGAGTTTGCCTTTAATAATTGTGCCAGCACATCTACAGGGACCTCTCCTTTCTTCTGTGTTTACGGGTTGCATCCTCGTGTGTGCTCCTTTGATCTGCCACCCTCTGATGTGCCAGATGCCAACACTACACTTCTCCAAAATCTGGTCCGATGCTAATCGTGCTATTTCTCGCTCTGTGCAGGCTTTTAAGAAAATGGCTGACAAGAGGCGCTCAACGGCACCAGGATATAAAGGTGACAAAGTGTGGCTATCATCTAGGAATCTGTCCCTGCATGTTCCATCTAAAAAACTTGGCCCAAAATTCATCGGGCCCTATGAAATTTCAGAGATTGTTAATCCTGTATCCTATAGATTAAAACTCCCCCCATCCATGCGCATTCCAAATGTCTTTCATGTTTCATTGTTGAAACCTGTTCATTCCAGCCTCCAAGTAAATGAATCAGAACCTGTGGATGTGTTGGACAATCAGGAATATGAAGTGGCATTTATTCTTGATTCCAGACGAGTGCGCAATTCCTTACAATATCTCGTTCATTGGAAAGGTTTCGGCCCAGAGGATCGATCTTGGGTCCCGGCTCGTGATCTTCATGCTGACCGACTTAAGAAGAAGTTCCATCTTCGTTATCCAAGTAAGCCTGGGGGTGCAGGAGCAACCCCTCGAGAAAGGGGGGGTACTGTCAGTACTAGGATCCCTTTAGGACCCAGCACAACTCACCTGACACAGCCTTTGCCTGGGAAACAACAATGATTGGCCAGATCACCTTTAAAACACTTGTATCAGCATTCAATCATTGCTCGTGTTAGAGTTTACCTTGTGTTTGATCCAGTTGATATCTGCTCTGTGTATTTTGTGTATGAGCCGGCTCGTTTGACCCTGTTTGCTTGCTTCTGATTCGGTACCGTTTGGACTCTGATTTTCCTGTGTATGACCCAGCTTGCCTAGACTACGCTTTGCCTGATTCTACTGTAGTACCTTCATCTGCAGCGGTGAACTACAAGCACCAGACATCTATCTTCACCTGCAGCGGTGAACTACAAGCACCAGACACCATCTATCCTCATCTGCAGAGGTGAACTACAAGGTCCAGCAAACATCTACAGCGGTGAACTACAAGTCCCAGCTGACCTGCTCTGCTCAGACCTGCTCATGGTATGTGCTCTTGTTCTTTGAACTCTTTGCATAATCAGAACACCTGAACTGTTACCTGTTATATGCTCCTAGCCTGACAATAGGGCCTTTGCTTTAAAAAAATATACAATGTTTGGGGGTTCAAAGTAATTTTCTTGCAAAAAAATATTTTTTCATGTAAGCAAAAAGTGTCAGAAAGGGCTTTGTCTTCAAGTGGTTAGAAGAGTGGGTGATGTGTGACATAAGCTTCTAAATGTTGTGCATAAAATGTCAGGACAGTTCAAAACCCCTTTTTGGAAAGTAGACACCCCAAGCTATTTGCTGATAGGCGTGTTGAGTCCATGGAATATTTTATATTGTGCCACAAGTTTCGGGAAATTTACAATTTTTTTTTATTTTTACACAAAGTTGTCACAAAATTATATACTGTTCAAACATGGCAATGTTATATGTGGAATTACATCCCAAATTACATTCTGCTGCTTCTCCTGAGTACGGGGATACCACATGTGTGAGACTTTTTGGGAGCCTAGCCGCGTATAGAACCCCAAAATCCAAGCACCGCCTTCAGGCTTTCTAAAGGCATAAAATTGTGATTTTACTCCTCACTACCTATCACAGTTACGGAGGCCCTGAAATGTCCAGATAGCACAACCATCCCCCCCCCAAATGACCCCATTTTGGAAAGTAGACACCCCAAGGTATTTGCTAAGAGGCATGGTGAGTATTTTGCAGCTCTCATTTGTTTTTTGAAAATGAAGAAAGAAAAGAAAATTGTATTTATTTTTTTATTTTTTCAATTTTCAAAACTTTGTGACAAAAAGCAAGATCTGCAAAAAACTCAACATGCCTCTCAGCAAATAGCTTGGGGTGTCTACTTTCCAAAATGGGACCATTTTGGGGGGTTTTTGTCAAAAATGTACGCCCTTAGAAAGCCTGAAAGCGGTGATTGGTTTTCGGGGTCCTGTCCGCGGTACCCATACTCAGGAGAAGCAACAGAATGTATTTTGGGGTGTAATTTCACATATGCCCATGGCATGTTTGAGCAATATATCATTTAGTGATGACTTTGTGCAAAAAAAAAATAAAATAATAATTTGTCATTTTCCCACAACTTGTGGCAAAATATAAAATGTTCCATGAACTCAACATGCCTATCAGCAAATAGCTTGGGGTGTCTACTTTCTAAAAAGGGGTCATGGGGGGGTGGGGGTTTGAGCTGCCCTGGCATTTTATGCACAACATTTAGAAGCTTATGTCACACATCACCCACTTGAAGACAATGCCCTTTCTGACACTTTTTGTTTACATGAAAAAAAAATATTTTTTTTTGCAAGAAAATTACTTCGAACCCCCAGACATTATATATTATTTTCAAGGAAAGGTCCTACAGATTAAAATGGTGGGTGTTGCAATTTTTTTTTCACACAGTATTTGCGCAGCGATTTTTAAAAAAATTTTTTTTTTTGGGGAAAAAACGCACTAAAACACACTATATTGCCCAAATGTTTGATGAAATAAAAAAGATGATCTTATTCCAAGTACATGGATACCAAACACGACATACTTTAAAATTGCGCACAAACGTGCAGCGGCCACAAACTACATACTTTTTTAAAAGCCTTTACAGGTTACCACTTTAGATTTACAGAGGAGGTCTACTGCTAAAATGACTGCCCTCCATCTGACCTTTGCGGTGATACCTCACATGCATGGTGCAATTGCTGTTTACATATGATACCAGACCAACGCTTGCGTTCGCCTTTGCGCATAAGCACTAGGGACAGGGGTGCTTTTTTTAAATTATTTATTTTATTTTTAAACTGTTCCTTTCATTTTTTTTTCATCATTTTATTGTTATCTCAGGGAATGTAACTATCCCCTATGATAGCAATAGTTAGTGACAGGTACTCTTTTTTTTTTTTGAAAAAATGGGGTCTATTAGACCCTAGATCTCTCCTCTGCCGCAAAGTACTGACCACACCAAGATCGGTGTGATAAAATGCTTTCCCAATTTTCCAATGGCGTTGTTTATATCCGGCGAAATCTAAGTCATAAAATGCTCGTAGCTTCCTATTTCTTAGACCATAGAGATGATTGGAGCTGTTCTGGTCTCTGATCAGCTCTATGGTCAGCTGGTGAAGCCACCGGCTGCATTCTCAGGTTCCCTGTTGGACAGGAGAGCCCGAGAAAACCAACGAAGACGGTGAGAGGGGGGGGGGGGACGTTCCCTCCCACTGCTTGTAAAAAAAAGTCTAGAGGCTAATTAGCTGCTAGGATTGCTTTTACATGAAAGCTGACCGCTGGCTGAAAAGAATGATACCAAGATGATACCTAAAACCTGCAGGCATCATTCTGGTATAACCACTCAAAGTCCAGCAACATACGCGAGTGTAAGAGGTAGGGAGTGATGTGGAATAATGTTCCATGCTGGATGTTGGGTGCTAATATATGTAAAACCCATCTAGGATGCTCTGTCCTATAATGCACTGTACTCATGTACATGGGGAGCTGAGAGAAGATGGTTTGATTAAACTTAAATTTATGATGTATAGTTTTCATTTTGCTGTGTGCTACTATATGACTGCTGTGTGGGTGGTAGTGGGTGGGGGGAGGGGTTAGGGGAGGGGGGAACTCAAGGTTGGTTAGAAGTTATATCGGCCCTGCGTGGTCGGCTCGATTGGTATGTTGCCAATCAAAACTGTATGTGAATGTATGTTTGTTTACAAAATTAATAAAAAGAATTTATAAAAAATAAAAAAAAAAAAGTCCAGCAACATACCAATACGTCGCTGGTCCTTGTTGGGCATACACTGTACGAAAAAAAGAGATTGATTGGTGGGTATGCCCACCATTAGAATACCGCCCTTTATCCACCCACTTCTAATGGTGGCCATACATGCACCATTTTTTTTAACTGTGGTGGTGAAATTAAATAAAACCACAACTATTTTTTTTTTTTTTTTTTTTATATTTTTTTTGGGTGTTTTTTGTGTGTGTTTTATTTATTTATTTATTTATTTGCACTTTTATAAAAACTGTAAACTGTTTACGTTCCAGATTAGGGTCTCTTAAAATGTGATGGCTATCTCATCTTTTGAGACCCTGTTAGTGTGCCCTAGGACTGTGCAGTGCTTTACCTTACGCTAATACTCCACTAGTGTGTGGTAGCGTTTGAAACAGTCACCAATGCAGAGACCAGGTTGGTCAGGACAGGAGGAACAATAAAAGCGGGTGTCACGCCTAAATCCGTGTTTTCTCCAGACACAACATCTTCTTTGGGGTGTTCTTTGGGCAGAGGTACCAGGGAGGACACACGGAAAATGCCTTTCATGCAGCCGGCTCGCTGAGGCCCCTCTTTCTGACTCCATGTGGCTGGATTGTACTGTCACGTACCTTACAGCGGAGCCCGAAATGACGAGGGTGGCCTCTTGCACGGTCCCGGTCCTAGCACTCCTGGAGGTTGAGACAGGAACTGCTAGGGCGGCGGAAGGGTGCAGGTGCCTGCAGGCAGGATCAGAAACACCAGAGCCTTTGTGGAAGAGGTGAGGCACTGATCACCGGACTAGTTCAGGAAAAGTCCAACAGAGTCAGGGACAAGCAGGATTTGGCAACGTGCTGGCAGCGAGGTACACAATCAGAAGGCAGGCTCGTAGTCGGGGACAGGCAGTGGTTATCAACAGGCTGGCAGCGGAGTACAAGATCAGGAGACAGAATCGTGGTCAGAAGTCCAAGCCGGGGTCGGTGCAGGAAGCAGAGGTAAACAAGGATGCAGGGGGAATCCGAGAGAATGGTCAAGAAAGCTGGGTGTTCAGGATCAATCAAGCAAGACAGCAACAGGAATACAGGAACGAGCTGAGACAATCCAGCACTGACACTAGTAAGCTGATCATTTAAATAGGGCGCCATGCGCCATGATTCGTTGGCGTACGAATGTGCGCGCCCTGACGCACACTCGTTCGTGTGGGTGCGCCATAGTGCATGCTTGGTCTGGGACTCGTTCGTTCTTGCTGCACGTTTGTATCAGAAGAACGAAGACTGACAGCTGGCGCACGGGAACGAGCACTTCTTACGATGGTTCTCTGACATTGCCCCCTCCTTAGGGGCAGCCTCCGGATGCCCATCCAAGCCATCTTTTCCGAATGAGAGCAATGAAAGGCTTTTATAAGTCTTGGGGCATGAAGGTTTGTCTCAGGCTCCCAGGAATTTTCCTCTGGGCCAAAACCTCTCCACTTAATTAGATATTGATTCTGTCCCCGCCTTCTCCTGCAATCTACAATGGTCTCAATCTCGAACTCCTCCTCTCCATCCACCATTATGGCTTCTGGGGGTCCCACTTCATGACCCGGAAAGGGATTTACCACGTCGGGTTTCAGTAGGGAGGTATGAAACACAGGGTGGATCTTAAATGACTCCGGAAGTTCAAGTTCATAAGCCACTGGGTTAATCTTTTTCTTGATTGGAAAAGGTCCCAAGTATCTAGATCCCAGTTTCTTGGACAGACAAGTCAATTTCAGATTTACTGTAGAGAGCCACAGACGGTCACCAACCTTCAAATCCAGGGCAGTAGTGAGGCCCAATCTTCCTGGGTAAAGGAGGAAAAACAGCGTAGGTACTGCTCCAGCGTCTGATTAGTACGCTCAGTCTGCCCATTGGACTGAGGGTGGTAGGCCGAAGAGAAACTGAGTTTGATGCCCAGAGCTTCACACAGTGCCCTCCAAAACCTTGAAGTGAACTGCACTCCACAATCTGAGACTATGTCGCTAGGAATTCCATGGAGTCTAACAAGCTCTTTAATGAAAACTGGCAGTTTCTGTTGCTGATGGGGTCCCTTTCATGGGGATAAAATGAGCCATCTTGGAGAGGCGATCAACCACCACAAAGATGGATGAAAACCCTTTGGAAGGAGGAAGCTCCACATTAAAATCAATTGCGATTTTATCCCAGAGTCTTTCAGGAATGGGCAGTGGTCTTAGTAGTCCCCATGCTTTGCTTTTACTATTCTTGTTCCTGATGCAGGTCGGGCAAGAACCAACATAATTCCTGCAATTCCTTGCTAGGTTTGGCCACCAGAAATGTCTCTGGACCAAATCCATGGTCTTGTAATCCCCCGAAATGACCGGCCAACGGGTAGTCGTGGCACACTTGCAGGATGGTAGTGCGCAGATTCTGTGGAATAAAAACCTTATTATCCTGCCAATATAGTCCATCGTTTTCCTGAAGGTTCATATCTGGGGGCAGAGAGATTCCCCTGGGTGCTTGATGGATCTGAGACATTTAATCGGCCTGTGTTAGTAGAAAAATCCCAGCCTGCAGGATGGTATCCAGTTGGGGTGGAACTTCAACTTCCGCTAACATACGGGATAGCGCGTCGGGTTTCACATTTTTGGACCCGGGTCGGTAGGTAATATGGAAACTGAAGCGTGAAAAAAAAGCCCATCTTGCTTGTCTGGGTCTGAGGCGTTTGGCGGTTCTGAGGTGTTCTAAATTTTTGTGATCCGTGAAGATCGGTATTGGGTGTGCTGCTCCCTCCAGGAGGTACCGCCACTCTTCCAGGGCCGATTTGATCGCCAACAGCTCTCGGTCTCCCACATCATAGTTCCTTTCTGACAGCCCTAATTTCTTTGAGAAAAAGGCCACGGGGTGCATTAGAGATTTAGGTCCTTGGCGCTGGGACAAGATGGCCCCCACAGCGCTTTCTGAGGCATCCACTTCCAGGATGTAGGGAAGGGCAGGATCGGGATGCTTCAGTACCGGAGCAGAGGTAAATAGTCCCTTTAATTTGTCAAAAGCAGCTTGAGCTGCCTCAGTCCATTGAAAACAGTTCTGTTTCTTCGTGAGTTGAATGATGATACCAGAGAAGTCTTTAATAAATTTCCTGTAAAAATTAGCAAAGCCGATGAAACATTGTACCCCTTTTTTATCAATTGGAGGTGGCCAAGACATTATAGCTGAGACCTTTTGAGGATCCATTGCCATACCTCCCATAGGGATTACCAGTCCGAGAAAGTGAATGGTCTGTCGTTCAAATTCACATTTCTGGGCCTTAGCATAAAGTCCGTTTTTGTCTTAATCTAAGAAGGACCTGCTTCACATGGCCACGATGTACTTCAGGAGAAGCCAAGAAGATCAGAATGTCGTCCAGGTAAACGATCATGAACAAGTCTAGGAAGTCTCTGAAAATTTTATTTACAAAATGCTGGAAAGTTGCCGGGGTGTTGCATAAACCAAAAGGCATAACGAGGTACTCAAAGTGGCCAAAATGAGTCCGGAAGGCCGTTTTCCACTCGTCTCCTTTTCTGATTCTGATCAGGTTGTAGGCACCTCATAAATCCAGTTTAGCGAATATTTTAGCAGAGCGGAGTCTCTGAAACAGCTCTGGAATTAGAGGTTAGGGGATAACGATTTTTGATGGTAATCCAATTTACTTCTCAGTAGTCCACACATGAACTAGGTGAGTGATCTTTCTTCTCAACTAAGAATATTCCTGCCCCGGCTGGGGAAGTAGAGTGTCGGATGAACCCCTTCCTGAGATTCTCGTTGATATAATCCTTCAGGACCAGGAGTTCAGGCTCTGAAAGGAGGAAAATCCTTCCAAATGGATTTTCTGCCCCTGGTAAGAGTTCAATCGGGCAGTCATAGTCCCGGTGAGGGGGAAGAGCGTCTGCCTTCTGCTTATCAAAGACATCCAGGAAATCATGGTACACGGATGGGACGAGGTCTTGGGATTCGGACACCGGTTTTAGACAGCAACAACTGGAGCCGTATGGTGGAGGGTCTTGAGACAATTGTGGAGGCAGTTGAAGAAGACTGGAAGACCACCTTGCCCGTAGTCCAATCTATCTGGGGGTTTTGCGCTTGCAACCATGGCATCCCTAAAATGATCGGTAAAAGTGGTGAGGAGATAACATCCAGGCAGGGCCGGTACAAGGGGTGGGCAGGCGGGGCTTCTGCCCTGGGCACAATGTGGGAGGGGGCGCTAGGTTGTGAGCAGAAAAATCTGTCCACAAAATGTAGCTGTAAAACTTGTATGCCCCTGTTGCCTGCCTAAATGAAGGATTATGCGCTCCTGCTCACTGCTCTGCGGCAGCAGATGCACCCTTTTCCAAGCTCCCTTCTTGAGTTCCTATGAGTGTCCCCCCCCCCCCCATCGGAGCTGGTACAGTCCCAGTGAAAGTGCATGTGGGCGGAGAACCTCACATTGCAGCATCGATCTTCGGTTCCCGCCCAGCACACAGCAGAGCGCTCCTCCAGAGCAGAGTGAAGATGTGTAAATCACGGATGACAGACTGGATCCTCTTCTACAGTGAGTGCTGACTGCTCTGCATTCCACACTGTGATTATAAACGTGCCCTGTACTTTTCAGTGCAGGTTTATTGAAAGTAAAAGTAAAATTCTTGAACAGGTTAGGAATTAGTGTGACATTTCAGGTGCTACATAGATGTAATCCACATAATATCTTCTAAAAAGAATGATAGATATGAAAGATGAAAGATATAATGTGTATGTGGATTACATCTATGTAGCACCTGAAATGTCACACTAATTCCTAACCTGTTCAAGAATATAAGCATTACAAAGCAAAGGATGTGATTTCTTGTCCCAGCCCAACTTCAAGAAAGTCCACTTTTGCAGTGTGGGGGAGGGGGGAGAAGGTGGGTACTGTATAGTCTTTTTTTTTTTTTACATCTACAATCTATGCTTCAGCCAGCTCCAGTGCTCTCCTCCCTATCACATATAGAGGAAGATTAACCCTGTATAGTCCAAAGTGGAGGCTGGAGTGTGACCACTGTCACTCCAGACACAGGAGCTGCAGGGAACCAGTAACAGAACTGCAGAGAGCCTGCTGAAGCAAAGGACAAGGTAAAACTGAGTACACAGTTCAGAATTCAGCAGGGGCTGAATTTTTGATCGGTATGTAACCCTCTGTTAGACAGAAACCGATTGTTATATCCACTTCTGGTGGAAATCCTTGTTCAATTAGCTGTTTGCAGTACTGATCAGTGTATTCTGATAGGGGAGAGTCCCTGCTGTCAGAATACAATGTCCCAGTGAGGGGGTATTTCCACGCCCACCCCACTTGTGTGAATGGAGGAATCTGTCAGCCACTTGCTTGAGCCCCATCTCGATCCAGCAATGTGCACAAGAGCACTTGCTCTTTAATGGACTGTTTGTTTATAGTGCACTATAATAGTACCTTGCACTGTGTGTCTGATTTGCAGCACTGGGAGTTTGGTAGTAACTCCAAAACCAAATTGTGTAAAAATGAACCATGAGAATTTGACTAGAGTTATTTGAATATTTGGGAGTTATTCACATTATATGTTATAGTATTTCATTTTTTTATTTACAGTACCAGGAGTGTGGTCTTAACTCCCTCACAACATGTTTTTGCAGCACAGGGAATTTGGTCCCACATACATGTGATATATGTAATTGAATATTTATGAGTTGTTCGCATTATATGTTTTGGTATTCTACTTGCAGCACCAGGAGTCTGGGATTCGCCCCCTCACAATTTTGTTTGCTGCACTGGTATTTTGGTTCCATATTCATGTGATATAAAATTCACTTGGCCATATTTGATAATGGCACATACACTAAATTTGATATCATTTATAGGGGTACTGCTATGCACTAGGGTGTATATACTCCTGGTCTCTGTACCCTGCAGTTTACCGCTCTTGACTCCTGTACATACACCTTACCTCTGCACTCTGTATGTTTTCCTCTCCTAACTCCTGCACACTGTACACGCTGCTCCTGATCATTGTACTTTGACCTCAGATAGATAGATAGATAGATAGATAGATAGATAGATATCAGGTGTGTAAAATAACTGGTCATGGGGGGGGGGGGGGCGCGCAGCCCGGCATGTTCGCCCTGGGCGCTGGTTGACCTTGTCCCGGCACTGCATCCAGGCACAATAGTTCTTGGTGGTTAGATAAAATGTCAGTGGGCAGAGGTTGAGTCTCGTGGGTGATGGGCCCAGATTTGATGTTCGACCCATCAGCTAATCGTATGGACAGTTTCTGTTGTTTGAATCGTAGGGAAATAATGTGTTGCAGGACGAAGGCATGGTCGATGAAACAGCTACAGGCGCCTGAATCAGTTATGGCCTGGACCTGGAGTGCCCCTTCTAGAAGCTGTAGGGAGACAGGAACAGCAATGTGAGCTGATCTTGATAGAGTCAATGCACAAGGATTATGAGGAGGATAGTCAAACTTACGAGCCTTGTTAGGACACATGTTTGCATAGTGACCGGCTCCTCCGCAATCGAGGCAGAGATTATTCAGACGTCGGCGCTGCTTTTCCTCTGGTGTCAGTGGTGAATGAAGCAGACCTATCTGCATTGGCTCTGGGGTTTCAGTGATGGCAGCTGGTAGTGGGGGCGCAGGAGTAGGTGGAATGCTAGGTACCCTGGGTAGCATCCATATGGGCCGGTACTGGCTGGTCCTTTCAGAACTCCGCTCCCTTAGCCGGCGATCGATCTGAATAGATAGTTGGATCAACTCTTCTAAGGAATTGGGAATCCCTACACGAGCCAGCTCATCTTTAGGTGCCTCCGAAAGTCTTGGCGGAACTGAAAGCAGAGAGCGGCGTCGTTCCATTGTATCGGAACTCCACCTTTTAAAGTCTGTCACATAGTCTTCCACAGGCCTACGTCCCTGCTGGAGAGTGTGGAGGCTCGCCTCAGCTGTGGTGGTACGTTGGGGATCATCATAAATCCTGGCCATTTCATTCAAGAAAGAGTCCATAGTATTCAACAAGGGACTGGCTTGTTCCAACAGGTGGTGAGCCCAGGTCTGGGGTTCTCCCTGAAGTAATGAAATGATGAACCCCACCTTGGTGCTTTCCAAGGAGAAGGTGCGGGGTTGTAGCAAGAAATATAGCTGGCAGGCATTCCTAAAGGCGCGGAACTTGCTGCGGTCTCCTGTAAACCTCTCGGGAGCAGGGACCTGTGGCACCGGGGGTGGCACCACTACTGTGGGTGTAGAAACTGGAGCTGGTGGTGCAGGTGCTGTGGCTGTCGGGTGCATTGAGGTGCTTGGAGGGAGAGACTCCACTCTCTGTTCGAGCCGCTGGTAGCCATCTTGCAGGCCCTGGACTGCCTGGGTAAGGTTTTCAATCTGTTGGCACAGTGCATCCATAGCTGAGGCCCCCCTTTCGGACTTTTGTGGCTGGATTGTACTGTCACGTACCTTACAGCGGAGCCCGAAATGACGAGGGTGGCCTCTTGCATGGTCCCGGTCCTAGCACCCCTGGAGGTTGAGACAGGAACTACTAGGGCGACGGAAGGGTGCAGCTGCCTGCAGGCAGGATCAGGAACACCGGAGCCTTTATGGAAGAGGTGAGGCACTGATCACCGGACTAGTTCAGGAAAAGTCCAACAGGAACACTTGCAAGCAGGAGTTGGCAACGTGCTGGCAGTGAGGTACACAATCGGAAGGCAGGCTCGTAGTCAGGGACAGGCAGTGGTTATCAACAGGCTGGCAGCGGAGTACAAGATCAGGAGACAGAATCGTGGTCAGAAGTCCAACCCGGGGTCGGTGCAGGAAGCAGAGGTAAACAAGGATGCAGGGGAAATCCGAGAGAATGGTCAAGGAAGCCGGGTGTTCAGGATGAATCAAGCAAGACAGCAACAGGAATACAGGAACGAGCTGAGACAATCCAGCACTAACACTAGTAAGCTGCTCATTTAACCGGTTCAATACAGGGCAATTTCACCCCCTTCCTTCCCAGGCCAATTTTTAGTTTTCAGCGCTGTCGCACTTTAAACGTCAATTGCGCGGTCGTGCAACGTTTTACCCAAAAAAAAATTGACGTCCTTTTTTCCCCACAAATAGAGCTTTCTTTTGGTGGTATTTGATTGCCTCTGCGGTTTTTATTTTTTGCGCTATAAACAAAAGAAGAGCGACAATTTTGAAAAAAACACAATATTTTTTAGTTTTTGCTATAATAAATATCCCAATTTTTTTTTAAAAAAACGAATTTTTTCCTCAGTTTCGGCCGATACGTATTCTTCTACATATTTTTGGTAAAAAAAATCGCAATAAGCGTATATTGATTGGTTTGCGCAAAAGTTATAGCGTCTACAAAATACGGGATAGATTTATGGCGTTTTTTTAAAAAAATATTTATTTATTTTTTCAGTGATCGCGATTTTTTTTCGTGACTGCGACATTATGGCGGACACATCGGACACTTTTGACACATTTTTGGGACCATTCACATTTATACAGCGATCAATGCTATAAAATTGCATTGATTACTGTGTAAATGTGACAGGCAGTGAAGGGGTTAACCACTAGGGGGCGGGGAGGGGTTAATATGTTTCCTAGGGAGTGATTACTAACTGTAGGGGGAGGGGACGCACTAGGGGAGGAGATCGATCAGTGTTCCTCCGTTCTGGGAACACAGATCGCTCTCCTCAGTGCTGACAGGCTGTGGATCTGTGTGTTTACACACACAGATCCACATGCCGGTCCGGTTAACCGGCAATCGCGGGTGCCCGGCGGACATCGCGGCCGCCGGGCACACGCACCGGGTCCCGAGGAACGCGGCGGGCGCGCGCGCGCCCCCTAGGCGGCCGGGAATCCCAGGGCGTCATATGACGCCCACCCAGGATGGGAGATCCCATCTGTGGACGTCATATGACTATGGGCGGGTATTGAAGTGGTTAAATAGGGCGCCATGCGCCATGATTCGTTGGCGTACGAATGTGCGCGCGCTGACGCACACTCGTTCGTGTGGTTGCGCCATAGTGCATGCTTGGTCCGGGACTCGTTCGTTCTTGCCACACGTTCGTATCAGAAGAACGAAGACTGATGGCTGGTGCACGGGAACGAGCACTTGTTACAATGGTTCTCTGACAGATCCAGTTCATCCTGAAGCTTTGTATAGCACAAAAGCGTTCAGCAGAGCCAATTGAAATAAGTATACAGACACTTTTTTGTACCAGCGCCTGGCCTTACGGGCAATTAGGTACGGCGCCAACAACTGGTCGTTGAGGTCCATGCCACCCATTATAAGGTTGTATTTGTGGACACAGTGGGGTTTCTCCACAACACCAGTCGCCGTACGAATTTGGACTGTCGTATCTGCGTGAAGGGAGGACAGAATGAAAGCATTCCGTAAATCCCTCCATTTCACTGCTAACAAATTATTACACTTCAAGCAGGCTCTCTCCCCCCCGTCTAAGTCGGGATTCTACAAGCCATTGTGGGAAGCCCCGGCGATTAGATCGCACGGTGCCACATGCGCCAATTCCACAATCAAAAAGATGATTAAAAAGTGGCACGCTCGTGTAACAATTGTCCACGTACAATTGGTACCCCTTTCTGAATAAGGGTGAGACCAAGTCCCACACAATCTTACCAGCGCTCCCTATATAGTCTGGGCAGTTCTCTGGCTCTATGTGACTATCTTTTCCCTCGTAAACCATACAACTATATGTATAGCCTGTTGCCCTGTCACAGAGCTTATACATCTTGACCCCATATCTGGCATGCTTGCTGGGAAGATACTGTTTGATAGACAAGCGGCCAGAAAACGTAATCAGGGACTCATCAATGCAGACAACTTGATCTGGAGTAAACAAAGCTGAAAACTGCTGATTGAAGTGGTTTACAAAGGGTTGAAGGGCCCCAGGGTCACCCCGAGGACGACAGATTTCATTATCATTGAAGTGCATGAACCGCAAGATCTGCTCGTATCGTGTCCGTATCGTGGAGGCAGAGAACACGGGCATATGGTGAATTTGGTCAGTGGACCAATATGACTGCAACTCACTCTTTTTAGTTATGCCCATGAGGAGGGATAGGCCCAGGAAGGTCTTAAATTCGGAAACCGTAATAGGTTTCCAATCTCTGGCAAGGGTCAACTGGGGATTAGCGGCGATTAATTGACCAGCATACAAATTGCTTTGGTCCACAATAGATCTATAGAGATCTTCCGTAAAAAACAGCGAATAAAAATCAAGTGACATAAAATCAACTGTTTCCAACTGAATTCCGGGGTTGGTCAGTGAATGGGGGAAGTACGGGTGCTGCAGAAGTGGTGGTCCAATTCGGATTGGCAAATGCAGCAGGAAAGGCACTATGGGCTCGACGGGCCTGTGTTTGTCTTTTTCTTGGTGGCTGTGGGACACTACTCATGCTAGCCACCTCACCAGCTTGAACTGCACTTATGGGACTCGCCACGTCACCAAATGTTACTGCAGTGCTGGATGTACAACCAGTATGTACTAGGCTGCTGGTGCTTGCCAGTTCACCATAAGGATGAGCGGCACTAGTACTGGCTCTCTGCTCCATACAAGAGCCCTGCGGTTCTTGCACCTCAACGACAGCAGAAGATCGGGGTCGGGTACGCCTGACCTTGGCAGGGACCACTACTCCGTCATCAGAGCTATCTGTCAGGGTGCCGCTGCTGTCTGCCGGTTCGTATTCTGAGCCTGAATCTGACAGATGGGTGACTTCCTCTTCACTATCTGTCATGCTCAGAAATGTCTTCACTACTGTACCTTCGATTTTACATTTTGGTCTCTAAATTTACTGGTACAGTAGTGAGACTCACAGGAAAAAGAGCTCCTGACTGTCAGCAACTGTTTGAAACGCTACAAAAAAAACTGTTATAGGGACTTTGTTCGGACATTCTGACAACAAAATCCTGGGATTTTTTCCGACGGATGTTGGCTCAAACTTGTTTTGTCTACACACGGTCGCACAAAGTTGTCGGAAAATCCGATCGTTCTAAACGCGGTGACGTAAAACACGTACGTCGGGACTATAAACGGGGCAGTGGCCAATAGCTTTCATCTCTTTATTTATTCTGAGCATGCGTGGCACTTTGTCCGTCGGATTTGTGTACACACGATCGGAATTTCCGACAACGGATTTTGTTGTCAGAAAATTTTATCTCCTGCTCTCCAACTTTGTGTGTCGGAAAATCCGATGGAAAATGTCCGATGGAGCCCACACACGGTCGGAATTTCCGACAACACGCTCTGATCGGACATTTTCCATCGGAAAATCCGACCGTGTGTACGGGGCACTAGCGTTCGCAAGGATCAGGCCTGACTCTGCAAATGCTGCAGTTATGTGTTTGGTGTTTTTGTAAGTGACAGTGATTGCTTGATACTGCACTTGGGTGGACTGGGCTGGGCTGGGAGGAGGGGCTAAACGCAGGTGCTAGCAGGTATCTGGGCTAATCCCGCTAACACTGCAATTTTGGGAACCCTAAACTGCTGGGGACGCTAGTATAGATCTGATCAAATCAGATATTGATCCGTTCAGACACTATATTCCTAAGGGAGGTGTATGGTGCGTGCGTGGGTGTTAGCGCTACTGGCACTAATCTGACGCTGCCTGGGGCGACGCAGACTCTATCTGACACCAAAACCTAACTGATATCACCCGCTGGGTGATCAGGGGGTTAAACCTTTATTTAGGTAATATACGGCGGGTGCCCTGACGCTATAAAAAAACAACTATCTAATCAGCATCACCTGTGACACTAATACGGTGATTACTGATGACAGGGGGTGATCAAGGGGTTAAACCTTTATTAGGGGGTGTCCCTAGACCCATCTGGGCTTACCACTAAGTACCCTATTACTGATTTTTGTCACTAATGACACCAGTACAGTGATCAAAAAAAATATGAACACTGCACTGGGTGACACAGTGACAGGAGGTGAAGGGGTTAACTGGGGGGGGGGGCGATCAGGGGGTGATCGGGGGTTGACAAGTGTACCTACGTGTACTGATGTCAGTGTAGTGTTGGTGCACTTACTCTGAGATGTCTTCTCTCCTCTCTCTGGAACAAAAAGGATTCCACGAGGAGAGATGACATCACTTCCCTTTCTGTGTTTACACTTACACAGGCAGGGGAGGATTTCATTCATGAGGACCAATCAGCAGGTATAGGCCAGAAATCATTGACCTGGGCCTGGGGACTTAGCGGTTCTGAAGCGAATCCGATCGTCGCGGCCGGGCGCCCGACATATAGCTACGACGCTTCGTCCAGCCAGGCAAAGCTGCCATAGTATAACTGCAGCGGCTGGTCTGGAACTGGTTAAATATCCCCTATGATAGCAATATGTAGTGACAGGTACTCTTTTTTTTTTTTTTTTTTTTTTTTTTTTTGAAAAATTTGGGGTCTATTAGACTCTAAATCTCTCCTCAGCCCTTAAAGCATCTGACCACACCAAGATTGGTGTGATCAGATGCTTTCCCAATGGTGCTGTTTATATCCGGAGAAACTGAAGTCATGAAATGCTCATAGCTTCCGGTTTCTTAGGCCATGGAGATGATTGGAGCCAGTCTTCGATCAGCTCTATGGTCAGCTGGCAGAACCACCGGCTGCATTCTGGGGTTCCCCGGTGGGACAGGAGAGCCCGACCATGGAAGATGACGGGGGGAGGACCGCCATCCCTCCCACTGCTTGTAAAAGCAGTCTAGCGGCTAATTGGCTGCTTGGATTGCTTTTACATGAAAGCCGGCCGCTGGCTGAAAAGAACACTACCAAGATGATACCCAAACCTGCAGGCATCATTCCGGTATAACCACTCAAAGTCCAGCAACATACCAGTATGTCACTGGTCCTTGTTGGGCATATATTGTAATGTTTTTTTTTTTATGCAGCCTGTTGGTTAACCGCTTCAATACAGGGTATTTTGACCCCCTTCCTTCCCAGACCAATTTTTAGTTTTCAGCGCTGTCACAATTTAAACGACAATTGCGCGGTCGTGCGACGTTGTACCCAAACAAAATTGACGTCCTTTTTTCTCCACAATCAGAGCTTTCTTTTGGTGGTATTTGATCACCTCTGCGGTTTTTGATCACCTCTGCGGTTTTTATTTTTTGCGCTATAAACAAAAGAAGAGCGACAATTTAGAAAAAAACACAATATTTTTTACTTTATAAATTATTATTTTACATATTTTTGGTAAAAAAAATTGCAATAAGCGTATATTGATTGGTTTGCCCAAAAGTTATAGCGTCTACAAAATACGGGATAGATTTATGGCATTTTAAAAAAAAATGTATTTATTTTTTATACTAGTAATGGCGGCAATCTGCGATTTTTTTTTTTTCGTGACTGCGAGATTATGGCGGACACATCGGACACTTTTGACACATTTTTGGGACCATTCACATTTATACAGAGATCAGTGCTATAAAATTGCATTGATTACTGTATAAATGTGACAGGCAGGGAAGGGGTTAACCACTAGGGGGACACAAGGGGTTAATTATGTTTCCTAGGGGAGTGATTCTAACTGTAGGGGGAGAGGACGCACAAGGGGAGGAGACCGATCAGTGTTCCTCTGTACTGGGAACACAGATCGGTCTCCTCTCAACTGCGAGGACGTGGATCCGTGTGTTTACACACACAGATCCGCGGTCCTGCCCGGTTAACGGGCAATCGCGGGTGCCCGGCGGACATCGCGGCCACCGGGAACACGCACCGGGTCCCGAGCAACGCGGCGGGCGCGCGCGACCCCTAGACGGCCGGGAATCCCAGGATGTCATATGACGGCCACCCAGGATGGGAGATCCCATCTGTGGCCGTCATATTACTATGGCCTGGTATTGAAGTGGTTAAATGAATAAAGAGAATCAATCAGTGGTATTCCCACCATTAGAATACCGCCCTGCATCCACCTACTTCTAATGATGGACATAGCACCATTCTAAAAATATATGCCGAAGCATAGGGGCATAGGAGTGACTAAGCACTCCTTGTAGTGCGAAACGCATAAGCTTTGTTCCACTTTGCTGTGACCTGTATTTTGGATGACACCTTATTGAATAATGGCAAATATCTTTGGAGTGCAGCTGTCCAGAATTTCTTTGATGTCTAACTGCCATAGCATTGCCAGCACCTGGACTTCTAGACTGAAGGAGATGTCTTTTACCTTGATCTGACCCACTTGGACCGGTGATACTCTCTCTCTACCTGTCTTTGTCTTCTTGGTGGCTGAGGGACACTACTTGTGCTAGCTTGAACTGCATTTATGGGATTCACCACGTCACCAAGTTTTACTGCAGTGCTGATTTGTCTACGACCAGGATGTACTAGGCCGCTGGTGCTTTCCAGTTCACCAGAAGAATGAGCGGCACTAATACTGTCTCTCTGCTCCATACAAGAGCCCTGCAGTTATTGCACCTCAACAACAGAAGAACGGGGTCAGGTACGCCTGACCTTAGCAGGGACCACTACTCCGTCATCAGAGCTATCTGTCAGGGTGCCGTGCTCTTTACTGGTTCATATACTGAGCCTGAATCTGACAGTGGAGCTTCCCCATCACTCTCGTCTGTCATGTTGAGCAATGTGTAGGCCTCTTCACTAGTGTACCTCTGTTTGGGGACATATTGGCCTCTAAATTTATAGGTACAGCTAGTGTAACTCACAGGCAAAAGAACACCTGGTTGTCAGAGCCTGCTTCAATCGCTACCAAAAAAATTAACTGTTAGTGTTCGTAGGGATCAGGTGTAACGCTGCAGTTATGTGTGTTGTGTTTTGTAAGTGACAGTGATTTATTGTTACTGCACTTGGGTGGGCTGGGCGGAGAGGCTAAACGCAGGTGCTAGCAGGTGTCTAACAGGCTAACGCTGTGTTTTTGGGAACACTAAACTAGTGGGGACGCTAATATAGTTCTGATCACATCAAAGATATTGATTCATTCAGACACTATACTAGTAACGGAGCTATCGAGTGTGTGTGTGTGTGCATGTTAGAGTACCTGCACTAATCTGCCTGGGATTCACGCTGACCCTAACTGACACAAAAACCTAACTGATGTTACCCGCCGGGCGATCAGGGGGTTAAAACTTTATTAGGTAATATACGGCGGGTATATATACACAGTGTAGGGCGCATCAGTAGTGCAATAGCCAAATAATTAAATAATCGTGTTAACTCAATAAAGTAATAAAGTGTAACAGTGCTTAATGCAATATATAATAATAAATCATGTAAATGCCAATTAAAATGAATATAGTGCAAAAAAGTTCATAATTTGTCTCATATTGTTATAAAACAAATGCCCGCAATCTTCTTAAATACACTCCAATCACCACATGACAATAAAGTGCAAAATGCTGTAAATTCGTGCTTCACCCGAAGTGATAAGTCAAAGCGGTCACCAGACAGTAGTGGCCACAGAGTGACCCTCAGGCATGGAAAAGATCAAGTGGAAAATCTCATCGGGAGTTTCCTTCCGGATGTTGTGGCATAGAAGATTGCTGTGCAGAGGGACTCCAGTGGCAGGACAACAGGAGTGTATATATGTGTGTGACTTCTTATACCAGAGCCCTGGTACTTCAATTCCACAACCAAATCTGTAAAAAGTGGTTCCCCATTAAAGCCACAAAAGGCTCAGATAGTGTAAAAACGTCTTTAATCCAAAATAAACTCTACAACCAGATTGGGATGCAAGGCACAGGACGAGGAAACAAACAGGCTGCAGCTATGGAGGAAAAGCAGAGACCGATACAGCACCTGACGAGTCTGTAGGTTACTCAATGTGCGTCTCGACGTGCGCTCCAGCTGATACCAGGAACAGAGGACTCGTGCTGCGTGTCGAGCCTCCCTTTCAATATACTTCACGCTGTGCACGCATCATCAGGAAATGGGCTCAGCGCCATTTTACTGGAGCTTAACTGCTTGCCGACCGCCAGCTGTCAATTGACGGCCAGGCGGCGCGGCTCTCGTTGCGGGAGGGCGTCATATGACGGCCTCCCATTTAAACAGGGATGCGCGCGATCGTGTGCGCGCATCCCTGTTCCTTTGGTGGCGGCGTGTCATGGAGACACCGCCACCGAGGGGGGTGAACAGCCATGTGATTGACCGTGATGAAGTCACGGCCGATCACAGATAGGTCCACCCCATTGTGCACGGCGCATGCGCGGGATTGCGAGCTCGCTGCGCGTGCACGCCGGTGGCGGAGTGTTCCCGGGAACACTACTCGTCACCGACGCCGGTAAACAGCCATTGGCTAGCTGTTTACCCACGTGATTGGCTGTGATCCATTCACAGCCGATCATAAATGTAAACACAGAGCGGTAACTAGCTGTTACCAGCTCTTCTCTCCTCACACACCATTTCCAGTGTGAGGAGAGAAGAGCCAGAAGCAGTGAGTTACCGATCTGTGTTCTGTAGTGTCTGCACAAACACCACACCTGTCCCATCGCCCCCCCCCCCCCAAATGTTATCTGTCACCCAACAGTCACCCAATAAAGTGCACCTGTCACATAAGGGACTGCCATCAGTGACTGTCAGCGGTGCACCTGTCACCCGTCACAAAACAGTGACCGTCAGCGGTGCACCTGTCACCCATCACCCGTCACCCATCAGTGACCACCAGCCATCACCCGTCACCCATCAGTGACCGCCAGCCATCACCCGTCACCCATCAGTGACCGCCAACCTTCACCTGTCACCCATCAGTGACCGCCAGCCGTCACCCATCAGTGACCGCCAGCCATCACCTGTCACCCATCAGTGACCGCCAGCCATCACCCATCAGTGACCGCCAGCCATCACCTGTCACCCTTTAGTGACTGCCAGCCATCACCCGTGACTGTCCGTGGCCTGTCACCCATCAGTGACCATCGCCTGTCACACCATCATCACCGATCAGTGAACGTCAGCTGCCACCAATCGCACAGCCCATCAGTGACCGTCACCTGCCACCTGTCACACTGCGTCATGTCCAAAAGAGTATACAGCAGTGAGGAGGCGTTCCAGATCCTCGCCATGACCGATGAGAGCAACGGGGAGTTCTCATCAGATTCCAATTCCGGATTCTGAATCAAATTCAGCATTTGATCCAAATAGTGAATCGGCAAATGATTCGGAGGAAGAATGGGTCCCTCCCAAAAGGGCACGGCACTCTGGAAACCAGGATTATATTCCCAGGCCCAGTACCAGTGCTGCCACCACCAATAGGGCCCCAGGAACAAATTCCCAGGCCCAGTACCAGCGCTGCCGTCAGCGCTAGGTCCCGGGAACAAATGCCCAGTACCAGTGCTGGCGCCAGCGATAGGCCCCAGGAACAAATGCCCAGACCCAGTACCAGTCCTGCCACATCACGCCTGAGTACCAGCACAGGAAATTTCAGTCCAACTACTGGAGTGTCACACCCCCCAAGAGCCAGGGCCTCTACCTACATGCCAGAAGGTCTTGCCAACCCAACATGGCTGCCTTCCAACTTGGCATCGCCAATTATTCCCCCATTCACAGCACTGCCAGGTGTGCAGAGCAACACCGGAAATGTCTCAGAGATTGATTTCTTTCATATGTTTTTGCCCGACACTATGCTGCAATTTATTGTGGACCAGATAAATTTGTATGCCCAGCAATATATTGCCAACAACCCCCAATCATCCTATGCCCGTCCTTTTAGAGTGGAGAGATCTGAATTTGGAGGAGTTCAAAGTGTTTATGGGCCTCACCCTAAACATGGGGATTACAAAAAAAAATGAAGGACATGCCTATTGGTCCACCAACCCTATCCATAACATGCCCATTTATTCTGCCGTGATGTCCAGGTCCCGATACAAGATGATAATGCGCTTTCTTCACTTCAGCGACAACACCCAGTGCCCTCCCCACAATCATCCAAATTACGACAAGTTATACAAGATTCGCCCACTGATAAATTTCTTTTCCCAACAATTTGCAGAACTTTATGTCCCTGATCAGAATATTTGCGTGGAAAAGAGGTGTAGAAATTGCGCCAACTCTTATAAAGCAGCCAACACAGCAATTTGACCGTTGCAAGTAGAAATAAAGATAAAAAAGTGTGGCGCTAGTGAACAGTGATAAAGAGAATACTAGTCAGGTAATAGTAATCGTTAGAAAAACCAGATAACAATTATAGTGTGGGTTTGTGAAACCAAAAAAAATTATATGTTTTCAGGGGACATCCAAAAGGGTGAATAAAAAATGAATGAGGTAAGGATAGAAAAGCTTGGGTGTATGAGGGAGTGAAATGCTCAATAACAACCTGTAGGGTAGCTTAAGAAGCAATCATATATACACAACCATATTTCAAAATGACATTGTGGAAGCATGAATAAATAGTAACATGTGGTATCTTAGTATGCTAAATATACAGCTCTACACACAAAAAAATTGGTTCATTGGGGTTGGAACCCAAAGAAGGAGGCGTGTAAGGTGGCTAGGAAGCAAACATGCATACACAACCGTGATAATAAAATGACATTGCAGAGAAATAAATCAATAATAATCCAGGGTAAATTGATAAGCTAAGTATACAGTTCCTACGCAAAAATACTGTACATAGGAGTTAGGACCGAAAGAAGAGGGGGTGTCACAATCCCTATAGGGTATATATATAAATGAATGGACAATGTTAATTTGGAGGACAGATAGAGCACTCCTAAATAAGTCCCACAAAAATCTGGACGTAAGACGTCTTCCTATAGGGTGATTACAGATCCTTAAGTGCGGGAATGTTCTTGGCTCATGTGGGTGGTCCCAACATCGAAAAGGGAAAGACACAAGAATGCCCTTACCGGATCTGGTGGACTCACAGGCCGTTGGCGGTGAGTCAATCAGGCTTGTACCGTCAAGCGGTGTGGAGTGGAGATCTGTGTGGAGACTGGTGCGGAGTCTCGTCGGACGTTCTCGGATGGTGTGCCAGGATGGAGTCCAGGGCCCCCAGGATTTGGTTGCGGTCGCCAAATGACCGTTTCCTCAAACGTCAGCCACGTGAGCCAGTAGGCGAAGAAAGGAAAAAGAAAAAAACTTCCACATAGTGTAAATCCTTACTGGTAAAAAGCGTTGCAGCACTTTATTAGGGAGTATACTTCCAAAAATTACAAATGAGGGTGGTAAAAACTCGGCTCAAAGTAAAAACTTGCATCAAATAGCATAAAAGTGGTAAAAAATAGCGCAGTGGATGGTGGTGGGGTGTAAACATAAGAACCCGACGCGTTTCGCCTCCATAGGCTTCTGCTGGGGTATGAAGCGTCTGAGTCCCTGGTACCCTTTTCAGGCCAGCTAGGAATAAAGCAATATATTCCTAGCAAAAGGGCCAGATACGGAGTAAAGTTATACAAGCTATGTGAGAGAGCCACGGGATATTTTAATGCGTTCCGTATATATGAAGGAAAAGATTCCCAGCTCCAGCCCCCTGAGTGCCCGGCCTACATTGGCACAACTGGAAAGATTGTATGGGACCTGGCATACCCACTTCTAAACAAAGGATATCACATATACATTGACAACTTTTACACGAGCCTGCCCCTTTTCAAACACTTATACATTGCAAAAACCCTGGCCTGTGGAACCTCCAGAAAAAATAGAAAGGGCTTCCCACAATCTTTAGCGAACAAAAAGCTGCGAAGGGGGGAAAGAGCATCATTGAGATGCAACGAAGTGCTGGCCTTGAGGTGGAAGGATAAGAGGGACGTGCACATGATGTCCACCATCCATGACGACACTACAATTGAGGTACAAAGAAGACGAGGTCCCATTGAAAAGCCAACATGTGTCCAAGATTATAATCTCTACATGGGGGGGTAGATTTTAATGATCAAATGATTCAGCCCTATTTGTCAATAAGGAGGTCCCGATTCTGGTATAAGAAGGTAGCAATTTATCTTATCCATTTGGCCATTTACAATTCCTACGTAGTCTACATCAAATCCATTGAAAGCCCCGCCCCCTTCCTAAAATTCCTAGAAGAAGTTGTCACATCCCTCATCTATCACCAAAGACCCCCCCAGAAGACCTTCGCTCTGAGGCTGTTTGCCAACTTCATGAGCGCCACTTCCCCTTCAGCATTCCACCATCTGAAGCAGGCCGAAGACGGCAAAAAAAATGTCGCGTGTGCACCAAAAAAGGATTTAGAAAAGATACCAGCTACCATTGTCCCCAGTGTCCCTCCCAACCTGGCCTTTGCATTGGTGAATGCTTCCAACTTTATCATACATCCCTAAAATATTAGCCCATATTTTTAACCATTTTCCCATTTTCATCATCTGTGCTGACCATTTTCCATACTTTCCCAAATAACCATGCCACTGCCTTCCACGTTAACTGACCCTGGCTTGTTTTTTGACTATGTCTCTGCCTACCGTTTGGACTGCTTCCACGTGTACTGACCCTGGCCTGTTTTATGGACTATGCTTTTGCCTACTGCTTGGACTGATCTGTTGCCCTGCTACTGTAGTACACAGGGGTCTCACATATGTGAGGGGCTCCAGAATTGTTTTTCCGGATAGAGAAAACAATTATTTTTGTTTTCTCCGGGTTTCGGAATTTCCGGATTAGGGTCTGGAGTCCGGAGGCTTCATAGAGATTTGGGTGGGTCGAAGCCTCTACCCCTGTGCCCCTGTGCACAGGTCTTACCTGATTGTGGCCCTCAGCCTGCTGCTGACTTACTGCCACCATGCCCATGCCTGTCGCATGAATGGACCACACCTCTACCTGGACTATGCAAATAATTAGCTGTAGCAAGAGGCAGTATGTTTATGAAGGGCTGGAGAGCGGTACAATAATGAGTGTCTGCAGGTAACAGTGTACCAGGACCAATATTATGGCTGTGCTGGCTGTCTCTGCCTGGACAATTTCTATGGACTGTGCTGTGACGACTATAGACAATATTCCTGCCTGCTGCCTGGATAGTTACTATTGCTGTCGCTAAGCACCTCCCTGCCAGCTGCCTGGACCAGTGCTCTCCTCTGTGGATACTACTAAAAGCACAGGTGATGCTTTTTTTTTTTACCTTTTCTGCAATAGAATTTATTTTGGATTGTAATTCTTGGTATGTGCATGCTATGTGTTAGAAATATGAAGGGTTTTCAAAAATGATAGGTTGCCAGGAAATTATATATGTCATTTATGCTCCTAGAACGCCTGATGGTGCTACTTGGATGTTGGGCCTCTGTATGTGGCCAGGCTGTGTAAAAGTCTCACATATGTGGTATCGCATACTCAGGAGGAGTAGCAGAATGTATTTTGGGGTGTCATCTTTGCTATGTACATGCTATGTGTTGGAAATATCTGATAAATTAACAACTTTGTGTAAAAAAAAAAATGCGTTTTCATTTTTTTCCACATTTTCCAAAAACTTCTGGAAAAAAATGAACTGTTCAAAAGACTCATTATGCCTCATAGATTATACGTTGGGGTGTTTGCTTTCCAAAATGGGGTCATTTTGGGGGCAATTCCATTGTCCTGGTGCTCCAGGGCCTTCAAAAGTGTAATAGGTTGTTGAGAAATGAGATGTGTCATTTATGCTCGTAGAACGCATGGAGATGCTACTTCAATGTTGGGCCTTTGTATGTGGCCTGGCTGTGTAAAAGTCTCACACATGTGGTATCGCCATACTCAGGAGGAGTAGCAGAATGTATTTTGGGGTGTCATCTTTGCTACGTACATGCTATGTGTTGGAAATATCTGATAAATGGACAACTTTGTGTAAAAAAAAAAAAGAAAAAGCGTTTTCATTTTTTTCCACATTTTCCAAAAACTTCTGGAAAAAAATGAACCTTTAAAAAGACTCATTATGCCTCATAGATTATACGTTGGGGTGTTTGCTTTCCAAAATGGGGTCATTTTGGGGGCAATTCCATTGTCCTGGTGCTCCAGGGCCTTCAAAAATGCAATAGGTGGTTGAGAAATGAGATGTGTCATTTATGCTCGTAGATTGCCTGATGGTGCTACTTCAATGTTGGGCCTTTGTATGTGGCCACGCTGTGTAAAAGTCTCACACATGTGGTATCACCATACTCAGGAGGAGTAGCAGAATGTATTTTGGGGTGTCATCTTTGCTACGTACATGCTATGTGTTGGAAATATCTAATAAATGGACAACTTTGTGTAAAAAAAAATGCGTTTTCATTTTTTTCCACATTTTCCAAAAACTTCTGGAAAAAAATGAACCGTTCAAAAGACTCATTATGCCTCATAGATTATACGTTGGGGTGTTTGCTTTCCAAAATGGGGTCAGTTTGGGGGCAATTCTATTGTCCTGGTGCTCCAGGGCCTTCAAAAATGTAAATGGTGGTTGAGAAATGAGATGTGTAATTTAGGCTCGTAGAACGCATGAAGATGCTACTTCAATGTTCGGCCTTTGTATGTGGCCAGGCTGTGTAAAAGTCTCACACATGTGGTATCGCCATACTCAGGAAGAGTAGCAGAATGTATTTTGGGGTGTAATTTGTTGTATGCATATGCTTTGAGAGAGAAATAACCTGTTGATATGACAATTTTGTAAAAAAAAAAAAAAAAAATCTTCATTTTGCAAAGAATTGTGGGAAAAAATTACAACTTAAAAAAATTCACCATGCTACTTACTTAATACCTTGGAATTTCTACTTTCTAAAAAGGGGTCATTTAGGGGGTATTTGTACTTTTCTGACTTGTTAGTGTCCCAAGAAATAAAAAAAACCTCAGTACATCAGGTGTGATCAGATGTGATCAATTTTCAATGATTGGCACCATAGTTTGTAGACTCTATAAATTTCACAAAGACCAAATAATTTACACTAATTTGGGTTATTTTTACCAAAGATATGTAGCAGTATAAATTTTGGCCAAAATTTATGAAGAAAAAACTGAAAATTTATATCAAATACTTACCGTAATTTTCCTTTCCTGATCGGCTCCACGGCAGCATACGTGTGGGTAGGCTCCGCCTCCATAACTACCCAATAGGACCCCCTCTCCCATAAATCTTTGCTCTAGGCTGGTATCCATGTTCCGTAACTAGCCTACTCCAGACATTTTGGGAGGGACTCCTGCTGCCATGGAGCCTATCAGGAAAGGAAAATTACGGTAAGTATTTGATATAAATTTTCCGTTTTCCTGACAGGCTCCATGGCAGCATACGTGTGGGAAATAACTCGCCCAAAAATACACACGGGCGGGCAAAAATGTTTGAGCAAAGAAACCAAATTTTATTTTACATTGTCAACCGACAATACTTGTAAACCAAAATTAATAGATGACAGAGCAGCAGGCTCAACACAATAATGAGAAACAAATGTGTTAATAGAAGACCAGGAAGCTGCTCTACAAATGATTTCAGGCGCGACATGCCGGGAAGCTGCCCACGAGGTCGAGATACTCCTGGTCGAATGAGCTGTCACTGCCTCTGGAGGAGCCAAGCCCTTTGCCTTGTATGCCCTCTGAATGGTCTGCACAATCCAAGAAGAAATTGATCTGACCGAAGCTCGTATTCCTTTGTTTTTACCATGGAGAAGAACGAAAAGGAATTCCGTTTGTCTGAATGGAGCCGTGACCTCCAGATATTGCTTTAGAGTGTGGCCTACATCAAGTGGATGAACATCCTGATCGTCCGTTGTTCTGAAAGTAGGAAGTACAATCTCTTGATTTTCATGAAAGACTGAGGTCACTTTAGGGTTTGACCCAAGCATGGGAATCAACACTACCCTATCTGGAAAGAAGGTTAGGAAAGGTTCTTCTGAACCTAGATTTCTAATCTCTGACACTCTTTTAGCCGATGTCACAGCTACTAAGAAGGTGGTCTTGAGCGTGAGATCTCTCATGGAAAGAGGTTTGTCAGGATCTGATCCGAGATTGGAGAGAAAATCCAAGACAATAGGAAGGTCCCATTTGGGGAACCTAGGTCTTCTTTGAGGTTTAAGCCTGATAGCTCCTTTAAAGAATTGACGGACTAATGTGTGATTAGCCCAAGATACTCCTGTGAAGGCCGAGATGGCTGAAACTTGCACTCTTAGTGAGCTGACTGCTAAAGATAGGTCCAGCCCTGATTGGAGAAAACTTAGAATGTCCTGTACTGCTGGAGAATTACACGGATTTGACCGGGAAGACATATGATCAGAGAATTTAGACCATATCCGTCCGTATACTCTGTTCGTACTTCCCCTCCGGGCACTAAGAAGAGTTGGAATAGCTTCTTCCGGACAGCCTAGAGATTCAAGCCTTTCCCTCTCAAGAACCACACCCTGAGGTGTAGGCAAGATGGGCATGGGTGTAACGTCGAGCCTTGCGACAGTAGATCCGGCCTGAGAGGAAGGGGAACTGGGTCTTGATAACTCAGGAGCGATAACAGAGGAAACCACGGCATGTTGGGCCAGAAAGGAATCACTGCAATGATCTCCACCTTCTCTTTTCTGAGCCTCCGGAGGAATTGAAGAATCACCGGTACCGGAGGGAAGGCATAAGCCTTCTGAAACTTCCAATGATCTGAGAGAGCATCTATCCCGTAAGCCTGAGGGTCTTTAAACCTCGAATAATATCTGGGCATTTTGTGATTGCATGGAGAAGCAAATAGATCGACCTCTGGAAGTACTCCCAGGGTCAGAAGCCACTCGAACACCTCTCTGTGGAGAGACCACTCGTTGTTTTCCATTTGCACTCTCGAGAGGAAGTCCGCCTGTACATTCTGGATCCCTGGAATGTAAACTGCCGAGATGTTGGACAAATACTTCTGAGCCCAGCTCATTATTGGCTCCACTTCCTGTAGCAGAGACCAGCTGCGAGTTCCACCTTGCTTCTTTATATAAGTTGTATTGTCCAACCTTAGCATCACAGATGAACCTTCTATTAGATGGCGAAATGACAGGAGTGCCTGAAAGGCGGCCCTCAGCTCCAGAATGTTGGAGACAATCCCTCGAGCAGGGAAAACCCATTGGCCTTGCGCCACTTCTGAAAGGCAGTGAGCGTCCCAACCTCGATTGCTGGCATCCGAAGTTAACGTGACCCATGAGATGGGCGTGATTGAATGGTGATTGCGCAGATTCTTCCCTTGAAGCCACCAAAGGAGAGACGTCCTCATGGATGACGTAAGGTGTATGCGCTGGACTTGGCTGGAAGAATCCCATTGTTGAAGGAACCCTTTTTGTAAGGGTCGTGTATGCCATTGGGCCCACTTCACCATAGGAATGGTAGCTGTCATTGTGCCAATTACTTTCAGGCATTGGAGAGCGGAGAGGTGAGACGACGCAAGGGCTGCGTGTATTCTGTCTCGAATCACTCCAATCTTCTCCTCTGGAAGGGAGATGGTGCCTTCCAATGTGTTGAAGTGAGCCCATAGAAACACCAGAGATTGTGTTGGCTCTAAATGGCTCTTCTCTAGATTCAGAAGCCACCCGAATTCCTGCAGGGTGGAGATGACTAAGCTCCTGTGCTCTAACAGTTGATCTTCGTTCTGAGCTAGGAGAAGTAGGTCGTCTAAATAGTGGTGGAGACGAACCCCCTTGATACGAAGTAGAGCCACAACCGACAACAGGACCTTTGAGAAGACCCGAGGTGACGTTGTTAGGCCGAAGGGTAGACATGTGAACTGCAGATGCTGATTGCCTACCGCAAAGCGAAGGAATTGTTGGAACTCTGTTGCTCGGGCACGTGAAAGTATGCATCTTTCAGATCGATTGGATGATTTCAATCTCCCAGATGTATTGATTGTTGGATCGTAATTAAAGACTCCATTTTGAACTTTTCTTTTCGGATAAAGGAATTGAGATGTGTTAAATCTATTACTGGCCTCCATGTACCGTTTTTCTTCTGTATCATGAACAGAGGAGAATACATGCCTTTGCCTTGTTCGTTTTCTGGAACAGGGACGGCTGCGCCTTGATCCAATAAACAGCTCACGTAGGTTAATAGGACCTGCTTTTTCTCTTCTGAACCTGGAAGAGATGTGGGAACAAATCTGAGTCTTGGGGTATTGTTGAAGACCCACTTGTGACCGGAGGAGACCGTCTTGATGGTCCAGTAATCTCGGATTGAGGCCGCCCAGACATGCCGGAAGTGGCGAAGACGAGCCCCCACCTGGCATGCCTGAGCGGGCCCAATCTCAAAAGGACTTTGTGGCGTCCTGGTTGCCAGAGGAACCCCCTTTTGCGGGTTTCTTGAAAGAAGACTGCCTGGATTTCCAGGATCTTGAGAACTCCCGACCAGGTCTGTAGCTGCGCACATCCCTAGCGCGATCAGAGTTTTGTCTTCTAGGAAAACTGCGTTTCTGATTTTGTAGGCGTCTGTCTTGAGGGAGGAAACCAGACTTCCCACCTGTGGCCCGGGTTATGGCACTATCGAGCTTATTGCCGAACAATGAAGAACCTTCAAACGGAATTCGGCACCAAGCTTGCTTGGAAGCTGTATCCGCCAACCACGGACGGAGCCATAGGGCACGACGAGCTGAAACAGCTGCCAACATAACCCGGGACATCAGGCGGATGACATCAATAGAAGCCTCCCCAAGAAAGGCTGATGCCAGCCTGATCTCTTGGATAGGAGAATCCTTAGCTGTTTCAGTAGAGATGCCTCTTTAGAACTCATCCACATTATCAGACCAAGATTCCAAAGCTTTGGAGACTGCAGCTATCGCAAGTACTGGCTTACATGCTATTCCTGACGTCAGGTAGATCCTCTTTAAATCCGAATCAATTCGCCTTTCCAAAGGATCTTTAAAAGATACAGTGTCTTCCAAGGGAAGCGTTACATATCTTGCTAGTCTCATTAAAGCTGCATCCACTAATGGGGCTGATTCAAGGTGCTTTACTTCCTCTTCCTTAAAAGGATATAGTTGCAAGACCTTTGACTGCATGGAACTTTGCTTGTCCATTTTGCTCCATTCCTCAGAAATGACCTCACCCAGCTCAGAGAGAAAAGGAAAATACTGTTGCTCCTTATTGAGCTGCTTGAAAAACTTCCTCTGTTTTGGGGGGGGAAGTAACTGGATCTTCCCACTTCAGGGCCTCTTTTACTGCCTTCACCAAAGAAGGAACTAAAGCATACTCAAACCCCACGCCAGGATCTTCCAGATCCGATTCGCTGTCTGAAACAGGAGCAGAAGGGTGACTTGGCTGGGAAGATTCCCATGTCTCATGCACAGAACCTTCACCCACTGGAGGGCATAATGGGTCTGGTGGGGAATCACGGGGCTGCTGGGCCTCTCTCTCCTGTAGAGATTCTTTCACAACCCGCCTCACCATAGATTCCAAACGCTGGTCTGCACCATCCCTCTCATCTGCAGCTTTAGAGAAGCAGTGATCACAGAGAGATTTGTCTGTTGGAACAGGCATCCTACATCCCCAGTAGGGATGAGCCGAACACCCCCCGGTTCGGTTCGCACCAGAACCCGCGAACGGACCGCAAGTTCGCACGAACGTTAGAACCCCATTGACGTCTATGGGACTCGAACGTTCGAAATCAAAAGTGCTCATTTTAAAGGCTAATTTGCATGGTATTGTCCTAAAAAGGGTTTGGGGACCCGGGTCCTACCCCAGGGGACATGTATCAATGCAAAAAAAACTTTTAAAAACGGCCGTTTTTTCGGGAGCAGTGATTTTAATGATGCTTAAAGTAAAAAAAAAAAAGTGAAATATTCCTTTAAATATCGTACCTGGGGGGTGTCTATAGTATGCCTGTAAAGTGACGCGTGTTTCCCATGTTTAGAACAGTCCCTGCACCAAATGTCATTTTTAAAGGAAAAAATCTCATTTAAAACTGCTTGCGGGTTTAATGTCATGTCGGGTCCTGGCAATATGGATGAAAATCAGTGAGACAAACGGCATGGGTACCCCCCAGTCCATTACCAGGCCCTTTGGGTCTTGTATGGATATTAAGGGGAACCCCGCACCCAAATTAAAATAAGGAAAGGTCCCTATATACTCTGAACAGCAGTATACAGGCGGTGCAAACAAGACAGGGACTGTAGGTTTGTTGTTAAGTAGAATCTCTTTGTAATTTTGAACATTTTTAATGTGTTTAGCTCCAGCCAAAAAATCTTTTCTAAGCTTTTTGGAAAACATAGGGAAGGGTTATCACCCCTGTGACATTTGTTTTGCGTCTTTCCTCCTCTTCAGAAGATTTCACCTCACTTTTTTGTCCCAATGAAAAATGTTTTTTGAAAATTTGGGTTTTTTTGTGGAACAAGGATTGGAAAGCATCAGTGGAAAGGAGAAATTGTTTTCCCATATTAACTCTTACATGAGAGAATTTCCCTTCCTATGGGTAGATTTCATCTCACTTCCTGTTGTCTCCTTCCGTTTGCAAGTAGGAGTCGTTTGTAAGTTAGATGTTTGAAAGTAGGGTCCTGCCCTATATACTCAGCAGAAATTTGGGCCTTAGGTGTTGCTGTGGCCAAAACACTGTAAGCCCTCACAGGGCCCTGCTGTGAAATATTAGATCAAGAATTGTAATTACATGCCCCTGTTGAACAGGAGCTGAAAAATTAGGCCTTAGGCACTGGTGCTGGTGCCACAACACTGCAACCCCTCACAGACACTCTAGTTGGAACGCAGGAACGAGCACTGCTGCAAAGTATTGCATCAAAAATTGTAATTACACGCCCCTGTTAGACAGGGGCAGAAAAATTGGGCCTTAGGCACTGGTGCTGGTGCCACAACACTGCAACCCCTCACAGACACTCTAGTTGGAACGCAGGAACGAGCACTGCTGCAAAGTATTGCATCAAAAATTGTAATTACACGCCCCTGTTAGACAGGGGCAGAAAAATTGGGCCTTAGGCACTGGTGCTGGTGCCACAACACTGCAACCCCTCACAGACACTCTAGTTGGAACGCAGGAACGAGCACTGCTGCAAAGTATTGCATCAAAAATTGTAATTACACGCCCCTGTTAGACAGGGGCAGAAAAATTGGGCCTTAGGCACTGGTGCTGGTGCCACAACACTGCAACCCCTCACAGACACTCTAGTTGGAACGCAGGAACGAGCACTGCTGCAAAGTATTGCATCAAAAATTGTAATTACACGCCCCTGTTAGACAGGGGCAGAAAAATTGGGCCTTAGGCACTGGTGCTGGTGCCACAACACTGCAACCCCTCACAGACACTCTAGTTGGAATGCAGGAACGAGCCGTGCTGCAAAGTATTACATCAAAAATTGTAATTACACGCCCCTGTTATACAGGGGCTGAAAAATTGTGCCTTAGGCACTGGTGGTGGCGCCCAGAACCAAAAATGTTCTTACAAGCTATCAGCGTGATGATTGAGGAGGAAGAGGATAATTACTCAGGGATAATCACTCAGCATCAGCATAGGCAGTCTTTGAAGGGATCTGAAAAAAATTATTCAGTTACATCAGCATCAGGTGCTTGGTAGCTGGTGGTGATCCAAGACTGATTCATTTTTATGAAGGTCAGCCGATCGACCGAGTCAGTGGACAGACGCACCCTGTGATCGGTTACCACGCCTCCAGCAGCACTGAATGTACGTTCCGAAAGAACGCTGGATGCAGGACAGGCCAGTAGCTCAATTGCATACTGTGCAAGCTCTGGCCAGTGATCCATCCTCAAGACCCAGTAACCCAGAGGATTTTCGGTGGGAAAGGTGTCCAAGTCTGATCTTGCCCCTAGGTATTCCTGCACCATGTAAAACAGACGCTGGCGATGGTTGCTGGAACCGATCATACCTTGGGGCTGCGGACCAAAAAATTGTCTGAACGCATCGGTCAGACGGCCACCTTCTCCACCGCTCCTTCTTTGACTGACCGAAGCCTCAGCAACACGTTGTCCAGAAACAGGAGTTTGTAACCTCCCAGTCTCTGGGAACGCGTTGCACAGACCTTTCTGCAAGGCCTCCCGAAGATGTTTCATCCTCTGCTCCCTCTGCGATGGCAAGATAAGGTCCGCAACCTTACCCTTGTAACGTGGATCAAGGAGGGTTGCCAGCCAGTATTGGTCCTTCTCCTTGATACCACGAATACGAGGATCCTTACGCAGGCTTTGCAGGATCAGGGAGGCCATGCAGCGTAGGTTTGCTGAGGCATTCGGTCCGGAGTCCTCTGGGTCACTAAGGACAACAACGTCCGCAGCCACCTCCTCCCAGCCACGTACAAGTCCATGTGTTCCTTGGGACTGATCCCTTAAAGACTGCTGATGCTGAGTGCCAGGCTCCACCTCCATACTGACACAATCTTCCTCCTCCTCCTCCTCCTCCTCCTCGTCCTCTTCCTGTGTGATCGGCGGGCACGCAGGAACACTGTCTGGATAAAGGGGGCCTTGAGAGCTAAGGAAGTCCTCCTCTTCCTGCCTCTGTTCTGCCTCAAGTGCCCTGTCCATTATTCCACGCAGCGTGTGCTCCAACAGGTGGACAAGGGGGACAGTGTCACTGATGCATGCACTGTCAGTGCTCACCATCCTCGTGGCCTCCTCGAATGGTGACAGGACAGTGCATGCATCCCTGATCATGGCCCACTGGCGTGGGGAAAAAAAACCAAGGTCCCCTGACCCTGTCCTGGTGCCATAGTCGCACAGGTACTCATTGATGGCCCTCTGCTGCGTGTGCAGCCGCTGCAGCATGGCCAACGTCGAGTTCCACCTGGTGGGCATGTCACAGATTAGGCGGTTCTTGGGCAGGTTAAACTCCTTTTGGAGGTCCGTCAGCCGAGCACTGGCATTATATGACCGGCGGAAATGCACACAGACTTTCCTGGCCTGCCTCAGGACATCCTGTAAGCCCGGGTACCTGCCCAAGAACCGCTGCACCACCAAGTTAAGGACGTGAGCCAAACAGGGCACATGGGTCAGTTGTCCCTGTCGGAGGGCAGAGAGGAGGTTGGTGCCATTGTCGCAAACCACCATTCCTGCCTTAAGTTGGCGTGGCGTCAACCACCTCTGAACCTGCCCCTGCAGAGCTGACAGAACCTCTGCCCCAGTGTGGCTCCTGTCCCCCAAGCACACCAGCTCAAGCACCGCATGGCATCTTTTGGCCTGCGTACTTGCGTAGCCCCTTGAACGCCTACGGAGCACCGCTGGTTCCGAGGAAGAGGCCATGGAGGAAGAAGAAGAGGAGGGGGTGGAGGAGAGAGGTGTGTCACAATCAGCATTTTGGAGGCGTGGTGGCGGAACAACCTCCAACACTACTGCACCTTGTCCTGCATCCTTCCCAGCTGCCAGCAGAGTCACCCAATGCGCCGTGAAACTTAAGTAACGTCCCTGTCCATGCCTGCTGGACCATGAGTCAGCGGTAATATGCACCTTACCGCTGACCGCCCTGTCCAGCGAGGCATGGACATTGCCTTCCACATGCCGGTAGAGAGCCGGAATCGCCTTCCGTGAGAAAAAGTGGCGTTTGGGTACCTGCCACTGAGGAACCGCACATTCCACAAACTCACGGAAGGGGGCAGAGTCTACCAACTGAAAAGGCAGCAGTTGAAGTGCTAGCAATTTTGCCAAGCTAGCATTCAACCGCTGGGCATGTGGATGGCTGGGAGCAAACTTCTTTCGGCGGTGCAGCAGCTGGGGCAGGGAAATTTGCCTGGTACAATCTGACGTCGGTGTACCAAAAGCAGATTGCCCACAAGTACTTGGCTGTGACACACCTAATTCTACACCTTCATTCCTCTCACTGCAGGTCTCAGAGAGGACTGAAGGTCTAGTGGGGTTGGAAATCTCAGCTGATGAGGAGCAAGGAGAGATCCTCTTTGTTCTTTGGTGTGGGTCTTTCAGATACGCTTGCCAACGAACTGCATGGCAGGTCAACATATGTCTGGTCAAGCATGTGGTACCCAAGCGGGAGATGTTTTGGCCACGCGAGATACGCTTGAGACATATGTTGCAAATAGCAGCGGTGCGATCTGATGCACTCGTCTCAAAAAAGGCCCACACCAAAGAACTTTTTGAATAACGCGCAGAGACTGCAGCGCCCTGCACATGTGGAGCTTTGGGGTGTGATGCAGTCAATGTGCTGCCCTTAGGCTGGCCCCTGGAGGGCATCCTGCCTCGTTGGTGATGTGCCGCCTCCTCCTCCTCCTCCTCCTCCTCTCTCCTATCAGGCACCCACGTTGAGTCAGTGACCTCATCATCCCCTCCCTCCTCATCACTGGAGCAAACCTGGCAGTATGCTGCAGCAGGGGGAGTATGACTGCCAGATTGCTGTCCTTCTTGGGCACCCCCTCTGTCCGTGCTCATGTTACTGCCTTCATCGAGCTCAGTATCATCATCAGAGCCTTCCAAACGCTGGGCATCCTCCTGGAGCATGTACCCAACACTGTGGTCAAACAGTTCGAGGGAATCCTCATGAGGACATGGTGGAGCTAGGGAAGGAGTCACTGATGACATTGAGCTGAGGGAAGAGGCCGCTGCTTTGCCAGACAAAGCACCCTGGGCATGGGTGAGAGAGGATGAGGAGGATGAGGACGGCTTGGTCATCCACTCGACCAAGTCTTCCGCATGTTGCGGCTCAACACGGCCAGCTGCCGAAAAAAAGGCCAAGCGTGTCCCATGGCCACGTGCTGATGAGGATGCACCGTCTCCACGACCAGCACTAGACACAGAGCCTGCTTGCCCTCTCTTATTGGCTTGTGACTGTCTGCCTCTCCTTCTTGGCCTTCCAGACATACTAATGGCCTGTAGCTGCACTAAGCTGGGATAGAACACCTGTAATTTTCTTCAGGTAGCTTTATATACTGTAACCAGACAAGCCTGCCTGTCAGTAGGAAGATAACAGGAACGGATCTAGCTGAACACTGTGAGCAGGACACACTGTACTAAATGTAAATAGTCTAGCTGCCTGACCGTGGTACTAATAGGATCAAAAAGAACACCTGTAATTTTCTTCAGGTAGCTTTATATACTGTAACCAGACAAGCCTGCCTGTCAGTAGGAAGATAACAGGAACGGATCTAGCTGAACACTGTGAGCAGGACGCACTGCACTGAATGTAAATAGCAGGAACGGATCTAGCTGAACACTGTGAGCAGGACGCACTGCACTGAATGTAAATAGCAGGAACGGATCTAGCTGAACACTGTGAGCAGGACGCACTGCACTGAATGTAAATAGCAGGAACGGATCTAGCTGAACACTGTGAGCAGGACGCACTGCACTGAATGTAAATAGCAGGAACGGATCTAGCTGAACACTGTGAGCAGGACGCACTGCACTGAATGTAAATAGCAGGAACGGATCTAGCTGAACACTGTGAGCAGGACGCACTGCACTGAATGTAAATAGCAGGAACGGATCTAGCTGAACACTGTGAGCAGGACGCACTGCACTGAATGTAAATAGCAGGAACGGATCTAGCTGAACACTGTGAGCAGGACGCACTGCACTGAATGTAAATAGCAGGAACGGATCTAGCTGAACACTGTGAGCAGGACGCACTGCACTGAATGTAAATAGCAGGAACGGATCTAGCTGAACACTGTGAGCAGGACGCACTGCACTGAATGTAAATAGCAGGAACGGATCTAGCTGAACACTGTGAGCAGGACGCACTGCACTGAATGTAAATAGCAGGAACGGATCTAGCTGAACACTGTGAGCAGGACGCACTGCACTGAATGTAAATAGCAGGAACGGATCTAGCTGAACACTGTGAGCAGGACGCACTGCACTGAATGTAAATAGCAGGAACGGATCTAGCTGAACACTGTGAGAAGGACGCACTGCACTGAATGTAAATAGCAGGAACGGATCTAGCTGAACACTGTGAGCAGGACACACTGCACTAAATAGTCTAGATAGAAGATAACAGGAACGGATCTAGCTAAACTGAATACAGTGTATATATATATATATGCAACACCTGGGATGCATATATATACACAATACACTGTAAGTGCAGCTAACTGACTGACTGTTCTGCCTAATCTATCTAACTCAAATCAAATGACACTGTCTCTCTCTCTCTCTATCTCTCAGCACACCGGAACACACACTACACAGGGCCGCCGTGCAGGCGGCCTTATATAGTGTGGGGTGTGTACTAAATCCCCTGAGCCATAATTGGCCAAAGCCACCCTGGCTTTGGCCAATTACAGCTCTCTCTACTGACGGCGCTGTGATTGGCCAAGCATGCGGGTCATAGTGCATGCTTGGCCAATCATCAGCCAGCAATGCACTGCGATGCCGCAGTGAATTATGGGCCGTGACGCGCCACACGAATTTGGCGCGAACGGCCCATATCGTTCGCAATTCGACGGACGGTCGAACAGCCGATGTTCGAGTCGAACATGGGTTCGACTCGAACACGAAGCTCATCCCTAATCCCCAGCATGATTTTCCTGAACTCTCTCTAGAGTGAGATGAAGGGGGGTGAGAAGGATTTTTATTGCGCTGTTCAGATCTGGAATGAGATCTATGATGGCTAGACCTGGAGGAAGATTGCCGGTGGTGTGATTTTGATGATCCACTTCCTTTATGGGAACTACGGTGTGGATCAGACCTAGTAGGGCTGTGAGGAAAGAAACACAGAGAAGATAGAGAAAGAAATCAGCTGGTGTCCTAAAATCCTACTCTCAATCCTTGTACAGGCAGAAAAGCAAAACTGCAAACATACCTGCTACAAGCGGGCTGGCCACTAGGGGGCAGTGAGGAGTCCATAGTGTCAATACAATAGGAAGCTGCAGAGACAGATTCACAGATTCAGCTGACTGACAACAGACCTCCACCCCCAGACAAGAGATTGTCTTACCTTGAACTGCCAAGATAGTAGCCCCGGGAAGTCGCCGCATCCCCCACGATCATTCCCAGGGCTCTGAAAGCTTTCCACAGCTTTTAAAAGTGGCGCCTGTGACGTCATCGCCGACGTCAGACGCGAGACGCTCGCGCGCATGTGCGAACCAAGCCTCGACTTCGTATTGGGTCCGCGCATGCGCAGAACGCACGCCGGTACCCGGAAGTCACAGAGAGAGCGGCTGCTGGAACGCAGAGAGCGTCAGCGCCAATCTAGGACACCAGGAAGCAGGGAAAAAACACACAGAGGTATGATAACACATAAACACTGCTGCCATATGTGAATGAATGTAAAAACTTACCCCTCCACCTACGATCACCTGGGCCGAGGAACACCATCCATACACACACACACCGGACTTGGCAGCAGATAATGGTCGCCTGAAACATTAGGCAAACAGACCGTGCGCACATAGATGAACCGATCCAATCTTCAGCGCTACTCTGCTATACACTCCATACCCTGCTTAACAGTCAGGGCCTATCGGAGGAATCTTTGGCACTCGGCATGATCGATCGTAGGGAGGTTTATCTTCAGGTAGGAGAGCCAACACCTGGTCCTACGGAGGAGGACAAAAAAGGAACATGGATAGCAGCCTAGAGCAATGATTTATGGGAGAGGGGGTCCTATTGGGTAGTTATGGAGGCGGAGCCTACCCACACGTATGCTGCCATGGAGCCTGTCAGGAAATTACTAATTTGCAAAATTTTATAACAAACAAAGAAAGGCATTTTTTTCACAAAATTTACAGGCTTTTTTATTTATAGCACAAAAAATAAAAAACCCACTAGTGATTAAATACCACCAAAAGAAAGCTCTATTTGTGTGAAAAAAGGACGCAAATTTCATATAGGTACAGTGTTGCATGACTGAGTAATTGTCATTCAAAGTGTGAGAGCGCTGAAAGCTGAAAATTGGTCTGGGCGGGAAGGGGGTGTAAGTGCACTGTATTGAAGTGGTTAAATAGTAATGCCTTTATTGTGATTGGTCAAAATGAAACAGCCTAAGGTAAAAACTTTTCTAAAAAACAGATGTCCATAATTTACAAAAGGGAAGAACCTCTGTTAACCTCCTTAGCTGCATCCTTACAATAAACATCATTTATTTAAAAAGATATAATAATGAATAATAATAAAATAAAACGAGGCATATAAGTGTAGCGCTGGTAGATTTTCAATCTACCGCTTATAGGTAAATTTAGTGGGTTATCCGTTCATACATAGTCAGATTTAGCCTCTGTTCCAGTTTCGCTGTGTTGCATGTAGTTTCACACTGTGCCTGTGGGTGTCGTTGTCGCCATGGGTTGGTGTTGGAAAGGCAACAGGTTAAAGAGTGCTCTTCTGTCCCGGAGATAACTCGGTGGAGGTGGTCCTCCGAGTTGCATTCTGAGAGAGACTGTATTTATGGGACAGACGCCATGTTTTAGGGTTCTTTCGTTCCACCTGCTGGCCCTCCTGGCTGACAGGTATGTGTCAGGAGTACTACCGCGTGGTCCTCCGACCGGGAGGACCGCGTTGCTGCAGCGTGTGGGTGGGCCCAGAAGCCTGTCTGGGGCCTACCACAGCGGCAAGGGAATGGTCCTGTGCTGTCTGTCCTACGGGAAGAAGCTGGACAACTGAGAAGATCCCAGGGGAGGACCCGCCATGGAAGGATCATGCAGAGTGCTGGTCTGGAGAGGGGCCTGGTTACTCAGTTGGAGGATGCATACTAAAGTTAACCTACCACACAGCACATAGTACTGCCGGGTCGGCTTAAAGGTTCTGGTGCTGTGTTTGCTATCCATTGTAAACCATTACATCCTGTGGCAGAGGATTGTACGGGTTTCTATTCCATTCAAGTCTGTCTGTGGCAGAGACTTTTGTTCGTGCTGTGTACCGGCTGCTAGGTTAGTGAGAGAAACCTATCCGGGCGGGCAAAGATTCAACTCTTAAAGGAAAGTACATTCATCTACAGGCTTTCAATTCTTAATACTACATTAAGAAAAGGTATTTGAACTTCCCTGCAACTCTTCTTCTACCTCTTTCCTGCTACTTCCTTCAGTTACTCTTTATTAAAGCAATGGAAAAGATACTCAAGTGTCTGGTGCCTATACTGTTTGGTATTAAGCTCAATGGGACCCTAGACCCGGTTCTGGTGAAATTTAGGTTACACAGGTGACGGTAACAGCCCGCTTTAAACCAGCAGCTCCACTGAGAGTTATTGCTACATAAGCATACCCGTTTCCATGTGATCAATGTTACCTTCCTGTGAATAATTAACTATGTGAAGCCCAAACCGTATACCTACTAAACCATATAGCATAGGATCTAATATCCATATACATGCCATGTGTTATGGAAAAGCAGTTAAAAATTTAATAAAATTAAAGTAATTTTGTATATATATATATATATATATATATATATATATATATATATATATATATATATATATATATATATATATATATATATATATATATATACGTGAATCATACACATATAGAATATATTAATAGAACATAGATGTATGTAACAATAAATAAATAAAAATGACAAAAAATTTTAATAAAAAAATAACACCCCCTACAGTTAGAGATTAATAATACATCCCTATTGCAGCAGACAAAAAAAAAGAAAAGAAAAACAACTTATAAAGTATACTTATAAAGTATGATAATGATATTAAAAAGAAAAACGTCAAAAATCATCTGAGGGACTTAAAAGATTACAAGGAAGGTAATGTGTATAGGTGGCAGGAAGATATGGTGAAAACAATATCACAAGAGTCTTCCATGGAACAAGAGGATGTGCCTTTAATTGGTCAGGCTCCTGACCCCTATTTAGCCCCTCCTAGAGGGAGGGGAAAAGGGGTCCAAGGTACTAACACACAGGAACAGGGCAAATCCAGGGGATTCAATCCACCTGTGAGAAGTTTGCACCCTTCCGTTAGGGCTAATAACAGATCAGCCGACACAGATTTATCTCAATATGAGGTACATACAGAGAATAGATTTCTACCTTTGAGAGAAATGACTCCCAAGAAACAGGATCACTACACGGATCACCATCCATCACAAGCATATTCTAATAAATATGCACAACATGGTGGGAATTATGAAGATTATTATTATAGAAATTATCCACCCCATCCCCCTCCTCCATCTTCATATTATAGACATTATGAGACTCCACATAGAAAACCTTTCAGGGGGAGACCTTTTAGAGGAGGCAATCGGGGTCGAGGGTATTCTAGACCTCCCCCACAAGGGTATGATAATCAGTATTACCAACCATCGGGTGAATGGAGGGATTGGAAGGAACCTTACAAGGCGGCCCCCTTGCTTCCACGGAAACCACTAGTAGAAGAAAGAAAAGAGGGTGCAGAGGAGGCAAACAAAAAAGAGAGAAAATTAGAATCAAGCATATTTAACCTGGCAGGGGAAACCTTCACTGAGGATGAGTTGCATATCCTTCAGGAAGGCTTAAAATTTGCCCCAGCGAAGTTTTGGAACAAATTCGACACCATGATTGATGTTAAAAAATTCTCTAGGAAATGAAATATTAAAACGTTTTTTATGGAGGCAAAATCGCAAGAAAAGCAGGTCAAAGAAACTAGTTACGCACATAGTGGTCTTCAAAACAAGTCTACTTTTAATCCCAAACTATATGGTCATAAATACATTGACGTTTTTAAAAATATGGTACAAGAAGATATTAGAAAACTAAAAAGTGATAAAAAGAGGAAAACCAAGTTTGTCCAGGAGGCTATAAAAGGGTTGGAAAAGAAAAAAGAAATAGTTATTTGTCCCGCCGATAAGGGAGGAGGTCTTGTTATATTAAAAAAATCCGATTACAAAGCAGAGATGAGTAAGATTTTAGGGGATGGAGATACATATGTCAAATTACAGGGTAACCCCACTCCCAAGTTAAAAAAGAAACTAGAGGAATGGTTGAAAAAGGGGACTAAGAAGGGCATTTTGGACAAGAAGGAAGCAAGGTATCTTAGTCTTAGAGCCCCTAGGATACCAGTACTGTACCAATTACCCAAGATGCATAAAAACAATACCACTCCACCAGGTAGACCCATTATTAGTGGGATTAATTCACTTTATTCCCGCACTGGACAATATTTGGATACATTTTTTCAACCATTGGCAGCTAAAAGCCCAGCATTCTTGAGAGATGGTAAGGATCTCAAGAATTTGTTACAGAATGTAAGTGTGGAGGGTCCGACACTGTTGGTTACAGCAGATGTTGAGTCCCTTTACACCAGTGGTTCTCAACCTTACTAATGCCGTGACCCCTTGATAAAATTTCCCCAGTTGTGGGGACCCCTAACAGTGAAATTATTTTCGTATTTTCAGGTTGTCAGCACCCAAGGCAAGACAAGCCATTTGCATCCCTAATGGAAATTTAGCGCTCCCTGAGTCCCTTCCACTCGTACAATATTGAAACCCCTTATGGTATATTTTAGGATGTACCACTCTTTGTTCTCCTTTCTTTCTCTATCCTAATTTCTTGTTTTTTCCCCATCCCTCTCTCTAGCCATCTTTCTTGTTCTTTTTATTATTTTTTCTCTCCCTTTTTCTTTGTTCCTCCCCCTCTTTTCCACTCCCTTCCATGTATTCTCTATTTTTATTCCTTCTCTTACTACTTGGTGGGAATGGGATGAGTGGCATTGCTGGCGGGTAGTTGGGATAAGTGGCAGTGATGGCGGGGAGTTCGGATGCATGGCAATGCTGGGGGGAGTTCTGATCAGCCAACTTAGGTGCTCTTGATCAAGCTCATCTGCTGATCTGAGAACAGTAGTGGGGACTTTTAATGGCAACTATAATCACAGGTAGCGTTACTCAATGTGTCTTCGGCTTTGTGGTGTCTCGTAACAGTGACATCTATGCTGAAATCAGGAGATAGGGTCTCCTCCAGCCCCTCCCACTTCACATTCCTCACCAGTCAGCTGACTTCTAGTATATGTCCCCCAGCCATGCCGTGAACTGAATGTGCAGCTGCGAAGAGGCTGAGTGGGCAGCCACGGGCTCCAGGAACAGCCCTGCTGGGCGGCCGCAAAAAGGCTGGGAGAGCGGTGCGGGCTTCAGGAACAGCCCAGGATTCGGTGACCCCTGGCAAATCATCATTCGACCCCCGAGGGGGTCCCGACCCCCAGGTTGAGAACCACTGCTTTACACTAATATAAAACAGAATGATGTGCTGGATGCGATTAAATGGTCCTTACACAAATATACCAGTCTAAAGCAAGATCAAATTGCCTTACTGATTGAAGGATTAAATATGGCCATGTCCAACAATTTTTTTTTGGTATGGAGGAAATTTCTACAAACAGATAAAAGGGGTGGCAATGGGGGCTAAGTATGCCCCCAGTGTAGCCAATATATTTTTGAATAGATGGGAAGACGAAGACATTTTCACAGACAAGTGGCCTCAGTTAAAATTATATTGTAGGTACATTGACGATTTGTTCTTCATGTGGGAGGGATCAGTGGAGGAGCTGCAGGAATTCATGGCCCACATGAACAACAATCGTTTTGGCATCAAACTTACCGGAAAAGGGAGTTATGAGGAGATACAGTACCTGGATTTGGAGATTTTCAGAAAGGGCACCCACCTTTATACCAGAAGTTTTTTTAAAGATGTAGACAGGAACGGGTATATTTCAACCCGGAGCTGTCATCATCCGGGGTGGATCAAGGCCATCCCCAAAGGACAATTCGTTTGCATCAGGAGGAATTGTGATCTGGATGAAGATTATTGGACCCAATCTGAAATCCTGTTGGAAAGGTTCTTAGAAAAGGGATATAGCCACTCTGAATTTCATAAAGTCAGGTTGGAGATATTCAACGCCAATAAGCAACACTTGACTAATAAGAAGAAGAAAAAGGACAATCAGTTTGAAATGGCTTTTGTTACTGGGTACAATTTAGATTATAAAAAGGTTGAAAAGTCTCTTACAAAATATTGGCCTATATTCCTTAAGGATAGCACTTTAAATAAAATCTTACCACGTAGACCCTTGTTTATCTATAGAAAGGCTCCAGGCCTTAGAAACATGATAGCCAAAAATGTAGTAGAGCCCCCCAAGAGCAGTAAAAAAAGTTTTTTTGGACATTACAGGTTTCTGTAGATGTGGACAATGTAAATCGTGTAGGGTAACTGCTGATAAAAAAAAGAGACTGAAATGTTTGTGAGTACCAACGGTAAAGAATATAAAATTGACAAATTCATATCTTGCAATACTAGATATGTTGTGTATCTCTTCACGTGCCCTTGTGGGTTGTTATATGTAGGTAGAACCACAAGATGTCTGTACAAGAGGATAAACGAACACGTAACTAATATAAAAAACGGTTTTAAAAAGCACAGTGTCTCCAACCATTTTAGAACTCACCACCGACAAAACCCAGCTTTGCTAAAATTTTATGGAATAGACAAGGTTATGCCACATTGGAGGGGGAGTGACATGATCACCAGGGTCTCGCAGGCTGAAACCCGGTGGATTTTTGAGTTGGGATGTCTCATGCCCGCTGGCATGAACATTGATATTGACTTGAATTGTTTTGCGACCGATTATTAACTGTGATTTCATGTCCTCCTTTTTATTAATTAATTGACCTGATTTTTATAAGTTTTATACGTTTTTTTTCCTTCTGATTAAGTTTTTTTGAGAACAAAATAGTTTTTTTTAGGTATAATTACCTATCCCATAGGGTTTTTCTCATGTTGAATTTCTTGGGAAGATGCTATTTATTTGCATATGTGTATATACATAAGATGTGTGGGTTTTCAGTATATCCCCCCCCCCCTTTTTTTTTGTCTGCTGCAATAGGGATGTATTATTAATTTCTAACTGTAGGGGGTGTTATTTTATTTTACTTTTTGTCATTTTTATTTATTTATTATTACATACATGTATGTTCTATTCATATATTCTATATGTGTATGATTCACGGGTATTTTTATATATATATATATATATATATATATATATATATATATATATATATATATATATATATATATATATATATATATATATATATATATATACAAAATTACTTTAATTTTATTAATTTTTAACTGCTTTTCCATAACACATGGCATGTATATGGATATTGGATCCTATGCTATATGGTTTAGTAGGTATACGGTTTGGGTTTACATAGTTAATTTTTCACAGGAAGGTAACATTGATCACATGGAAACGGGTATGCTTATATGCCTCGTTTTATTTTATTATTATTCATTATTATATCTTTTTAAATAAATTATGTTTATTGTAAGGATGCAGCTAAGGAAGTTAACAGAGGTTCTTCCCTTTTGTTAATTACGAACATCTGTTTTTTAGAAAAGTTTTTACCTTAGGCTGTTTAGTTTTGACCAATCACAAAAAAAGGCATTACTATTTAAGCTTCAGTAAAATGGTGCCGAGCCCATTTCCTGATGACGCGCGCACAGCGTGAAATATATTGAAAGGGAGACTCGACACGCAGCACAAGTCCTCTGTTCCTGGTATCAGCTGGAGCGCACACCAAGAAATACATTGAGTAACCTACAGACTCGTCAGGTGCTGTATCGGTCTCTGCTTTTCCTCCATAGCTGCAGCCCGTTTGTTTTCTCGTCCTGTACCTTGCATCCCAATCTGGTTGTAAAGTTTATTTTGGATTAAAGACGTTTTTACACTATCTGAGCCTTTTGTCCTATACACTCCTGTTGTCCTGCCACTGGAATCCCTCTGCACAGCAATCTTCTATGCCACAACATCTGGAAGGAAACTCCTGATGAGATTTTCCACTTGATCTTTTCCATGCCTGAGGGTGACTCTGTGGCCACTACTGTCTGGTGAGCGTTTTGACTTATTACTTCGGGTGAAGCACGAATTTACAGCATTTTGCACTTTATTGTCATGTGGTGATTGAAGTGTATTTAACCACTTCAATACCAGGCACTTAGACACCTTCCCGCCCAGGCCAATTTTCAGCTTTCAGCGCTGTCGCTATTTGAATGACAATTGCGCGGTCATGCTACACTGTACCCAAACAATTTTTTTATAATTTTGTTCCCACAAATAGAGCTTTCTTTTGGTGGTATTTGATCACCTCTGCGGTTTTTATTTTTTGCGCAACAAATAAAAAAAGACTGAAAATTTTGAAAAAAAACAAGTTTTTCTTTGTTTCTGTTTAAAACTTTTTGTAAATAAGTAAGTTTTCTTCTTCAATGATGGGCACTGATATGGCTGCGCTGACGGGCACTGATACGGCGGCACTGATGGGCACCGATTAAGTGGCACCAATGAGGTGGCACTGACGGGCACTAATGTTGGGCACTGATAGTCGGCACTGATGGGCACTGATAGGTGGCACTGATGGGCACTGATAGGTGGCACTGGTATGCGGCACCGATGGGCACTCATAGGTGGCACCGATGGGCACTCATAGGTGGCATTGATGGGCACTCGTAGGTGGCATTGATGGTTACTTATGGGTGGCACTGATAGTTGGCACAGATGGGCACGGATGGGCACTGATGGGCACGGATGGGCACTGACAGGTGGCACCGATGGACACTGATGGGTGGCACTCATGACACTGGTTATTTGCAGTGATGCCCCTAAGGGTGGCATTGCTGGGCATCACTGCAACATAATGGTGCCAATCAGTGCCCATTTGTGGGCACTGATTGGCACAGATTGGGCACACTGGGCACATGTGGATGGCCATGGGGTACATACCTGGCCATCCACATGTTGCCCCTTCCCTGGTGGTCCTAGTGGCGATCCCTGGTGGTCCAGTGTGGTGATCTGAGGGGGGGCTGCGCTGATAAACAATCAGCGCAGACCCCCCCTGCCAGGAGAGCCGCCGATCGGCTCTCCTCTACTCGCGTCTGTCAGACGCGAGTGAGGAAGAGCCGATCAACGGCTCTTCCTATTGACAGCGTGATCAGCCGCGATTGGACACGGCTGATCACGTGATAAAGAGCATCCGCCGGAGGCTCTTTACCAGGATCGGTGTAGCGGTGTGTCAGACTGACACACCGATCCACCGATCGCCGCGATGCACGCCCCCGTGGGCGCGCGGCGGCATGTTATCCTGCTGGACGTCATATGACGTCCAGTCAGGATAACAGAATCACTTCCCGGACGTCAATCCGCCATAGGGCGGGCGGGAAGTGGTTAAGAAGATTGCGGGTTTTTGTTTTATAACAATATGAGACAAATTATGAACTTTTTTGCACTATATTCACTTTAATTGTCATTTACATGATTTATTATTATATATTGCATTAAGCACTGTTGCACTTTATTACTTTATTGAGTTAACACGATTATTTAATTATTTGGTTATTGCACTACTGATGCGCCCTTCACTGTCTATATATTGTCTATTAGTATTATACTAATTTTAGGAGCAGCATTAGATTGTGAGAGTGCACGTTTTTATTATTTGGCGCCGTGCCCATTATTTTTCACAATATACGGCGGGTACCCTGATGCTATAAAAAACTAACTAGCGTCACCCGTGACACTAATACCGTGATCACTGGTGATAGGGGTTGAAAGGGTTAACTGGGGGGCGATCAAGGGGCCAAACCTTTATTAGGGGGTTAATGGGGGTACCTTAAACCTACCACAAGTGACACCAATACAGTGATTAGTGAAAAATCTGAAAACTGCAATTGGTGACACAGTGACAGGGAGTGAAGAAGTTAACTGGGGGGCCATTAGGGGGTGATCAGTGTGCTGTTTGGTGTATTCACAGTGATGCCTTCTCCTCTCGAGCTGGAACTGAAAAGGGCTGCACGAGGGGAGATGACATCACTTCCTCTGCCTGTGTTTAGATTTTACAGGCAGAGGAGGCTCTTCATTTGCCAGAATCAGCAGGTCCAGGCCAGAAATCATTGGCCTAGACCTGTAGACTGATCAGTTCTGTAATGAATCTGATCACTGCAGGCACAGCGGGAGAGCGTGCGTGCCCCCTACCCGTGGGCGTGAGCGCCGTACAAGTACCTCGATTTGTGCAGCGCTGCCAACCTGCAGCAGTAAATTACGTGAGCTGGTCGGCAAGTGGTTAATTTATTGGTATACCTGTAAACCATTTGCAATCCCTACATCCTGCCTTTTGCTGGGACATAAAAACTGTAGCAACAGTAGATGCTTTGCTGGACCTGGTAATCTCAAACCATGCAGAGCTTATTACCAAAATTCATATAAAGAACATCTGGGTAGCAGTGACCATAACATGATTTCAGTTAGGCTACTTTCACACTGAGGCAGTTTTCAGGTGCTAAAAAAAGGCGCTTGTAAAGCGCCCGAAAACTACCTCTCATACCCGAGTGCTTTCACACTGGGGTGGTGAGCTTGCGGGACAGGAAAAAAATAGGATTTTGTAAAACGGCTTACCTGTAAAATCCTTTTCTTGGGATTACATCAAGGGACACAGAGCTCTATTCATTACATCATGGGTTAGATAGCCACCTTCAGGTGTTGGACACTGGCAACCCTAATTGTAAGGAGAGTTCCTTCCCTATATAAGCCCTCCCATATGGAGAGTACCTTAGTTTTGTAGCAAAGAAATAAGTATCCCGATGTATATATATTCATAAATCCCGAAGAGGGGCGGGGAGCTCTGTGTCCCCTGATGTAATCCCAAGAAAAGGATTTTACAGGTAAGCTGTTTTAAAAAATCCTATTTTCTTGTTCATACATCACGGGACAGAGAGCTCTATTCATTACATCATGGGACATCCCAGAGCAATGCCCAAATTGAGGGGAGGGAGACACAGATTAGAAAAAAGACCGCCATTGGACGTGAGGACCTACACTGCTGCCTGCAGTACACTGCACCCGAAGGCGGTATCCTCATGCCCTCTTACATCCACCTGATAAAATCTAGTGAATGTATGGATCGAAGACCAAGTTGCAGCCTTGCAGATCTGAGCCATGGAGGCCTGGTGATGCACTGCCCATGAAGCACTTACTGCTCTAGTCGAGTGCGCCTTAACATGAAAAGGAGGAATCTTCTTTTCCAAATCATAGGCCTGAACAATAACTTTCAAATCCACCTAGCTATAATGGACTTCGATGCTGCCTGGCCCTTTCTGGGACAATCTGGCAGTACGAACAGAAAGTCAGTCTTCCGCATCTGGGCAGTCGCATCCAGATACATTTTGACTGCTCTAATAACATCTAGAGAGTGTAACAACATTTCCTACGCGGACTGCGGATCTGGAAAAAAGGATGGTAGAACCACATCTTGGTTTAGGTGGAATCCTGATACTACCTTAGGTAAGAAAGCCGGGTGAGGACGCAACACCACCCTGTCTTTGTGAATAATTAAGTATGGCTCTTTACATAAAAGAGCCGCTAACTCCGATACCCTCCTGGCAGAGGATATGGCAACAAGAAAAAACAACTTCTTGGTCAAAAGACACAAAGAAGCATGACATAATGGTTCGAAAGGCTGTTTTTGCAAAACAGATAAAACCAAATTCAAATCCCATGGGCACACTTGCGGCCTGACTGGTGGATTTAGACGCAGTGCCCCCTGAATAAAGGCCCGGACTAGGGAATGAGAGACAAGCGGTTTCTGAGAAAATACCCATAAGGCCGAGATCTGACCCTTGATAGTGCTCAAGGCCAGCTTCATCTCTACCCCTAACTGAAGAAAAGCAAGAATTCTATCAATAGCATACCTTCTAGGATGCCATCCTTTGGACTCACACCAGGAGACATATGCCTTCCAGATTCTATAATAAATGAGCCTGGAGGCCTGCTTTCTGGCATTAACCAGAGTGGTTAGGACTGGACCCGAGAGCCCACGTTTTTTTAGGACGTGGGTCTCAACAGCCAAACCATCAAATTCAGACTTTGTAAGGAAGGATGGAATATTGGCCCTTGCGAGAGCAGGTCCGGTTGCAGTGGGAGCATCCATGGCCTTCCAACTGCCATCCTCAGATCTCTGCATACCAGGACCTCCTGGTCCATGCCGGAGCTACTAGGATTACTGGTTTCCCTTCTGACCTGACCCTGCGAAGTAACCGAGCAAGAAGCAGAACTGGAAGGAACGTATAGATCAGAGAAAACCGATCCCATGAAACTATCAAGGCATCTGAACTTTGTGCTAGCGGGTCCTTTGTTCTTTATACAAAGACGTCCGGTTTGTTCTTGAACCTGGAGGCTAGTAAGTCTACATCCGGAGTACCCCATCACTGACATATTACTTGAAATATGGCGGGGTGTAATGACCATTCTCCTGGGTCAAGCTGCTTAAAAAGTCCCCTTTCCAATTTTCCACCCCTGGAATGAAGACTGCTGATAGACAAGAAACCTGTTTCTCTGCCCAAGTGAGAACATGATTCACCTCCCTCTGGGCACTCAGACTCCTGGTGCCCCCTTGGTGATTGATATAGGCCACTGTTGTGGCATTGTTGGACTGAACTCGGACAGGACAGCCTTGTAGCCTGCCTGTCCAGGTCTTCAGGGCTAAATGGAGTGTAAGGTGGGATGCTTGTTGGACAGAATCCATAATCACATCTATTGCAAAACATAAGGCCCTCGGAAGGGCTGCATAGTCTTGAACTTGTTCAACAGGAAGAAAATTAACTACCTGCTTCACCTGCTCCTTCAAATATTGGCACATACCAAATGCTGCAACCGCAGGTTGGACCACAGCGCCAGCCACGGCAAAAGAGGATTTAAGTAATGATTCCAGCTTTTTGTCAGTTGGATCTTTAAACACATGAACATTGTCCACAGGACAAGTTAAGCTTTTGTTCACACAAGAAATAGTCGCATCTAGGTGAATTTTTCCTCCATAGGATAGAGCAGGGAAAATTTCCTAGGAGTAGAAAAAGATTTATCCAGGTGAGCCCAACCATCATACAATAGTTTTTCCATTAATGGATGGATGGGAAAGGAAAAAGCAGCCTGTGGAGACTTACGAGATCCCAGGGACGAAACAGGGGACACAGCTGGTTCAGTACAGGGCAAATTGTATGTGGTACACACAACCTCTGTATAGTATTGTACCTGTAGCCTGAGAGCCTGAGAGGTAGAAGAGAGCTTCTCCTCATCCTCTGATTCGTCCGACTGCTCATGATGTATGTTGTTTTATCAGACTGCTGATCATCTGATAGGGAACCCAGAGCAGAGGAAGGAGACCTACCCCGTTTTCTGCTATCTGTTAAGGATGCTGTGATAAAAGCAGTAATCCTTTGTTCTAAACCACCCAATGCTGCCTCCATAGCATCTTCAGTGACATATGCAGGGGCTGCAATATTGGGAGAGGCAGGAATGCCTGACAGCGGCGATGGCTCACCCTGCATGGCTGCCTCCAGTCTCTCAGGGGGGGATATTACCCTGCAGGCATGTCTAGAGTCCCCCCGACGGTGACTTTTTGGTGCTCTTTTAACCTGCCCCTGAAACCTTTTTGCGGGGAGACATAGTCCTAAGCTAACAAAGCAGAGGTACTAAAATTAATTGCATTCACTGTTGTGCCTAGCTTACAATAGTAATGTTTTGCTTAGATTGCACAACCTGATGCTGAGTAGGTGTCTAGGTATGCCTGTATCCGAACCACATGAGATGCGTAAATGCCCCAGCTCTGTGTCCTGCTGCTTACAGACCCCTGGCGACCTGTGCTCTTTAAAACAAGTGCCTCACGCCTGCGCAGTAAATCGCTGCGCACGCCACTCACAACCACCCCCCCTTCCCCGCCGTTTTTCACCATAAAAGCGCGCATGCGCGTAAGGCCAATATGGCGGCAGCCGGGGGCGAGGAAGGGAAAAGAGAGAAGACCGGAGGCTACTCTGGGACCCCAAGACTGCGTGTGATCCCTTTATCAACTGAGTGGCAGAGCCTGCAGCGGAGGAGGTGAGCGACTGACAGAGCGGCTTCACTGAGCTGTATTTCCCGGAAGCATGTAAGTAACACCAGGTATGCCTCTTACTCTCTCTAGTGGCGGAAAACACATAAGACATGCTACAACTCAAAGAAGCTAATCCTTAAGGTATTTACCTAGGATTGCTTCACTTAACTTATTCTCGCCGCAGGATACTGCTGAGAACAGACCCAACCTTCACCCATCACAGCGGGTAGTGTTGTGCCAAACTTCAGGGATCTGGGCTCCTACTTACAGGAGCCTCTTACCTGGACCTGTAGAAGACTCTGCCAGAAAAACTTTGCACATTTAATATATATGCTCAAAAGTACTGGATCCCAGAGCCCAGTCCTCAGAGAGACATTACAGGCAAACCTCGTTTCTTCTTTTACATGGCCCGGGTACCATCCATCTTAGGCGATATAAATTGGCCCGAGGTATGGATCCAGTTGTGTAGCTCCTAGAACACCGCAGGGACCTTCAAACAGAACTTTCTTCTAAGCACATCTTGCATCATGACCAAACACCTTAGACACTGGCGAAAAAACTGAGGCACTCTCCATATGGGAGGGGTTATATAGGGGAGGAACTCTCCTTACAATTAGGGTTGCCAGTGTCCAACACCTGAAGGTGGCTATCTAACCCATGATATAATGAATAGAGCTCTGTGTCCCGTAATGTATGAACAAGAAATCGAATTTTTTTGTCATACTTACCTGTAAAATCCTTTTCTTTGCGTACATCATGGGACACAGAGTTAGGCTGATATTCATTACCTGCTGGGTTATAATTTAATCTCCAGTTGAATGGACACCGGTAGACCAAAGGTCTTTTGACAGGAAGTGATCCCCTATATAACCCTTCAGTTTTGTAGCAAGCACTGAATCTTCAAAAAGAGGGAAGGGACCTCTGTGTCCTATGATGTATTCAAAGAAAAGGATTTTACAGGTAAGTATGACGAAAAAATCCTATTTTCTTTTTTATACATCATGGGACACAGAGTTAGGCTAATATTCATTACCTGCTGGGACGTCCCAGAGCAATAGCCTTGAGGGGAGGGAGACACCGTACCAAACAATAGCCATCAGGCCTTATACGGCAGCCTGCAGTACACTACAGCCCAAAGCCAAATACTCGGCTGCTCGAACATCCACTTGATAACATTTTGTGAACGTATGCACTGAAGACCAGGTAGCAGCCTTACAAATCTGAGCCACAGATACCTGATGGCGAAAAGCCCAGGAGGTTCCTACATCCCTGGTAGAATGAGCTCTCACCCTAAAGGGAGGAGCTTTACGTTTCAGACCATAGGCCTGAATGACCAATTGACAGACCCAATTGGCAATGGAAGCTTTGGAAGCTGCCTGCCCCTTCTTGGGTCCTTTTGGTAAAAGAAAAAAAAAATCTGATCCTCGGATCTCCACAGATCTAGACAAATTAACCTTGACTGCCCGGACAACGTCCAAAGAATGCAGTCGTCTCTCTTCCGCCGAACGTGGCTGAGAGAAAATTAAGGCAAAATAATGTCCTGATTTAAATGAAAGGCCGAAACCAATTTTTGTAAAAAGGATGGAAAAGGTCGTAACAGGACCCTGTCATGGTGAAGGATGAAGTATGGTTCCATGCACAAAAGGGCCGCCCACTCCGACACCCTTCTAGCCGAGGTGATGGCCATCAGGAAGGCTAACTTGTGTGACAGCAAGTCTAATGGAATTTCCTTGATAGGCTCAAATGGTTGTTTCTGTAACACAGAATGCACCAAGTTCAAGTCCCAAGGACACATAGGTGACCTAATCGGGGGGAAGCAAGCGAGTTGCCCCCTGCATAAAGGTTCAGATCAGTGAATGGGAGGCTAAAGGCCTTTGGAAGAATACTGATAGGGCCGAAACTTGACCTCTGATTGTACTCAAAGCCAATTTGATTTCCACAGCTGACTGTAGAAAAGAGAGAATTCTCCCAATCACGTATTTCTGAGTGCCATTTTTTGGCTTCACACAGAGGCAAAATAAGTCTTCCAGACCTTATGATAGATCTTCCTAGTTACAGCTTTTCTAGCATTCACTAGGGTAGACACCACTGATCCCGAGATGCCACGGTCCTTTAACACCCTGGCTTCAATAGCCATGCCGTCAGATTTAGAGACTGTAAATTGGGGTGGAATATAGGACCTTGAGACAGTAGATCGGGGCGACGTGGAAGTGTCCATGGCCTGTCTATTGTCAGTCTCACAATCTCTGGGAACCAGGGCCTTCTGGGCCAGGCTGGTGCCACCACAATGATTGGAACTCCCTCTCTCAGAATCCTGTGCAACAAATGTGGAAGGAGAGGGATCAGAGGGAAAGCATAAACCAGGGAGTACTGGCTTCATGGAACTACTAGAGCATCTGCTTCCTATGCCAGAGGACACAAACTGCTGTAGCTTTTTGTTGAACTTGGATGCCAGCATTGGCAAATTTCCTGTCCTGTCTGATTCCCGTTGCTGACCTTGGCTCCTGTTGACCCTGCTCTGAACTCTGCTATAACTGATCTCTGGTTCCTGATCCCGGTTTCCCATCTGACCCGTCTCTGCCTGATGTTCCGGTACCCTGCTGCCCGCCTGTTGATGAACCTGGCTTCCCACCTGACCCGTCTCTGTCTGATGTTCCGGTACCCTGCCGCCCGCCTGTTGACGAATCCGGCTATCCCTGTGACCTTGCTCTGGTGTCCTGCTCGGCCCAGCACTGCCACCCGAGTGACTGCAACTACAGTTCTGCGACCAGCTGCAACTTCCTGCTCTGCAACTACAGTCCTGCGACCAGCTGCGACTTCCTGCTCTGCAATTACAGTCCAGCGACCAGCTGCAACTTCCTGCTACAGGATTCTGGGTTTCCATCTGCAGGCACTCATGTGCCTTCTGTCCTTTGGCTCCTTCTGTTCCACTCTCAGTGGGACCTAGACTGGAGATACAAGAGAGGTCGACCTCGTCATTTCAGTCTCCCTTCAGGTACATGACAGTACCAGTCAGCCAGTGATGGAGTCTGAAAGGGAGGTCTCTCTGCTGTCAACCCTCTGTTGAACTGTTACCGCACTCTCCCACGTAGTGCAAGGGTTGCATATGGACTTTGCCCACATCCATAACCAACTCCAGCATACATCCAGCTTGACCCCCACCTCTGAGCATCCAAGAATCAAGGATTCCTCTGCGCAAACTATGACTTTTACCCAAGCTGAACTTTCCTACTTTCCTGAACCCAGGGTACCATTGCCCGAATGATTTTCTGGGGACAGTAGGAAGTACAGGACTTTTCAGAATGCCTGTGAACTATATTTTTCCTTACATTCTCTACCGAGGAAGTGAAGGTGGGATTTCTCATCTCTCTTGCTGCAGGAACCCCAGGCCTGGGGATTTCAGCTTCAGGAACAACACGACCCTATCCTGGCTTCGGTCAATTCCTTTTTTACTGCTATGGCCCAATTATATGCCAATCCTTTCTGTCACCAGACGGCAGAGACTTCGCTGAGCCATTTACAACAAGGTTCTAGACCTATGGAGGACTATGTCTTGGAATTTCGTTTATGGAGTACTGATACTGAGTGGAATGATTCTGCCTTACATTTCCAATTTCGCTTTGGCCTGTCAGGAGCCATCAAAGTTGAACTCGCCAGAGTGGAAATACCCACTTCTCTGAATGACTTAATCCACCTCAGTATACAAATTGAACGTCGCCTACATGAAAGACAGCCTCGAAAAAGCCGGGAATCTTCATCTAATGTCTACCTGCTCCGTGGACCCATCCCCTGCCTCCTTCTCAACCATGCCAAAATATGTTTCTGACATCGGGAAGGTTCCACATGCCAGCTTTCCTAGGCCTCCTCTGACCGAACAAGAGCGGCCTCAATGTCGCCGCAATAATCTCTGTCTTTACTGTGGCAATCAGGGGCACTTCCTACAGACTTGCTCCTGAAGACATCGTACGAGAGCCTTCCTTCCATCTTCTACATTTGCGGCACTAAGTTCCAGTCAATACCACACCCTGCTGCCAGTTTCTCTTCAGTTAACCGGAAAGACTCTTACTGTTTCTGCCATTGTGGACTCTTGTGGGGCCTGTAGCTGTTTCGTGGACTCTGCCTTTGCAACCATGCACACACTCCCCCTGTGTGCCAAGAAGAACAGCTTTACGGTCCACCTGGCAGATGGTTCTGGTATCAAATCAGGACCTGTCACTCTAGAGACTGAACCCATCCTATGTCTCACAGCTTCTGGGCATCGTGAGCTGCTACGTCTAGATGTCATTACATCTCCCTTATTTCCCGTCATCCTTGGGCAGCCCTGGTTGAAAACACATAACCCTCTCATCAACTGGGTCACAGGGGAAGTGACTTTTCCTTCTAAATACTGTAGTAAATTCTGCATTCTTCCTCCACCCAAGTCCGAAGAACCGCTTCTCTGCATCAACATGGACCCTGAAACCATTAAACTTGTGCCTTCCATTTACCAAAATTTTCTGGACGTTTTCAATAAAAAGAACGCTAACACTCTCCCTCTTCATAGACCGTAAGATTGTCCTATGGATCTCTTACCTGGTGCAGAAATTCCCTTTGGCAGGATCTACCCACTCTCAGAACCAGAACTGGAGGAATTGCGGAAGTACATTGATGAGAATCTTGACAAAGGGTTTATCCAGCCATCTTCTTCCCCTGCTGGAGCGGGAATATTATTCGTGGAAAAGAAATATCATCTCCTCTGGCCCTGTATTGACTACTGGGACTTAAATAAAGTAACCATTAAAAACCGATACCCCTTACCTCTTATTCCTGAACTATTCCAGAGGTTACAAGAAGCTCAGGGGGGAGGGGGGTGCAGATACCTGTATTAAACAGGTATCTGCACCCACTTCCGGGAACAGACTCCCGCAGGAGTCACGCCCCCTCCCGCACCCCCCCGCTGTCTCCTGGGAAACACACATGTCCCAGGAGATAGAGGGGACCACTTAGAATGCGCAGCGTGAATCGCACATGCGCAGTAGGGAACCGGGAAGTGAAGCCGCAACGCTTTCACACGGAATGGCGGCGGCAGCAGCCAAGAGCCGAGCGATTGATCGGCCTCAGCTGCCGACATCGCTGGACTCCAGGACAGGTAAGTGACCATTTATTAAAAGTCAGCAGCTGCAGTGTTTGTAGCTGCTGGCTTTTAATATTTTTTTTCTAGGTGGACTCCCTCTTTAAGGGGAGCATATAACCTGATCAGAATAAGAGAAGGGGATGAATGGAAGACGGCCTTTAGGTCTCGTTTCGGACATTTTGAGTACCTGATGATGCCCTTTGGACTCTGTAATGCTCCAGCCACCTTCCAGCATTTTGTAAATGATGTATTCTGGGACTTTCTTGATTTATTTACTATTGTTTATTTGGATAACATTTTATTTTTTTCCACCTCAGAGTTCCATCGAATTCATGTGAAGAAAGTGTTAAACAGACTAAGGGAACATCATCTCTATGCCAAGGCTGAGAAGTGTGAATTTGAAAAGCTCACCATACAGTTCTTGGGACTCATTATCTCCTCAGACGGAATTGCTATGGACCCACAGAAGGTATCTGCAGTACTCGATTGGCCTCCCCCTACTGATAAGAAATCCGTACAGCGAATTGTGGGGTTCGCTAATTTTGACAGAAAATTTATCAAAGACTTTTCCAGTATCTTATCCCCTATCACCCAATTAACCAAGCTACGCAGGACCTTCACATGGACCTCAGAAGCTCAGAAAGCGATCGAAAAACTGAAAAGCCTTTTCAAATCTGCACCCATCCTGAAACACCCAGATCCTGCTCTGCCCTATGTCCTTGAAGTGGATGCCTCTGAAAACGCTGTGGGAACCATATTGTCCCAACGACAAGGGGCAAAATCCCTACTTCATCCTGTCGCTTTCTTCTCCAGGAAACTAAGTAATCCTGAAAGGAACTACAATGTCGGTGATTGGGAATTACTCGCTATTAAGTCTGCCCTTGAAGAATGGCGTTATTTGTATTCGCGGATCACAAAAACCTGGAATACTTAAGAACAGCAAAAAGGTTAAGACCTCGCCAGGCCAGGTGGGCTCTCTTTTTTGCAAGATTCTGCTTTCACATCACTTACCGGCCCGGATCCAAGAATGGGAAGCCTGACGCCCTTTCACGCATGATTCAAGATACTAAAGTATCCCCAGAAACTGATACCATTCTACCCGCTAAAAACTTTCTGTTACTACAAACTGATCTCATTTCTCAAATCAAGACAGCAGTCCTGAATCATCCTCCCTCCCAAGAACTTCACCTCCAGCTTAAAGTGGGTCTTTACTTCCACGGTGCACAGATCTTTGTTACGGACAGCAGTCCTCTACATGTGCCACGATCATCCTCTGGCAGGGAATTTCGAAGTACACAAAACTTCGAAACTAGTCCTTCGCACCTTCTGGTGGCAAGACTTAATACAATACTGCAGAGACTATGTGAGATCTTGCACCACGTGCTTACGGAACAAGACGGACGGATCTAAGAATTGGGGTCTGCTGGAACCTCTCCCCGTACCAGATAAATTATGGAGCATGATCTCCATGGACTTCATTGTCGAGTTACCCCCATCCGAGGGATTCACCACCATCTTTGTCATAGTGGATCGCCTATCCAAGATGGCCCACTTTGTGCCCCTAAAAGGTACTCCTTCCGCTGCAGAGACTGCCTCATCTTTTGTCAAGGAAGTGGTGCGTCTACATGGTAGCCCTGTCAATATCACGTCAGATCGTGGAGTACAGTTTACTTCCAGATTTTGGAAATCTTTATGTGAAGTTTTGGGCATAAAACTCTGCTTGTCATCTGCTTACCACCCCCAGACGAACGGCCAAACTGAGAACGAACCAGACTCTGGAGCAATATCTTCGATGTTTCTCTTCTTTTACACAGGAAGACTGGGCGTCTCTTTTGCCGTTAGCAGAGTTTGCCTACAATAATTCAATACACTCCTCTATGAAACAAACTTCCTTTTTCGCTAATTATAGGTTTCACCCATCCTTCTTGCCCGATGTTCCCCAAGAATCCTCGGTACCATCACTACAGGATCGTCCGGAGTTCTGGAAAGCTGGAAACCCGTTCCTGCAAGAAGCTATGTCCAAGTCCCAGGTAGATGACAAAAGATTCTATGATAGAAGAAGAGGTAATCTGGATCTGAAACCTGGAGATAAGGTGTGGCTATCTACCACAAATCTAAAGCTGGCCTGCCCTTCAAGGAAGTTAGGACCAAGATACATTGGCCCATTCCCTATAAAAAGGAGGATTAACTCTGTTGCTTTCCAATTAAGTCTACCAGAAAATCTAATGCCGCGTACACACGGTCGTACTTTTCGTCTACAAAAGTCCAACGGACGCTGACGGACTAAAGCTGGCTGGTAATCCGATCGTGTGTGGGCTTCTCCGGACTTTCAACGTACTTTTTTAGCCTCAAATCCGACGTACTTTAGATTTGAAACATGCTTTAAAACTTTACTTCGTAACTACGACGGACCCCGAAATCCGCTCGTCTGTGTGCTAGTCCGACGGACAAAAAGCCACGCTAGGGCACCTATTGGCTACTGGCTATGAACTTCCTTATTTTAGTCCGGTGTACGTCATCACGTATGAATCCGTCAGACTTTTGTGTGGTCGTGTGTAGGCAAGTCCGTTCGTTAGAAAGTCTGCCGCAAGTCCGCCGAAAGTCTGCCGGAAGTCTGCCGGAAGTCTGTCGGACAGGCTGTCTGACTTTTGTAGACGAAAAGTCCGACCGTGTGTACGCGGCATAAGAGTTAATTGGGTCTTCCACGTGTCCCTCTTGAAACAATCCGTGGCTAATCCCTTTCCTGACCAAGAATTTGAGACTCCTGCTCCTCTGTTGGTTGAAGGGAATGAGGAATTCGAAGTGGAAGCTGTCCTGGATTGCAGGAAGAGAAGGGGCCAAACTCAGTTCCTTATTAAAAGGAAGTGCTATGGCCCTGAGGACAATTCATGGGAACCCTGCTCTGATGTGCACGCTTCACGATTGGTTCAAGCCTATCTTCATCTCCATCCTGAGAAGAAATCCTTAGTGGGCATCCAGAGGCTGCCCATAAGGGGGGCAATGTAAGGAAACCAGTGGAAATCGCCTGGCACGCGATGGTGCGCATGCACGCGCACGGACAACCACAGATGCCCATGTGCGCTTACTTTTTTTTTTTTTTTGCTACTTCAGCGTTTACAACGAGAGGGTGTAAATCACCGTATATGGGTCATTTTTTCCATCTCGATATCATCACATCATAGTAGCAAGATATAATTTTCTTGTTTTCCATTTTAAGAAATCTTTAATTTTAACACTCTTAAAAAGAAAAAATAAGCCCTCAACTGCCCCTGAACCCGATTAACATCTTAAATACCCATATCCCACCTCCCCTCCCCCCCGCCATCCCGCAGTCATGCTTCCGCTAATACATGCATTCCTTTATATGAACTTCTCTGCAAACTTCCCTGTTCTTTTAAAGGATAGCCACTTCACCCATTTTGTTCCCTCCCGATCTTCTTCTATCTCATTCGGCGAGTCTTCAGCATCACCCGCCTGTAAGGTATAAATTTCATTAACCCTAATTAGCCAATCTCGAATGCTTGGGCCTTCCATCTCTTGCCATTTTTTTGGTATTAAACTTTTTGCCGCATTTAGGAGAACTGGAGTTAGAGAGGCGTTATACTTGCCAGTCTGACCTTCAGTCCCATGGAACAAGCATACCCAAGGATCTTCCCTAATCTCAGTACCCGTTATCTCCTGTATTGTCTTAAGTACCTCTTGCCAGAATCTTTTGATAATTGGGCATTCCCACCAAAGGTGGGCCATTGTTCCCCTGGTGGAGCATCCCCTCCAACAGTTTCCAGAAGTTCCTGGTTGCATCTTATTCACTCTATCTGGCGTCATGTACCATCTGGCTAGGCATTTAAAATTAGATTCTATTGTTCTCGTATCTACTGCCGATTTATGTGTTGCATTTAAAATAGTCTCCCAAGTCACACCACTAGGTATAGGGCCCAGCTCGGATTCCCATTTATTACAGTATAGCGGTTTCACTCCTTCACCCTCATCCCGCACTATTTTATATACTGTAATTCTTTAGTTTTCTTTATAATTCTGTTCTTCAAAAACAATTTCTCCAAAGGTCTAAGGTTCTCCTTATCTCTAATTGGGCCGGGGAGGCTTTTAATAAAGATCGCAAGCTGATTATACCGCCATATGTCAATATTCATTAGGTCCTTGAGTAGTGTTAACTCCTGAAAAGTGGCAATTTTACAATTTTTTGTAATATCCAACAATTGTGTCTCATGCTTTCTTATCCAATTCCCTCAACCCAGGCGGAAAAAACTAATTTTCCTTTAAATAAATAAGTGGTGAATTAAATTCCCAAACCTTTTGTTTGTGTAACTGATCCCAAGTCTTTAAAGTGTAACGTTTTATAATATGTGCATTCGGACCTAATTTCCTAAAGTGTGGTGGATTCAAAATTAGTTGGTGTAGTTTTGCATTGCTCATATCTTTTTCTAATTTCACCCATCTTTTTTCTATCGGTTCCTTTCCCCATTCTAACACTCGTGATAGTACTATCGCTCTGTGGTATTTTTTAAAGTCTGGAAGGGCCAGACCACCCTGTGCTTTATCCCTACTCAGGACCTTATAGGCAATCCGTGGCTTGTTATTCTTCCATATAAATTTGGTAAGAATATTGTTCAGTAATAAAGAGAGAAACACATGTGGGAGAGACGTATGCGCTGCACGCCCCAAAACAATAATGGTAAAAAATGGACAGTTTACCCGGTGGGGCTTTAGACAGCAATATCTTGAAATCCAGAATAATAAGAAATGTATAACCAGTAAGTGCATTTATTGAACCATGAACAATTGCAATTCAATTAGCATTACAACATAGAACGCTGGCCAAGTAGTACAATACATATTCCACAATATAAAGTCGACACATCTTTACACAAAATTATATACAGTCATACATTTCCTGGCTGTTGACGGTATAAATCCCTGACGCGTTTCGACCTGTGTACGGTCATCATCAGGGGGATAGTTGGTTCTATAAAATACATTGAATATCTTCAAAATTTAAGAACATGTCATCATAAATCTCATTGTAAGGTTAAAAATGGTAGTATATTTACCACTGAAAAGTAGAGGGAATAATCCTTTGGCCAGTAAAAGCCGTAAATGGATCGGGGGGGCCCCCATATTGTTATATTGAATATTGTTCAGAACCCTGCAAAAGGACTGTGCTAGCGGAATTGGGAGTAACTGCATTTTATACAAAATCTTCGGAGCCAGGGTCATCTTAACAGTATTGACTCGACCCAGCCAAGAGATCAGGAGATGCATACTTTTTCTCGTTTCCTGCTTGATCTCGACAAGGAGGGGGATAAAGTTTAAGCGGTATAATTTCTTAAGAGAGTTTGCTAATGCAACTCCCAGGTAACCTATTTTTTTGCACCACGGGAATTGGAAATTCTCCTTGAGTTTAATTGCCTCTCGTCCATCGATATTGATGTTTAAAGCCGCCGATTTACTAAGATTGACCTTATAATTTGAGAGCTCCCCCTATCTCCTCAAAGAAGCCAGAAGATTGGGGAGTGAGATCCTCGGATTAACGATGTAAAACAATACATCATCGGCGAATGCCGAGAGCTTGTGTATATCTCCCTCCACCACGCATCCGCATGTATCCGGATTTTTCCGGATCACCGCTAGTAGGGGTTCCAGAGTTAGGACAAACAAAAGGGGGGACAGGAGACATCCCTGCCTGGTTCCGTTTTCCATCCTAAACTCTGTCGATGATGTACCATTCACCTTAACAAATGCCGAGGGGGATTTATACAGTGCCTTAATCCAGTTCAGCATGGTGTCGCCCAAACCGACTGCCCTCAGCGTCCTCATCATGAACCCCCAGTCTACTCTGTCGAAGGCTTTCTCTGCATCGATCGACAGAAGCAGACTTGGGGTCCCCCTTGTTTTCATCGCGTCCATGACCAGGAGTGACCTAACACCGTTATCCCTCCCCTCTCTCCCTGGAATAAAACCCGTCTGGTCTGGGTGAATCCAGTACGTCATTTTTTCCCTCAGTCTACTGGCTAATACCTTGGCGTATAATTTGGTATCAGCATTGAGCAAAGCAATCGGCCTATAGCTCGAACACAGCGAGCTATCTTCCCCATCCTTAGGTATTAAAGTAATTGATGCCGTCAGTGTCCCTTCACAAAATTCCTTCTAGCCCCCTATCTTATTCCATATCTGACAGAGCTTGGGGATCAGGGACTCTTTAAATTTTCTATAAAAATAGGAGGCAAAACCATCTGGCCCTGGACTCTTTCCAGAGGGAGATGCTTTCAGGGCCCTCTCAATCTCCTCTACCGTGATCGGCCCCTCCAATTCTTTTGCCTCGCTGTCCGAGAGGCTTGGTAGGCCTGCCTCTTTTATAAACTCATCTATCATTTCCTCCCTTTCCAGAGTACTTGCCCCGCCTTGTCTAACCTTGTAGAGGGACGTAAAGTAGCTCTGAAATTCTTCAGCTATGTTTCTGGAAGTGTGTTTAAATACCCCTTTTTTATTTTGAATCCTATCTATAAAGTTAATGTCCCCTTTCTTTTTTAAGACTGTTGCCAAATGCTTCCCCACCTTGTTACTCCATCTGAATATATCCTTTACATTTTTATTTAGAGTGTGTTTAGATTCTAGTTCCATTAGATCTTTTAGCTCTTCTCTTTTAGCGATTAGCTGCAGCAGAAATGAGTTGTGGCCCCCGTTAGCTGACTTATGTAGTTGTTCAAGGTGATATATTTCTTCAGTTAGTTCTGTTTTCCTTTTTATGTTCTCTTTTTTCTCCTTAGCTCCTAATTAAATCAATATGCCCCTTATGTATGCTTTTAGCGCCTCCCATAGGACTGATCCAGAGGTCTCCCCGGTGTCATTTATCAAAAAGAACCCATCAATTTCCTCCTGTATCTTGCTGTAGACACTTGGATTCTCAATAAGCTTTTCGTCCAAATGCCATGAAAATGGCGATTTCCGGTATCCGGGTATCGCCACCTTCATCAGGACTGGTGCGTGGTCAGATAATGTGGTGACTCCAATTTTCGTTTCCTTGACAAAGTCAAGTAATCTATGGTCTACCATAAAATAATCAAGCCGAGAATAAGACCCATGTACTGGGGAAAAAAAAGTATAGTCCTTACCCTTCGCGTGTTGTACCCTGCATGCGTCAATCATATGGCAACTATGCAATTTCTGACCTATTTTTTTTTAAGAGTTTCCTACTCGCTCTCTGTAAACCAGCTGTACTATCCAGTAATGGATCTAAGCAAAAATTCAGATCTCCTGCCAAAATCACCTCCCCCGCCCTGAAATCTGACAACTTATTCAGGACCTGTAGCAGGAATTCGACTGGGTTATTATTTGGGCAGTAGACGTTTACCAGAGTAAAAACCCTTTCTCCCATCCTAACCTTCAAAAAGAGGTAGCGGCCTTCCCTATCCTCGAACCTCTCCAATAGTGCAAACCTAGTCCTTTTTGAGAACCCGATTGCTACCCCTTTGGCCCTCTTGATAGATGAATCGCTATAGAACCAGTTGGGGAAGCAATTGGAAAAAAATCTGACATGTGAGTCCTGTGAGAGATGTGTCTCTTGGAGAAACACTACGTCTGCCTTGAGTTGTTCTACTTCTCTTAATACTTTATGCCGCTTAAGGGGAGAGTTCAGCCATTTAACATTGTAAGTGATACTTGTGAACTCTGTCATTTAGTTTTTAAATAAAACTACACAATAGGGACGCATGTTGTTCTTTGAACCCTTATACGTAGTTTCTGCAGGACCAAATCCACCCTCCTCCCCCCCAATCCCCACCCCAGACCCCACCCGCCATCCCCCCTCTCCCTACCTGCCTATACCTGGCAGCAAGCCTGCAGCAGAGAAACACCATGTCTCTCCGCATGCGACCAGCCAGACCATTGGGGTGTGACTCTAACAACGGATCGCCGCGGTCGCCCTGCTCCCCCCCATTAAGTGGAAAAGGGGGGCGGAACATAGCGAGCGGGTGGCCAGGGGGCCGCCATTCCCCCCCACACAAGGCACCCCTTCTTATCCCGAAACCCCCCCGCCCCCCCTCACTATTTCAGGATCTCTGATCCATTTCCGTCATCCAGTAACTTTAGGAGTCTGACCGCGAGCTGGATCATCTTCCTGCTAGTTAAACAAGACTGGAACAGGGATGTCAAGTTCATTACAAAAATCTTGCAAGTTATCTATGTGTTTCAGTCTGATTGTTCTACCCGCTTTTACTACATTCAATGAAGTTAGGAAGCCCCGGGGGGCGTGGCTTGATGGTGGAGCGAGCGGCCGCATATTCACAGCGCTCCGGCTCTCAACAACCATCCTGCAGGCATCCTGAGTCCTATCTCCTCACAGAGGGTCTCAATTTGTTCCCCACGGCGGTGGGCACAAAGCAGGCTGGCTACCATGGTGAAATACGGGCCGGCTTGGCCCCCATCCACGTCGGAGCGTCTGGCGGGATTCCGGAGGCAAGATGGCGCCGGGACACAGGCCTCTCAGGCAGCCACGCTGCAGGCGCATCTATCTGATGACCGGAGCTCTGCTAGTGGGGTGAGTGCTTCTACTCCTGCTATCTTCCGTACACAGACTGTCTCCCAGTTATCACAAGACCCCCAGACAGCTCAGGACCCCCAGCAATCAACTGATGATGATGGTCAGCCGAATCCCCCTGCTGAACCAACCCTGGCCACCATTATGCTGGCTATACAAGATTGTAAGGCCTCCCTCACTACTCAAATAGCCTCCATAAGAATGGATTTCTCACTCCTTAAACAGGATGTCCAAAACCTCAGTGACAGGGCTGGGTATGTGGAGGAACGTATTAGTTCTGTGAAGGACACTATGCACCCCCTAACTGTTAAAGTGAGAGATAATACTGGGGAACTAGCAGCTCTCCGCGCCAAAATTGACGATTTGGAGAATCGTTCTAGAAGGAACAATTTATGTTTTGTTGGATTCCCTGAACGCGCGGAGGGCTCACACCCTGAAAAATTTTTATACTCCTGGCTGAGAGATATCTTTGGCACTGATGCGCCATCATTTTTATATGTGATTGAGAGGGCACACCGTACACCCCCACATCCTCCCCCAGAGGGAGCACCTCCACGTTCAATCATCGTTTGCATCCTAAACTTCCAGGATAAAGTGGCCGTTTTACAAATAGCAAGAGAGAAAGGTACGCTTAACCACCTCAATACAGGGCACTTACACCCCCTTCCTGCCCAAGCCATTTTTCAGTTTTCAGCGCTGTCGCACTTTGAATGACAATTGCGCGGTCATGTTACACTGCACCTTAATTAAATTTTTTGCATTTTTTTCCCCACAAATAGAGCTTTCTTTTTGTGGTATTTGATCACCTCTGCGGTTTTTATTTATTGCGCTATAAACAAAAGAAGAGGGACAATTTTGAAAAAACACAATATTTTTTACTTTTTGCTATAATAAATATCCATTTTTTTTTTTTTTTTAACAAATTTTTTCCTCAGTTTAGGCCGATACGTATTCTTCTACATATTTTTGGTAAAAAAAAAATTGCGATAAGCGTATATTGATTGGTTTGCGCAAAAGTTATAGCGTCTACAAAATACGGGATAGATTTATAGCATTTTTATTATTTATTTATTTTTTACTAGTAATGGCGGCGATCTGCAATTTTTATTGTGACTGCGATATTGCGGCGGACACATCGGACACTTTTGACACATTTTTGGGACCATTCACATTTATACAGCGATCAATGCTATAAAATTGCATTGATTACTGTGTAAATGTGACTGGCAGGGAAGGGGTTAACACTAGGTTGCGCTCGAGGGGTTAATGTATGACCTAAGGAGGTGATTCTAACTGTGGGGGGAGGGGACTGACTGGGGGAGGTGACCGATCGGTGTCCCTATGTACAAGGGACACACCATCGGTCTCCTCTCCTCTCTGACAGGACGTGGATCTGTGTTTACATTCACAGATCCACGCTCCTGCTCTGTTACCCGGCAATCGCGGGTGCCCGGCGGACATCGCGGCCGCTGGGCACGCGCACCGGGTCCCGAGTGACGCAGCGGGCGCGCGCGCGCGCCGCCGGCGGCGCGCGCGCGCCCCCTAGTGGCTCGGGAGGGCGAGGACGTCATATGACGCCCACTCAGAACAATAGGCTTACCGTCCGGCCGTCATATGACGGTGGGCGGTAGGCTAGTGGTTAAATACAACGGCAACATTATCTCTATTTATCCTGACTTCTCCGCTGAGGTGCAGCGCCAGCGCATATCATTCTCAGCAGTGAAGAATCGTCTGCGTGAGGAGGATTTGAAATATCAAAAATAAAAAGAAAAACTGCGCTACAGAGCAAAAAGTCAAGGTAGAAGCTGTGCATAAAATACACCAATATCTGTGTATACCATGGAAAATAAAAATAAATAAAGTGCGCTAACTGTATGAGAATATACACATAAATGTGAATGCATATGGGTGGTAGTGAAAACCACAATCTACTGAGAGCAAATAAATGACTCAATGGGTGATGGAAAAATATACGTGCCAATCATAAAAACTCAAATAAAAAGAAAAAAGTGTACATGTGAAGTACAACAATAATAATAATAACGTGAAAACATGATAATCAAACAGACTCAGTCCATGAGTTCAAACATAAAACGTTCATCAGTGAAAAAATACTTCCATCCACTATACAGCTTAGCAGCAACCAATCTCCCTATGAGTGGATCGACAAAGGTGAGGGATGTGCAGGATGGTACAATTCCACTGGCGGTGACTCCAATAAGTGAGAAAAGTGGTAAAGGTGGACTCTTACCCTCCGTGTTGGACCCCCTCCTTGGCAGGGTCTATCAGGCATGCAGATTTTGCCCTCTGCAGGGACCGTGTGATGAGAAGATCTCCCCAGCAGCTGTCAGGAATGCTGTCTCCGGTCCGGGCTAGTCCAAGTGAAACGCCTGAAGAGGGGGGGAAGGACAGCTCTCTTGCTCCCAGTGTGGCAAAGGAAAAAACAAAAGAGCGGAGCTCCAATAGTGTAAAAAGTTTCAGGATTTATTGAATAAAAGTACAGACCGCAACGGAGAGTGCACGCTCCGTGAGGTAGAAATACAATTAAAAACAAGCCGGCATATAAAAATCGCAATAACCCGTGCATAACATGGGGCAATCGTGACGGCTTACAACGTAGCCACGCCCTACATGTTTCGTCATTAGTAGACGTCTTCAAAGGGGCACGGGCTACGTGTTAAGCCATCCCCTATATAGTATAACAGTGCGCACCAAGCCTCGCTTTCACCTCCGCTCTCAGGGAAGGGAAAACCAAGCCTCTACCTAGTGCTCCTCAGTAAGTGGATGTTGCCAAGGTGACAAAATGAGATTGGAACTGAACAAAACCTCAACCACTCCCAAAAGTGCCAGCCTCCCGCGCCATCTGGAGGAAAAGGCTAGTATTACTAGACACTTGATATGTCCTACAGATGCTAGTTCAAAACATAGAGCTGACAGGACAAAAAGGAAAAATCACTGAATCCCACCAAGGGGCACAGTGTGGAGGTTAATATTAAAAGTGTTAAAAAATTATAAATGTAGAAGTATGCGGGAAAGAAAGAATTTTCCTATCCATAGAGAAAATTATATATTAGAAAAACCCATTTATAAAAAATATATATGTATTAGAGTCACACCATAATACATGGAGGCCCATCCATGAACGTGAAGAGCACTCGGTATCACAATGATGCGACTAGATCCTTATAATGTATGAAATCTAAACATATCACTATGTTCCCATCCTCTCAGGACTACTGGAAGCCCTAATAGCTGGATCCTCCCCATGTCACAGAGAACCAGAAGCATGTAAGGAAGGAATAGATAATGCACCTTAATCCAACTGTTGCTGGGAGCAAAGTGAATGGATGGAAAGGTGAATGGACATAAAAAGTGAATGGATGCAGAAATACAATAAAAAAAGTGAATGGATGAAAAAACGAAAAAAGGTGAATGGATGGAAAAAAGGAAAAATGAAAAGAAGTGAGAAAAATCATGAAAGTGATAAAAGAGTGTACAAAAGAGGGAAGAGGGAGGAAAATAAAGAACCCAAAGCATCACCTATGAGTTGTCAATGAACGCATTCATTCAAGTGGGGGAACACAATGGGTTTTTCTAATATATAATTTTCACTATGGATAGGAAAATTCTTTCTTTCCCGCATACTTCTACATTTATAATTTTTTAACACTTTTAATATTAACCTCCACACTGTGCCCCTTGGTGGGATTCAGTGATTTTTCCTTTTTGTCCTGTCAGCTCTATGTTTTGAACTAGCATCTGTAGGACATATCAAGTGTCTAGTAATACTAGCCTTTTCCTCCAGATGGCGCGGGAGGCTGGCACTTTTGGGAGTGGTTGAGGTTTTGTTTAGTTCCAATCTCATTTTGTCACCTTGGCAACATCCACTTACTGAGGAGCACTAGGTAGAGGCTTGGTTTTCCCTTCCCTGAGAGCGGAGGTGAAAGCGAGGCTTGGTGCGCACTGTTATACTATATAGGGGATGGCTTAACACGTAGCCCGTGCCCCTTTGAAGACGTCTACTAATGACGAAACATGTAGGGCGTGGCTACGTTGTAAGCCGTCACGATTGCCCCATGTTATGCACGGGTTATTGCGATTTTTATATGCCGGCTTGTTTTTAATTATATTTCTACCTCACGGAGCGTGCACTCTCCGTTGCGGTCTGTACTTTTATTCAATAAATCCTGAAACTTTTTACACTATTGGAGCTCCACTCTTTTGTTTTTTCCTTTGCCACACTGGGAGCAAGAGAGCTGTCCCTCCCCCCCTCTTCAGGCGTTTCACTTGGACTAGCCCGGACCAGAGACAGCATTCCTGACAGCTGCTGGGGAGATCTTCTCATCACACGGTCCCTGCAGAGGGCAAAATCTGCATGCCTGATAGACCCTGCCAAGGAGGGGGTCCAACACGAAGGGTAAGAGTCCACCTTTACCACTTTTCTCACTTATTGGAGTCACCGCCAGTGGAATTGTACCATCCTGCACATCCCTCACCTTTGTCGATCCACTCATAGGGAGATTGGTTGCTGCTAAGCTGTATAGTGGATGGAAGTATTTTTTCACTGATGAACGTTTTATGTTTGAACTCATGGACCGAGTCTGTTTGATTATCATGTTTTCACGTTATTATTATTGTTGTACTTCACATGTACACTTTTTTCTTTTTATTTGAGTTTTTATGATTGGCACGTATATTTTTCCATCACCCATTGAGTCATTTATTTTCTCTCAGTAGATTGTGGTTTTCACTACCACCCATATGCATTCACATTTATGGGTTTGAAATATGCCATGCTTTTTCCTGCCAAGGTTCGCATCATATTCAACGGTAAAGCTCACTTTTACTCCAGCCCTAAAGAAGCCATGGCTTGGCTAAATGACCGCTACGGGCCCGCAGACAGGCGCAGAGGTCACTGACAGCTTCACCTGTTTAATGTTCCCCTCTGCTGAACTCCTTATGGATGAAACCATGCAGTCCCCCATCCACTAAATGCCAACCTCATCATATGGGGCTACCCACCTATACCAGAGGTCTTACAAAAAAGAAAAATCTGTAATCCTGCAACAACCTTTAACATTCCTGCTTGGCCTGTCATTTCTTTTTTTCCCCCTCGCTATTAAGAAGGACTGATTCTTATTTTTCTTTTTTTTTGGTCTTCCTACAAAACATACCGAAAAGACATCCTGGATCAGGACATAACTTTATTTTTTTCTACTGTCAGTTGAGAGCCACACCGATCTCCACGTTACCTCCCCACCAGACAGTGGTGTGACCACGGAATAGTTGGACCCTCAATAACATTTCCCCCCCCCCTTTTTTTTTACGGGGTAGGAGGGGTCTATTTGGGTTTTGGGATCCAAGGCTCGCTAAGTTGGGGATGGCCGAGCGGGCTGGGGGTTATAGGTTTTTCAAGCACGGTTTGCTCTTTTTTGTGCTCTTTTTTTACTTTTTTTTTTACTTTTTTTTTCTCTTTTTTCCTTTTTGTAATTTTATATAGATGCTGCTCGGAACGGTTTATTGGCTTGCTCGGGCCTGTATACTGACAGTACAGACTCGAGCAAACATAGATATTTGAAATGTGATATACATATAATTGAATGCATGTGGCCTGGCGCGGCCTGTGAGGTACTAGATAAGTATGTGCTTATTTGTCCTTATGATCATGATATATTGTTTGTCTTACAGTGACAGGGTCCTTAAAAATAGTGTCATGGAACACTAGACGTTTGAATGCCCCTCAAAAACGATCTCTCGTTTTTTCAGTCCTAAAGAAGTGCCTTCCTCATGTGGTGTGTCTGCAGGAGACCCACCTAACTGACACTAAGGTGAGGGCCCTTAAGCGTCCATGGCTGGCCCAGGGTTATCACGCTACACACACAAACTACTCTAGGGGGGTTTCTATCTTAGTGGCTAAATCCCTCCCAGCAGAAACTTTACAGGTCAAGACAGATCCAAATGGGAGATATGTCATACTTACTCTACAAATCTCCTCAATAACGTTTACTATTGTCAACCTCTATATTCCTCCGCCCTTTTCGGCGGAGGTATTATTGAAATTGTCACTGTACTTGTTGGATAGACCCCCCCCCGGACCTCTCCTCTACATCGGTAATTTTAATGCTATACTGGACCCAGCCATGGATCGCTTGGGGGGTGGGGGTAGACCCTTTCCCTCCCTTTTGAACTGGATGCAGGTTTATGACCTTACTGAATTATGGCGCTGGAAACACCCAGATGATAGTCAGTTTTCTTGTCATTCAGACTCATTCCACACTATGTCTCGAATTGATATGGCCTTCGCCCCAGCAGACACTCTTCCCTTTGTCGCTGCAGCTTCATACCTGCCTAGAGGGGTTTCAGACCATGCACCCCTTTCTGTGGACCTCACCATCCTTCCGGGATCTGGCCCCTCCATTTGGAGGTTAAATTCTTATTGGCTGGAGGATGAGGTGGTACAAGGAACATGTAGGCAAGGTATCAAGGAATACTGGAGGGACAATGTGGGGACAGTGGACCCTTCTATAGAGTGGGAGGCCTTCAAGACCTCATTGAGGGGCACCTTTATGTTCGTCACTGGGGCCTTGAGGAAAAACAACCAACAGCGTACGGCAGAACTTGAAACTGCCATGGTACAAGCAGAATCTGTATATGCCTCTGATCCGACCCCGGACACAAGAGAAACATGGCTATTGAAACGTAGGGAATATGAAATACGTCTGTTAGACCTTACAAAAAAGAAATTGTTACAACGGCACAGAAATCATTTGAACATGGTAACAAGGCTGGACGCCTTTTAGCATATCTAACAAGGCCTGATCGCCCTCCAGTATCCATTCCTCGTATCTATACTAAGACAGGTCAAATGAGTGAGGTCCCTGGGGATATTATGGAAACTTTTTTAAACTTCTACACAGAACTTTACACTTCCAGGTCTGAGTACACTGAACCCCAGCTAAACGAATACCTTGCTGACATATCTCTCCCCTCCATTTCTACTGAGGGGAGGGAGATGTTAGACGCTCCCATCTCGGTTGAAGAGATTGCAGTTGCCATTGCTCAAATGCCAGCCCCCAAGACTCCTGGGCTGGATGGTTATCCCACTGAATGGTATTCACAATTTAGGGACTTACTGTGCCCATTTCTGCTACGTACATATAATAAGGCCTTGGATGCTGGTATCCTTCCCCCCACCATGTGAGAAGCCTTGATCGTGCTCCTGCTGAAACCCCACAAAGATCCACTTAAATGTGAATCATACCGCCCAATATCCCTCATAAATGTGGATGTTAAGATCCTAGCAAAAGTGCTTGCAAACCACTTAAATACTGTAGTTACGTCTCTGGTCAATAGTGAGCAAGGGGGTTTTATACCTGGACGGTCCACAAGAATGAATATCCGCAGACTATTCCACAACCTGCAATACCCTCATGAGTGTTCCCGTACACGTGCCATTGTGTCTTTGGACACATGTAAAGCATTTGATAGTGTGGAATGGCCATATCTCTTTCGTGTGTTGCAGGTGTATGGTTTCGGTCCTCGCATGGTGGCATGGATTAGACTACTTTATACATCCCCCCGAGCCCGAGTGCGAGTTAATTCCTCAATCACTAAATCATTCTCCATTACAAGGGGCACGAGGCAGGGATGCCCTTTATCCCCGCTTCTGTTCGCCTTGGCTATGGAACCGCTGGCGGCACGAATTTGTACATCCCCTTCCATCAAAGGCCTGCCTATTGCTATCATTGAGGAGCGTATTTCGCTCTATGCAGACGACACCTTGGTGTATCTGGCAGATACTAATGCATCACTTCGGTCGCTATTGGCCGAGATCAATAGGTTTGGAGATTTCTCTGGATTCCGGGTGAACTGGGACAAATCCAGCCTGTTCCCTCTGGATTCTGCAGCAATCTCCCAGATCCACCCGGACTCCAACTTACAGGTAGTAACCTCCTTCCGATATCTTGGGGTCTTGGTACAATCGCCTTTATCCACCTACATTACTAACAACTTAGACCCCATACTGAGTCGACTACAGGAACAAATTAAACAGTGGATGGACCTGCCCCTAGATCTTATGGGAAGAGCAAGTCTACTTAAAATGATCTACCTACCGAAACTGCTATACGTGCTGGCTAACTCCCCTTGCAAAATCCCCAAATCTATTTTTAAAAGGATAGATACGATTTGTACAATGTTCCTGTGGAGTGGGGGGACCCCCAGGGTGGCACTGGAGACGTTAAGACTGCCATCACATATGGCGGGGTTGGCGTTTCCAAATTTTTTTCTTTATTACTTAGCATCACAGCTAGTCCGGTCCCGGCAAATGCATGTACTACCACTGAGGGAGCCATTGCGTCTTCTATGGAAACTCTACATAACATTGTTTATAGAGGTGAGGTCCCGAGTCGACCAGGCACCTCTATGCTAGCCACTTCTCTCTTACTTTTTTGATATATCGTTACAAAAATCTCTAAACATTCCTGGTCCACATCCCCAAATAATCCCCTGTGGTTCAACCCTACTTTGCAGGAACTATACTCATTGCCCGACACTAAGCGATGGTACTCCAAGGGAATAAAATACTTATGTCATTTGTATGATGCCCAAAGGTTTAAAACTTTTCAACAACTGAGATTAGACTTTGACCTACCACGCTCTTATTTGTTCCACTATTATCAACTTAGGCATGCTATACGAGCTCAGTTTGGCTCCTTAAAGAATCCCATTAATTTACCCCCACTAGAGAGACTACTAAGACAACCAGACTCTAATAAGCTTATCTCTACCTATTATGCGGCCCTAACGACAGACGTTAACCCCCCGATTTAGTAAACCGCAGGAAAAATGGACATCCATGGACATTTCATTTACTGAGGAGGACTGGACTGAATTCAGAGACACATATAAAGCCACGGTCATCTCATCCAGAGATAGAGTTATACAGATTAATTTTTTTCACCACTCTCACCTTACTCCGGCCAGACTACACAAAATGGGGCTGAAGTCCTCCGCTGAGTGCTTTCGTGGTTGTGGAGGGAGTGCTGATTTCATGCACTGCTTCTGGACCTGCCCAGTGGTTCAGGACTTTTGGGTGGAAGTAGGCTCCTTCATTTCCTCTGCTCTAGGCCTCCCCAATATCATCCACCCAAAAAATGGTCTGTTGGGGATCTTTGGAGATTTACAACTATCAACACAGGCAAAAAGATTACTACGAATCCTCTACTTTTATGTTAGAAAGACCATTCTGCTGTCATGGAAGGGTGTATCAACACCCCTGAAATCCCTATGGCTAAAATTAATCAATGATGTTATACCACTGTATAGACTTACCTTTGAACTAAGGAAACGGACAAAAACATTCCATAAAATTTGGGGTAGGTGGCTTACTAGCCCTCTGACCCTCACCTTGTAGGATATATGTAGTTGGGACATTTACAGGTCGTGCCAGGATAGCATATAATTTATGCAGATTATTAATACTGTTATATACGGACGAATTGCTTGTATAAGTAGTTGTGTGCAAATATTAGCAGATGCACCAATGTCTGTCTTTGTTTATATGAGCTACATATTGTTGCTGTTTACCAATGACTGACCGAGCATATTAAGTGGTTGTTTGTTGTGCTCGTTTTGTACTACTGGTTTGTAAAAATTAATAAAAATATCTTTAAAAAAAAAAAAGTTGGGAAGCACCAGCTGTATTTCATATTTGCCTTCCTCAGTTCTTCCAGGAGGGGTCTTAACTGAATGAATGACTTGCATAGCGCTACCTATGCGAACTGAATCGCCTCAAGGCGATTTTTGCTGCCGGTGTCCATCTGCAGTATAGCGCGGTCCTTTGCCCCATGTGGTCCTGACACGCTTACAAACACATACACATACAACATACACATATTTGGCCAATTTTTTCAACAGGATCTAATTAACCTACCAGCATGTCTTTGGAGTGTGGGAGGAAACCGGAGTACCCAGAGGAAACCCACGCAGGCACAGGGAGAACATGCAAACTCCAGGCAGATGGTGTCGTGATCGGGATTTGAACCAGCGACCCTATTGCTGCTAGGTGAAAGTGCTAACCACTACACCACTGTGCTGCCCTAGAACTGCCCTAGAACTGCCCGAGAACTGTCTTCTCCTGGCTAGGGTCCCTGCCGAGATATCGGCAAAGAACTGGATTTCTGCCCCATCAAATTTTACGGGCTGTACTTGTATGGACTGTACCATGTGCGCTTATGCGCGTGCACGGCCCCCGGCGTACATGCGCAGGAGCGCGCCTTAGCGCCAGTGGGCGCCAGATGGCCTAACTAAAGGGGGCCCCAGCAACTGATTGGTGCTGACTGGTCTTCAGCTATGTTCCTGTTATCCTGAAACCTGCGTTTGTCCTGTCTGATGCCCGTTGCCGACCCACAGGGACTGGGAGCTGCAGATCGGACAGCACCGAGCAGAAAGTTCCAGCAGACTAAATAGGTCATTTGGCGCCAAGCACCATGCGCGCGCCCGCGCCGACGCACCCAGGCATGCGCCCGCTCGCGCCGACGCGGACAGGCGCACACCAGAGTGCCCAATAGCATGTCCATTCCGAGACCTCCTCTGACATGCAGGCACTTGTGTGCCTCCTGTCCTTTGGCTTCTTCTGTTTCACTCTCAGCGGGACCTGGACTGGAGATACAAGAGGGGCTGACCTCGTCATTTCAGTCTCCCTTCAGGTACGTGACAACTCCCTTGGACCTGTACAGCTCCCTGCAGGAATGCCTTAGCGCTGTAATGTCCAGGATTTCACTTCGCAGGGTCCAGCGTCCGGAGGCCGCATTACAGGCAAAACCTCGCAGGATCTTGAGTCTTCTTTGCGAGGCTCGGGTACCATTTATCTAAACACATAAAGCCTGTGTCAAATGGATCCGATTGGTCAATGCCTTGATTCATGTAAGAACCGTTTATGGGACTAGAGACCTGGAGCTCAGAGAGCTCAAACAACCGTGCCATCCAACTTGCAGACACTGGTAAAAAATGGAAGTACTTCCTGTATGGGAGCGGTTATATAGGGGATCACTTCCTGTCTAAAGACCTTTGGTCTACCAGTGTCCATTCACCTGGAAATGAAGTATAACCCAGCAGGTAATGAATATTAGCCTAACTCTGTGTCCCATGATGTATGAAAAAGAAAAAGTCGGGGGGCGCTCGTGAGCAGCAAACGAAGATGGCCACATCCTAGCCTTGCTCCTCACTGCCCGGACACACCGGCCTCTCAACAAGCATTGTAAGAGGGTATGCCCATCCCCCACTGCCACCCTCTGACTCCCGCAGCTGCCGAGCATCCCGTGGAAAGAAGGGCAATGCTCACGCGCGCATCCAGCACGAGATCTGTGGACCGCACACTGCCTGGGTCCTCCCCGCCGGACGCCATGTTTGAAGCCCCGGCCTCAAGTCTGGACCCCTTCTCCCAGCTTGCAGCCGAGGACCTGGAGCAGTCTCCTGCTATGAGCGAGGACCCGATGGCGGCTCCACTCCAGCAGCCGTCACTGCGGGATGCTGATCTCCTCTCCAGCTTCAAGATCATGCTGCAGGCAGAGCTCTCAGCAGCAACCACCAAGCTGGCCACCCACCTCACTAAAGAAATCAGGGAGCTCGGCTGATATCAAAAAGGAGCTGGATCTGGCCCTATTACGCCTGGAGGATTTTGAGAACAGGGCTCGCAGGGGCAATCTGCGCTTGCGGGGCATCCCTGAATCGGTCATGGACCTCACCTCCACTGCCACGGCTCTGTTCCAGGAACTTGTCCCAGCTATCCCCATTGACAGGCTGGAATTCGACCGCATCCACCGGGCACTCGGCCCCAAGAAATCCAAGGGACCACCCCGTGACATCATCATCAAGTTCACCTATTACCGCACCAAGGAAAACCTCCTGCGTGCGGCTCGGGACAAACCTAACCTTACGTTTCAGGGGTACCGCTACCAAGTCTTTGCGGATCTTTCCCAGACCACGATTGTGAGGAGGAGACAGATGAAGCCTTACACCTCAGCTCTTCAGTCGCATCAAATTCGGTACCGCTGGGACTTTCCCTTCAAGCTCTCCTTCTCCTACAATGGTCGCAGCCACACGTTGACCTCGCCAGACGAAGCACAGTCCGTCCTGGACTCACTCCGGCTGCTTCCAACTGGTAAAAGGGCCCGATGCCCAGTCGGATCAGCCCCCTCTCAACTCTCCACTAACCTCCCAGGTCGCGCGTGGGAAAAGGTCAAGGGGCAAAGATGACCCCCCTCCCACTCTATCTGTGGCTGGCTCCCAACGTTCTGATCCAGGTTGACCTCTGAAATCGTGAGACCTGTCTTTTTCCTTCGGTCCTCCGGACCTTCTTCTATTTTACCAGCCTTTCCCCGTAAGTGATGGTTGGATCGGACCCCTCCACCCGCTACATACGATAATGGAATTTGACTGTCCCTATTTACACAAGCCTACTGATGGCCGTACTTTGGTTAGGTTGTGTGCCCTCCCCCCTACCACCAGCCTGCCTGGACCCAATCTGCTGTTGTGGACTTTGATGTCGCCCCCTCCCCACCCATGTTTATGATTGTCCTCCACTTCTCCTACCCACTCTGAATGACAACCTCTGAGCCCTTTCACTCACTTTTGCATCCTGTTAGATTCAATTGTGCTGCTCCGGGACTTCCAAACGTATTAGCTTACTCCCAAACGTGCAGCATCTGACTCTTATTGCCACTCACCACCCAAGTTACCCCCTCAGGATCTCCACTCCGGACTTCCATGTTGTGTCAACACCACAGACTCCTTAAGCTGTGACATTGCATCCAGAACCCCACTGTTTGATTTAAATCACGGGGTTTCCCCTGTCTCTTTAAACGTATGGTCCTGAGGATGCACGGTACAAAGGAGCTCACCATGCTCCCTTCCCCCCTCCTTCTCTCCCCCCCTCTTTGCCTTCCCACCCCCCCTTTTTCCCCTCTCCCTTTCCCCCCTTCCCTTCACCCACTTCCCTTCCTCCCTCTCCCTTCCCTTCCCTCCCCCCTCCCTTCCCCCCTCCCTTCCCCCTTTCCCCCACCCCCCTCCCTCTCCCACCCCCTCCCCCCTGCCTTTCCTGAACCTTACTCTCCCTCCCCTACCTCCTGCATGTTCTTGCCTGGGCCTCAACCAGTGATGTTTCTGTCCTTTATTTTATCAGGATTCTCCAGGGGCCCGCCCCTCGCTTGCGATAGCAGTTGGTGGCCGACTCCAGGAGACTTCCAGATGGACCCCATAATCGACTCCCTTAGCCGGATGGCTGGGGGTTAGTCTGACTGTATGATATACATCTCAAGAGTTGTTTGCCAGTTATGCTTGATGATGTTTTCAGATAATATTGAACTACATGTTTATGTTGTGCTTAATTGCTGTAACTCATTTTCAGGTTGATAACCAATGTTCAGCCTCTTTTATTAGTCTGCTCGGACTCTCTGGGGGAATCCTTGATGGACTTTATGTCTGGTCCCCCCGGCTAGTTGGCTGGGGACCAGTCTAACTGCATGATCCGAACCTCAGGTTGCTTATTCCAATTGTGTTTCTTACTGTTATAAGACAATTCTGTGTTAAAAGTTCAAATAGCAATTTCTCACTGTAACTCATACTCAGGTTGACTATTAGCACCCGTTTACGGGCTTGTCTTACCCCTTTAGTTTGGCTCTCCCCCCCTTTTAATTCTTTTTTTCTTTTTTCTTCCCCCTTTTATTTGGTTGACTCAGCCAGTTATTCCCTCCCCCCGGAACCCCCCTCTTTTTGCTGAATTTTGAGCTATCATGACCTAGAATGGCCATGTGTCCAGCGGTCGAAAACCCCCCACCTTACACGTCTTGCCGAAGATGTGGTACACGCTCAGCGTGGCGTACTTAGTACGTTTGCACCATTTTTGTATTTTTGGTTTTTTTTGTCCTTCCCCCGTCCTGCCTCTTGTCTCTTCTCTTGCACCCTCCCCTGTCTTTCTCTTTACTTGTTCCCTCAGGCTGAAAATCCACAAAAGTTGTTGACCAGGGTCCCTACTGATCTTAGCTGCAGCTGCCGGACTCCATCACGTGAGCTAACCATCATCTCCTCGCTATGACCCAATCTCCGTTGAAGTTTTATTCCCATAATATCCATGGTTTTAATTCACCAGTAAAACGGTCCAAGGTGTTTCATCACCTAAAATCTAGCTGCATTGACGTAGTGTGCTTGCAAGAGACCAGGTTATCCTCCTCTTCTGCTCTGAAATTTGTTTCCTCTCACTTCCCCTACTTTTTATCTGGCTTCCGCCCCCGAGAAGCAGAGGGGGGTTCTAATTGCCTTTAGATGCAACCTCCTATTCTCATGCTCCATGGAAATAGCAGACCCAACCGGTAGATACCTACTACTCCAGGGCACGTTAAATGGCCAGAATGTAACCCTGGTTGGGTACTATGCCCCCAACCGCTTCCAACATAAGTTTTTCTCCCACCTTCTTAAAGTCATGTCGCAACATAGCTCCGGGACCCTTATCCTGATATGGGTGACTCAAACGTAGCCCTGGACTCCTCTATGGACATGAAATACTCATCTGGATCCTCCCCCTCCCATGACCTGGTTGTGGAGGAACAGATGCAATCCCATGGCTTGGTGGATGCCTGGCGGGAGCACCATCCCCACGACCGCGACTTTATCAACTACTGCAGCCCACATGATAGCTTTTGTAGGATCGACCACGTTTTCATTCCTTTACACTTCATCTCCAATATCCATAAGATTACAAACCCCCCTTCTGCGTGGTCGGATCATGACCCTATCGTTTTTCTGCTCACCCTCTCAGGTCTGACACGCCCTATCTTTCAGTGGCAATTAAATGACTCACTCCTTACATCACAAGACGCCCCCCTTGAGATCCATACACGACTCCAAACTTTCTTTAAGGAAAATGTAGGCTCCGTTTCTTACAGATCTTCTGGCCTCCGCTGATGCAGAGTGGAAATCCCACCCCTCGCCAGCAAACAAGAAAGCTAGAGACACATTTGCAGCCGAATTAGACTTGTTGGCCTCTGACCGAGCCGAGAGGGCCCTACGGTGGACAAAGCATAAATTTTATTCCTGCGCAAATAAACTGGGCGCAATGCTGGCTAAGAATCTCAATGCCCCATCTCATGTCCATGAACCTATCCGCCTTTGTTCCGCCAACGGGGACCTCACCTCGGATCCGAACAAAGTCACTGCAGCCCTGGCAGACTTTCTAGCGCCGCTTTATAGCAAACCTTCCCCCTTTCCTCTTAATCTCGCGGACGACTTCTTCCACGATCTTCATCTTCCACCTCTCTCCTCAGCAGTCTGTGCGACTCTTAATGCTGACATTATCGAACTGGAGGTGGCTCAGGCCATCAAGGGCATTCGTGTTTTTGAAGGTTCTGGGCCCGGATGGCTTTACCAGACTATACTACCGCAAGTTTTCTCCCCTCTTGCTCCCCCCACCTGACGGCCTACTTTAATTGCATGAAACAAGGTGCGCTGCCTTCTCCAGACTCATTACGAGCTCAAAACTCCATGATTCCTAAGACCACCGAGGAGGCATATGAACCCCGGGCGTTTCGCCCAATTTCCCTATTAAATGAAGACGTGAAACTTTTAGGGAAAATCCTGTGCTTTCGCATTAACAAATACTTGCGTTCCTTGGTTCATAGAGACCAGGTTGGCTTCGTACCTGGCCATCAGGTGGGGGACAATGTCCGGAAAGTTGTCCACTTGATCACCTTACTGCAGCAATGCAAAATCCCCGGCTTTCTCCTTTCGCTAGATATATATAAAGCCTTCGATACCCTCTCGTGAGACTATCTGCGTTAAGTACTATAATTTTGGGGTTTTGGAGACTAGATTCTATCGTGGTTGACGGCCCTTTACGGCCCTCATGCCTCCAAATCAACCCACACAAAATAACTGCCCTGAACGTTACTCTCCCAGGTCCCCTAGCCTTACATCTCCAATCTTCCTTCCCCTACCGTTGGGCAAGCTCCTCACTGGACTACTTGGGCATCATGTTGACCCCCTCTTATGCTTCCCTTTTCTCCGCCAACTACTACCCACTCTTGCGCACTATCACGGCTCTCATGGCGTCTTGGCAGTTCCCCACTCTATCCTGGATCGGCCGTATCCATGTGGTCAAGATGACCATTCTCCCAAAGATTCTTAACTTTTTTTAAACTCTTCCTGTCCAGGTCCCTGCCTTCTATCTGCGGCTACTTCAGAACAGACTTCTCACCTTTATCTTGGCACATAAACGCCCCAGGGTTTACCCGCTCTACTTTCTATGCTCATAGGTTATGGGGTGGGCTGGGCGTTCTGGACGTTGCAAAGTATTATCAGGCAGCTCAAAATTCCCAACTCTCCATGCTCCATGCAACGTCTGACATCCCCCTATGGGTTCTTCTGGAGGTACCAAATTGCGCGCTGGTCCCTATCTCGGCCTTATTGTGGCTACCCCCTAAAATGTGACCGCCTTCTGCCAGCCCCCTCATGACATACAGTCTGAAATTATGGGACTCAATACGATACTCAGGCAAACTTATGTCCCCATTCCTGCCACTGCTTCCCCTCTTGAATAATCCTATGTTCCCACCTGGCTTGGAAAAACCCCACATTTTTTCATGGTGGCCTGCCCATGGGTTCTCCCTGGTTCGTCACTTTCCTAATACCCACGCCTTCCCCACGTGGTCCTCGTTTCAAGAAACCCATGAAGCTCCGCCTGCCAAACTCTTCTGTTACATCCAGCTGCGACACTGGATAACTAACATCCCTTCGGCACCTTGGCTCCTTTCCATATAAAAATGACTGCCTTTGAGCACACCTGACAGCATTGTCCAGGTGCTCGCAGCACCATCTCTATGATCTACTCCTTACTAACTGCCGGCAGCACTTCCACTACCCTTTCCTATGTGCTTAAATGGGAATGTGACCTGTCCCCCATAGATCTTGCAGACTGGAGTAAGGCCTGGTCCAGCATAGCAAAATGCTCCTTTAACACTGCCACGTTGGAGGCGGCCTATAAGGTCCTCCTGCGCTGGTACTGGGTCCCAGCCCGTATCGCCAAGTCAAACCCATCATGCAATGACAGATGCTTTTGGGATTGTGGTCAATGAGGAGAGGAACTGCACACATGGTGGTTTTGCCCCCATCTTGTTGGATTCTGGTCAAGGGTCTTTAGCCTACTATCCTCCCTATTTCATGTCCCCTTCCACAAAGACCCCAAATTTGCATTACTCCATTGCCCGCTCCCGGGCCTTTTCTCTCACCAGCAGAAACTAGCTACATACTTATTTATTGCTGCCAAACAAACAATAGCGAGGGCTTGGAAAAAACCTTCTGTCTCATTCGCAGAGGTAAAGAATACCTTGACATCCCTTATGATCCACAAAAAAATGTCCAGCATCCTCCACGACTCCCATGCAAAATTCCTTAAGGTGTGGGCTCCGTGGTGGTCCTACACACTCCCTAATCTACATCCGACTAGTTTAGGACTCTGAATTCAATTTGACCCCGTCTCCAGCCTGTGGGACCCCCCTTTCCCTTTCCCACTTCCTCTCTGTTTTCTGGGCCTCTTGCCTGCCGCTCTGTTCTACACCTACCACACCCCCCCCCCCTCCACTGTTGTTTTTTGTATGTTTTTTTTTTTTTTTTTTGTTTTCCTCTTCCCCGTTCTGCAGACAACTCTGCTCCCCCTTGTCTGCCTTAGCCCCTGGGTCTCAAGACTCGGGCATAGCGCACTGACCGCCGGCCCTGGCCGCTAAAACTATGGTAAAGCGCTGCTAAAACTAGCGGTGCTTTACAGCCAACGTACCAGCCGCCCCAGTGTGAAAGTCCCCTTAATGTTAGCTGTAAGCAACAAACACATACAGGAACTATAAAAACGCTTAACTTTAAGAGAGCAAATTTTCCAATTATGAAGGCTGCTCTACAAGACTGGGAGGGAATATTGGCATCAATGAACACAGAACAGAAATGGGAATTGCAAACTCACTGTAAAGTATATTCCCATGGGCAATAAGTTTAAAAGGCTAACAATAAAACCTATGTGGCTCACAGCCAAAGTTAAAAAGGGTATACATAATAAAAAAAGGGTTTTTAAAAAAATATAAAAATTAAGTAATACTATCATCATTTAAATCATTACAAAGAATATAACAGAATATGTAAAAATGGAAATCAAGGGCAAATTCAAAATGAACCATAGATTGCAAAAGATAGTAGGACAAACCCCAAAAAATTCTTCAAAGATATTAATAGTAAAAAGGTCAGGTCTGAGCATGTAGGCCCTTTACAAAATAATCTGGAGCGGGTGACTGGGGACAATGAGAAGGCAAAATTATTAACCACTTCAGCCCCGGAAGGATTTACCCCCTTCCTGACCAGAGCACTTTTTACAATTTGGCACTGCGCTGCTTTAACTGCTAATTGCACGGTCATGCAATGCTGCACCCAAACAAAATTTGCGTCCTTTTGTTCCCACAAATAGAGCTTTTTTTATGGTATTTGATCACCTCCTGCGGTTTTTATTTTTTGCGCTATAAACGGAAAAAGACCGAAAATTTTGAAAAAAATGATATTTTCTACTTTTTGTTATAAAAAAAATCCAATAAACTCAATTTTAGTCATACATTTAGTCCAAAATGTATTCAGCCACATGTCTTTGGCAAAAAAATGTAAGCGTAAATTTATTGGTTTGCGCAAAAGTTATAGCGTCTACAAACTAGGGTACATTTTCTGGAATTTACACAGCTTTTAGTTTATGACTGCCTATCTCATTTCTCGAGGTGCTAAAATGGCAGGGCAGTACAACCCCCCCCCCCCAATGACCCCATTTTGGAAAGTAGACACCCCAAGGAAATTGCTGAGAGGCATGTTGAGCCCATTGAATATTATTTTTTTTTGTCCCAAGTGATTGAATAATGACAAAAAAAAAAATATTAAATTACAAAAAGTTGTCACTAAATGATATATTGCTTACACAGGCCATGAGCATATGTGGAATTGCACCCCAAAATACATTTAGCTGCTTCTCCTGAGTATGGGGATACCACATGTGTGGGGCTTTTTGGGAGCCTATCTGCGTACGGGGCCCCCGAAAACCAAGCACCGCCTTCAGGATTTCTAAGGGCGTAAATTTTTGATTTCACTCCTCACTACCTATCACAGTTTTGAAGGCCATAAAATGCCAGGACAGTTCAAACCTCGCCAAATGACCCCATTTTGGAAAGTAGACACCCCAAGCTATTTGCTGAGAGGCATGTTGAGTCCATGGAATATTTTATATTTTCACACATCACCCACTCTTCTAACCACTTGAAGACAAAGCCCTTTCTGATACTATTTGTTTACATGAAGAAATTATTTTTTTTTCAAGAAAATTACTTTGAACCCCCAAACATTATATATTTTTTTAAAGCAAAGGCCCTACAGATTAAAGTGGTGGGTTTAATTTTTTTTTCACACAGTATTTGCACAGCGATTTTTCAAACGCATTTTTGGGGGAAAAAAAACACACTTTTTTTTTCATTTTAATGCACTAAAACACACTATATTGCCCAAATGTTTGATGAAATAAAAAAGTTGATCTTAGGCCGAGTACATGGATACCAAACATGACATGCTTTAAAATTGTGCACAAACGTGCAGTGGTGACAAACTACATACATTTTAAAAGCCTTTAAAAGCCTTTACAGGTTACCACTTTAGATTTACAGAGGAGGTCTACTGCTAAAATTACTGCCCTCGATCTGACCTGTGTGGTGATACCTCACATGCATGGTGCAATTGCTGTTTACATTTGACGCCAGACCAACGCTTGCGTTCGCCTTTGCGCGAGAGCAGGGGGGGACAGGGTGCTTTTTTTTTTTTTTTTTTTTTCTTTATTATTTTGTTTGCTTTTTTATCTTACTTTTAAACTGTTCCTTTAATTTTTTTTAATCATTTTTATTGTTATGTCAGGGAATGTAAATATCCCCTATGATAGCAATAGGTAGTGACAGGTACTCTTTTTTGAAAAAAATGGGGTCTATTAGACCCTAGATCTCTCCTCTGCCCTCAAAGCATTTGACCACACCAAGATCAGTGTGATAAAATGCATCCGGCGAAATCTAAGTCATGAAATGCTCGTAGCTTCAGGTTTCTTAGGCCATAGAGATGATTGGAGCCATTCTGGTCTCTGATCAGCTCTATGGTCAGCTGGCGGAATCACCGGTTGCATTCTCAGGTTCCCTGTTGGGACAGGAGAGCCAGAGAAAAACATGGAAGGCAGTGGGAGGGGGGACATTCCCTCCCACTGCTTGTAAAAGCAGTCTAGAGGCTAATTAGCCGCTAGGATTGCTTTTACATGAAAGCCGACTGCTGGCTGAAAAGAATGATACCAAGATGATACCTAAACCTGCAGGCATCATTCTGGTATACCCACTCAAAGTCCAGCAACATACTAGTACGTAGCTGGTCCTTGTTGGGCATATATTGTAATTTTTTTTTTCATGCAGCCTGTGGGCTGAACGAAAAAAAGAGATTGATTGCCCACCATTAGAATACCTACCTTCATCCACCCACTTCTAATGATGGGCATACATGCACCATTTATATATGCCGAAGCATGGGGGCATCCGCCCCAAAAGTTAGGAGCAAAGCGCTCCTCCGCCCTCTGCTGCCCCCATGCTTTGGCATATATCACGTCTTTATATATCGTGGGAGCAAACGCTGTTGCTGTCAAGATAAATAAATCTGCGCTGCAGCTGAATGGCGTACCTGAAGACAAAAAAATGGTTAACAATAAAACACAGTAAACAGTAAAGTATAAAAAATTGCATACCTGAAAAGTAAACATGATAAAACATAATAACAATAAAACATTGCAGAATAGAATACAGTAAAAAAGAGCAGAACTATAGAGAGAGAATAGAGAGAGAGAGAGAACAATAAAACAACAACTATTTTTGTATTTTTATTTTATATATTTTTTTGTGTTTTTTTTTTTTTTTTTTACACTGTTTTGTAACTGTAACTTTTATAACTGTAACTGGTTCCAGGTTCGGGTCTCTCAAAATGTGATGGCATCATGGGAGACCCTGTGAAAGTGTGCCTAGTCTGTGCTAGTGTAACTAGTGTATGGTAACGTCAAAACATTCACCAATGCAAAGACCAGGATTGTCAGGACAGGAGGGACAATAATAGCGGGTGTCACGCCTATATCCGCGCTTGCTGCATCTTTTTTGGGGGGGTTCGTTGGGTAGGGGTACTCGGGAGGACATAAAGAAAATGCCTCTCATGCAGCCGACTGCATTTGGTTGGGGATGTGAATGGGGGAAGTACGGGTGCTGCTGAAGTGGTGGGTTCCCAATTAGGATTGGCGAATGCAGCAGGAAGGGCATTATGGGCACGACGGGCCTGTGTTTGTCTTCTTCTTGGTGGCAGCGGGACACTACTTGTGCTTGCCACCTCACCAGCTTGAACTGCACTTATGGGACTCGCAACGTCACCACGTGATACTGCAGTGCTGGTGTACTAGGCCGCTGGTGCTTGCCAGTTCACCAAAACGCTACCAAAAAAACTGTTAGCGATCGCAGGGATCAGGCCTGACTCTGCAAACGATGCAGTTATGTGTTTAGTGTTTTGTAAGTGACAGTGATCGATCGATACTGCACTTGGGTGGGCTGGGCTGGGCGGAGGGGAAAAACGTAGGTGCTAGCAGGTATCTGGGCTGATCCCGCTAACACTGCGTTTTTGGGAACCCTAAACTGCTGGGGACGCTAGTATAGATCTGATCGGATCAGATATTGATCAGTTCAGATACTATACCACTAAGGGAGGTGTATGGTGCGTGCATGGGTGTTAGCGCTACTGGCACTAACCTGGCACTAACCTGACGCTGCCTGGGGCTGGTGCTTGCCAGTTCACTAAAACGCTACCAAAAAAACTGTTAGCGATCGCAGGGATCAGGCCTGACTCTGCGAACGCTGCAGTTATGCGTTTAGTGTTTTGTAAGTGACAGTGATCGATCGATACTGCACTTGGGTGGGCTGGGCTGGGCCGAGCGGAGGGGCAAAACGCAGGTGCTAGCAGGTATCTGGGCTGATCCCCCTAACACTGCGTTTTTGGGAACCCTAAACTGCTGGGGACGCTAGTATAGATCTGATCGGATCAGATATTGATCCGTTCAGATACTATACCACTAAGTGAGGTGCATGCTGCGTGGGTGTCAGCGGTACTGGCCCTAACCTGATGCTGCCTGGGGAGACGCAGACCCTATCTGACCCTAAAACCTAAGTTATATCACTGCCGGGCGATCAGGGGGCTAAACCTTTATTAGGTGATAAACGGCGGGTGCCCTGACACTATAAAAAATAAACTAACTAACCAGCGTCACCCGTAACAGTTATACAGTGATCATTGGTGAAAGGGTTAACTAGGGGGCAATCAAGGGGTTAAAACCTTTATTAGGTAGTATATGGGGGTCTCTGACGCTGACGGCGAACCTATATATTTACCTCCCTAACTAGCGTCACCAGTGACACTAATACAGCGATCAGAAAAACGATCGCTTAGTGACAGTGGGGATGGGGTGATCAAGGGGTTAAAACTCTATTAGGGGGGGTTAAGGGGGGTACCCTAGACCTAAAGGGGGCTAACACTAACTGCCCTACCACTTCTAACTGTCTTAAACTGACACCAATGCAGTAATCAGAAAAAAAAACTGCTATTGGTGTCACTGTGACGGGGGGGGGGGGGTGATTAGGGCATGATCGGGGGGGGGGGGGTGATGGGGGGTGTAAAGTGTGCCTATTGTGTTTTAGTGTAAGTGTGTGTGTTGTGCACTTACTCAGATGTCTTCTCTCCTCGGCGCCGGAACGGAAAATACCGAGCCGAGGAGAGATGACATCACTACCTCTGCCGCTGCTTACTATACAGCAGCAGAGGAAGATTCTCATTCGTTGGAAGCGATCGCGAGGGGATGGCCACGAATGAGTGGTCTCCCCCTCAGCCTGGATCATTCCCCTAACGATGCCGACCGCCTCGGGCACCAGGGCACCCGCGGGAGGCAGATCACCTACCAGGTACGTGATTTTGCCTGCCTGTGCCATTCTGCCGCAGTATATCTGCGTTAGGCGGTCAGCAAGTGGTTAAATACTTTCTTCAGCTCTGTGTATACAAAGGAGCATGGGAGAGCTCAAGTCCATATTGCGGATGGTATTGACACAGCCACAAATAATCCACAATGGCTCAAAAGTGATATGGTCCAGAAATATTTCTATAGAATAAAGGTGGTTAAAGCACCTGGATGGATGGCATCCACACACAGATCTTAAAATAATTGAGCTCTGTCATTTCAAAGCCATTATTTCTAATTGTTAGGGACTTGTTAACGACTGGAATAGTACCACTGGAGAGACGAACACGTGGACATCCTGTCCTTCCATATTAACAGGAAGATAATAGAAGTCCCTCTTTCAGACCTCCGCCCCATAGGTATGATTATAGGGACGATTATAGGCATTATTTATCCAGGAATGATTCCACCTCCAGAACACCTATCGGTACCTATAACCGCTTCCATCCCTTACAAGAGAGGGAACCTAGAATGTCCGGCCCTGATCCTTATCGTTATGACAACAGGGAAGATGATTTATGTACCAGATCCCCGTATAGCTATAATCAAAGCTATCCTGGACCTTCCTACCATTCGGATTTTCCCAAATCCATGGAAGACCTTTCCACCCACTCAGAAAGAAAAGAGGCACCAGAGGGGGAGGAGGGTCCAAGGCAAAAAGAAAAAGAACATGATTGGGGCAGGCATTTTCAACCTCAGTTCAGTTGTTTTGACCGATGAGGAGAAATATGTCTTGGATAAGGGACTCAAATTTGTGCCCCCCAAAACCCTCAACAAGTTCTCCATGTTTATTGATGTACAAAAATTCATCCGCAAACTTAGTATCCAGAGACATTTTCTCACTCAACCTTCCAATAACAGTTTACATGGTTCAGATAGTCCTAATGTACATACTGGATTATCTAATCCATCATTGTTTAACCCCCCAGGCACTATGGTGCCATCCATTTGTGTATTTCGCAGTTTAGTATTACAAGATCTAGACTTATTGCCCAATAGAAAAATATACACTGATCCCAATATAAAGAAAGGTTTAACCCCTTCCCGCCGAGCATACGCAGATGTGCGTACTCGGCTTTCCGGGGCTATACCGGGATGATGCCCGCAGCTGCAGGCATCATCCCGGTACCGTTTTTACAGCGGGCAATCGGCTTTCCGGGTATAACAACCGATTCGACTAAAAGCTGCTCGGCCGTTATACCGGAGCAGTGGAAGGGGATGCCCCCCCCTCCCACCGCGTCCCGCCGCTGTTACCGGGCCTCCCGTTCGATCAGGAGGCCCGGTGACCAATCCGCTGCCTCCGGCAGCTGGGGGCGGGCAGCTTCATTCCAGTCTTCTAAATGTAAACGCGGAAGCGACACCATGACGTCATTTCCCGTTTACTCGGCTGCCAATGGTGCCGATTTTAAAAAGATACACAGTATTCAGAATCACAGTTTTCAGCGATCTGAATACTTTGAAGTGCAAAGGAGGGATCGGGGGTCTTTTAGACCCCCGATCCCTCCATAAAGAGTACCTGTCACCACCTATTACTGTCACAAGGGATGTTTACATTCCTTAGCAATAGGGATGAGCCGAACACCGCCCGGTTCGGTTCGCACCAGAACCTGCGAACGGACCGAAAGTTCGCACGAACGTTAGAACCCCATTGACGTCTATGGGACTCGAACGTTCGAAATCAAAAGTGCTCATTTTAAAGGCTAATTTGCATGGTATTGTCCTAAAAAGGGTTTGGGGACCCGGGTCCTACCCCAGAGGACATGTATCAATGCAAAAAAAACTTTTAAAAATGGCCGTTTTTTCGGGAGCAGTGATTTTAATGATGCTTAAAGTAACAAAAAAAAAGTGAAATATTCCTTTAAATATCGTACCTGGGGGGTGTCTATAGTATGCCTGTAAAGTGACGCGTGTTTCCCGTGTTTAGAACAGTCCCTGCACCAAATGTCATTTTCAAAGGAAAAAATCTCATTTAAAACTGCTTGCGGGTTTAATGTAATGTCGGGTCATGACAATATGGATGAAAATCAGTGAGACAAACGGCATGGGTACCCCCCAGTCCATTACCAGGCCCTTTGGGTCTTGTATGGATATTAAGGGGAACCCCGCACCCAAATTAAAATAAGGAACGGTGTGGGGCCACCAGGCCCTATATACTCTGAACAGCAGTATACAGGCGGTGCAAACAAGACAGGGACTGTAGGTTTGTTGTTAAGTAGAATCTCTTTGTAATTTTGAACGGGTACATTTTTAACGTGTTTAGCTCCAGCCAAAAAACCTTTTTTAAGCTTTTTGGAAAACATAGGGAAGGGTTATCACCCCTGTGACATTTGTTTTGCTGTCTTTCCTCCTCTTCAGAAGATTTCACCTCACTTTTTGTCCCAATGAAAAATGTTTTTTGAAAATTTGGGTTTTTTTGTGGAACAAGGATTGGAAAGCATCAGTGGAAAGGAGAATTTTTTTTCCCATATTAACTCTTACAGGAGAGAATTTCCCTTCCTAGGGGTAGATTTCATCTCACTTCCCGTTGTCTCCTTCCGTTTGCAAGTAGGAGTCGTTTGTAAGTTAGATGTTTGAAAGTAGGGTCCTGCCCTATATACTCAGCAGAAATTTGGGCCTTAGGTGTTGCTGTGGCCACAACACTGTAAGCCCTCACAGGGCCCTGCTGTGAAATATTAGATCAAGAATTGTAATTACATGCCCCTGTTGAACAGGAGCTGAAAAATTAGGCCTTAGGCACTGGTGCTGGTGCCACAACACTGCAACCCCTCACAGACACTCTAGTTGGAACGCAGGAACGAGCCCTGCTGCAAAGTATTCCATCAAAAATTGTAATTACACGCCCCTGTTAAAAAAGGGCTGAAAAATTGGGCCTTAGGCACTGGTGCTGGTGCCACAACACTGCAACCCCTCACAGACACTCTAGTTGGAACGCAGGAACGAGCCCTGCTGCAAAGTATTGCATCAAAAATTGTAATTACACGCCCCTGTTAGACAGGGGCAGAAAAATTGGGCCTTAGGCACTGGTGCTGGTGCCACAACACTGCAACCCCTCACGGACACTCTAGTTGGAATGCAGGAACGAGCCCTGCTGCAAAGTATTACATCCAAAATTGTAATTACACGCCCCTGTTAAACAGGGGCTGAAAAATTGTGCCTTAGGCACTGGTGGTGGCGCCCAGAACCAAAAATGTTCTTACAAGCTATCAGCCTGATGATTGAGGAGGAAGAGGATAATTACTCAGGGATAGTCACTCAGCATCAGCATAGGCAGTCTTTGAAGGGATCTGAGATTTCAAAAAAAATTATTCGGTTACATCAGCATCAGGTGCTTGGTAGCTGGTGGTGATCCAAGACTGATTCATTTTTATGAAGGTCAGTCGATCGACCGAGTCGGTGGACAGACGCACCCTGTGATCGGTTACCACGCCTCCAGCAGCACTGAATGTGCGTTCCGAAAGAACGCTGGATGCAGGACAGGCCAGTAGCTCAATTGCATACTGTGCAAGCTCTGGCCAGTGATCCATCCTCAAGACCCAGTAACTCAGAGGATTTTCGGTGGGAAAGGTGTCCAAGTCTGATCTTGCCCCTAGGTATTCCTGCACCATGTAAAACAGACGCTGGCGATGGTTGCTGGAACCGATCATACCTTGGGGTTGCGGACCAAAAAATTGTCTGAACGCATCGGTCAGACGGCCACCTTCTCCACCGCTCCTTCTTTGACTGACCGAAGCCTCAGCAACACGTTGTCCAGAAACAGGAGTTTGTAACCTCCCAGTCTCTGGGAACGCGTTGCACAGACCTTTCTGCAAGGCCTCCCGAAGATGTTTCATCCTCTGCTCCCTCTGCGATGGCAAGATAAGGTCCGCAACCTTACCCTTGTAACGTGGATCAAGGAGGGTTGCCAGCCAGTATTGGTCCTTCTCCTTGATACCACGAATACGAGGATCCTTACGCAGGCTTTGCAGGATCAGGGAGGCCATGCAGCGTAGGTTTGCTGAGGCATTCGGTCCGGAGTCCTCTGGGTCACTAAGGACGACATGGTCCGCAGCCACCTCCTCCCAGCCACGTACAAGTCCATGTGTTTCTTGGGACTGATCCCTTAAAGACTGCTGCTGATGCTGAGTGCCAGGCTCCACCTCCATACTGACACAATCTTCCTCCTCCTCCTCCTCGTCCTCTTCCTGTGTGATCGGCGGGCACGCAGGAACACTGTCTGGATAAAGGGGGCCTTGAGAGCTAAGGAAGTCCTCCTCTTCCTGCCTCTGTTCTGCCTCAAGTGCCCTGTCCATTATTCCACGCAGCGTGTGCTCCAACAGGGGGTGGGTCATGACGTGAGACGTCAGACGGGAAGGGAGGAGCTGGAGATGTGTCTGCGAGCGGGCGTCCTGGCGGTCTCTCTCCCATAACAGCGCGAGGGGACGGGGCTGCCGTGAGGTACGAGGAGACAACAGCAATTCGGGTGAACGAAAGCTCGGGAGTGGGAGCAGAACGAAGACACCCGAGGTGGTAACGACCCGGGCTTCTCCCTCCGGGACCCCGTTCGCTCTACCCCCCCCTCTCTCTCTACCTGGCTCTGTTAGCATGGAGGGGAAAACTCACCCGGCGGATCCTGCAGTGAGGAACGTACAGTGAGAGCAACAAACTACGACAACAGAGGCATAATGAAGGTCGGTTGGTAAAAGTGTTACTTGGTAAACAGCATTGAAGGTAAGACCATATAGAATCCTATTAGCAACAGGAAGATTTGCGGTGTTGTTATTATAGACAACAGTGAAACACACTGGACTTTTGCTATACATGCTTTTCTAAGCTGGTGAGAGGGAACGCTGAGCAACAGGATTCTGTGATATTTATTCAATGCTGTTATTACTTTCAACAACACTACAGTCAAATCAATGACATTTCAGGAAACACTCTATCTACCGATCGCAACTTTCATTACATTGGTAAATAACAGGGGGAAGACCCTTGAGACATAGTGTTCAAGGTGAAGAGTCTCATATTTAATAACGGTTAATACTGCACTATCTCCTTGTTATTCTACCTGTTCAGCATAGGGGAAGGGAAAACGGGCAATAGCTTGACGGCTAAAAACATAAAGGTATAATCCTTGTCAGTATTTTTTTCCTTTATCAATACTTTTTTCTGTTATGCATGGACGGCTTGGATTAAGTGGAAATAAATACTTAGCATGACAAACCCGGGTAAATCTTCCCAACGCTGATAGAAGGATCTGTTTGTAGTATTTGAAGCTCCCACATCATTGGCTATAACCTATACCACACAGGTATTAGCTAGGGCCGAGAGGCGCAGGCATTGTGCACCCCATATTTGTTCAAATACGCCATCATAATCATTAGTAATTTTTTCTAGTGTCTAAACCGGGGAAAGATTCTGGGGTCTGCCCAGGGCACTAATCATACTGCCAACACCATTTAAGGATTGATCGATAAATTTACTACCACTGTAATCTCGGACTCTTTTGGAAGACCTATGAGCACCAGATATATTGATAGTATACAAGTGGGCAAGACCATTAACTATACCAAAGTTACTTTTACATCATCTAAGGTACTCCGGCCTTACACTTGATTATTGTGACACCATCAAAAAATCTGGACGGGCTTTAGGAAGTATAAAGAAGGGGTTGACAGTAGAAACTAGCCCTTACTTTAATGGTGGCGAAGGTACCGAGAACACTAGATTAACCAAGATCAGTTAATAATAAGAACGTTTTATATTATAAAATATTGTTTAAATTAAATTACAGTGACTAGAACCTATAATTATCCTAATAAGGAGAACAGTATGAGTAGAAATACATCTAAAGCGGGCAAGGGGGGCCCTCCAAAAACACCACAGGATAATTTGTCTGGAAGCGAAGCTGGAAGTACCATCAAGCAATACCTGGCAAAGGGGGCAAGTCCGGGGAGCGCCCATCGGGAGACCCAAGCAACAGCTATGACAGATAAAAAGAAGAAGGGGTCTAATGGAAGGGGGGACCAGACCCCCGACCATTCAAGAGACGATCTATCAATCGATAACACTCTTGAACTATCTATAAGAGACGAATATAGACAGGAGCCACAACCCCCCTCCAAAAACGAAATTGCAGAAATGCTAAAAGCACTTGAAAACTCAATTAAGATGGAGATAGGGATGCTTAGGACAGACATGGGCAACCTACTGACCAGAGTTGAGAAGGCTGAAGACAAAATGGACGAACAAGAGCGGGAAATCCTTGAATTAAAAGAACAAATCAAAAAAACCCAACAAAATCAGATAAGAATTTGCCACAGATTAGAGGATCAGGAAAACTGAGACCGCAGACAAAACCTGAGAATCCGGGGGGTCCCGGAAAAGGGGGGAGAGGATTTAAGAAGGACTGTAGCAGAAATCTTCAGCCCCCTACTGGATCTGGAAGGAGGTGGCTTCCCTAAAATAGAGCGGGTACACCGGGTTGGAAGGTTTGACACTAGAAGAACAGAAAGAAGCCGCGACATTGTAGTGAGGTTCAGGTTCTACGAAGACAAGGAAAAAATCTGGGTAAAACTGAGAGGGCAAACCCCTCTCCAATACGAAGAGGCAAGAATTCAAGTATTCGCGGACCTAGCCAAGGACACTCTGGCAAGAAGGAGACATCTGAAACCTCTACTGGAACAAATGACAAATCAAAATATTAAATATACATGGGGGTTCCCGGCTTGCCTCTTAGGAAGTAAAGATGGCAGAACAGCAAGATTAAGATTCCCGGGAGAATTAGAGGAATTTTGCGAGAAATTGGGCCTCCAGGTGCCCCCGCAGTTGGACTGGTCTAATGAAAGATGGATAGAACTAGGCGTGGGAATGGCCTAAGACAAGGTGGAAGCTAGCAGGGGTTATGGTGGGAGGGGGGGGGGGGTGAGGGAGGGCCAGAAAAGGGACAAATATCATTTGAATAAAATACGGCACGTCAACAGCTCCACCTTTAGAGGTGGAGACCAACTGGTGGGTTACGATATACGAGACCCACATTGGTCTAAGGGTCTAGAGATGACCAGAAAGGGGAAGGGGTGGATAGGGGGCGGAGGGAGGGATGGGGGGGGAGGAAAGGGGGGGATGGCAGGGCAAGGGGGAGGAACAAGGGTATCTCTCCAAGGTCTAAGATAGAATGGGGCGAAGCGGAGGTAGAAAAATGACATCAAATACAATAAAATGTATAACGTATAATGTCAAAGGCCTAAATATGGCCAACAAAAGAAGAAGCATTTTTAATGAGCTTAGACTCCTTGGACCGGAGGTGGTATTCCTCCAGGAAACACATATATCACATCAATCAAAACTGAGATTGTTTTCGGGGGAGTACCCGATCTGGTACCAAGGAGATACTATCTCAAGCAGAACACGGGGTGTGGCCATTGGATTTGCAAAATGTACCAGGTTTGTGCTGGAAGAGAGATTAGTTGATACAGAAGGTAGATATATATTCTTGAGAGGTAGACTTTATGGAAAAGAATATACATTGGCTAATATATACGTGCCAAATAAAAACCCGATAGAGTACATAATAAAAACTTTGGAGAAGTTAACGAAGTTTAGACAAGGGCATCTGATATTAATGGGGGATCTTAACTTTTGCATGGATCCGGGTCTAGACAGTATGGCTCGTGCACGGGAGAGGAACAGTGTTCAATTAAACAAGTTGAAGCAAAAGCTCGCCAGACTGCAGCTGGTAGACATATGGAGAGTGCAACATCTAAGGAGAAGGGATTACACGTTCTATTCACCCGTGCACGAATCGTACTCCCGGATCGACTACGGACTGATAGACCACAGAGAAATAGAGAAGGTGGTAGATTCCTGGATAGGAAATATAACTTATTCAGACCATGCACCAATGACCATAGAAATAAAAATAGGTGAAAAGAGTAGACCTCCAGGGCAGTGGCGCTTAAATGAAGATCTGATAGGCGGGGACGAAGGGTTCAATAGAATTAGTAAAGAACTTAGGAACTACTTCACGAGCAATGACACGGGAGAAGTATCCGGCTCCACCTTGTGGCAGGCCCATAAAGTTTACATCAGGGGGATATTAATCGAGATAGGGGCAAGAAAGAAGAAAGAGAGAGGTGAGGAAAAGCAAAAATTAATAGAGGAACTGGCCAGCCTTGAACGGAAACACAAGGCACAAGCAGGACAACCTCCCCCAGTGCTATATAAACACATAGTCATTAAAAGGGCTGAGCTAAAAATTTTAATGGAACAGGAAGTAAGATCAAAATTTAGTAAGATTATAGGGGATAGGTACCGGTGGGCCAATAAACCAGGTAAACTCTTAGCGAATATAGTGCAAAAGCGGAAAGCAAGGAATTTCATAGAAAAAATCCAGACTAAAGAGGGACATATAAAGTACTCTTCCAAAGAAGTAGCGGAGGTTTTTAAAAACTATTATCAGGAGTTATACTCAGTTCATAAACAGGACACCTCTCTTAATATGAAAGAGAGAAATAATAATTATTTAGAGAAGGCAAAACTACCTAAGATCTCAGAAGATGAAAGAGAGTACATGGAAGCCCCAATTACTGAAGAAGAAGTAAGGAAAGCAATAGCAGGTATGGCATCAGGGAAAAGTCCTGGCCCGGACGGATTTACATTAGCCTACTATAGGAAATTTAAAGAAATATTGATTCCTAGGTTGTGCCAGTATTTCAATGGGCTGGGAGAGGATTACGATATGAGCCAGGAGGCATTAAAGGCTGCTATCACGGTTATTTTGAAGGAGGGAAAAGATAAAACACTTTGCTCAAGTTATCGTCCCATCTCCCTTCTCAACACTGACACAAAACTCTACGCAAAAATATTGGCTGAGAGGTTAAAGGGATCAATGAACGCCCTGGTCAGCCCAGACCAGGTGGGTTTCGTTACTAAAAGGGAAGGGAAAGACAACGGGGTCAGGACACTACTCTTGCTACAAAAAACGAGGGAGAATGAACCCCCAGGGCTACTTCTCTCGATTGACACCGAAAAGGCCTTCGACAGGGTAGACTGGGGGTTCATGTTCCAGACCCTGGGGATCATGGGGTTTGGTCCCAAAATGTGTCAGAGGATTAAAACTCTGTACCACCACCCGACGGCAATGGTGGGAGTGAATGGAGTTATGTCTCAGCCATTGGAAATGGGGAATGGTACGAGGCAGGGGTGCCCTCTGTCCCCGTTGCTCTTTGTCCTTACTATGGAGCCTCTCCTGGCAACAATACGCGCTGACCCGGAAATAAGGGGTATCAAGATCGGAGAAGATGAGCATAAAGTCGCAGCTTATGCCGACGATGTATTATTTTATATATCGGACCCTGAAACCACAATGCCCAAGTTAATCAAGGCCCTAAGGGAATACGGGGAGCTGTCTAACTTCCAAATAAATATGGCAAAATCGGAAATATTAAACATAAATTTAAAGAAAACAGAAATTGGTATACTGAAAAAAAACCATAGCTTCAGATGGACTAAAGAACTAACGTACCTTGGGATTAAGCTAGCCAACTCAACAAAAAAAATATTCACAATAAATTATTTACCTCTTCTAGATAAAATCAGAGCCGACTGTAAAAACTATGCTAAGAAAGCTATCTCATGGATCGGGCGCATCAATGTAGTTAAAATGGTACTACTCCCCAAGATTACATACGTGTTCCAGATGATACCGCTACCACTACCCTTATATTATCTGAGAAAGTTAAAAAACATAATAATGAGCTTCATTTGGAAAAATAAAAAACCTAGAGTCTCTTTCAAGACTCTAAAACATAAGAAAACACACGGGGGCCTGGCTGTGCCAGACGTTCAGAATTATTACAAGGCGGCAGTACTGGCTAGACTAGTAGAATGGGCAAAGCGAGCAAATGAAAAACGCTGGGTAAAAATAGAAGAATATCTTAGTAAAGCAGCACTGGGAAGTTTGATATGGAACCCTCCTCACGCCAGAACTTTAGGAGAAAACACACACATAATAACACGGAATGCACTTAAAATATGGGATGGGGTGTATAAGAAATTAAACGGGAACTATAATTCACCATTATTAGCACTTATAGATAATAATCTTTTCCCGCCAGGATTAGAAACTACGGGAGGAAAAGAACCACTTTGGGGAAATGCACAATTGAGACATATTATAAAGGAGGGTAAAATTTTGACACTACAAGAAATTCGGAATGGTAGAGAGGCACGTGGGTTGGACGAATGGCGGTATTTCCAGGTGTGTCACTTTGTGGGTAAGCTTCCAGTCCCGATAAGGGAAGGGGATAATTTGACGGACTTCGAAAGACTATGCGACATAGAAGACCCGAGAAATATTGTCTCAAAAATCTATAAGGCTTTGATGAATACTGATCGGCTGGAGATACCCCCATTCATAAGCAAATGGGAGAGGGAATTAGGCACAAAGAAAGGGGAAAACACAATCAAAAGAATTCTTAAAATGATTTGTAACTCAGCAGTTGATGTACGGACAGCCGAAATGAACTATAAATGTATAAGTAGAAGCTACTTTACTCCAGAGATAACAAGTAAATTTCAAAATAGGTCTGCTCTATGCTGGCGGGGCTGCAACGAAATCGGAACGATGGCGCACCTTTGGTGGCTATGCCCTAAAATACAATATTTCTGGAGTAAAGTACTTGACCTAGTAAAGAAAATAACAGGAATAGAAGTGCCAGGAGACCCATGGGAGGTCCTGTTTCATGGGGGTGTCGGAGATATTAAAAAATATAAGCAATCATTGGTTCCCCACCTCTTGAACGCCGCAAAGCGAGTAATCCCGAAGAACTGGCAGAAGAAGGAGAGCCCTGAGATATGGGAATGGATAGATGCAGTAGAAGAAACTTATTACTTTGAGACGAGGACAAGCTTGGAAGAGGAAACGAGAAATGTGAGCTCAGTGGAGTGGGAACGCTGGGTGGAATTTAAAAAGATGTGGTGTAGAATGTATTAATTAACGCCTCAGAAAAGGGACAAGGGGAAATTAGACCTTGGAGAGATAAGAGGGGGAGGGAGGGGGGAGGGGATGGGCGAGAAGGGAGGGAGGGGGCAAATAGATAAGGTAACTCTGCAGAATTATCTACTGTAGGACCTTCTCAGACAATAGAGATATGCGACCGGATACGCTACATGGGGGTCTTAATGGGCTATTTTCTTACGTTGTTCTTCTTTTTTTTTGATATGGCAAGAGTCACAATGATGAGACAAAAGAGAGCGGGCTGGAAGACAAATGAACTGCAAAGTTGATTCAATGCCTCTCTATATGGTCGACTGAATGTGACAAAAATAAAAAAAGAAGAGAAAAAAAAAAAAAAAGATATTGATCCGATCAGATACTATACCACTAAGTGAGGTGCATGCTGCGTGGGTGTCAGCGGTACTGGCGCTAACCTGATGCTGCCTGGGGAGACGCAGACCCTATCTGACCCTAAAACCTAAGTTATATCACTGCCGGGCGATCAGGGGGCTAAACCTTTATTAGGTGATAAACGGCGGGTGCCCTGACACTATAAAAAATAAACTAACTAACCAGCGTCACCCGTAACAGTTATACAGTGATCATTGGTGAAAGGGTTAACTAGGGGGCAATCAAGGGATTAAAACCTTTATTAGGTAGTATATGGGGGTCTCTGACGCTGACGGACGGCGAACCTATATATTTACCTCCCTAACTAGCGTCACTAGTGACACTAATACAGCGATCAGAAAAACGATTGCTTAGTGACAGTGGGGACGGGGTGATCAAGGGGTTAAAACTCTATTAGGGGGGGTTAAGGGGGGTACCCTAGACCTAAAGGGGGCTAACACTAACAGCCCTACCACTTCTAACTGTCTTAAACTGACACCAATGCAGTAATCAGAAAAAAAAACTGCTATTGGTGTCACTGTGATGGGGGGGGGGGTGTGATTAGGGCGTGATCAGGGGGGTGATGGGGGGTGTAAAGTGTGCCTAGTGTGTTTTAGTGTAAGTGTGTGTGTTGTGCACTTACTCAGATGTCTTCTCTCCTCGGCGCCGGAACGGAAAATACCGAGCCGAGGAGAGATGACATCACTACCTCTGCCGCTGTTTACTATACAGCAGCAGAGGAAGATTCTCATTCGTTGGAAGCGATCGCGAGGGGATGGCCACGAATGAGTGGTCTCCCCCTCAGCCTGGATCATTCCCCTAACAATGCCGACCGCCTCGGGCACCAGGGCACCCGCGGGAGGCAGATCACCTACCAGGTACGTGATTTTGCCTGCCTGTGCCAGTCTGCCGCAGTATATCTGCGTTAGGCGGTCAGCAAGTGGTTAAATACTTTCTTCAGCTCTGTGTATACAAAGGAGCATGGGAGAGCTCAAGTCCATATTGCGGATGGTATTGACACAGCCACAAATAATCCACAATGGCTCAAAAGTGATATGGTCCAGAAATATTTCTATAGAATAAAGGTGGTTAAAGCACCTGGATGGATGGCATCCACACACAGATCTTAAAATAATTGAGCTCTGTCATTTCAAAGTCATTATTTCTAATTGTTAGGGACTTGTTAACGACTGGAATAGTACCACTGGAGAGACGAACACGTGGACATCCTGTCCTTCCATATTAACAGGAAGATAATAGAAGTCCCTCTTTCAGACCTCCGCCCCATAGGTATGATTATAGGGACGATTATAGGCATTATTTATCCAGGAATGATTCCACCTCCAGAACACCTATCTGTACCTATAACCGCTTCCATCCCTTACAAGAGAGGGAACCTAGAATGTCCGGCCCTGATCCTTATCGTTATGACAACAGGGAAGATGATTTATGTACCAGATCCCCGTATAGCTATAATCAAAGCTATCCTGGACCTTCCTACCATTCGGATTTTCCCAAATCCATGGAAGACCTTTCCACCCACTCAGAAAGAAAAGAGGCACCAGAGGGGGAGGAGGGTCCAAGGCAAAAAGAAAAAGAACATGATCGGGGCAGGCATTTTCAACCTCAGTTCAGTTGTTTTGACCGATGAGGAGAAATATGTCTTGGATAAGGGACTCAAATTTGTGCCCCCCAAAACCCTCAACAAGTTCTCCATGTTTATTGATGTACAAAAATTCATCCGCAAACTTAGTATCCAGAGACATTTTCTCACTCAACCTTCCAATAACAGTTTACATGGTTCAGATAGTCCTAATGTACATACTGGATTATCTAATCCATCATTGTTTAACCCCCCAGGCACTATGGTGCCATCCATTTGTGTATTCCGCAGTTTAGTATTACAAGATCTAGACTTATTGCCCAATAGAAAAATATACACTGATCCCAATATAAAGAAAGGTTTAACCCCTTCCCGCCGAGCGTACGCAGATGTGCGTACTCGGCTTTTCGGGGTTATACCGGGATGATGCCCGCAGCTGCAGGTACCGCTTTTACAGCGGGCGATCGGCTTTCCGGGTATAACAACCGATTCGACTAAAAGCTGCTCGGCCGTTATACCGGAGCAGTGGAAGGGGACGCCCCCCCCCTCCCACCGCGTCCCGCCGCTGTTACCGGGCCTCCCGTTCGATCAGGAGGCCCGGTGACCAATCCGCTGCCTCCGGCAGCTGGGGGCGGGCAGCTTCATTCCAGTCTTCTAAATGTAAACGCGGAAGCGACACCATGACGTCATTTCCCGTTTACTCGGCTGCCAATGGTGCCGATTTTAAAAAGATACACAGTATTCAGAATCACAGTTTTCAGCGATCTGAATACTTTGAAGTGCAAAGGAGGGATCGGGGGTCTTTTAGACCCCCGATCCCTCCATAAAGAGTACCTGTCACCACCTATTACTGTCACAAGGGATGTTTACATTCCTTAGCAATAGGGATGAGCCTAACACCCCCCGGTTCGGTTCGCACCAGAACCTGCGAACGGACCGAAAGTTCGCACGAACGTTAGAACCCCATTGACATCTATGGGACTCGAACGTTCGAAATCAAAAGTGCTCATTTTAAAGGCTAATTTGCATGGTATTGTCCTAAAAAGGGTTTGGGGACCCGGGTCCTACCCCAGAGGACATGTATCAATGCAAAAAAAACTTTTAAAAACGGCCGTTTTTTCGGGAGCAGTGATTTTAATGATGCTTAAAGTAACAAAAAAAAAAGTGAAATATTCCTTTAAATATCGTACCTGGGGGGTGTCTATAGTATGCCTGTAAAGTGACGCGTGTTTCCCGTGTTTAGAACAGTCCCTGCACCAAATGTAATTTTCAAAGGAAAAAATCTCATTTAAAACTGCTTGCGGGTTTAATGTAATGTCGGGTCATGGCAATATGGATGAAAATCAGTGAGACAAACGGCATGGGTACCCCCCAGTCCATTACCAGGCCCTTTGGGTCTTGTATGGATATTAAGGGGAACCCCGCACCCAAATTAAAATAAGGAAAGGTGTGGGGCCACCAGGCCCTATATACTCTGAACAGCAGTATACAGGCGGTGCAATAAATAAACAATACTTCCGCGCCTTTGGTAAAAAATAAAAAAAATAAATTGGTAAGTGTAAAACCACACACTCAAAAAAACCGTAAGTACAAGCTGCTCCCCTTAGTTTGAATAGAACAATCAAACAAGCAATAGTGTATAATAGGGGGCGCTAGAGACCTAACAAACATATGCTTCTGCCAATATGTGCACACACTAACCAAATCAACCTCAGTGAACTGAATAGTGCTGATTGTGCTAAACTAAAAGTATCACAAACACATATTTTATGCTGCAAATAAAATACAAAATACAGTGAAAAAATTAATAAATAAAGAATCCAGTGAAAAAAATTATACGAAATTCTTGGTGCAAGTGAAATAAATAAATCGTGGTGTCTGATAGTCCCAATCCATTGAAGAGATCAGAGAAAAACAGTTGAAACCAACATCACAGCAGACACATGGATCCTCACAGATGCAACAATTTATGCGTTGATATAAAGATTCCGTCACCCAAGAGGAAACAACACCTAAAGGTAGTAGATGGTACTTTAGGCATTGAACCCTCCCGTCCCATTCATTCAGGATAGGAAATATGAGAAACAAAAAGGGATCTTCATAGCGTAAAACCGTTTAATATAAAATTAGAGAACAATAAAATAGCCAATTGGCCTCTTACATTGATCGGTGCCTACCCGGCACTGGGACTGCTCGCATGTCAGGGTGAGTAGAGTCAGGAACCCTTCGCATCACATCGCACATGCGGCGTGCGTTCCACTCCGTGCGTCTAGCTAACCAGCTAATCCGGAAGTAGGTGGGACGATTCTGGACATGTGACCACGTACCGCTCCGACGTACGTTTCGTTTGTGAACGTCTTCAGGGAAGCGTACATTGGTCACTAAGCGACTAATTTATATAGGGAATGAGGGCGGGTAGATTAGTAACAATACTCCGCCTTTGTGTCAATAAAGTTCGTTTGCTGAACACTGTGCACAAACCAACCAGTGGAATCTCCCCCTGGTGGTTATATGCCACAGTGCTTCAGATAAAGAAAAAAAATTCTTTAGTATTACATACCATAACTGTACAGCATTAAATGGCAGGAAAACAGTGAGAGATGTTATATTATAAATATTACTACATATAACAATTGCAATATTAATGTTAATTAGTTCGTTGGAAAGGACTAGAATAAATCCCGTCATTCAGAGCAGTCTCAGTCTCGGTTTCACAATAGCTGGTAAATGATAAGCACATTTAAACATACTCCATTGGAACCACAATAAATTGTAATAATTTTACTTAATGTTAAAAATCTTGGACTATATTTTAATAAAAAATGATAACCACATAACCAGTCACATCAAGGTTCAAAAAATGCTTACTGTTATAATTGTGATTAATCGTTTGTTAAAAAACAATTGAGGTCTATGTCTATGTTCATCCCATACGGTTGCATACTTTGTAGCTTATAAAGCCAATATGTTTCATTTTTGGATACTGTCCTTTTCATATGAGTACCCCTCCAGTCCCTTGTTACTTTATCAATCCCATAAAACGTACATAGTGATGGATCGCTGTTATGGTACATTTTGAAGTGTCTGGAGACACTATGGTTGGGGTAGCCATTTTTTATATTCGCAAGATGTTCACCAATTCTTACTTTGAGTTGACGTGTGGTTCTGCCCACGTACTGTAAGGAACATGGACATTCCAATACATAAGTCACGTGGTCAGAATCACACGTGATTAATGGTTTAATATTAAACTGTTGTTGGGTGACCACAGAATTGAATTGGGATTTCTTTTTCTTGGAGCCCGGTTTTCTTGTTATTTTGCATGCATTGCACCTAGTGCAGTAATGGAATCCAGATCCATCCAAGAACGTAGATGGTTTCCTGGGTGGGTCCGGTACATTGGGGGCTAGTCGGTTCCTGAGAGTGGGGGCCCTACGGTATATGAATTTTGGTTTCTTTGGTAAAGAGGACTGTAAATCTTTGTCTTTTAACAGAATTGGCCAGAATTTCTTGAAAATACCCTCCACTGTTCTATATTGTCGATGGAAGCCTGACAGAAAAGCGCATTCATCTTTGTATTCTTTTTTTGGTTTAGGAACCAGCAAAGTTTGTCTATTCATATTTGATACCTGGACTACCAGCTTCTCCAAAACATGGGCTGGGTAGCCCTTTTCCAGGAATCTGGCAGTGAGGGTATCTGCTTGTGCAAAAAAATCTTTATCATTTTGACAATTGCGCCGTAAGCGCATGTATTGCCCTTTGGGTACAGCCCCAATCCATTGCAGATGGTGGCAACTATGTGTAGGGACATAGGCGTTGCGGTCGGTTTCCTTAAAAAATGTTTTTGTACTTATAGTGGAACCCTGTTTGAGAAGTGTTAAATCCAAATAATTTACTGTTGTTAGGTGAAGATCTGCTGTGAATCTTAGATTGTATTCATTATGATTCATACCATCCATAAATTCACCAAAACTTTCCTTAGTTCCCTCCCACAAAATGATGACATCATCTATGTACCTTTTGTACAACAGAAGTGATTTGGGTCTGTTATTAAAAATGGTTTCTGATTCCCATTTGTTTAATGTGATATTCGCCACACTTGGAGCATAACGAGCTCCCATGGCAACTCCACCTATTTGGTTATAATACTCATTAAGCGCCCAAAAATAGTTATTCCCCATAGCCATAGATAAACCTTCCAGTAAAAATTCAATTTGCGATTTTTTTTAAAGTGGACTTATTTGTGAAGGCCCACCTCACTGCTTCCAACACATCTGTCTGCCGTAGGTTGGTATACAGTGACTCGATGTCTATTGTCACTAGTAAAGTTTGGTTAGTGACTACCACAGATTGTAGCAAGGTGATGAGCTCCCTGCTGTCTTTGAGGTAGGATTGGCTCTGTGGAACAAGAGGCTGGAGGAAGGTGTCCAGATATTCCCCCACCCTCGAGTACAGAGAGCCAATCCCACTCACTATTGGGCGGCCTGGTGGGTTCTCCTTATTTTTGTGTATTTTCGGCACAATATATAATACCGGGATTCTGGGTGTAGTCAAGTCAAGGTAATCTGCTTCCTTCTGATTTAAGATTTTTTTATTCGTTCCTTTACTAATCCATGTTGATAGTTCCTTTTTTAATTTTGTGGTGGGGTTGGATTTGAGTAACTTATATGTTGTAGTATCCCTCAGTAATCTTTGCATTTCTTTGTTGTAATTTTCTTTGGTTAATATCACCAGCCCTCCCCCCTTGTCTGCGGGTCTTACCACTATCTGTTTATTTTCTTCCAAATTTTTAATGCCTTCCCATATTTTTTGATTATTTTGTTGTTTGGATGTTTCTATTAGGCGTAACTCATCCTGAACCATGTTCCTAAATACTTCTATGTATTGGTTTGAACCTTTCTTAGGATTAAAAACAGAGCTATTTTTCAAACTACTATGTACAAATGGGTCCTCCGTCTCTTTAATGGTAGGGTTGGTTTTATGGCCTGAAAAATGTTTCCTTATATTTAATTTTCTTATATATTTTTCAATGTCTATAAACAGATTAAATTTGTCTATATTTTTGTTTGGTGCAAATTTCAATCCCTGTGATAAAACTTCCAATTCTGACTCAGAAAACTCTAAATTGGTTAAATTAAATAGCCCGGATTTTAGCTGTTTCTCTTCCTTTTTTCTTTCGCCCTCTGCCCCTTCTTCCTCTCTTTCTGCTTGCTCTGAATAGCCATGTTGGGGGTTGGTTGGAATTCTGTATGGCTCTTTCCAATCCCTCCATTCCCCCCCTCCTTGTGGTGGATAACTGTTGTATCCTGGTCTACCCCTAAAATTGCCCCTTTGGTGTCCCCTCGGGGGTCTGTAGGGATATTGATTACGGTTATGGGTATAGTAACCATAATCAGGGGGTCTATAATCTGTGGGGGCAGGTCTGTTGTAATTTTGTCCCCTATAGGGGGATTGGTAGACTGGTGGGTACGTATGGGGATGAGATTTGATTGTATTATTTTGGCTATAGCTTTCCTTTTTGTGGGCCCTCTGGGGTGTACCCGCATCCCTTCTCGTATTTGGTGCCAGATTGGCTACCGTATTGTGCACTTTAATCTCCCTTTCTGCCAATGAGTCCTGGGGAGGACCTGTTTGTAGATTATCCTGCCATTTATATAAGACAGCAGGGAGCTCATCACCTTGCTACAATCTGTGGTAGTCACTAACCAAACTTTACTAGTGACAATAGACATCGAGTCACTGTATACCAACCTACGGCAGACAGATGTGTTGGAAGCAGTGAGGTGGGCCTTCACAAATAAGTCCACTTTAAAAAAATCGCAAATTGAATTTTTACTGGAAGGTTTATCTATGGCTATGGGGAATAACTATTTTTGGGCGCTTAATGAGTATTATAACCAAATAGGTGGAGTTGCCATGGGAGCTCGTTATGCTCCAAGTGTGGCGAATATCACATTAAACAAATGGGAATCAGAAACCATTTTTAATAACAGACCCAAATCACTTCTGTTGTACAAAAGGTACATAGATGATGTCATCATTTTGTGGGAGGGAAGTAAGGAAAGTTTTGGTGAATTTATGGATGGTATGAATCATAATGAATACAATCTAAGATTCACAGCAGATCTTCACCTAACAACAGTAAATTATTTGGATTTAACACTTCTCAAACAGGGTTCCACTATAAGTACAAAAACATTTTTTAAGGAAACCGACCGCAACGCCTATGTCCCTACACATAGTTGCCACCATCCGCAATGGATTGGGGCTGTACCCAAAGGGCAATACATGCGCTTACGGCGCAATTGTCAAAATGATAAAGATTTTTTTGCACAAGCAGATACCCTCACTGCCAGATTCCTGGAAAAGGGCTACCCAGCCCATGTTTTGGAGAAGCTGGTAGTCCAGGTATCAAATATGAATAGACAAACTTTGCTGGTTCCTAAACCAAAAAAAGAATACAAAGATGAATGCGCTTTTCTGTCAGGCTTCCATCGACAATATAGAACAGTGGAGGGTATTTTCAAGAAATTCTGGCCAATTCTGTTAAAAGACAAAGATTTACAGTCCTCTTTACCAAAGAAACCAAAATTCATATACCGTAGGGCCCCCACTCTCAGGAACCGACTAGCCCCCAATGTACCGGACCCACCCAGGAAACCATCTACGTTCTTGGATGGATCTGGATTCCATTACTGCACTAGGTGCAATGCATGCAAAATAACAAGAAAACCGGGCTCCAAGAAAAAGAAATCCCAATTCAATTCTGTGGTCACCCAACAACAGTTTAATATTAAACCATTAATCACGTGTGATTCTGACCACGTGACTTATGTATTGGAATGTCCATGTTCCTTACAGTACGTGGGCAGAACCACACGTCAACTCAAAGTAAGAATTGGTGAACATCTTGCGAATATAAAAAATGGCTACCCCAACCATAGTGTCTCCAGACACTTCAAAATGTACCATAACAGCGATCCATCACTATGTACGTTTTATGGGATTGATAAAGTAACAAGGGACTGGAGGGGTACTCATATGAAAAGGACAGTATCCAAAAATGAAACATATTGGCTTTATAAGCTACAAAGTATGCAACCGTATGGGATGAACATAGACATAGACCTCAATTGTTTTTTAACAAACGATTAATCACAATTATAACAGTAAGCATTTTTTGAACCTTGATGTGACTGGTTATGTGGTTATCATTTTTTATTAAAATATAGTCCAAGATTTTTAACATTAAGTAAAATTATTACAATTTATTGTGGTTCCAATGGAGTATGTTTAAATGTGCTTATCATTTACCAGCTATTGTGAAACCGAGACTGAGACTGCTCTGAATGACGGGATTTATTCTAGTCCTTTCCAACGAACTAATTAACATTAATATTGCAATTGTTATATGTAGTAATATTTATAATATAACATATCTCACTGTTTTCCTGCCATTTAATGCTGTACAGTTATGGTATGTAATACTAAAGAATTTTTTTTCTTTATCTGAAGCACTGTGGCATATAACCACCAGGGGGAGATTCCACTGGTTGGTTTGTGCACAGTGTTCAGCAAACGAACTTTATTGACACAAAGGCGGAGTATTGTTACTAATCTACCCGCCCTCATTCCCTATATAAATTAGTCGCTTAGTGACCAATGTACGCTTCCCTGAAGACGTTCACAAACGAAACGTACGTCGGAGCGGTACGTGGTCACATGTCCAGAATCGTCCCACCTACTTCCGGATTAGCTGGTTAGCTAGACGCACGGAATGGAACGCACGCCGCATGTGCGATGTGATGCGAAGGGTTCCTGACTCTACTCACCCTGACATGCGAGCAGTCCCAGTGCCGGGTAGGCACCGATCAATGTAAGAGGCCAATTGGCTATTTTATTGTTCTCTAATTTTATATTAAACGGTTTTACGCTATGAAGATCCCTTTTTGTTTCTCATATTTCCTATCCTGAATGAATGGGACGGGAGGGTTCAATGCCTAAAGTACCATCCAGCCTTCCAGCCTTCATGTGAACAGGCACAATCCTGTACAAGCACTAATGACTTCCTTTTAGTTAAAGAAGTCATTGGTATCTGGTAAGCAGATATCTACTACCTTCAGGTGTTTTTTCCTCTTGGGTGACGGAATCTTTATATCAACGCATAAATTGTTGCATCTGTGAGGATCCATGTGTCTGCTGTGATGTTGGTTTCAACTGTTTTTCTCTGATCTCTTCAATGGATTGGGACTATCAGACACCACGATTTATTTATTTCACTTGCACCAAGAATTTCGTATAATTTTTTTCACTGGATTCTTTATTTATTAATTTTTTCACTGTATTTTGTATTTTATTTGCAGCATAAAATATGTGTTTGTGATACTTTTAGTTTAGCACAATCAGCACTATACAGGCGGTGCAAACAAGACAGGGACTGTAGGTTTGTTGTTAAGTAGAATCTCTTTGTAATTTTGAATGGGTACATTTTTAACGTGTTTAGCTCCAGCCAAAAAATCTTTTTTAAGCTTTTTGGAAAACATAGGGAAGGGTTATCACCCCTGTGACATTTGTTTTGCTGTCTTTCCTCCTCTTCAGAAGATTTCACCTCACTTTTTGTCCCAATGAAAAATGTTTTTTGAAAATTTGGGGTTTTTTTGTGGAACAAGGATTGGAAAGCATCAGTGGAAAGGAGAATTTTTTTTCCCATATTAACTCTTACAGGAGAGAATTTCCCTTCCTAGGGGTAGATTTCATCTCACTTCCTGTTGTCTCCTTCCGTTTGCAAGTAGGAGTCGTTTGTAAGTTAGATGTTTGAAAGTAGGGTCCTGCCCTATATACTCAGCAGAAATTTGGGCCTTAGGTGTTGCTGTGGCCACAACACTGTAAGCCCTCACAGGGCCCTGCTGTGAAATATTAGATCAAGAATTGTAATTACATGCCCCTGTTGAACAGGAGCTGAAAAATTAGGCCTTAGGCACTGGTGCTGGTGCCACAACACTGCAACCCCTCACAGACACTCTAGTTGGAACGCAGGAACGAGCCCTGCTGCAAAGTATTGCATCAAAAATTGTAATTACACGCCCCTGTTAGACAGGGGCAGAAAAATTGGGCCTTAGGCACTGGTGCTGGTGCCACAACACTGCAACCCCTCACAGACACTCTAGTTGGAACGCAGGAACGAGCCCTGCTGCAAAGTATTGCATCAAAAATTGTAATTACACGCCCCTGTTAGACAGGGGCAGAAAAATTGGGCCTTAGGCACTGGTGCTGGTGCCACAACACTGCAACCCCTCACGGACACTCTAGTTGGAATGCAGGAACGAGCCCTGCTGCAAAGTATTACATCCAAAATTATAATTACACGCCCCTGTTAAACAGGGGCTGAAAAATTGTGCCTTAGGCACTGGTGGTGGCGCCCAGAACCAAAAATGTTCTTACAAGCTATCAGCCTGATGATTGAGGAGGAAGAGGATAATTACTCAGGGATAGTCACTCAGCATCAGCATAGGCAGTCTTTGAAGGGATCTGAGATTTCAAAAAAAATTATTCGGTTACATCAGCATCAGGTGCTTGGTAGCTGGTGGTGATCCAAGACTGATTCATTTTTATGAAGGTCAGTCAATCGACCGAGTCGGTGGACAGACGCACCCTGTGATCGGTTACCAAGCCTCCAGCAGCACTGAATGTGCGTTCCGAAAGAACGCTGGATGCAGGACAGGCCAGTAGCTCAAATGCATACTGTGCAAGCCCTGGCCAGTGATCCATCCTCAAGACCCAGTAACCCAGAGGATTTTCAGTGGGAAAGGTGTCCAAGTCTGATCTTGCCCCTAGGTATTCCTGCACCATGTAAAACAGACGCTGGCGATGGTTGCTGGAACCGATCATACCTTGGGGCTGCGGACCAAAAAATTGTCTGAACGCATCGGTCAGACGGCCACCTTCTCCACCGCTCCTTCTTTGACTGACCGAAGCCTCTGCAACACGTTGTCCAGAAACAGGAGTTTGTAACCTCCCAGTCTCTGGGAACGCGTTGCACAGACCTTTCTGCAAGGCCTCCCGAAGATGTTTCATCCTCTGCTCCCTCTGCTATGGCAAGATAAGGTCCGCAACCTTACCCTTGTAACGTGGATCAAGGAGGGTTGCCAGCCAGTATTGGTCCTTCTCCTTGATACCACGAATACGAGGATCCTTACGCAGGCTTTGCAGGATCAGGGAGGCCATGCAGCGTAGGTTTGCTGAGGCATTCGATCCGGAGTCCTCTGGGTCACTAAGGACGACATGGTCCGCAGCCACCTCCTCCCAGCCACGTACAAGTCCATGTGTTTCTTGGGACTGATCCCTTAAAGACTGCTGCTGATGCTGAGTGCCAGGCTCCACCTCCATACTGACACAATCTTCCTCCTCCTCCTCCTCCTCCTCGTCGTCCTCTTCCTGAGTGATCAGCGGGCACGCAGGAACACTGTCTGGATAAAGGGGGCCTTGAGAGCTAAGGAAGTCCTCCTCTTCCTGCCTCTGTTCTGCCTCAAGTGCCCTGTCCATTATTCCACACTGCGTGTGCTCCAACAGGTGGACAAGGGGGACAGTGTCACTGATGCATGCACTGTCACTGCTCACCATCCTCGTGGCCTCCTCGAATGGTGACAGGACAGTGCATGCATCCCTGATCATGGCCCACTGGCGTGGGGAAAAAAAACAAGCTCCCCTGACCCTGTCCTGGTGCCATAGTCGCACAGGTACTCATTGATGGCCCTCTGCTGCGTGTGCAGCCGCTGCAGCATGGCCAACGTTGAGTTCCACCTGGTGGGCATGTCACAGATTAGGCGGTTCTTGGGCAGGTTAAACTCCTTTTGGAGGTCCGTCAGCCGAGCACTGGCATTATATGACCAGCGGAAATGCACACAGACTTTCCTGGCCTGCCTCAGGACATCCTGTAAGCCCAGGTACCTGCCCAAGAACCGCTGCACCACCAAGTTAAGGGCGTGAGCCAAACAGGGCACATGGGTCATTTGTCCCTGTCGGAGGGCAGAGAGGAGGTTGGTGCCATTGTCGCAAACCACCATTCCTGCCTTAAGTTGGCGTGGCGTCAACCACCTCTGAACCTGCCCCTGCAGAGCTGACAGAACCTCTGCCCCAGTGTGGCTCCTGTCCCCCAAGCACACCAGCTCAAGCACCGCATGGCATCTTTTGGCCTGCGTACTTGCGTAGCCCCTTGAACGACTACGGAGCACCGCTGGTTCCGAGGAAGAGGCCATGGAGGAAGAAGAAGAGGAGGGGGTGGAGGAGAGAGGTGTGTCACAATCATTAGCATTTTGGAGGCGTGGTGGCGGAACAACCTCCAACACTACTGCACCTTGTCCTGCATCCTTCCCAGCTGCCAGCAGAGTCACCCAATGCGCCGTGAAACTTAGGTAACGTCCCTGTCCATGCCTGCTGGACCATGAGTCAGCGGTAATATACACCTTACCGCTGACCGCCCTGTTCAGCGAGGCGGAATCGCCTTCCATGAGAAAAAGTGGCGTTTGGGTACCTGCCACTGAGGAACCGCACATTCCACAAACTCACGGAAGGGGGCAGAGTCTACCAACTGAAAAGGCAGCAGTTGAAGTGCTAGAAATTTTGCCAAGCTAGCATTCAACCGCTGGGCATGTGGATGGCTGGGAGCAAACTTCTTTCGGCGGTGCAGCAGCTGGGGCAGGGAAATTTGCCTGGTACAATCTGACGTCGGTGTACCAAAAGCAGATTGCCCACAAGTACTTGGCTGTGACACACCTAATTCTACACCTTCATTCCTCTCAGTGCAGGTCTCAGAGAGGACTGGAGGTCTAGTGGGGTTGGAAATCTCAGCTGATGAGGAGCAAGGAGAGGTCCTCTTTGTTCTTTGGTGTGGGTCTTTTAGATACGCTTGCCAACGAACTGCATGGCAGGTCAACATATGTCTGGTCAAGCATGTGGTACCCAAGCGGGAGATGTTTTGGCCATGTGAGATACGCTTGAGACATATGTTGCATATAGCAGCGGTGCGATCTGATGCACTCGTCTCAAAAAAGGCCCACACCAAAGAACTTTTTGAATAACGCGCAGAGACTGCAGCGCCCTGCACATGTGGAGCTTTGGGGTGTGATGCAGTCAATGTGCTGCCCTTAGGCTGGCCCCTGGAGGGCATCCTGCCTCGTTGGTGATGTGCCGCCTCCTCCTCCTCCTCCTCTCTCCTATCAGGCACCCACGTTGAGTCAGTGACCTCATCATCCCCTCCCTCATCACTGGAGCAAACCTGGCAGTATGCTGCAGCAGGGGGAGCATGACTGCCAGATTGCTGTCCTTCTTGGGCACCCCCTCTGTCCGTGCTCATGTTACTGCCTTCATCGAGCTCAGTATCATCATCAGAGCCTTCCAAACGCTGGGCATCCTCCTGGAGCATGTACCCAACACTGTCAAACAGTTCGAGGGACTCCTCAGGAGGACATGGTGGAGCTAGGGAAGGAGTCACTGATGACATTGAGCCGAGGGAAGAGGCCGCTGCTTTGCCAGGCAAAGCACCCTGGGCATGGGTGAGAGAGGATGAGGAGGATGAGGACGGCTTGGTCATCCACTCGACCAAGTCTTCCGCATGTTGCGGCTCAACACGGCCAGCTGCCGAAAAAAAAGGCCAAGCGTGTCCCATGGCCACGTGCTGATGAGGATGCACCGTCTCCACAACCAGCACTAGACACAGAGCCTGCTTGCCCTCTCTTATTGGCTTGTGACTGTCTGCCTCTCCTTCTTGGCCTTCCAGACATACTAATGGCCTGTAGCTGCACTAAGCTGGGATATATATATATATATATATATATATATATATATATATATACTGATACTGCAGCTAGCAAAATCAACTGCCTGCCTGTAGTATGAGAACACCACCAACCTTCTACAGGTAGCTTTAGCTGAACACTGTGAGGTGGACGCACCCCACTAACTTGTAGGTTTAGCTGAACACTCTGAGCAGAACGCACTGCACTAAATGTAAATAGTCTAGCTGCCTGACCGTGGTACTAATAGGATCAAAAGAACACCAGTAATTTTCTTCAGGTAGCTTTATATACTGTAACAAGACAAGCCTGCCTGTCAGTAGGAAGATAACAGGAACGGATCTAGCTGAACACTGTGAGCAGGACGCACTGCACTAAATGTAAATAGTCTAGCTGCCTGACCGTGGTACTAATAGGATCAAAAGAACACCAGTAATTTTCTTCAGGTAGCTTTATATACTGTAACAAGACAAGCCTGCCTGTCAGTAGGAAGATAACAGGAACGGATCTAGCTGAACACTGTGAGCAGGACGCATTGCACTAAATGTAAATAGTCTAGCTGCCTGACCGTGGTACTAATAGGATCAAAAGAACACCAGTAATTTTCTTCAGGTAGCTTTATATACTGTAACAAGACAAGCCTGCCTGTCAGTAGGAAGATAACAGGAACGGATCTAGCTGAACACTGTGAGCAGGACGCACTGTACTAACTGTAAATAGTCTAGCTGCCTGACCGTGGTACTAATAGGATCAAAAGAACACCAGTAATTTTCTTCAGGTAGCTTTATATACTGTAACAAGACAAGCCTGCCTGTCAGTAGGAAGATAACAGGAACGGATCTAGCTGAACACTGTGAGCAGGACGCACTGCACTAAATGTAAATAGTCTAGCTGCCTGACCGTGGTACTAATAGGATCAAAAGAACACCAGTAATTTTCTTTAGGTAGCTGTAAATACTGTAACAAGACAAGCCTGCCTGTCAGTAGGAAGATAACAGGAACGGATCTAGCTGAACACTGTGAGCAGAACGCACTGCACTAAATGTAAATAGTCTAGAAGATAACAGGAACGGATATAGCTAAACTGAATACAGTGTATATATATATATGCAACACCTGGGATGCATATATATGCACAATACACTTTAAGTGCAGCTAACTGACTGACTGTCCTGCCTAATCTAGCTAACTCAAATGAAATGACACTGTCTCTCTCTCTCTAAGCACACCGGAACACACTGCACAGGGCCGCCGTGCAGGCGGCCTTATATACTGTGGGGCGTGTACTAAATCCCCTGAGCCATAATTGGCCAAAGCCTCCTTGGCTTTGGCCAATTACGGCTCTCTGTTCAGGCGGCGCTGTGATTGGCCAAGCATGCGGGTCATAGTGCATGCTTGGCCAATCATCAGCAAGCAATGCACTGCGATGCTGCAGTGAATTATGGGCCGTGACGCGCCACACGAATTTGGCGCGAACGGCCCATATCGTTCGCAATTCGGCGAACGACCGAACAGCCGATGTTCGAGTCGAACATGGGTTCGACTCGAACACGAAGCTCATCCCTACTTAGCAATATAATTTATCAAAATTTTTTTTTTTTTAACACAATTTATAAATATAAAAATTAATAAAATAAATAAGAAAAAAAAATTTTTTAAAGCGCCCCCGTCCCTGCGAGCTCGAGCAGCAAAGAAAACGCATACGGAAATCGTGCCCGCATATGTAAACGGTGTTCAAATCACACATGTGAGATATTGCCACGATTGTCAGAGCGAGAGCAATAATTCTAGCACTAGACCTCCTCTGTAACTCTAACCTGGTAAGCGTAAAAAAAATTTAAAGCGTCGCCTATGGAAATTCTTAGGTACCATAGTTTGTCGCCATTCCACGAGTGCGTGCAATTATAAAGCGTGACATGTTTAGTATCTATTTACTCGGCGTAGCATCATCTTTCACATTATACAAAAAAATTGGGGTAAATTTACTGTTTGTTTTTTTTAAAATTCATGAAAGTGTCCCTTTTCCCAAAAATTTGCGTTTAAAACACCGCTGCACAAATACCGTGTGATATAAAATATTGCAACAATCTCCATATTATTCTCTAGATTCTCTGCTAAAAAAATATATATAATGTTTGGGGGTTCTAAGTAATTTTCTAGCAAAAAATACGGATTTTAACTTGTAAACACCAAATTTCAAAAATAGGCTTAGTCATGAAAGGGTTAAAACAGCTCTGCGAGCGCAAAAATTTGATCATTCGTCCAGCCGACAAGGGTGGAGCGATTGTAGTGCTCGATAAGGATACCTATATTCATGAGATGGACAGAATCCTTCAAGATTCTGACACTTATATTGTATTCCTTTTGATCCAACTACTACTTTCAAGAAAAAACTATCCCTCGTTGTTAATGAAGGTTCTGCTTTGGGAATCTTGGATAAAAAAGAGAGCAGTTTCCTAGCACTGTTAGTTCCCCGTATTCCAGCTATATATTACCTACCTAAGGTACATAAGGACCCAGTCAATCCCCCTGGCCGGCCCATAGACATCGGGATTGACTCGGTGACATCCAGGATTGGTAGGTATATTATCACCTCCAACCCTTGGTGCGTATGGTTCCTTCTTATCTTAAAGACGCGGGTGACACTATTAGATTGCTCGAGTCTGTTTAATTTAGAGAGGGCATGATTTTGGTGACGGCTGATGTTTCAGTGTTATATACATGCATTCCTCACCATTTGGGCTTTCTAGCTGTGGAATATTATTTATCCCATCATACCACTCTGTCTTTATTACAGCGTAACTTTATCATGGACCTCCTTAGGTTTGCCACCAAACATAACTATTTTTGGTTTGAGAACCAATTTTACTTACAGACTAAGGGGGTTGCCATGGGGGCAAAATTTGCCCCCAGCTTGGCTAATTTATTCATGGCCAAGTGGGAGGAGGATGTCCTCTATGCCCTTAAGAGACCCGAATTGGTTCTCTGGGCTTGGTATATAGACGACATCCTCCTCCTTTGGAGTGGAGACCTTGCATCTCTGGATGAATTTATGGCTCTACTTAATTCCAATGACCGAGGGATAGGCCTCAGCTATGAGGCCAGTTTTACCTCTGTCCATTTTCTGGATTTAGAGATTATGGCTGTTGGCCAACATCTAGAATTCAGAACATACTTTAAGCCTACTGACCAGAATGGTTACATTCCAATGGACAGTTGCCATCACGCCCAGTGGCTTAAATCTGTTCCACGCAGTCAGTTTTTAAGGCTGCGACGGAACTGTACTAGGATAGAGGATTTTTCGTCCCAATCTCAAATCTTAAGAACCAGGTTCTTGGAGAAGGGATACGAGCCTACTGAATTGGATGGTGAGATACAACGGGTTTCCTCTATTGAAAGACAGTCCCTGTTAGAAATATGACATAAGGTTGCCATAGATAAATCTAAGTGGTCTTTTTTCACCACATACTCAGTGCAATATAGACAGATCCGGAATATTATTAGGAAACACTGGGGAGTCCTTCAAAACTACAGATTTCTGGGCCCAGTTATTCCAGATCAAGCAGGGGTTATTTTTAGGGGGGCTAGGTCTATTCAGGGACAGATAGCTCCCAATGTCATAGATCCTCCCAAGACCATTTCCCCTGTATGGTCTATTTCCCCTGTAGGAAGTGTAACGTTTGTCTTATCAATACCAGTGGCAGACGGAAAACGGAGACATTCCAATCTTCCGTTACAAAGCGAGTGTATCCCATGAAGCACTTTACCACCTGTGCCACTAAATTTGTTGTGTATTTACTGACTTGTCCCTGTAAAAAACAGTACATTGGGCGTACGATTAGAACCTTTTCTGTTCATGTTAACGAGCACCTGACCAACATCAGAGCCGGTAAAAACGGATCATAGTGTCCCCAGACATTATTTGAGACACCATAATCGAGATCCTACCGACACTCAATTTCTGATTATCGACAAATTTGTCCCTAATTGGAGAGGTGAGTCCCGGTTGCCTGGAGTCTCAAAATTTGAGACTTTTTGGATACATGAGTTGCGATCTTTTTCCCCTCATGGTATGAACATAGAGTGGGATATCAACTCGTTTATTAACAAGGCTTGATTCTATTATCATTTCACATTGGCTTAATTAATTTTTATTTTATACACTGGTCTATTTTGCCCCATTCATTTCACTAGTTCACTCCTTTTTGATGGGGTTCTTCCCCTCTCTTTTGGGGCTGCTCGCCCGCTCACTTGTGTCAATTTTTACATTGTTTATATTTATATATTTTATTAATTTATGAGATTAATGTGTTTTAGGTCACCTTGCGAACCTACACATCACATACCATTTAGTATATCCACCACCACATATATCGTTTCGTGGTTTTGGATATTCTATGGTTGTTATACACTTCCGGTCTTCATTTTTCTTTGTGTCCCTGCACCGTCTGTGCAAATCATTTCCGCTCACTGGATATGCCGGTGGGTGGCTCTGCTCTCTATGTTTTGAGGAGATAGAGTGCCGCCCACATGCCTTCCCACGTCATTATTATTATTATTATTATTATACAGGATTTATATAGCGCCGACAGTTTACGCAGCGCTTTTGTCATGTGTCCTGCGGTTGGTTGTCAGTTTATTAATTTGCGATTTTATTGGTTAATCCCAATGAGGCTTGGTTTGATAGACAGCTGACCACTCTCCCACCAATAGCAAGCCACAATTCATGTATGTCTAATTGATTGAGACTGATTGGATATATTTTGTATAGATATTTATATATATATATGTGCAATGTGGGGAAGCTGTTATAAGCCCCTGTAGATGTCGTATGTGGACGAAACGCGTTGGGCTACGCTTATTGCTCCCTACATTGCTTTTTATTCATTGTGATCACATTTTATTTATTTGTTATTGTGGTTTTAATAAAACCTACCTTTTTGATCCACACTATCGGAGCCCCTCTCCTCTCTTCTTTTTTACATCACTGTTTTTGATGAGAATTGTTGCTGAGGTTCCTACAAGATGTTCGTTCCCTGGTCTGGTCGGGTTCATTAAGATCCCCAGGAGTCCACTTCCAGAAGACCTTGGATCTCCACTTCCATCTGAGAGTGCCACTTCCACTTCCATCTGAGAGTGCCACGGATTAGAGTCTTAAGCTTTTACGATTCGGTGTCGCTGACATCCGGGTCCATCTGCTCTGGTAAGAGTACCCATTTGTCTTATTATCCGGGATTCATCAGTGTTGGTGTTATATATTATTTTCTGCACATCCAAGGAGATTCCCCCTTTCATTGTTGGAGGACTATTTATATTTTCCCATTTCCTGGTTTGGATTTGGGGATAGAGACTCACTTCAATATTATTATATATGTTGGACTTTATATATATATTACTATATATACTAATGCACATATTATTTGTACATTCATTCGATTAAGCGCTACATTGTTTCTTCACCCTTTGTATCGATGTCTGTCACATTTAGTGTAGAAGCTATTATTATTGGTTTCTGCGCAGTATTATTTCACTTTCTTAGTACCACTGGATTGGCTTAGGGCCAATGTGGTGCCTATATTTAAAAAAGGATCAAAGTCTTTACCAAGTAACCATAGACCTGTTAGTTTAACTTCTATAGTTGGGAAGGTACTGGAGATTTTATTAAAAGACCACAAAGATGAGTTCTTGCTGGAAAAAAATATTTTAAGCAACAGGCAGCATGCATTCATGAAAGACAGAAGTTGTCAAACAAACTTTATTTTTTTTTATGAGGAGGTAAGTAAAACCTTGGACATAGGGGTGGCTGTGGGTGAGGTATACTTGGATTTTGCAATGTGTAAGGTAAAGTCTACAGGTTTGGAAAGATCAGTTTGTAGATGGATAGAAAACTGTCTAAAAGACAGAATTCAGAGAGTAGTGGCTAATGATTGTTACTCTGAATGGTCTAAGGTTATTAGTGGTGTACCCCAAGGTTCAGTGTTGGGACCCTTACTTTTTAATATATTTATAAATGATAGGGTCTGGAATTAAAAGTACCATTTCAGTCTTTGCAGATGACACCAAGCTATGCAGTGGAATAACGTCCTTACAGGGTGTCTACAACTTACAAGCCAACAAAATTTATGTCCTTTTTTCCCACAAATAGAGATTTTTTTGGTGGTATTTGATCACCTCTACGGGTTTTTTTGCACTATAAAAAGAGTGACAATTTTGAAAAAAAAGTTTTCTTACTTTCTGCTATAATATATACCCAAAAAAAATATATATAAAAAAACTAATTTATTTATCAGTTTAGGCCAATATGTATTCTTCTACATATTTTTGGTAAAAAAAAAAAAAAAATAGGTGTATATTGATTGGTTTGTGCAAAAGTTATCGCGTCTACAAACTATGGGATGGATTTAGGGACTTTTATTCTTTTTTAATTGTTTTTACTGGTAATGGCGGTGATCTGGACCAGTGACATTATTACATTGATCAGTGCTAAAAGAATGCACTGATCAATGTATAAATAACACTGGCAGGGAATGGGTTAACACTAGGGGGCAATCAAGGGGTTAAATGTGTTCCCTCAGCATGTTCTAACTGTAGGGGTAATGGGCTGCCTGGGACATGACAGAGATAGCTGTTCCCAATCACTGGGAACAGCAGATCTTTGAAATGTCCCGTTAGAACGGGGATCCGCCTTGTTTACAATGGCAGATCCCCATTCTGCCTCTGTGTACAGTGATCACGGGGGCTGGCAGACATCAAGTCCGCCAGAACCGCGGGCGCGTGCCCGCAATCTCACATGCACGGACCGACGTATGGGTACGTCGGTTCGCGCAGGAGAGCCGACCTGCCGCAGTATAAGTGCAGCGGCTGGTCGGCTAGTGGTTAATGTTGATAAATGTAAAGTTATACACTTATGGGCTAAGAATATGCATGCATCATACATACTAGGGGGAGTACAACTGGGCGAATCCATAATGGAGGAGGATCTGGGGGTTGTGGTAGATCATAAGCTTAATAATAGCATGCAATGCCAATGTCAGAGAACCATCGTAACAAGTGCTTGTTCCCGTGCGCCAGCCGTCAGTCTTCGTTCCTCCTGATATGAACGCGTGGCAAGAACGAACAAGTCCCGGACCAGGCATGCACATTGGTGCACCTACATGAACAAGTATGCGTCAGCGCACGAACGTTCGCACACCAACAAATCTTGGCACATGGCGCCCTATTTAATTTATCAGCTTACTAGTGTCAGTGCTGGATTGTCTCAGCTCATTCCTGTATTAAGATGAGAGAGTTCCTGGATAGCCGCACTCTGAAGAAAAAACATCTTTGTTGAAGAATAAAATATCCAAAATACAATCACATGAGAAAGGAAATGCAGGGTCAAAAATTTACTAACGCGTTTCACATCATGGGATGCTTACTCATAGCTGATTCCTTTATTCCTCTTGCTGTCTTGCTTGATTGATCCTGATCCGGAAAACCCGGCTTCCTTTGACCATTCTCTCGGATTACCCCTGCATCCTTGTTTGCCTCTGCTTCCTGCTCCGACTCCGGCTTGGACTTCTGAATCCTGATGGTTCTGTCTCCTGATCTTGTACTCCGCTGCCAGTCTGTTGCCAACCACCGCCTGTCCCCAACTACGAGTCTGCCTTCTGATTGTGTACCTTGCTGCCAACACGTTGCCAACTCCTGCTTGTCCCTGACTCTGCAGGTGTTCCTGTTGGACTTTTCCTGAACTAGTCTGGTGATCAGTGCCTCACCTCCTCCACGAAGGCTCCGGTGTTCCTGTTCCTACCTGCAGGCACCTGCACCCTCCCGCTGCCCTAGCAGTTCCTATCTCAACCTCCAGGGGTGCTGGACCAGGACCGTTCAAGAGGCCACCCTCGTCATTTCGGGCTCCGCTGTAAGGTACGTGACAGTACAATCCAGCCACATGGAGTCCGAAAGGGGGGCTTCAGCTATGGATGCACTGTGCCAACAGATTGCAAACCTTACCCATGCAGTCCAGGGCCTGCAAGATGACTACCAGCGGCTCGAACAAATAGTGGAGTCTCTCTCTCCAAGCACCTCAACACACCCGACAGCCACAGCACCTACACCACCTGTTCCAGCTTCTACACCTATAGTAGTGGTGCCACCCCCGGAGCCACGGGAGCCTGCTCCTGAGAGATTTACAGAAGACCGCAGCAAGTTCCGCGCTTTTAGGAATGCCTGCCAGTTGTATTTCTTGCTACAACCCCGCACCTTTTCCTTGGAAAGCACCAAGGTGGGGTTCATCATTTCATTACTTCAGGGAGAACCCCAGACCTGGGCTCACCACCTGTTGGAACAAGCCAGTCCCTTGCTGAATACTATGGATACTATGGATTCTTTCTTGAATGAAATGGCCAAACTTTATGATGATCCCCAACGTACCACCACAGCCGAGGCCGGCCTCCACACCCTCCAGCCAGTCGTAGGCCTGTAGAGGACTATGTGACAGACTTTAAATGGTGGAGTTCCGATACACAATGGAACGATGCCACTCTCCGCTTTCAGTTCTGCCTAGGACTTTCGGAGGCACTTAAAGATGAACTGGCTCGTGTGGGGATCCCCAATTCCTTAGAAGAGCTGATCCAAATGTCTATTCAGATCGATCGCCGGCTAAGGGAGCGAAGATCTGAAAGGACCAGCCAATACCGGCCTATATGGATGCTACCCAGGGTACCTAGCAACCCACCTACTCCTGCATCCCCACTACCTGCTGCCATCACTTATGCTCCAGAGCCAATGCAGATAGGCCTGCTTCGTTCACCATTGACACCAGAGGAAAAGCAGCGCCGACGCTTGAATAATCTCTGCCTCTATTGCTGAGGAGTCGGCCATTATGCAAACATGTGTCCCAACAAGACTCATAAGTTTGACTCTCCTCCTCATGATCCTTGTGCATTGACTCTATCAAGATCTGCTCACATTGCTGTTCCTGTCTCCCTACAGCTTCCAGAAGGGGCACTCCAGGTCCAGGCCATAACTGATTTAGGCGCCTGTAGCTGTTTCATTGACAATACCTTCGTCCTGCAACACAATATTCCTCTACGATCCAAGCAACAGAAGCTGTCCATACAATTAGCTGATGGGTCAAACATCAAATCTGGGCCCATCACCCACGAGACTTAACCCCTGCCCGCTGACATTTTACCTAACCACCAAGAACTGTTGTGCCTGGACGTTATCTCCTCACCACTTTTTCTGATCATGTTGGGGATGCCATGGTCGCAAGCACATAACGCCCAGATAGATTGGACTACGGCAAGGTGGTCTTCCAGTCTTCCCACTGCCTCCACCATCGTCTCAAGACCCTCCACCATACGGCTCCAGTTGTTGCTGTCTAAAACCGGTGTCTGAATCCCAAGATCTCGTCCCATCCGTGTACCATGATTTCCTGGATGTCTTTGATAAGCAGAAGGCAGACACTCTTCCCCCTCACTGGGACTATGACTGCCCGATTGAACTCTTACCAGGGGCAGAAATTTCATTTGGAAGGATTTTCCCCCTTTCAGAGCCTGAACTCCTGGTCCTCAAGGATTATGTCAACGAGAACCTCAGGAAGGGGTTCATCCGGCACTCTACTTCCCCAGCCGGGGCAGGAATATTCTTCGTTGAGAAGAAAGATCACTCACTCCGTCCATGTGTGGATTACAGGGAATTAAATCGGATTACCGTCAAAAATCATTACCCCCTTCCTCTAATTCCAGAGTTGTTCCAGAAATAAAAAACAGTTAATTCTGCGCTGCTCCTAAATAGCAGCTAACACACCACATATGAAATTAATGGTATTTAAAACAAATCTAACAAAAGTGTTGCGCTAAAATGACGTGCCTAGTGCGGTATGCATAGGTGAATTTTTTTTATAACACTAAAAGCAGAAATGAATTTAAAATGAGTGAATTAAATGCAAACAATCATTCTAGATTGCCTATAAAAAATATTAAATATCAAAATATATTCTAAATCTATATGCAATCTGCAAACCGTATGCCAAATATGCAATGTGACAGACAGAGACAAAAGATGTCCATAAACAGTTTTATGTGCAACTAATTCTCCGTGTAAATAAAGATGAAATTCAATTTCGTAAATGGTGAATAAATCAGATTGTGAAGAAAACCGTCACTGGATGAAGGGGAGGCTTACCAGAGCGTTTGGACAGGTTAGGGCATATGCTCTACGTGTCAAACTAGCTTGTATATGTTAGAATGGACTCTGGACTCTTTAGTTATATCAGAGTTGTTCCAGAAACTCTGTTCTGCAAAAATATTCACTGGATTTAGGAGATGCCTAGAACCTGATCAGAATGAGAAAAGGAGACGAGTTGAAAATGGCCTTCTGGACTCGTTTTGGCCACTTTGAGTACCTCGTTATGCCCTTCGGTTTATGCAACGCTCCGGCAACTTTCCAGCATTTTGTAAATAACTTTTTCAGAGACTTCCTAGACTTGTTCATGATCGTTTACCTGGATGACATTCTGATCTTCTCGGTCTCTCTAGAATTACATCGTGGCCATGTGAAGCAGATCCCTCTTAGATTAAGACAAAAATGGACTCTACGCTAAGGCCGAGAAATGTGAATTTGAATGGAAGGCCATTCACTTTCTCGGACTGGTAATCTCTATGGGAGGTATGGCAATGGATCCTCAAAAGGTCTCAGTTATAATGTCCTGGTCACCTCTAATTGATAAGAAAGGGGTACAACGTTTCATCGGCTTCTCTAATTTCTACAGGAAATTTATTAAGAACCTCTCTGGTATCATCATGCCTATCACTCAACTCACCAAGAAACAGAACCGTTTTCAATGGACTGAGGCAGCTCAAGCTGCATTTGACTAATTAAAGGGACTATTTACCTCTGCTCCGGTACTGAAGCACCCCAATCCTGCCCTTCCCTACATCCTGGAAGTGGATGCCTCAAAAAGCGCTGTGGGGGCCATCTTGTTCCAGCGCCAAGGACCTAAGTCTCTAATGCACCCCGTGACCTTTTTCTCAAAGAAATTAGGGCCGTCAGAAAGGAACTATGCTGTGGGAGACCGAGAGCTGTTGGCGATCAAATCGGCCATGGAAGAGTGGTGGTATCTCTTGGAGGGAGCAGCACACCCAATACTGATCTTCACGGATCACCAAAATTTAGAATACCTCAGAACCGCCAAATGCCTCAGACCCAGACAAGCAAGATGGGCTCTTTTTTTTTCACGCTTTAGTTTCCATATTACCTACCGGCCTGGGTCCAAAAATGTGAAACCTGAAGTGCTATCTCGCATGTTCACAGAAGTTGAAGTTCCACCCCAACCGGATACCATCCTACAGGCTGGAAATCTTCTACTAACACAAGCCGATTTAATGTCACAGATTCGTCAAGCATCCAGGGGAACTTCTCTGCCCCCAGATATGAACCTTCAGGAAAATGATGTACTCTATTGGCAGGATAATAAGGTTTTTATACCACAGAATCTGCGCACTACCATCCTGCAAGTGTGCCATGACTATCCGTGGCCGGCCATTTTGGGGGATACAAGACAATGCATTTGGTTTAGAGACATTTCTGATGGCCTAACCTAGCAAGGGATTGCAGGAAATAGGTTGGTTCTTGCCCAACCTGCCTCAGGAACAAGAATAGTAAAAGCAAAGCATTGGGATTACTAAGACCACTGCCCATTCCTGAAAGACCTTGGGATAAAATCGCAATGGATTTTATTGTGGAGCTTCCCCCTTCTGAAGGGTTTTCATCCATCTTTGGGGTGGTTGATCCCATCTCCAAGATGGCACATTTTATCCCCATGAAAGGGACCCCATCAGCAACAGAAACTGCCAAAATTTTCATGAAAGAGGTGGTTAGACTGCACAGAATTCCTAGTGACATTGTCTCAGATCGTGGAGTGCAGTTCACTTCAAACATTAAACTCAGTTTCTCTACGACCTACCATCCTTAGACCAATGGGTAGACTGAGCGTACTAATCAGACGCTGGAGCAGTACCTACGCTGCTTCTCCTCCTTTACTCAGGAAGATTGGGCCTCACTACTGCCCTTGGCAGAATTCGCATTTAATAACTCTGCCCATGCAGCCACCAATCAGTCTCCCTTCTTCTCCAACTATGGGCTTCATCCCTCTTTTTTGCCAACGCTGATTCCAGATTCTCCTTAGCCAGCTGTCCAGGATAGACTAAACTTCTTTGATACCAATAACCAGGTGCTGAGAGAGACCATTTCCAGGGCACAAGAAGATAACAAAAGATTCTTCGACAAGAGGAGGAGAGGGGAACTGGATTTGAAGGTTGGCGATCATGTGTGGCTCTCAACAGTAAATCTGAAATTGGCATGTCCGTCCAGGAAACTGGGACCTAGATACTTGGGACCTTTTCCGATCAAGAAAAAGATTAACCCAGTGGCTTATGAACTTGAACTTTCTGACTCATTTAAGATCCACCCTGTGTTTCATACCTCCCTACTGAAACCCAACGTGGTAAATCCCTTTCCGGGTCGTGAAGTGGGACCCCCAGAAGCTATAATGGTGGATAGGGATGAGCCGAACACCCCCCTGTTCGGTTCGCACCAGAACTTGCGAACAGGCAAAAAATTTGTTCGAACACGCGAACACCGTTAAAGTCTATGGGACACGAACATGAATAATCAAAACTGCTAATTTTAAAGGCTTATATGCCAGGTATTGTCATAAAAAGTGTTTGGGGGCCTGGGTCCTGCCCCAAGGGACATGGATCAATGCAAAAAAAAAAGTTTTAAAAATGGCCGTTTTTTTTCGGGAGCAGTGATTTTAATAATGCTTAAAGTGAAACAATAAAAGTGTAATATCCCTTTAAATTTCGTACCTGGGGGGTGTCTATAGTATGCCTGTAAAGGGGCGCATGTTTCCCGTGTTTAGAACAGTTGGACAGCAAAATTATATTTCAAAGGAAAAAAAGTCATTTAAAACTACTCGCGGCTATTAATGAATTGCCGGTCCGACAATACACATGAAAGTTCATTAATAGGAATGGCAACGTCAGAAGGGGGCGGGGTTACATAACAGGTGACCCCGCCCCCTCTGATGTCACGGGGAATGCCACAGGGAAGTCCCCGTCAAGTCCCCATGTGTCAGCGGGGGGCGTGGAGTGGAGTCACCGGGTGCCCCCCCCCGTTATTTAAGAACCGTCAGAAGAGGAGAAGCGTCACACAGCGGGAGCCTCCCTCCATGCCATCATGGATGCGGAGCGGCCCGAGGAGAAGAAGGAAAGAAGACACCGATGCCGCGGAGGAAGATGCCGGACGAGAACACCGGAGGAAGAACCAGAAGAACCAGAAGAAGAAGATGGAGGAAGAAACCAAAGGAAGATAGAAGAAAGAAGATAGAAGAAAGAAGAAGCATTTAAATAAAGGAATTGTCAAAAACTGTCTCTTGTCATTTTTAACATTTTTGACAGTTTTTTTGTGAAATGGTAGGGGTACTTTGTACCCCCTTACCATTTTACACAGGGGGGAGGGCCAGGATCTGGGGGTCCCCTTGTTAAAGGGGGCTTCCAGATTCCGATAAGCCCCCCGCCCGCAGACCCCCACAACCACTGAGCAAGGGTTGTGGGGATGAAGCCCTTGGCGTGGGGTTCCCCTTAAAATCCATACCAGACCTGAAGGGTCTGGTATAGATTTTGAGGGGGACCCCACGCAATTTAAAAAAAAAAATTTGGCCGGGGTTTCCCTTAATATCCATACCAGACCTGAAGGGCCTGGTATGGAATTTAGGGGGACCCCCCACGTCATTTTTTCTTAAAATTTTGGTTTGGGGTTCCCCTGTGGGCAATTCCCATGCCGTTTTTATCAATGAACTTTTATGTGTATTGTCGGACCGGCAATTCATTATAGCCGCAAGTAGTTTTAAATGACTTTTTTTCCTTTAAAATGTAATTTTGCTGTCAGACTGTTCTAAACACGGGAAACATGCGCCCCTTTACAGGCATACTATAGACACCCCCCAGGTACGAAATTTAAAGGGATATTACACTTTTATTGTTTCACTTTAAGCATTATTAAAATCACTGCTCCCGAAAAAAACGGCCATTTTTAAAACTTTTTTTTGCATTGATCCTTGTGCCCTGGGGCAGGACCCAGGTCCCCAAACACTTTTTATGACAATACCATGCATATAAGCCTTTAAAATTAGCACTTTTGATTTCTCCCATAGACTTTTAAAGGGTGTTCCGCGGCTTTCGAATTTGCCGCGAACACCCCAAATTGTTGCCGCGAACTGGCGAACAGCCGATGTTCGAGTCGAACATGAGTTCGACTCGAACTCAAAGCTCATCCCTAATGGTGGATGAAGAGGAAGAGTTTGAGATCGAGACCATTGTAGATTGCAGGAGAAGGCGGGGACAGAATCAATATCTAATTAAGTGGAGAGGTTTTGGCCCAGAGGAAAATTCCTGGGAGCCTGAGACAAACCTCCATGCCCCAAGACTTATACAAGCCTTTTATCGCTCTCATTCGGAAAAGATGGCTTAGATGGGCATCCGGAGGCTGCCCCTAAGGAGGGGGCAATGTCAGAGAACCATCGTAACAAGTGCTCGTGCGCCAACCGTCAGTCTTCGTTCCTCTGATATGAGTGTCCAGCAAGAACGAACGAGTCCCGGACCAGGCATGCACATTGGCGCACCCACACAAACGAGTGTGCGTCAGCGCACACACGTTCTCACGCCAACGAATCATGGCGTACGGCGCCCTATTTAAATGATCAGCTTACTAGTGTCAGTGCTGGATTGTCTCAGCTCGTTCCTGTATTCCTGTTGCTGTCTTGCTTGATTGATCCTGAAAACCTGGCTTCCTTTGACCATTCTCCCGGATTACCCCTGCATCCTTGTTTGCCTCTGCTTCCTGCACCGCCCCGGCTTGGACTTCTGACCATGGTTCTGTCTCCTGATCTTGTACTCTGCTGCCAGTCTGTTGCCAACCACCGCCTGTCCCCAACTACGAGCCTGCCTTCTGATTGTGTACCTCGCTGCCAGCACGTTGCCAACTCCTGCTTGTCCCTGACTCTGCAAGTGTTCCTGTTGGACTTTTGGCCTGGTGCAATCACCAATGTCAGTGTTTGCGCCAGAAATGTTGGAGATAGAAGCTGTTTTTCCAGCACAGCCAGGAAAGATTTTTACAAACAATAGCAGGCAAACTTATTCTTGCTTTAATTCGATATATGTATCTTAATAGACATCAGGGGCAGATCCAGGGGGGGCAACTGGGCAATTGCCCCCCCCCCCCTGAAAATACTACTGACTGACTCCAGTCCCGATTCTCTCTCTCTCTCACATCAGTATCATCAGTGGCGCAGAGAGAGAGACCCCGTTGTCTTCACGCTGTGGAGCCTAGAGAAAAATGGAGGCAGGAGGTGGGTGGAGCCGCACAGTGGCTTGACCTCTACTGTTCACTGCACTGGTTGCTAGCGTCTGTGCCACCTGGTGTCTAGCAACCAGTGATGTCAGTTGCGGCGGAGCCGCTGCTGAGGAGGAGAGCCCCAGCAATCAGAGCGAAGCTTCTTCCTTCTCCGCGCCTAGTGAGAGTTTTGGCTCCACCCATCTCCTCCCTCCATCTTCTCCACACTACAGCGCAGCGTGAACACAGGATGAAGCAGTGGCTGTGTGTCACTGTGTGATGCTGCCTGCAGTACAATCATGGATCCCGCTCATCTCTCTATTTTAATAAAAGTGAATACAAAAATTAATGAATGTATAAAATCGCAAAATATATGTACCGTTTGCCATTATTTATGAAAAAAATGCTGCCCTTTTAGTCTTGTTTAATCTTAACCACTTCAGCTCTGGAAAGTTTTACCCCTTCACGATCAGGCCATTTTTTTGCAATACAGCGCTGCATTACTTTAACTAACAGAGAATTGCGTCATGCGGTCGTGCGACGCTGTACCCAAGTAAAATTGATGTTTTTTTTCCCCACAAATAGAGCTTTCTTTAGGTGGTATTTGATCACTGCTGTGGTTTTTATTTTTTGCTATATAAACAAAAAAAGAGCGAACATTTGGGGAAAAAAAAGCAATATTTTTTTCTTTCTGCTTTAAAAAAAATGTTGTCTATCAATTTAGGCCAATTTGTATTCTACTACATATTTTTGGTAAAAAAAAAATCCCAATAAGGGTATATTGATTGGTTTGCCGAAAGTTATCACATCTACAAAATAGGACATAGATTTATGGCATTTTTATTTTTTTTACTAGTAATGGCGGCGATCAGCGATTTTTAGCAGGACTGCAACATTGCAGCGGACAGATCAGACACTAACTGACACTTTTTGGGGACGAATGACACTAATACAGTGATCAGTGCTAAAAATATGCACTGTCACTGTACTAATGACACTGGAAGGGAAAGGGGTTAAAATCAGGGGCAATCAAAGTTTTAACTGTGTCCCTAGGGGGTGCTTGCTAACTGTGTGGGGGAGCGCCCCCCCTGAACCGTACCAGACCGCATGCCCTCAACATGGGGGGTGGGTGGAGGACAAGGGCCTCTTCCCGACAACCCTGGCCTTTGGTTGTTGGGGTCTGCGGGCGGGGGGGCTTATCGGATTCTGGAAACACTCTTTAACAAGGGGGCCCCCAAATCCCAGCCTCCCACCCTATGTGAATAGGTATGGTGTACATTGTACCCCTACCCATTCACCTAAAAAAAAAAAATGTCAAAAATAAAATACATTACACAGGTTTTTTAAAGTAATTTATTAAGGCAGCTCCGTCGTCTCTTTCGATCTCTTCTCCCCTCTTCAGCTCTTCTGCCTCCTTCATTGACGTCTTCTTCCTCTGCTGGTTCTTCTCCTCTCTCATGGTCTTCTCCGCTGATGTCTTCTAGCCCTCTCCGCTTCTTCTCCCTCTGTCCACTGTCTTCTCCGCTATCTTCTCACTCTTTTGTTGGGTCTTCTCTGCTGTCTTCTCCCTCTGTTCTTCTTCCGATGTGTGCCACTACTTATATTGGCATCGGGCGGGGTCACTGGAGCCCTGCCCCTTATGATGCCACCGCCCATCATGCCCCGGGCGGTGACATAAGGGGCGGGGCCTCTGGATGACATCACACGGTGACCCCGCCCCATGCCAATATAAGTAGTGGCACACCGCACACCCAGCATTAGAGCGGGAGAGGGCGTTGAGTCAACATCAGAAGAAGAACAGAGGGAGAAGACAGCAGAGAAGACCCAGCAAAAGAGCGAGAAGATAGTGGAGAAGACCCGGACAACGGAGAAGACAGCGGACAGAGGGAGAAGAACTGGAGATGGCTAGAAGACATCAGTGAAGAGGGGAGAAGAACCGGAAGAGGCAGAAGACGTCAGTGGAGGAGGCAGAAGAGCCAGAGAGGGGAGAAGAAGTTGGAAGAGACCCCGGAGCTGCCTTAATAAATTACTTTAATAACCTTTGTAATGTGTTTTGTTTTTGACATTTTTTTTAGGTGAATGGTTGGGGTACAAAGTACCCTATACCTATTCACATAGGGTGGGGGCTGGGATCTGAGGGCCCCCTTGTTAAAGGGGGCTTCCAGATTCCGATAAGCCCCCCGCCCGCAGACCCCAACAACCAACGGCCAAGGTTGTCGGGAAGAGGCCCTTTACCTCATTAACATGGGGACAAGGTGCTTTGGGGTGGGGGGGGGCGCAGGGCCCCCTGCCCCAAAGCACCCACCCCCACATGTTGAAGGGGCATGCGGCCTGGTACGGTTCAGGACCTGCCGGGCTTTGTGCTCGGATTAGGGTCTGATATGGATTTTGGGGGGACCCCAATGCCGTTTTTTGCAGCGTGGGGGTACCCCTGAAAATTTATACCAGATCGAAGGGCCTGGTATGCTCTTTGGAGGGGGAACCCATGCCGTTTTTTTTTTACATTGTGCGTGGAGTTCCCTCTAAAGACTCATACCAGTCACAGTGTCTGGTATTGTCGGGGATCAAGGTCGGATCCCTGTTCATTGAAGTCGGATGCATGTCGGACTTCAAGACGCAGGGCAAATTCGGATCCAAAGTGTCGTGTTGTACCAGTGTGAACCCGGCCTGAAACAAACAATAAAAGTATAACATCTTGTAGTGATATGTTTAGATGATTGCTGCATATGAGTTTGCTGTTTCATTTACCGTATATACTCGAGTATAAGTCAAATTTTTCAGCCCTTTTTTTTTGGCTGAAAGTGTCCCTTTGACTTATACTCGAGTCCCTGCCGTCTGTCTGCATGATCAGCGTGTCATGCAGGCAGACGGCGGCCGGCGTGTAATGATACTGTTCGCCGGCTATTGCAGCTTTCAAAAGCCGCGCCTCCTGCCCATCTGTGATAGGCTGAACAGCTGTCAGTGTACAGCCTATCACGGACATTCTCTCATCCTCGTCCGTGGTATGAGAATGAGAGAATGTCCGTGATAGGCAGTCAGCGGTCAGCCTATCACAGACGAGGAGGAGGCGCGGCTTTTGAACTGTGGAATGGCCGCCGAACACTATCATCACACGCCGGCCGCCGTTTGAGGATGGAGATCGCCACAGGGAGGATGGAGATCGCCACAGGGAGGCTGCACAGGACACAGGTAGGCTGCACATGCACACAGGACACATGCACACAGGGACACAGGACACAGGTAGGCTGCACATAGGACACATGCACACAGGACATGTACAGGACACAGGACATGTACAGGACACACATGTACAGGACACACACACATGTACAGGACACACACACATGTACAGGACACATGTACAGGGTACAGGTAGGCTGCACAGGACACAGGGAGGCATGCAGCTGCAGATGGGCATTGTTGACCCTCTGCTATTTCTCACCCTCGACTTATACTCGGGTCAATAAATTTTTCCCAGTTTTTTGTGGTAAATTAGGGGTCTCGACTTATACTCGGGACGACTTATACTCGAGTATATACGGTACCTAGGCTGGGGCCCACTCTTTGTATATACATCCTTTTAATGGATGGAATGCCTCTCTGATTGATGGGAAACAACATGGACATTAAATTAAATTAACAATATGCACCGTTTTTGCTTTTTTTTCCTTGTCTTTAAAGAAGACACCTGAAAGCCTAAGCTAAACGGGAATTTTATAATGGAGAGTGAAAAAAAAACAGTGCTGGAAAGAAAGGAACACAGCTATGATGATAAGTGCACAGGTCTGCAGCACTATATGCCTTTTTCCTGTGAAAGTTTAAGATCACTTTAAGCACTCCGTTGAGGTGTGTTAATCTACAGGCGTGCTATCACGTGTTAATATGTGTTCCATTAAGGCAGTCTGTTCACTATGAATTGGCTGCCAATACACCACAATGGGTGAAAAACATACATCACTCATTTTTAAAAATGCAACACATGGTATGTGCATTGTGCGCTGGGTTGTACTCAGGGCTGGTGCAAGGATTTTTGACACCCTAGGCAAAACTTCATTTTGCCGCCCCACCCCTGACTCCACCCCCTTTGCCCTGCCCATGTATACCCCACCTTTTTAATGAAGCGCCCATCAAATGCAGCCTACCAGGGACCATAAATTAATGTTTGCTTGCTTCCATTCATTCGAGAGTCAGGACACAGACACAGTCCTCCCCCTCCTGATGCTGAGACTTAGTTGCTTGTTGCAGAGAGAAAAGAGTAGGAACACCAGTGGCTGGGCGCCCTTGGCAGCAGTGCGCCCTAGGCAGCTGCCTAGTTTGCCTAGTGGTAGCACCGTCCCTGGTTGTACTGTGCAACTGTACTATGAATAGTGGCACAAGTCACCGCACATAGAGCAGATAGGTTGCCATGCGTTGTGGTAATACATGTTTACTCATGTGTTTTAGTGTGCTATGCCACAAAGCAAAAGTGTAAATTGCCTGTAAGTGTTTCTTAAAAACTGCCCTATTAACTTAACTATCTGTCATGACTGCTTTCTTCACATGATTTGCAATAAGGAAAGTGCTGGGAACTCTATGGGGTTACCTCTGCAACCACCAGAAAAGAGAAACAGAAGTGAATTAGACTGTTCTGATATTCTGGAAAAAAAAATACTTTCACTTCCTCTGCAGCTGTATGAATCCACTGTTATTCCTGTAATTGTAAAACAATGATTAAATAACATTTCCTGTTTCATTTAGATCTGTTCAATGGTTATAGTTATTACTCCAAACTAAGTACGGTAATTATTTGACAATAGAAAAGTTTTTGTTTAGAAGGAAGTTTTTCCAAATGTTCATATGACGGGTAAAATCTCTATTGAAGCCTACATTATTTGTTTGTTGCATTATGTACTTTCCAGTATAAGTGTTATGTACTTTCTAATATTTTCCTGTCATCATTGTTCTAAAACCTTGTTATACTTCCAGTTTAGATAATTGGTTACATTTATCCTACCACACTTGCTATATTTTCACTAAGGGCTTTTTACAGTCAGGTCCATAAATATTGGGACATCGACACAATTCTAATCTTTTTGGCTCTATAAACCACCACAATGGATTTAAAATTAAACGAACAAGATATGCTTTAACTGCAGACTTTCAGCTTTAATGTGAGGGTATTTACATCCAAATCAGGTAAACGGTGTAGTTTGTATATGTGCCTCCCATTTTTTAAGGGACCAAAAGTAATGGGACAATTGGCTGCTCAGCTGTTCCATGGCCAGGTGTGTGTTATTCCCTCATTATCCCATTGAAAAGGAGCAGATAAAAGGTCTAGAGTTCATTTCAAGTGTGCTATTTGCATTTGAAATCTGTTGCTGTCAACTCTCTATATGAGATCCAAAGAGCTGTCACTATCAGTGAAGCAGGCCATCGTTAGGCTGAAAAAACAAAACAAACCCATCAGAGAGATAGCAAAAACATTAGGTGTGGCCAAATCAACTGTTTGGAACATCCTTAAAAAGAAAGAACGCACCGGTGAGCTCAGCAACACCAAAAGACACGGAAATCCATGGAAAACAACTGTGGTGGATGACCGAAGAATTCTTTCCCTGGTGAAGAAAACACCCTTCACAGCAGTTGGCCAGATCAAGAACACTCTCCAGGAGGTAGGTGTTTGTGTGTCAAAGTCAACAATCAAGAGAAGACTTCACCAGAGTGAATACAGAGGGTTCACCACAAGATGTAAACCATTGGTGAGCCTCAAAAACAGGAAGACCAGATTAGAGTTTGCCAAACAACATCTAAAAAAGCCTTCACAGTTCTGGAACAACATCCTATGCACAGATGAGACCAAGATCAACTTGTACCAGAGTGATGGGAAGAGAAGAAGAGTATGGACAAGGAAAGGAACTGCTCATGATCCAAAGCATACCACCTCATTAGTGAAGCATGGTGATGGTAGTGTCATGGCGTGGGCATGTATGGCTGCCAATGGAACTGGTTCTCTTGTATTTATTGATGATATGACTGCTGACAAAAGCAGCAGGGTGAATTCTGAAGTGTTTCGGGCAATATTATCTGCTCATATTCAGCAAAATGCTTCAGAACATATTGGACGGCGCTTCACAGTGCAGATGGACAATGACCCGAAGCATACTACGAAAGCAACCAAAGAGTTTTTTAAGAGAAAGAAATGGAATGTTATGCAATGGCCAAGTCAATCACCTGACCTAAATCCGATTGAGCATGCATTTCACTTGCTGAAGACAAAACTGAAGGGAAAATGCCCCAAGAACAAGCAGGAACTGAAGACAGTTGCAGTAGAGGCCTGGCAGAGCATCACCAGGGATGAAACCCAACGTCTGGAGATGTCTATGCGTTCCAGACTTCAGGCTGTAATTGACTGCAAAGGATTTGCAGCCAAGTATTAAAAAGTGAAAGTTTGATAGATGATTGTTAATCTGTCCCATTACTTTTGGTCCCTTAAAAAGTGGGAGGCACATATACAAACTGTTGTAATTCCTACACCGTTCACCTGATTTGGATGTAAATACCCTCAAATTAAAGCTGAAAATCTGCAGTTAAAGCACATCTTGTTTGTTTCATTTCAATTCCATTGTGGTGGTGTATAGAGCCAAAAAAAAAAAAAAATAGAATTGTGTCGGTGTCCCAATATTTATGGACCTGACTATCTCCTTAAGAGCCCTTTTACACTGCCAGCGCCCAGGCGTCAGCAGTAAAGCGCCGCTAGTCTTAGCGGTGCTTTACCGTTGTTTTTGCAGCGCTTTTTGGGTGCTAGCAGTGTGCTTTTAACTCTCGCTAGCGGCCAAATAAAGGGTTAAAAGCGCCCACAAAGCGCCGCTGTCGAGGCGCTTTGGCGGCACTGCACATTGATTTCAATGGGCAGGGGCTCTTTAGAAGCGGTGTATACACCGCTCCTAAAGAGCCTCAAAGAAGCTGCTTGCAGGACTTTTTTTGATGTCCTGCCAGCGTAGCAGCCCAGTGTGAAAGCCCTCGTGCTTTCACACTGGGATTGCAGATGAGGCTTTTTTCAGGTGCTTTACAGGCACTATTTTTAGCGCTAAAGCGCCTGAAAAACACCTCCAGTGTGAAAGGGGTCTTATGCCCTGTACACACGATAGAATTTTCTGACAACAAAACCGTGGATTTTTTTCCGAAGGATGTTGGCTCAAACTTGTCTTGCATACACACGGTCACACAAAGTGGAAATTCCGAACGTCAAGAACGCGGTGATGTACAACACGTACGTCGAGTCGAGAAAAATGAAGTTCAATAGCAAGTGCGGCTCTTCTGCTTGATTCCGAGCATGCGTGGACTTTTGTGCATCGGAATTGTGTACACACGCTCAGAATTTCCGAAAATTTGAGAACCTGCTCTCAAACATTTGTTGGCGGAAATTCCGCCAACAAATGTTCTATGGAGCATACACATGGTCGAACTTTCCGCCAACAAGCTCACATCCAACATTTGTTGTCGGAAAATCCTATCGTGTGTACAGGGCATTAACGTTTACCTAAACTCAAAAACAAAAATTTTATATATTGCATCTTTAGACCCCATTTACACAGGCGCTGAGGCCTATACATTGTGAATGGGCTACCAGGTGCCTAGAGCTGGTATCCCATGATGTAAGTCTATGGATATGCAGCGGCTGTACAGACACAACTGATCATCCTAATTTGACCAGGCTGCGGGTAAGTGGCCCTGAACAAAGGATTAGGATGAGTGACTATATCTGTGGAGCCGCTCTGTTCCCTTAGACTTATATGGGCTACCCGCACACAGGAACTTGCAGCTGCATAAGCAAGAGGCCCTTTTATGGTGTATGGGCTTCAGCGCCTTTCTGAACGAGGCTATAGATGTGGTGGCTGTGTTAGTTTTCTTTTTCATTTTTTTTCTGTAAAAAAAAAGAAACTATTCGTTCCCGGGTGGCTACATTCACTCGTCCACTGTACCTAAGAAGAGAGCCATAACATTTCTGCCTGTGTTTAGTTCCATTGGGGAAGGGGGGGTAGTAGTTAACAGAAGAAATATATAAGATTGATTTTGCTTTCTGTTTAGATCACAGCAAATTACAAGGATACTGCATTTCTGTCAAGACCAACAGGGGTGTTCTGTACGTTCTAAAAGCGTTCTTATCCTGATACTGAAAACACATCTAAAGACTGGTTAGCAGAAATATATTCCATTTTTGTTCTTGGGTTTAGTTATTCTTTAAAGCTAAACTCCAGGAAACCAGGCAGCACAGGTACTAAGTAGTTAGCCCTTCTGCACAGCATCACTAGAGTCTTTGGATCAAATCCCAACCATGCCCTGCCTGCCTGGAGTTTGCATGCTCTCCCTGTGCCTGCGTGGGTTTCCTCCCACAATCCAAAGACATGATGGTAGGCTAATTGGGTCCTGTCTAAATTGGCCCTAGTATGCACTGCAAGCTCCTTGAGGGCAGGGATTAATGTGAATGTGCAATATACCATACCTCCCAACCTCCCCGGATTCCGCGGGACTATTCTGGGATTTTAAGAATGTCCCGGTGTCCCGCGGATCTATGCTGAAGTCCCGAAAACCACTGTTGGAACACTCCATGGTGTATGCAGTGAGGATTCTTGCACTTTCTGCTTTTCCCCCTCTCCTTCATTCTTCTCAGTCATTGGTTGCCATCCTAGCAACTGTTGATGTGCTTTGCAGGTTGTGGTGTAGCGCGGTGTAGAGGAAGCCAGGATCAGGAAATAGTTCTGCGCTGTCCCGAGCTGCATGTCCTGAGGGATGACTGTTCCCTGCTGAGGCTCTGTGGTTCACCTGTTCCTCCGGGTGCATCTTCATTTTTTACAAATCTTTTATTTAGTCAAAGGGTATAGTTCAAGGACACACAACATTGTATGAACATTTTGACATAACGTAGAGCACTACATAGATTCATTGCAGAAGTTAAAATGCTGAAAACACAAGAAGACATTATGCCCATTAACCGCACAAAGCATCGTGTATATTCCTGGCTAGACATAGGGAAGACATAACCTCGGAACCATGCAGGGCTAAGGTAAATAGTAGCCAAAAAATTAATTGTTCTAATAGGGTGGGACCACAGAACCAGCCCAGATCATTGTTTTTTCAATGTTGTATAGAGATGGATAACATGGAGCCGAAAAGCACGGATCCATGAAGAGAAAGAAATATGTTAGAGTATGAAAAGAAGAAAGGAAAAGACTGTAATGGAAAAAAAGGGGGTTTAAGAAGAAGGAAAGAAGGAGGGAGGGGTCTTGGGAAGGGGGGAGGATTAGAGGACGGATGGAGAGATATGAAATGTGAGATCGCGAGTTGCACAGACGATATTTGGATTGCATATTGGGTATTTCTAAAGTACCAAATGTATTCAGAGTCATGGTAGGGTATATTTAGTCAGCAGAGTCGCAGTCGAAAAGTGGTTCGACCTTCATTAGAGAAGACAAACGTGTTCCATAGCGACCAAGTCTTGGAGTAGCGTTCTTGTTGGTGACGTGCCGAGAGGACAAGGTCTTCCAGCTTATTTATTTCCACTACTTTCTTAAGCCACATCCCGATGGTTGGAGACTGTGGAGATTTCCATTCAAAAGGAATGGATGCCTTGGAGGCGTCAAGGAGATGGTGAATGATTGATTTTTTGTAGATTCTCCTGGGGGCATTGGAGGCATGAAGGAGGAAAAAGGCTGGGACATCCGGTATCGGGCGCTCTGTGAATTTTTGCCCAATGCGTTTAACCTCCTTCCAGAAGTGTTCTAGTTTGGGACAGGTCCAAAAAATATGGAGAAGGGTGCCCTGTTCTTCCTTACATCTCCAGCATCAATTGGAAGTTGCAGGAAAACATTTTTGGAACCTCACCAGTGTCCTATATCATTTGGTTAGGAGTTTAAAGTTAGTTTCTTGCACTTTCGTGCAGATGGAGGATTTGTACATAAATTGAAGGATATGTTGTCTTTGTTGTGAACTGAGAGTGTGACCAAGATCTCACTCCCACTCGTGGAGGCAGCGTAGGGAGTGGGGTTCTGGAGGTGTGATCAGTAGGCTGTAGTTGGCCGAGAGAGTGTGTGGCATCACTCCCGAGTCCGAGCAGTATTCCTCCAAAGTTGTAAGAGGTCGACTGAAGTTGCTCGGGGGTGGGAGAGATCTGAAAAAATGAGTGAGTTGGAGAGCCCTCCAAAACCCCAAGCAGAAGGAACCCATGGGGTTGGTGAGGGCAGAGATCAATGGCCAACACCCATCAATTAAGAAGTAAGAGGCTCGTGTACGCCCAAAATTCATCAAATTTCAAAAGGCTGTATCTTGGTATCCTGGGGTAAAAAGTGGATATCCCAATATTAGGAATAATGGCGACGTCAGGGAAGAGAGAGATGCTTTCATAAATAGAGGTGAACAGAGTCTCGCAGTCTGGCCAATTAGGGGATGGTTTTTCATGTCCCTCGGTAGTGAGGTATAACACCAGGGTGCCTTACAGAGATATATGACACCTGTCTGGGCCTGTTCTAACTGAACCCAAAGCTTGATGTCGCAATGCATATTCAAATCGATGAGTCTACTCAGATGTACTGCCTGGTAGTATTTACGTACGTCTGGCACCGCCAGCTCCCCATACTGTTTAGGTAGTGTAAGCTGGCTTTGCTTTAATTGTGGGCGTTTATGGACCCATATAAATGCAAACAATACCCCTTGGATCTGTTTGAAGTAGTTAGATGGGATATAAATTGGTAGAGCTTGTAGGAGATTTAGGAATTTAGGAAGGATACTCAGACTTTCTTCAGTAATGGGGGGGAAGTTTTTTTTTAACAGAAAAGTTTATTGAACAAATCAGCATTTGACAATCAAGTATTACTTTGCTACAATTAGTATGTTCATACCAGAGATTGGCACCTTAAAGGTCAATACAGCCGTTTCTTAACATTCCTTTACTAGTAAAAACCCGATGATGTTATTTGCAGTTTCTAGCTATCGCTCTATATGGGAAACAAACTTTCCCCCCTTTAAGTGAATGAGAACCCCTCACACAGAAGAAGTGTATTCCTCACCAGTGATCTCTTCAATGGAATAGTCCGGTGTTGTCCAGCACGGGGGAGGGGGGGGCAGAAATACCCCCAACCAGACAGGGGGAGAATCCCTCACTTGGTCCCCCTCCTCTCCGTCCCCTAGCCCCGCGCGTCTACCCACGCTGACCATACATTATCAAATTTAGCCGGGCATTGTCTGCTCTCATATGTAAGTTTATAGAAGGGAAGTACTGAGTCTATAGCCTTTTTCCATGATGTGAGGGTGGGGGGTTTGGCTGATTTCCAATGCAACAATATCTCTCTCCTAGCATAAACGAGGGAGAACGTTATGCAGAGTTTCGTAAATCTGTCCCCCTCAACCTCGCCCAGGTAACTTAATAGAAGCACCATGGGCTCCGGTGGCACCCTAGATCCCCCCATATCGCTAAGTTTCTCCGCCACTCCCTCCCAGTATGTTCGGAGCCTGGGGCAGGCCCAAACCATATGCCAGAAGGTCCCCTCCTCAGTCCTGCATCTGGGGCAGTTTGGGTCTAGGTTGGGATATATTCTTGCCATTCTGTGTGGTGTGAAGTATGCCCTGTGTATAAATTTAAGTTGAAGGAATCTGTCTTTGGCAGCTATCTTAGAGGGGATGAAGGTGGACAAACAGTCCTCCCATTCGTCTTCCCCTAGAGCTGGTATGTCCTCCTTCCATTTATCCATTGTGCGGGTGGGTTTAACGTCATGGGCTACTGTGAGATAAAGATATAGCATGGAGAGGGGTTTCCCCATCGCACTCAAAGTCAGTAGTCGCTCAACTGAATCCGTCTCCAGAGTTAGTGTGTCTGAGAACTGAGCCCTCAATGCATGTCTCAGCTGCCAATATCGAAACTCAAAGGAGCCGGGTATGGAGTATTGTCTCTTCATTTCATTAACCACTTCAGCCCCGGAAGAATTTACCCCCTTCCTGACCAGAGCACTTTTTACAATTTGGCACTGCGTCGCTTTAACTGCTAATTGCGCGGTCATGCAATGCTGTACCCAAACAAAATTTGCGTCCTTTTCTTCCCACAAATAGAGCTTTCTTTTGATGGTATTTGATCACTTCTGCCGTTTTTATTTTTTGCGCTATAAACGGAAAAAGACCGAAAATTTTGAAAAAAAATGATATTTTCTACTTTTTGTTATAAAAAAAATCCAATAAACTCAATTTTAGTCATACATTTAGGCCAAAATGTATTCGGCCACATGTCTTTGGTAAAAAAAATGTCAATAAGCGTATATTTATTGGTTTGCGCAAAAGTTATAGCGTCTACAAACTAGGGTACATTTTCTGGAATTTACACAGCTTTTAGTTTATGACTGCCTATGTCATTTCTTGAGGTGCTAAAATGGCAGGGCAGTACAAACCCCCCCCCCAAATGACCCCATTTTGGAAAGTAGACACCCCAAGGAAATTGCTGAGAGGCATGTTGAGCCCATTGAATATTTTTTTTTTTTGTCCCAAGTGATTGAATAATGACAAAAAAAAAATTACAAAAAGTTGTCACTAAATGATATATTGCTCACACAGGCCATGGGCATATGTGGAATTTCACCCCAAAATACATTCAGCTGCTTCTCCTGAGTACGGGGATACCACATGTGTGGGACTTTTTGGGAGCCTAGCTGCGTACGGGGCCCCGAAAACCAAGCACTGCCTTCAGGATTTCTAAGGGCATACATTTTTGATTTCACTCCTCACTACCTATCACAGTTTTGAAGGCCATAAAATGCCAAGATGGCACAACCCCCCCCCCCAAATGACCCCATTTTGGAAAGTAGACACCCCAAGCTATTTGCTGAGAGGCATGTTGAGTCCATGGAATATTTTATTTTTTGACACAAGTTGCGGGAATGTGACAAATTTTTTTTTTCGCACAAAGTTATCACTAAATGATATATTGCTCACACAGGCCTTGGGCATATGTGGAATTGCACCCCAAAATACATTTAGCTGCTTCTCCTGAGTATGGGGATACCACATGTGTGAGACTTTTTAGGAGCCTAGCCGCGTACGGGGCCCCGAAAACCAATCACCGCCTTCAGGATTTCTAAGGGTGTAAATTTTTGATTTCACTCTTCACTGCCTATCACAGTTTCGGAGGCCATGGAATGCCCAGGTGGCACAACCTCCCCCCCCCCAAATGACCCCATTTTGGAAAGTAGACACCCCAAGCTATTTGCTGAGAGGCATGGTGAGTATTTTGCAGCTCTCATTTGTTTTTGAAAATGAAGAAAGACAAGAAAAAAATTTTTTTTTCAATTTTCAAAACTTTGTGACAAAAAGTGAGGTCTGCAAAATACTCACTATACCTCTCAGCAAATAGCTTGGGGTGTCTACTTTCCGAAATGGGGTCATTTGGGGGGGGGGGGGGTTTGCCACCTGGGCATTCCATGGTCTCCGAAACTGTGATAGGCAGTGAAGAGTGAAATCAAAAATTTACGCCCTTAGAAAGCCTGAAGGCGGTGCTTGGTTTTCGGGGTCCCGTGCGCGGCTAGGCTCCCAAAAAGTCCCACACATGTGGTATCCCCATACTCAGGAGAAGCAACAGAATGTATTTTGGGGTGTAATTTCACATATTCCCATGGCATGTTTGAGCAATATATCATTTAGTGACAACTTTGTGCAAAAAAAAAAAAAAAAATTTGTCTCTTTCCCGCAACTTGTGTCACAATATAAAATATTCCATGGACTCGACATGCCTCTCAGCAAATAGCTTGGGGTGTCTACTTTCCAAAATGGGGTCATTTGGGGGGGTTTTGAACTGTCTTGGCATTTTATGCACAACATTTAGAAGCTTATGTCACACATCACCCACTCTTCTAACCACTTGAAGACAAAACCCTTTCTGACACTTTTTTGATTACATGAAAAAAATTTTTTTTTTTTTGCAAGAAAATCACTTTGAACCCCCAAACATTATATATTTTTTAAAGCAAATGCCCTACAGATTAAAATGGTGGGTGTTTCATTTTTTTTTTTTCACACAGTATTTGCGCAGCGATTTTTCAACACATTTTTTGGGGAAAAAACACACTTTTTTACATTTTAATGCATTAAAACACACTATATTGCCCAAATGTTTGATGAAATAAAAAAGATGATCTTAGGCCAAGTACATGGATACCAAACATGACATGCTTTAAAATTGCGCACAAACGTGCAGTGGCAACAAAATTAATACATTTTTAAAAGCCTTTAAAAGCCTTTACAGGTTACCACTTTAGATTTACAGAGGAGGTCTACTGCTAAAATTACTGCACTCGATCTGACCTTCGCGGTGATACCTCACATGCATGGTGCAATTGCTGTTTACATTTGACGCCAGACCGACGCTTGCGTTCGCCTTAGCGCGAGAGCAGGGGGGACAGGGGTGCTTTTTTTTTTTTCTTTTTTTTCTTTATTATCTTTTTGCTTTTTTATCTTATTTTTAAACTGTTCCTTTCATTTTTTTTAAATCATTTTTATTGTTATCTCAGGGAATGTAAATATCCCCTATGATAGCAATAGGTAGTGACAGGTACTCTTTTTTGAAAAAATTTGGGTCTATTAGACCCTAGATTTCTCCTCTGCCCTCAAAGCATCTGACCACACCAAGATCGGTGTGATAAAATGCTTCCCCAATTTCCCAATGGCGCGGTTTACATCCCTCGAAATCTAAGTCATAAAATGCTCGTAGCTTCCGGTTTCTTAGGCCATAGAGATGTTTGGAGCCATTCTGGTCCCTGATCAGCTCTATGGTGAGCTGGCCGAATCACCGGCTGCATTCTCAGGTTCCCTGTTGGGAAAGGAGAGCCAGAGAAAAACACGGAAGACGGTGGGGGGGGGGGGGCATTCCCTCCCACTGCTTGTAAAAGCAGTCTAGAGGCTAATTAGCCGCTGGGATTGCTTTTACATGAAAGCCGACCGCTGGCTGAAAAGAATGATACCAAGATGATACCTAAACCTGGAGGCATCATTCTGGTATAGCCACTCAAAGTCGTGAATGGCGTACCTGAAGACAAAAAAATGGTTAACAATAAAGCACAGTAAACGGTAAAGTATAAAAAATTGCATACCTGAAAAGCAAACATGATAAAACATAATAACAATAAAACATTGCAGAATAGAATACAGTAAAAAAAGAGCAGAACAATAGAGAGAATAGAGAGAGAGAGAACATTTTTATTTTATATTTTTGTTTGTGTTTTTTTTTTTTTTTTACACTTTTTTTTGTAACTGTAGCTTTTATAACTGTAACCGGTTCCAGGTTCGGGTCTCTCAAAATGCGATGGCATCTTGGGAGACCCTGTGTTAGTGTGCCTAGTCTGTGCAATGCTGTACCCTACGCTAATACTCAACTAGTGTATGGTAGCGTTCAAAACATTCACCAATGCAAAGACCAGGATTGTCAGGACAGGAGAGACAATAATAGCGGGTGTCACGCCTAAATCCGCGCTTGCTGCAGACACAACATCTTTTTTGGGGGGGTTCGTTGGGTAGGGGTACACGGGAGGACATAAAGAAAATGCCTCTCATGCAGCCGACTGCATTTGGTTGGGGATGTGAATGGGGGAAGTACGGGTGCTGCAGAAGTGGTGGGTTCCCAATTAGGATTGGCGAATGCAGCAGGAAGGGCATTATGGGCACAACGGCCTGTGTTTGTCTTCTTGGTGGCAGCGGGACACTACTTGTGCTTGCCACCTCACCAGCTTGAACTGCACTTATGGGACTCGCCACGTCACCAAGTGTTACTGCAGTGCTGGTTTGACTATGACCGGGGTGTACTAGGCCGCTGATGCTTGCCAGTTCACCAAAACGCTACCAAAAAAACTGTTAGCGATCGCAGGGATCAGGCCTGACTCTGCGAACGCTGCAGTTATGCGTTTAGTGTTTTGTAAGTGACAGTGATCGATTGATACTGCACTTGGGTGGGCTGGGCTGGGCTGGGCAGAGGGGCAAAACGCAGGTGCTAGCAGGTATCTGGGCTGATCCCGCTAACACTGCGTTTTTGGGAACCCTAAACTGCTGGGGACGCTAGTATAGATCTGATCGGATCAGATATTGATCCGTTTAGATACTATACCACTAAGGGAGGTGTACGGTGCGTGGGTGTTAGCGGTACTGGCGCTAATCTGACGCTGCCTGGGGCGACGCATATCACCGCCGGGCGATCAGGGGGCTAAACCTTTATTCGGTAATAAACGGCGGGTGCCCTGACACTATAAAAAATAAACAAACTAACCAGCGTCACCCGTAACGGTTATACGGTGATCAGTGGTGAAAGTGTTAACTAGGGGGCAATCAAGGGGTTAAAACCTTTATTAGGTAGTATATGGGGGTCCCTGTCGCTATAAAACGCTGACGGCGAACCAAAATATTTACGTCCCTCACCAGCGACACTAATACAGCGATCAGAAAAATGATCGCTTAGCGACACTGGTGACAGGGGGTGATCAAGGGGTTAAAACCTTATTAGGGGGGGTTAGGGGGGTACCCTAGACCTAAAGGGGGATAATACTAACTGCCCTACCACTTCTAACTGTCACAAACTGACACCATGCAGTAATCAGAAAAAAAAAAAAAAACCTGCTTGGTGTCAGTGTGACGGGGGGGGGGGAGGGGTGATTGGGGGGGATCGGGGGGCGATCGGGGGTGTAATGTATGCCTGGCATGTTCTACTGTGTGTGTGTGTGTTTTACACTTACTCAGATGTCTTCTTTCCTCGGCGCCGAAACGGAAACTGCCGAGCAGAGGAGAGATGACATCACATCCTCTGCCTCTGTGTACTATACAGAGGCAGGGGATGTTTCTCATTGGCTGGGAGCGATCGTGAGGGGGGGGCCACGATCGGATGGCCTCCCCCTCACCTCTCAACGCTCCCAGACCAAAGCCGACCGCCGCTGGCACCGGGGGGGGGGTCCGATCGGACCCCCCGCCCACGGGAAGGCAATCACGTACCAGGTACGTGATTTTGCCTGCCCGTGCCATTTTGTTGACGTATATATGCGTTAGGCGGTCAGCAAGTGGTTAAAAGGCATAATTTCCCTGTTTACCATGACATGTTTGAGGGCAGTGATCCCCCTTTTAGCCCAGTGTGCTGGATCTGGTATATCACAGAGATGAGGTAGTGTAGGATTTCCCCACAGTGGAGAGTGTGGGGAGATGCAGTTGGGTTTAGCATAAATAGCCCTGGCCTCCCTCCATGCTCTAATAGTTGTCTTCATGGACCTCATCAATAGATAAGGAGCTTTCAATCCCCGGTATACTAAATTGCTCAGCGCTGCGTACGACCCCAAAATTGCCGCCTCCAGTCTCACCGCCGGATTCTGCCTGGGCTGGGAGAACCACCAACGTACCGTGACCAAGACGGCCACCCAGTAGTAGATTACGAAGTTGGGGAGAGCTAGGCCTCCACTTGATAGGGGAAGATATAATATACGTTTCGATACCCTAGGCGGCCTCCCAGCCCAGATGAATGAGGCAATCACGCCTTCCAATCGTCTAAAGAAAGATTTAGGTATGTGGGATGCAATGTTACGAAAAAAATATAAAAACTTAGGGAGGAACACCATTTTTAATAGACTGACTCTACCCACAGTGGTAAGCGGGAGGGTGCGCCAAGCTGTACATTTGAAGGTAAGATGAGTTAGAAGAGGCTGTACATTCTTGTCTATGAATTCACGTGTGGTGTTGCTGATCTTAATTCCCAGATAGGTAAATTCCTCCACCCACTGAAGAGAGGTTCCCGTGTCTCCCTGCGAAAGCATGGGATGCAGCGGAAACAGAACTGACTTGCTCCAATTTATACGAATGCCAGATAATCGGCCGAACTCCTCAAATAGGTCCAGTGACCTCCGTAGCGACTGAGAGGCATCGGCAAGATAGAGTAGGGCATCGTCAGCATATAAGGACACCTTTTCCTCTATCGCACCTACCTCTATGCCCCTCACTCCTGGATCAGCCCTCAAAACAATGGCCAGGGGTTCCACCGCCAGAGCAAACAGTCCGGGCGATAGTGGGCAGCCCTGTCAAGTGCCTCTGCCCAGGGGAAAACTTTCAGAGAGCGTGCCATTCGTACGGACTCTTGCTTTGGGGTTTGCATAGAGCATTTTTAACCAGGTCATAAATTGAGGCCCAAACCCGAATTTTGAAAGGACCTCCCACAGATACCCCCATTCCACTGAGTCAAAGGCTTTTTCGGCGTCAAGCGACGCCACCACTCCCGCCAGCCCCCGGCTGAGCCCTGTCCATGTGTGTAAAAAGCCTTCTAATGTTGATGTCTGTTCCCCTCCCCGGCATGAACCCGGTTTGGTCCGGATGGATTAGGGCAGTTATAACCGTGTTGAGCCTGTTAGCCAGCACTTTAGCTAGGAGTTTTGCATCAACATTAATCAAGGAGATGGGGCGGTATGAGGCACATAGGGTTGGATCTTCACCTGGTTTGGGGATCACAACTATCACTGCCTCGCTCAGGGAGTCCGGGAGTTCTTTGAGCTTCTGGGCCTCCGAGAGCATTGCATGCAAGGCTCCCGTCAGCTCTTCAGCGTACTGTTTGTAGAACTCGACCGGTATGCCACCCGGTCCTGGGGACTTACCAGATTGCATGGTTTTTAGAGCTTTAGCTATTTCATCAGAGGTTATGGGAGCATTGAGCTGTTCACAGTATTTTTCTGTCAGGACCGGGGTGTCAATTGGGTCTAGGTATGAGGTCAGTTCGTCAGTGGTGTAGTCTGCCCTAGAGCTGTAGAGGTTCCTGTAGAAACTAGACAAAACAGTCATTTATCTCGTCAGGGGCGGAAATCAGGGTCCCACCGGGTCCCTGTATAGAGGACACACTCATCCCCCCATCTGTTACCGTGACAGCCAGGCCAATAGCTTCCCGGATCTTTCCCCCTGTTCAAAAATGCGGTGTGATTGAGCAAGTAGTCATTTCTGTGTGAGGGAGGTGCGAATACGAACAACCTCCCAAGTCAGGGACTGGAGTGTGGCATAGTCTCTAGGGTCTTTGGTTCTTATGAATAGTGCCTCCTGCAAGTCCGCCTTCTTGTCAGCACTAATCAAGTCAGCTCTCCTCTCCCTACGAACCTTAGCTATAATTGCCTGATACCTCCCCCTAGTATATGCCTTAAAGGCATCCCACACCGTCAGTGTACCTGCCGTGCCCGGATTAACTTCCCAGTGATCCTGGAGTGCCCCTCTAAAGTGACCATCCACCGCCTCATCCGACACCCCAAAACCTAGACAGGTGCCACAGATTATTCTCTGGGGTCGACGTGAGGTTCATGGTCAGGAGAAGCGGTGCATGGTCAGATATGCCCCTGGGGAGTATCTTAATATCCTTCAGCCGTGACAAAGCCAGACCTCCTAGATAAGCCAAATTAATCCTAGAGAAGGATCTGTGTGATGCGGAGTGACAGGTGTATGCCCTGGAGTGGGGATTCCTCCAACGCCAGACATCCATCAGGCCGTAGATGTCAGCCCACTCTGCCAGTCCTGAATGGGAATGTCCACCTGTCGACATCCTATCCATGTCCAGATCTGGAACCATGTTAAAATCTCCCAGAAGTATCATGTTGTCATTAGCTAGCTCTGCAATCTTAGAGGTGATCTGATTTAGGAGAGCCATCGAAGCTGGAGGGGGCAAATACAGTCCCGCTATAACCCATTTCACAGTGTGGATCTGTACGTGTATTAATACATATCTGACCTCCGAGTCCAACACCAAGTCTAGCAGCCTAAAGGGGCGGGACTTGTGAATCAAGATGCTGACGCCCCTTGCAAAATTTGAGTGTGTGGAGTGATAGTGGTGCCCTATCCATGGCTTTTTGAGGGCCAATGTTTTACTACCCACTAGCTGTGTTTCCTGGAGGATACAGATATGAGGACTATGGGCCTTAATGAACTGAAAGACCAGAGATCTCTTAACCGGGGAATTTAAGCCAATGGTATTCCAGGACAGTATGTTAAGGGAAGTCATTCTTGCAGTTTGGTAGAGGAATTGCAGGATCAGAGGGACACCCTCCCCCGGAGACCTCCAGGGGGATCTGAAGGAGGCAGTAGGAGTAGACCTACATTGCTGACTTTTGTAATGCAGTTGCAAAGAGTACATATAACAATATTTTCTTAACCCAGGGTTTAACCATACCCCATAAAATTATACAAACATAATTCCAAATAAAATAAAAAATAAACCTAATCTCTGAAAGGGAAAAATGGCCCCATTGGGGCAACATTCCCCACCCCCCACCCCACCCAACCCCCTTGAACTGAGGCAGGTATTCATCCCAAACATTTCCAGCTCGCCGGCTCCGTGAAAGAGGCGAACTCAACCCCCCGGGCACTTCCTAGGGGGTCAAGCAGTAGTCCGAGCAGCTCATAGGCGTGAGACGTCCGCTCGCTCAATGCAACAAATTGTAAGGGACTTAGGACACAAGAGGAGAAAAAAAATATTGAAATGCATCCCTTTAATAAATTCGATCCATTAGTGGGCAGTCTTACATAGTGTGGCACCTAATATCCTAGGAGGGGGAAAAAATAAGCATAGAGAAGCGACAATTCGCAACCGTCTCCTGAATATGTCTTTGTCAGTAGCATTTAGCTTGTGTATCCGCATTATGGGGAATACCTTCCATAGTCAAAGCAGCGCAAATCCTGGGTGTAAACAGGGCACAACAGGTGCAACATAAGTGTGTGCGTCCCCTCTGCGGGTTAAGTATGAATGACCCAGGCCCATACCTAGAAAAGGCCCATCTTGTATAAGGGTATCGTGCTTACATACCAAGTGACCGATCAACGGGCCGGCGGCAGCGATTCCAGCCAGGTGGATGCCTCTCTGGCGGTGTTGAAGAAGCGGGTTGACTCTCCGTCCTGGACCCTTAGACGGGCCGGGAAGAGGATGCTATAGTGGATATTACGCGGTCTCAGTGCCGCCTTGACGTGGTCAAAGGATTTCCTGAGCTTTTGTGTCTCCACCGAATAGTCCGGGAAAATCATCAGCTTGGCATTCTGGAAGCGGAGGTCTCCAACAACCCTAGATGCGCGGAGAACTTCGTCTCTGTCCCTGAAATTGAGGAGACGGAGAATGAAGGTACGTGGGGGAGATCCAGGAGGTCCCGGCTTCGGAGGTATGCGGTGGCCCCTCTCCACCGCATAGTGGGGTGACATGCGAGCGTCAGGGAGGAGGTCACGTAACATACCTTCTATAAAGGACGTGGGGTTGCTACCCTCCGCTCCCTCCGGCAGGCCGACAATGTGAAGATTACTGCGCCGGTTTCTGTTTTCGGCATCCTCTGCTCTGTACTCCAGGGCTTTTACTTTAGTCTGAAGGGTGCGGAGTGCAACCCCGTGTTCCGCGACTGTATCTTCGGTATTGCTCACCCTTTGTTCAGTTTCAGCAACTCTGGACCTGAGTTTGTCTAGATCTTGGCGTATCAGGCCCACATCCATCTGCACCGCCTCTATTTTTGCTGTTAGGTTGATTGGCAAGTCGCAATGGCCGCTATGACGCCTGCCAGCCAGGGTGGGTGGGAATCAGCCGATTCCATGAGGTCTGTCTGTGAGGTTCTGTGGGATTTTCGGGTGGTGCGGACCTCAGGTTAGGGGTCAGTGGGCGTTATAGTGGGGACTAGTTGTGGCTGAAATGTCAATCGTTTGCCCCCTTTGTTGTATTGGGCGCCCGAACTTCGGCGCCGCATTCAGATGCCGTGACACTTCCGCAATACGCTGTATGTACCGCGGGCAACGTGGCGGCTACAGTGCAGAAGCCAAGGGGGTGTCCTGGGGAGAGTCTTATATAAGATATGTGCCCCCTGTCAGATCTTCCCCCCTACCAGCAGTCTCTGTGGTGTTAAGGCCTACCTGGAAAGGCCTGACACTGCGACTATGGCCTGCCTGCACGTGGAGACCGGAGGACAGCCGCACCTTCCTCCCCCAGTGTCCGTGTTGCTGTGCTGGGTGGCCGCCTCACCCACAGGGGTCTCTGGTGCTTCCAGTCTGGATGGGAACTGCGGGGGGCGGCAGGAAAGTCCGCGGCTGCGGCCTAGCTGGCCAGGCGGTTCGGGAGAGGCCTCAGTGGTGTTTTTTTATTTTGTGTTGTTCCCCCCCCCCCCGAGTATCCTGCCTCCAGGGCCCTCGTCTCTACCCCGCTCGTCACTCTGGTCGCTCTGGGGGGTCCACCCCGTTCTGGATCACCAGAGCCCATCAGGCAAGGCCGCGGCTTCGGCCTAGCCACGCGAGGATGAACGGGACGTGTCCGCAGGATCGCCAGCAGCGTCTGCTTGCCTCCTCTCCTCCCCTGCGATGTTCAGGGGGTTCTCCACCATCACCCTAACCTGGATGGGTGATCGGTGTCAAGATTGCAGCCCTGGATCCGGATTTTGGACAGAGAACGAGCGGAGCTCTCAGGAAACGCTGCAGCGCCATCTTGACCACGCCCCCCAATGGGGGGGAAGTTTAATTCAAATATCTTGGATGTTGTAAGGGATAAGCGTGCCTAAGTATGTCAGTGCTAAATCATTCCATTTTAATTTAAAGTTTCTCTGGAGTTGTGAGAGATTTGGCTGCGGGAGGTTAATTCCCAACGCCTTAGATTTGGTAAAGTTGATTTTGAGATTGGAGAGGGCCTCATAGCTCACAATTTTCTTAAGAAGGTTCGGGAGTGAGATCAAGGGGTTGGTAAGGGGGAAAATAGCATGTCACCCGCGTAGGCCGAAACCCTTTGCTGGGCGCCCCCGACGTTTATGCCAGTGACATCCGGGTTCAAACGTACGGTACATAAAAACGGTTCCAGTGACAGGGCGAAGAGGAGGGGTGACAGTGGGCATCCCTGTCATGTCCCATTTGTAATTTTAACAGGTCCCGACAGAACCCCATGGATGGGAGTAAATTGTGGAAATCCACTGGAGCATATTGGTGCCGAAACCAGCATACTTTAGAACTGAAAGCATGAAGTCCCAATTCACCCTGTCAAATGCCTTTTATGTGTCGGTGCCAAGAAACACACAGTGGGATGTGTTGGCTACATGTAGTAAGTTTAGGACATTGGTGGTATTGTCTCTAGCCTCTCGGGTTGGGACAAATCCCACTTAGTCTAAATGGATCAGATACGGTGGATGATGCTGTATCCTAGTTGCCAAGATCTTCGTGAAGAGTTTGAGGTCTAGATTAAGCAGTGAGATTGGCCTATAACTCCTACATGAGGCTGGATCCTTGCCCTCTTTAGGGATCACTGATATATGGGCCTGCAAGGTGTCTACAGCAAAGGATGAGGTAGATCCTACTGTGTTAAACAGTTTGACTATGAATGGGCTGAGAGAGGGTAAAAGGGCTTTATAATATTGGATAGTGAGACCGTCCGGGACCTGAGCACTTCCTGGTTTAGTAGCCCCTATGGTGACGGGATCTTCTAGAGCTACCCTATTTGCAGTCGATAGTTGGGGCATGAGGAAGGAAAACAGGTAGGAATTTATATGTTCCTGCGATGGGGGGCACAGTTTTCAAATTATATGAGTCATAAAATGTCTGGAACTCCCACACAATATCGAGGGGCATTTTGACTTTGGGTCCATGTGACGGTGTTAGATATGGTACATAAGTCGCCGATTTCTGTTCCCTCAGGGATCTAGCTAGCATTCTGCCACATTTATTCCCAGATTGATACGATATTTTCCAACAGGTCTGTAGTGCTGCTTTAGCTTTAAAATGCAGGAGGTCTGTTATTTGTGTACGTCGGGTGAAAAGGTCTTTCTCTAAGGAAGGTGACATTGCATGTTTATGGCAGGCTTCTAAGGCCCTTAAGTCCTCCAATAATAACGTTAACTGTTTAGTACGTTGTTTTTTGAGCCTTGACCCATGTTTGATTAGCACACCACAAATAACCGCTTCCTGTGCTTTCCAAACAATGGCGGGGTCGCATTCTGACGTGTCGTTGGTTCTGAAGTAAAAATCTAGTTCCCTAGTGACACCTGCAAGCACCTCTTTGTCTTGCAGGAGGCTTTCATTTAGTCTCCAGCACTTGGTCGTGGATGTCATGGAATCAGTGAGGCAGGATAGGAACACCGGGGAGTGGTCGGACCATGTAATGGAGCCTATGGTGGAGGCTCGCACTGCATGTAGTTGTGCATGAGGTACCAAAAAGTAGTCGATGCAGGAGTATACCTTGTGAGGTAGAAAATAAAAAGTAAAGTCCCTCTCTGAGGGATGTAGAAGGCGCCACACGTCAACTAATTGGTTCTTATGCAGAGACTGAGCAATGCGTTTACAGGAGCCAGGGGAGATGGAGGATAGACCTGAAGAGGTGTCTTCAGACAGGATCAAGGGGACGTTAAAGTCCCCGCCTATAATCAGCTGCCCTTCGGTGAAATCTAGGCGAGCTAGCGTCCTGCTTAAGAAGACATCTTTGTGGTTATTAGGGACATAGAGATTTGCCAGAGTTACTTTGACACCGCCAACCATGCCTTTTAAAATCAAGAAGCGACCTTCAGCGTCCATAACGGAGTCTAGGCAGGACCACGGCACTCTGCTCGAAACAAGAATATACACTCCCCGTGACTTTGTCATCAAATTGGTTGAGTGGTAAGCCATCGGGAAGGACCTAGACTTGAGTATGGGTAATTTGTCATCTCTAAAATGGATCTCCTTAATAAAAGCTACATTTGATTTAAGACAATATAAGTCTTGCAAGAGCATCCGTCTTTTCTCTGGAACATTAAGTCCCTTAACATTAAGCGAGATCACATTGATAACCTCAATGTTCAGGGATGGGGTGGGAAGGGAAGAAGGGGAAGGAGGGGGGAAGATAGAGAAAACAGATAAAGCGGGGAAGAGAAATGAATAGTGGCAGAACAAGGTAAAAGATCACTAAGATGGTAGCAAACTATTGCTAATACGCTCACCAGTGCGAGACTGGAGACTGAGTGCTGGCCTATGTGGCCGGGTGCATCTTTAATCAGCGCCTGTGGCTGACTGCTACATCGGCTCTCCCTGTTGGTCACCTGGTGCTTGGAATACCATCTCTGCTCAGGTCTAGCACAGTTCCATCCATCCTGGCTGTCCCCTTCCTCTCTGGCTCTGGGAGCAACACAGTGATCTCCCTCCGGCGGGTTCTCTCCTCACTGCTGACAGTCCCAGCTCCCTCCACCCCTCTGGCCACGGTAGGCAGGCCGCAACATCCAGCCACATGTTATACATGCTTCTGCCGGGCAAACGAACATTAAAGACACAGTTGCCGCCCTATGAGAGCTGGCCCTACTCCCTGGAGGACACTGCAGGCTTGTCTGCCAGCCCCCTCCTTCCCTGTCATACACATATGAGAGATCTTCCTCGGAGATATGCTGATTGCCCATCTGTGCTGCTGCTGGAGGGACCCAGGTGACCATGGAGTGCCCTGCAGCTTGGTTATGGTGAGTGAGACGACCCTATATCCCCCACATACCATCCCATAGCCCACCTGGGGACAGGGGCTTCTTTTCACCTGGGGGCACGGACCCATCACTCCTAGGGACAGGGTCACCATCTCCCCTGGGGATAGGGACCACATCTCACCTGGGAACAGGGACCCCTTCTCACCTGGGGACAAGGTCCCTCATCTCCCCTTGGGACAGGGTCCCCCATCTCCCCTTGGGACAGGGACCCCTTCTCCTCTGAGGACAGGGACCCCATCTCCCTTGGGGAAAGGGACCACATGTCACTTGGGGACAGGGACCCTATCTACCCTAGGGACAGGTGCCCCATCTCTCATTGGGACAGGTGCCCCATTATCCCTGGGGGCAGGGGCCCCATCTCCCCTGGGGACATGGCCCTCATCTCCCCATATGATTTGAAATCCCCCCACCCTCTAGCACAAATCCTCTCCTCCCAAAGAGCCCCCCTCATATCTGCCTCCACCTTTTAGCACAAATCTTCTCCCCTCCCAAAGCACCCCCCAGCACATATCTGACCCCTCCACCCCACTTCCTAGGACAGTCCACACCCCTCCCTAGGCCCCCCAGCATATATCTGCACAGGCTCTCTCCCTTTCCAAAACACCCTCTCAAGGACATGTCTATCCCCACCTCACCTCATCTTCTAGCACAAGTTCTCTCTCTTCCCAAAGCGCTCCCTAGCACATATCCAAAGCCTGGGTTTAGTTTAACCATGCCCTTTAAGCCCATCCCATTGTAAAGTCCAGCAACACCCACTTTTTGCCACAGCGCTCATAGCATGCTGCAGGTCTCTGCATCCCTCAAATGTCCCTCATTCTCAAGTTTTAAAGTTGGGAGGTATGATATACTGTATGTAAAGTGCTGTGTAAATTGACAGCACTATATACAGTAAGTACCTGTAATACATAAACTAGAAATTCTCCCTTGCAGTGAGGCTCTGCCCACACTGCAAGGGTTAGCTGCTAGTTTTGGTTTATAGAATTTGGAAAAGCAGAATTACCTACCCAATCTTCCACGCTGATAAACTGGTCCCTGCAGCCTCTTTTCCCTTATGGTCTATGGTCCCCTTGCATTACCAAGAGTGATGCAGGTACCACAGCCCTGCAGTGGACACAAGGACGCCATGGGACAGTCCACTGATGGAGCATGAAGGAGTACCATCTACCAGGGGAACGGAGGATTGGGTAAGTAAAAGGGATTTTGTTATTATGAATACTCCTTATGGAACACCATGACAGAAATAACTAGAAAACTGACTGCTTATTTATAGACAAATGACACAGAGGATGTTTCCCCCCACCCCCACACACACTCTGGAAAGCACATAAATGTCCGGTAAAAAAATCTATTTATTAAACATGGTTCCTGACTGAAAAAAACAATACTTGGCCCAAAGCTAATTGCTCCATTCTCAAATACAAAAGCTACAAACTTTTTTTTTAAAACTTTATTTCTTTATTCACAAATTTCGTAATTTTTTACACAATATATCAAAACAGACATTTCCTAAAGAGCCCAACCTCCCTCCCCTATACTTTCCACCCCCCGTAAAAGCAATAAGTGTAATGACGACTATACACGTGTTGAATGTATACTGTGTGGGGAGGTCGTCCTGCAGGAGGACCTGTCTTGAGATCAGTTTAAGTCTAAATTTACAACCAGTTCACTACATCTTCTCATCTCCATCCATTCCTCTCATTCACTCATCTTTCGATCTCTCAAGGTCTATTTTCTTTTAAGTCATTACCCGACCTTTCAGGGTTTTTTTTCCAGACTAGCAGACATTAAACAATAAAGCCTCTAGCTTCACACCAGAGTTTCCAAATCAGGTCATATTTCTTTAGTGCCCCTTGTTTTGTATATATTGATTTCTCCTTAAGAATTACCCCATTCATTCTATTCGGCCATTCCTCACTGGACGGAGGTGACGCCGACTGCCATCTCCGGGCAATCAGGCTCTTTGCTTGGAATAAACATCTCATAACAGCTACCTAGGTGTTTCCTAGATTTCCCTCTCCCTCCACTAATCCCACTAGGCAATGGATTAGTGGGCACTAATCCAGCTCAATGGAGGATCCAAACGTCCGGTCGATGACTCCTGTCACCTCCGTCCAGTAGCAGAACAACTTCGGGCATCTCCAAAACCTATGGAGCCCATCCGCTTCTAAGTCCCCACACCTAGGGCATCTTGAGTCCAGCCGACGGCCGAACTGGAAATGTTTCCGAGGAATATAGTAAGTTCTATAAAGCAAGAACAAATGTGACATCCTCTGAGAGGGGGACAGCGAGACCAATGGAGCCAGTTCCAAAACTCTTTTCCACTGCAATTCGGAAATGTCTCCCACATCTTCTTCCCATTTTCTCCTATATGGGGGGGGGGGGGGGGGTGCCAACCCTCCCATTCTCCCTTTGTTGATATAAGGATATATTTTGAAATTAGACCCTTTCCTGACTCAGCGTTAATTTTTGAAGTACTGGGATTGTACTCCATTCCAGGGAGCTCCCTCTGAACTGTTCATCCAGTGCATGCCTGACCTGCAAATATCTAAAGAAAGATTTGTTTGGCAGGGCATATTGCTCTCTCAGTTCCTGGAAAGTTTTCAGGGTACCGTTTAAGTATAGCTGGATAATATATTTTATTCCGCATCCCTCCCATTCCCTTACTACCCCCATCTTTTGTAGTTCTCCCAGTTTCCTGTTCTCCCACAAGGGGGTGTATTTCGTGAGACCTCTATACTTCAATATTATTTTCGCTGTGTCCCATACTCTCATCATTAAGTTCAGGGTAGAGATTCCTGAGGGAAAGGATCCTGCCTCTAAGGCTTCAGCTATTGAGTGGGGTGTTTTGTAGGAACATCTTTCTTCCTGCTTCTTGGCCTACTAAATTACACCCTTATATGTGCTGAAGTTGTGACGCCAAGAAATAGCTAAAGGGGTGTGGAAGCGCTACTCCTCCCTCCACCTTCTGAAGCTGCAGGGTAGATAAGCGAATTCTTGCTGGACAGCCCTTCCAGATCATTTCTCTAAACAAAGTGTCCATCCTGTGAAACCACTTTTTGTACAGCCAAATTGGAGAATTATGAAGTACATAAAGGAGCTGTGGCACCCAGATCATTTTAATTAGGTTGCAACTAGGTTGCAACGACCTGCCACAGATAGTGGTAGGCGCTTCCACACTTTTATTTTTCCCCTAAATTTGGCCAATAACGGGTCAATATTGTCTGAGGTATAAAATTGGGGGTCCCTAGAAATATTTATACCCAAGTATTTAAATTTATTTACCACTTGGATCTGGTGCAACTCCTCGGGCAGGGGGCCTCCCAAGGGGTCTACGGGTAGCAAGCTGGATTTTGCCCAATTTATCGTTAACCCAGAGATTTGACCAAATCTATTAATAATATTCATGGCTTCCAGAAGGGAGTCTTGCGTGTCTCCAAGAAATAAAAGAAGGCCGTCTGCATATAATGCAAGTTTTTCCTCCAAATCACCTCTTCTAAAGCCCCTCACCTGGTCAGAGCATCTGAGGGCAATAGCAAGAGGCTCAATCACAATGGCAAAGAGGAGGGGTGACAGGGGACATCCCTGTCTCGTCCCCCTCCCCAATCCAAATTTATCAGAATGTTCATTATTTACCTTTACTCTGGCCTCTGGGGCTCTATAAAGCAATTTGACCCAGTTGATAAAACCCGGTCCGAGTTGGACTGCCTCCATTGCCTTCCAGAGATACTGCTACTCTAAACTGTCAAAGGCCTTGGCGGCATCCAGTGATAGAATGACCCTCACTCCACCGCCGTCCATTGGGACCTGGAGATTCAAGTAAAGCCGCCTTATATTTGTACTGGATGTTCTTCCAGGTATAAAACCCGTTTGGTCGGGGTGGATGAGTTTCACTATGACTTTGTTCAGCCTAGCTGCCAAGACCTTTGCCAGAATTTTCATATCTGTGTTCAGCAGAGCAATGGGCCTATATGAGGCAACATCAAGAGGGTCTTTGCCCTCCTTATGTATGGTAATTATAGTGGAATCCATCATTGATGGGGGGAGCACTCCAATTAGCAGTGAGCCATTCAATACCCTCAGAAGCTCAGGAAGCAATACCTTCCCGTAATGCCAGTAAATCTCAGCTGGGAGGCCATCTGGGCCCGGGGATTTCTGCCTTGCCATCTCATTAGTGATCCGTTGCATCTCCTCTAGCGTTATGGGACAGTCCAACTCTGCTCTATCCATCTCTGTAAGAAAGGGGAGATTCAGGTCCCTAAAAAAACTGTCCATTCCCTCCCTTGTCTCGTTCTGGCGAGAACTGTACAGGTCCTCGTAGTATTCTTTAAATTTGCCCACTATTTCTGGAGTATATGAAGTCACTCTTCCATCCACTGTAGTAATCGTAGGTACCACAGAAGTGGGGGAGTGTGTCCTGATCAGTTGTGCCAGCATGGGGCCCACACTTTCCCCCTCACCTAAAGCAGCTTGTCTCTGAAAAGGGTATTTGTTTTCTGTCTTCCGGAGGGTTACTAGACAGTAGTTGTGTTGCTCTTCTGTCCAATTCCTGAGTGTGTCGGGTTATTAGTATATTGTTCTGACGCTATTGTTACCCTCTGCCCAATTAGTCTCTCACAATCCTTGGTCTGTTTTTTAATTTTTGAAATCTGTTGTATCATTATACCTCACAAAAAGGCCTTCAAAGTGTCCCAAACTATTCCTTCTGGGGCAGTGCCCCAGTTCGAGTCAATGATTTCTCCCAGGGACACCAATATCTCATTCGGATCTCCCATCAGCTCGATCCAAAAGGGGCTTAACCTCAACCCCACTGGATGATTACGTTCACCCAGCTCTAATGACACTGTCACCGGAGAATGGTCTGACAGGCCTCTTGGTTTACAATTCGCATTTTTTTATCAGGGGCATCATCTCATCACTCCCCAAGACTAAATCAATCCTGGAAAGAGTTGAGTGTGTCTTAGAAAAACACGAATACTGACGGGTCTCTGGATTACGTGTTCTCCAGATGTCTCTCAATCCAGTTTCTTTCAAAAAATTAGAAAGCCGGGCATCCCCTGCATTACCTGTATATATCCCTGGGGGGAACCTATCTAATTTCTGATCCATTACCATGTTGAAATCCCCTGTTACTATTATCGGCACCCCTGGCTTATCTAGGAGAAACTCAATCAGCCCACAGAGGATCGAAACGTCAAAAGGGGAGGAATGTATACATTTACCACTACGCAAGATCTATTTTCGATCTTGCAATACAGGAAAATGTATCGGCCTAATTTGTCTATCTTAGACTGTATACAAGAGAAAGCCACCCCAGATCTAATAAAGATGTTCACCCCTCTGGAATAGGAGGAGAGAACTGAGTGGAATTGTGTACAGTAGTCCCGCCACCTCAGTTGAGGAATAGAAGATTTAGTAAGGTGTGTCTCCTGAAGGCAAAGGATAGCTGCCTCATATGTTTTTACAATCAGATGGACTGCTGCTTTTTTCTCTGAATCTCCCATCCCCCCGACATTCCAAGAACACAAAATTAATTTTTTAAACTGAGTGCTTTTAACCATCAAAATATAGTTTTGTGTAAATCAAATAATCAGTGTATTTTTCCATTAATGTGACTTTCTTGACTTTCATAGTTTTCTAGTGTCAGTTTTGTGATCCTATGTTGCTTAACCTCATAGCTATAATTGCTTTCAAACAATCTCGTGTACCAAACACACCCCTTGATCCATCTCATACACCCATGCATCCCTCCCACCTGGCCACTAGGCCTATTTGGGGGCATCCTAATGTGACCGTTACATATATCAATCGTTTTAAGTGTTATTAGCTTGTTTAAACTTATGTACTTACACTCTTCCCTCCCTATCCCACCCCTCCCCTTAACCCTATACAACCCACTTCTAAGCAAACAAACGAAACAAACAAAACAAAAACACAAAACATAAAACACATATGGAGAAAACTCTTTGCCATACCCCTTGATATCAGGGGGTACTATGCTCAATGTTCCCTCCAACCTACCCCCTACCCCCTCTCTGCCTCCCCTAATTATAGGGCATTGTGATTATTATTATGTGAGTTGAACTAAATCATAGTGTTAATGAAATTCTAGAGTAATACAGTCAGACTAAGCTACAGTCTCTTCTTATTAGTTTTGATCCAATCTTCCACTCTTTCTAGGGTGTCAAAAAACACAGTCTCCCCCATGGCATTTATTCGCAGTCTAGCCGGGTATAACAGGGCGTAGTTCAATTTTAATTGTTGTAGTTTACGCTTGACTTCTCCAAACTTGGCCCTCCGTTTTTGTAAATCAGGAGAAAAATCAGGGTACATGGAGACCCTATTACCATTGTACAAGATATTGCCCATTTCTCTGGCTTTATTTAGTATAGTCACTTTATCCTTATAATGAAGTATTTTTTAAGAGGAGAGACCTTAGAGGGGCACCCGGTTGAGGGGGTCTAGGGGTTACCCTATGGGCTCTCTCTAGTGCAAAGAAGGGTGAGAAAGACTGGTCTCCAAACAAGTCTCTGAGCCATTTTTCCAGGAATGCAGTGGGGTCTGATCCCTCAGTCCGTTCGGGAAGCCCCACTATCCGTACGTTCTTCCTACGCATCCTGTTCTCCATTTCATCAATCTTTGTCTGGTAATTAGTCATTTGTTCTCTTATAGTTCTCATCTCCTGTTTCATAGGATTTAAATCATCTTCTATTAAACTAACCCTCCCCTCAAGGGCAGTAGTCCTTTCTCGGACCTTTTGCATATCATGCCTGACAAGGGACAATTCTTCCTGCACAGATTTCAGCTGGACTGACATTTCATTTATAGAGCTTTTGCAGGAGTTAATTGCATGCAATAGTTCCATTAATGATGGTTCTGCTTCCCTCAGCGTTGACGTATTAGGGGGTGACTTTGCTCACCCTTGAACGTCCTCTGTACTCTCAGCCAGTAAGCTTTCTGTGTGGGCATTCAGTCCCTTCGCAGGGGTTCACTGACCTTGTCCTAGACTCTTCCTTGTAGGGTTAGCTCCAGACTGTGGTTTAGATAACATGGTGGTGTGTTGGGTCTGTTGGCTATTTTTTGGCGGGGTCTGTCCCTGCGGGTGTGAAAATTCCTTTAATTTGGCAGCAGCTGCCTGACTCACCTTAGTGGTACGCTGCAATGGCATAGTCACATAAGGTTATATATAAGAATTTAAATTTGTCCCCATCCCTTTATCCCACCCACTACCAACCGCAAGGCCACCTGATTGGAACCAGAGGGGAAGAGAGGGATGGTGGAAGGGGTGGGAGGGAAGAAGGAGATCACAAAAAAAAAAAAACAAGAAAAAAAAAAGGGATCCACTCCTCACAGTTCAGAAATTGTAATTCACAGTCCCAAGCTCTTAGCTTCACACCATGAGGCAGTAACAGGGGGGGAAATAAAAATACAAATACTGTATTTATTGGCGTATAACACTCACTTTTTCACCATGAAAATCGGGTGCAAATAGTGCGTGCGTGTTATACGCCAATACTTCCGTTTTAGCTGCCTCGGAGGGGACAGGGAGGGGGGGCAGGACGAGCACCAAATTACATAAAGTGAGAATCTCCTGTTTACTTGGCGGCCTCTGTAATAGGAACTCCCATCTCCTGGGCCTCCATTGGACCACTGTTCTGTCTATCATAGGAGATTCTCACTGTATGTAATCTGTCGGCGCTCGCCCCGCCCCCTCCCTGTTCCCTCTGGGTTGCAGATGGGCATCGATCAGGCTGCATTGATGTCAATGGTGAGGCTGCATTGATGTGGACTGATGAGGCTGCATTGATGGCATTGGTGAGGCTGCAGATGGGCACTGACCCTTATTTTGCTTCAAAGATCCTTATTTAAAATTTAATTTTTTTTCCTGAAACTTCCCTCTTAAAATGAATGTGCGTGTTATACGCCTGTGCGTGTTATATGCCGATAAATACGGGTACTTTGTCTCTAGTTTACATCCGTCCCCCCTGTACCAGGAGTAAGCAATTGGAAGTTTCTTACCTAGAAAAGTTCATATATCCTAGTATCACAGGGAAGGAAAAGAAAAAAAAACGCTCTCCTTTGTTCCAGCATATAAAACTGTGACAGTTTGCACTGACTCTGAGCAGTCTCCTTTCACTTCCTCCAACAGATAAACAAATGGAAATGTCTCACCCAGCCACAGCGCTGACATCCAAAGAATTTCAAAGAAGGGAGTGGCCATATTGCATTACATTTTCAGAAAATTGCAGCGGCTGCAGATTGAAAAGAAAAGGTAATTTTTAATAACATTCAATTACAATATGATTTGTGTCGCAATTGTATACGCTTTATTTTTTTTTCTTTATTTGATATTTTTTTCCCCCACGAAAGTGGAGTTACTCTTTCAGTGCTCGACTTAATCCATACGTTTCCTATAGTGGTTACATAGCAGTTCTTTACATATCTATGATCCTTACTTTTTCCTTTCATCTGGGAGATAAATTGCCATGTATTGCCATGTATTTGAATGACTCCCATAAAGGAGTACACTTCAATTCCTTTATCCTGCCTTCTATGGCTCCCTCAAAGTCAGGTACAATCTCTACAAATAAATCAGATTGGAGCCACACTCTGGGTTATTTCCATGTCCCTCCCACTTTCTGGGATTTCCCTGCCTCTATCACCATTGACCCCTCTGTCAAGAATTTATAGCCAACACGACCAATATACATCTAAGATGCCTCAAAGAAGAAAATAAGTTCCATCTCATGAATATTTTAACTCCAACAGGAAGCCTAAACCAAAAAGCAATATAGAGTCTCTTGGACCCATGGTCAGTGTACCAATTACTGGGATTAAACGTACCATTTCACCCTTCCGTTCCCCCTTTACACATCTTTTTAGTTCTCTATCCTCTAATTCTCTCTCATATGCTGCATACTCACCCAGCACTGTTTGGCTCCTTATACTCCCCCGGGCTACTACTGGGGTGGACCAGACAAACTTGTCATCTATTTTTCTTTCTTCACTGCACTTTAAATGTTGTTGATACCATCGCCCTGCAGCTATCAATCGACCTTGCTCTGTTTGCAACCCTCAAGGTGATTTATATTGTGTTCTGTGCTATACATCTTGTAAATCTTACTACGATTCTCAATGTGTGGTAAATTACATTCCCCTGTATTACTTATGCTAAAAGGGGTTGTAAACCCTCATTTTTTTTTTTTTTTTTAAATAACAAACATATTATACTTACCTCCACTGTGGAGTTAGTTTTGCACAGAGTGGCCCCTATTGTTGTCTTCTGGGGTCCCCAACAGCACTCGTGGGGACCCTCTCCCTGGGGGTAGCCGTGCGATCACACTCCCGAGTCCAGCATTTGTGTCCATAGACACAGAATGAGGTACTCGGCCCCGCACCCCAGCGCCCGCATCATTGGATTTGATTGACAGCAGCGGGAGCCAAGGGCTGCGCTGCTATCAATCTATCCAATTAAGATCCGAGACAACGGGCAGAGAGGTAGAGCACGTCTCCACCCAGGGAACGAACAGGCTCAGGTGAAGAAAACAGGGGGTTGGGGGGGCTGGTCAGTGTCAAAAGTTTTCTTCACTTTAATGCATAGGATGCATTAAGGTGAAAAAACACGAGGGTTTACAACTCTTTTAACTGTTTGTGATGGCATATTTTCTACCCAATAAAATATTTGAACGAGAAAAGCACCATTTTAGTCTTTGCAGATGACACCAAGTTTACAGGATGTCTCTAACTTACAAGCCATCCTCAATGCACCGTTAAACCACTTGCCGACCAGCCACCATCATTATACTGCGGCAGGTCGGCACGATCCTGTGAATCACCATAGGTGTACATCGGAACTTTTAAGGGCGATTGTTGGAATTCAACATGAATTAAATGTCAAATTTCTGGAACGTTTATACATATCTGTTTCCTTTTCCCAAAATCAGTCAGGCCTCCGTGGTTTTAAAAAGCTGAAGCCAATTAAGCCTCTAAAAGAACATGACAATACCGACTCCGAGCTGTCTATGAGAATTCCTGATTAGCTGCTCTGCAAGCAATCTTCAAAGAGAGCCGGACAATACTGACTCCGAGCTGTCTATGAGAATTCCTGATTAACGGCTCTGCAAGCGAGCTTCAAAGAGAGGACAGGTGGAGATAATTGATGAGTTGAGATACAGAAGATAAAAGACTCAGATATATTTGACCCAGGTCGGATAGAGATGATTCATGGACAAACACTTCCCCCAGAGGCCAATTACGGCAAGACAGTCAGTAATATAAGGAGAATTGTCATGTGAACACTGATTGGTCCAAAGCAAATGGGACTGGCAATGGGGGGAGTTTCAATGAGTGATGAGTGAGTTTTGTAAAAAGGATTGTTACAGAGAGCTCTTTCTCTTTTTAGCTGCAAAGCCTTGCCATGAGGCTGTCTCTCTGTCATCGTGGGACTTTGCTTTGAATTCTGGTTTGGGCCTAAGCCATGCGGCACAGAGCTCTCCCTTTCAACATCTTGAGACCAGCCGAGGATGTGAGAAGTATATCTTTGTATAAAGAAAAAAGTTCAGTGCGCTACTCAAATTAAAACCAAATAGTAATGTGAATCTAAAGAAATGAAAAAATTATAGTTCATATGGAAAATGATGGCATCCTAAACCGGAGGTATGATTCCTCTTTAGGTCTTCAGTAAATCTTCTATGGGTCTTCTAAGACAGTGCAGAAATAGGAAAAGGGGGCTGCTTACCAGATTTGATGGATCCCCATCAGGTCCCCATCAGGTCCTCTGGCTCCACCACAGTGGGGTGGAGCCAGAGGACCTGACGTCACCACACTCTCAGCTGACTGGCTTCGGCGTCGGCAGTGTTTTTTAATTGCAATTGTTTAATTGTTTTACCCTGCCAATGCTTTGATGTCAGTTGTCCATTCATGGATTAAAGCATTTAAAACTACTGCACAATGAAGCGCCTCTTATTCTTTTAAAATATACTATTTCCTGCTACGAGTGGTCTTGCTGGAGCAGCTAATGGAGGAGAGTGTTCCTGATTGCCGCCTCTGAAATTTCAACTACCTGGCGTGGAGGGAAGTCTGTCTCTACTCAAAGACCAGCTGTTCCTGACCCCGAGAGGAGTTTGTTCAGGCTCGCATGATCTCTGTGGTGGGGATCCATCAAATCTGGTAAGCAGCCCCCCTTTCCTATTTCTGCACTGTCTTAGAAGATCCATAGAAGATTTACTGAAGACCTAAGGAGGAATCACACCTCCGGTTTATGATACCATCATTTTCCATATGAACTATAATTTTTTTCATTTCTTTAGATTCACATTACTATGTGGTTTTAATTTGAGTAGCGCACTGAACTTTTTTCTTAATACTGTACAAAACCTCATGTTCAAGGTTTTTTAGTTGCAGCACTCAGGTTTATTTATGATTCATATATTTGTGATTTTGTGTGTTTTTTATGCACTTTAAAATAGATTTTCACTAATTTAAATTTCACATTGGTTTATCACAGTTGGGGGTAGCGCGGAACGTTTACCATATATTGTTCCATAATGATCCCATATATTTTTGTATTGTGTTCTGATTATAAGCTTTGTAAGGTGTAATTTCTTTTAATACCTTCATGTTAGTTTTTCCTAATTCTGCTGTGTACTATAGTCCTATTTTCTTGGGAAATACATGGAAGATATTGTTTTCACTAAGCAAAGGTGTCTGTCTTCATTAGACTAGCAATTATAGGGACTAGACAAATTAATATACCGGTACAATAGTAAGTATTCTACCAGGTACTTCAGCGATAGTAGCGGGGGACCTGATGCGCATGGCCTGTGGTCGCAATGACCGTCAGCCACCCGCGATCAAGGGCACGAGAACCTGAATGGGGATGTGTGTGTGTAAACACACACACACATCCCCCCCGTTCTGACAGGAGAGGAGAAACAGATCGTCTGTTTCTACCAAGAAGGAACAGCGATCTGTCTCCTCCCCCAGCGAGTCATATGCCCATGCAGTTAGTGTTTTGGATCAGACCAATCATCTGATGGGTATCTGCCCCCGTCCTAATTAACCCTTAGTGCATGCATGAGAAAAGATCACACTGAAACTGTGCTCAGATTGATGATACTCTCTTTATTGGTTCCAGATACATGGGGGTTTTATAGGTGAGCTACTAAGGAGGTGAGCATATGTATCATTAGCACAATTTTATCTAGGTATTAGTAGTTTCTGATTGGTTGTGTCCATGTAAGGTGAACTTCCTCCAGGATCTGGGCATCACCAAGTCGGGCGTATTCCTGGGTGGAGGCGCCATCTTAGTTTCACATTCCTTTGACACAATGGGAGGGGGTGCTACTAGCGGCCATTTTGAGCAGGAATATAAAAGCAGTTTATATATAGGAAAAAAATATATTGACTTTATAGTATAAAAAAGATGCATAGAGAATGGCCATTTTACCCGATTCATCACAGTCCCCTCTTAAAATGACTTTTTTCAACTGTCCCTAACCCTCCTAGCTCATCTGTCCATATGTGCATTGGAACTCTTTTGTGCTGCACATTAGATGGGCGATGGCTTTTCCATCACCCCCCCTTGCCACAGACTTTGCACATAAGGAAGTCAGATGCTGTCCCTAATGGCATTCTGATTCACAGGGATGGACTGCAATGGAGTGTAAGGTTTCTGATCTGCCTCATAAAAATCTCCTCCTTCTTGATTTAGGAAGATTGGGGTGCTATTTTCCACAGTTTTTTCCACTAACTTCTTCAGACAAGGTAAAATGCAACAAACCATCAAAGTGAGGATAATCAAATTAATCAAAACAGCTATACTCATTTGAGCTAAAATCTTCTTCCACCCGCTCATCCAGCTAAAATATTGGTCCCATGGGTCTGAGATGCTGAAATTCTTCTTTAGCTATACTGATAGGCTTTCCAACTTCTTGATGGCCAGGGTGACCTTACCATTTGGACCAGTGTTGTCAGGGATGTATGTGCAGCACATCCCTGTACCTTCTATCATTTTACAAACACCCCCCTTTTCTGCTAAAATCATGTCCAAGGCCATCCTATTCTGGAATGTCATGTAAGACGTGGGGGCTAATTGGTCAGCAATCCCTTGTAGGGCATCTCTGGTGTAATTCACAAACCGCTGCTGATTGTAATATATTTATTACATAAATGTGGGTCAAAGCTTCCCTCAGGAGCACTCCTCTTTCTCCTATGGTTGGGTGACGGTTCAGGGTGTGGGGGAGATGGGTCATATGGGAGGATGTGGAGAGGCATAATAACCTTTGCCAGGGCACACTCTCCATTCCAGTTCCCTTCTAGCCTTGTCCTAATTTTCAAATCCCCACAGATCCAGTACACATCGCCGAGGGACTGGACCTGGTTCTGTACCTGCCTTCCCGAAACATTACTGTAGGTAGAGCAGTAACCCTCTGTGAAATTACCCAGTAACCTCCCCTTTCCTTGATAATTTGAGAGACAAGTATAGTTTCCTGGGTAAATGGCGATGCCTTCGCTTGGCCTTGGGGTTTGGGTAACTATGGGGTACTCCTTTTTCCACTTTTCACAAGATAAGTGGTTTGTTGTTTTATTAGTGAACAGGCTAAGGAAGCACTCCTCACTTTCTGCAGGGATTGTCAGTGGAACAATACCCAGGTGTAGCCTTGCACTGCCACAGACATAGCAATTGGACTTGTTATGCTTGTTCGCACTATACCTCATCCATTCAAGCCACAAATTGGTGTATGAGATGCCAGTTTCTGCTGCCATTGTGTCCTCAAAGGTAGGGTTTGCCATGGCCACCATATTGTCTAGAGTACGGATATGAGGTTTAAGTGGGTTAACCACAGGCTGGGGCGACTGCCACTCTGATGATTTATACATGTCCTTCAACTTGAATCTTCCCAACGAGTGATCCGACCCGCCTTTCATCCATATGCCCATCATATAAAGGTCGGCATCACCAGGACACCAGGACATCAGGGCAAGGGTTCTCTATAGTCAGGATGAGTTTCATTTGTTTCCCTGTTCCCCCCTCCCCTTGAGCACGTCTTCTGAAAGTCATTCTGCTTATCAGGGACTTTCCATTTTTATCTTTCTTGTCTAATGCACTCTGTGGCCGGTATCCCCAGTCTGGCCCTGTGTTCCAACATACTGCCCCCAGGAACAACAACTCTGTCCCCAGTAACTGTCTGTGACACACACATATATATCCTTATCATCAGGGATGTCGCTGTACCAATGGCATTGCCATGAAGGGTCAAAACGGACAAGGTACTATGTCACAGTAATCAAAGGTAAAAGTGGCCACATGTGTGTTTGAAGAGTTATACCAAAATGTAATTATGTTATTTTTTGTGATGGCCACATCCTGGGCCCCCCCTAGACCAAACAGAGGATATGCAGCATGGTCGTCCTGAAGTGGGCGGGATTTTGTCCTCAGGGGTTGGAGCTTTCTTGCAGTGGGAAGCATGTATCCAGGTGTTCTTCCTGTTCAATTTGACTGAGGTGGCTGTGGTCAGCAAAACTTGGAATGGACCCTCATATCTTGGATCAAGTGAGTGCTTTCTCACAAACGTCTTTACCAGCACCAGAACCATGAATCAGACTGAGACAGAAGTAAAGTTAAATCACACTTGTTTAATAATAATAATAATAATAAGGTAAACAGAATAAACGTAGTCAAAACAAGCCAGAGTTCAGTAACCAGATCGGGTAGTCAGCCAAGCAAATGTCAGAGAGCCAGAGATAAACGTAGTAGTACAGCAAGCAGGATCAGGAGCCAGAAGGAACGTCAGCCGAGCAAGTCTTCAACAGGAAGGTAGGAGAAAGTCTCTGATGTTCACAAAGGCAAAAGGCAGAGATCAAGTGAGCTGGACGGCTTTAAGTAGGCAGGACCGACGAGCAGAATCAACAACAGCAGGGTAACTGTGGAGAGAGATGGGAGCTGGCAATTAGCCGACAGCTGAGTGGCCAGCTCAGAGAAGGAAGGGCTGAGCCCAGCCCTGACAGTACCCCTTCCTCAACGACCCTTCCCCCTCGGAGGACCACCGGACTTGAGGGGAAAACGCCTATGGAAATCACGGAGGAGGACAGAGGCATGTACGTCCGAGGATGAGACCCAAGAGCGTCACTCCGGACCGTACCCCTTCCAATGCACCAGGTACTCTATGCGCCCACGGAACCTACGGGAGTCAACAATGGATTGTACTTCATACTCCTCATGGTTCTCAACCTGTATAAGGTGAGGGCGTGGCACCGAGGTGGTAAAGCGGTTGCAGACCAAAGGTTTCAATAAGGAGACATGAAACACATTTGAGATGCGCATACTAGGAGGAAGGTCCGAGGCGTAAGCCACTGGGTTAATCCTGCGAAGGATACGGAAAGGCCCAATAAACCGAGGTGCGAACTTCAAAGGAGGAACACAAAGTCGTAGGTTGCAGGACGTCAGCCAGACTCTGTCCCCAACCTGGTAGGAAGGCACAGGCAGGCGTCTGCGGTCAGCATGGAGTCTATACCTATCGTTAGCATATTGCAAAGCCTCCTGAACTTGTGCCCAAGTGGAACGAAAACCACGGAGATGCTCCTCTAACGCAGGAATACTCTGTGGAACAAACGAGTCAGGCAACATGGAAGGTTGGAAACCATAATTTGCCATAAACGGGGACAATTGGGAAGCAGAATTCAAGGCACTGTTGTGAGAAAACTCTGCCCACGGTAATAGGTCTGACCAGTTGTTACGATGGTCAGAAATATAGCAACATAGGAATTGCTCCAAGGACTGATTGGCTCATTCTGTGGCCGCATTAGACTGCGGGTGATACGCAGAGGAGAAAGCAAGCTGAATTCCCAACTGTGCACAAAAGGCTCGCCAGAACCTAGAGACAAACTGACTACCCCTGTCCAAAACAATCACCTTGGGTAGCCCATGTAAACGAAAGATCTCCCGAGCAAAAATGAAAGCCAGTTCCTTAGAAGTGGGCAACCTCTTAAGTGGAATACAATGACACATCTTTGAGAACAGGTCAACCACCATAAGGATAGCAGTGTTGCCTTGGGAGTTGGGTAACTCCACAATGAAATTCATAGACTGGTGGGTCCAGGGCCTCTCTCCATTGGGTATGGGTTGTAGGAGGCCCACTGGAAGGTGTCGTGGAGTCTTACTCTGAGCACACACGCAACAGGCAGCTACGAAGGCAGTTACATCAGCCCGTAGACTAGGCCACCAGAATTGTTGGGAAATGGCCCAAACGAGTTGATTCTTCCCAGGGTGGCCAGCTGCCTTGGGAGAATGGTAAGTCTGGAGCACAGCAGTATGGAGACTCTCTGGGACAAAGCAGCAGTCACAAGGTTTCACAGGAGGAGCATGGACCTGAGCAGCAAGAATTTTGTCACCCAAAGGAGAAGTAAGACTGGTGTGAACCGTAGCCAGAATACGATCAGGAGGAATCACAGGAACCGGAACCGACGCCAACTTGGAAGTGGAGAAAAATTGTCGTGACAAGGCGTCAGCCCTTACATTCTTAGTACCGGGTAAGAATGAGACAATGTAATTAAAATTTGACAGATCCCTTCTGGGAGAGAGGCGCTTAGCCTCAGACAAGAATGTGAGATTCTTATGGTCAGTAAGAATGAGAACCGGTACAGTGGTACCTTCAAGGAGATGTCTCCATTCTTTCAGGGCTAAAATGATAGCCAAAAGCTCTCTGTCACCAATCTCATAATTGCACTCTGCAGGTGACAATTTCTTGGAAAAGTAGCCACATGAATGCATAGCGCTCTCAGTGTTAGGACGTTGAGACAGAAGGGCGCCAACTCCAGTCTCAGAAGCATCAAGTTCTAGGATAAACGGCAATGTAGGATCAGGATGTGCCAACACAGGAGCAGAAACAAAGGCAGCCTTGAGACTCTCAAAGGCCTTAACCACTTCAGCCCCGGAAGGATTTACCCCCTTCCTGACCAGAGCACTTTTTACAATTTGGCACTGCGTCGCTTTAACTGCTAATTGCGCGGTCATGCAATGCTGTACCCAAACAAAATTTGCGTCCTTTTCTTCCCACAAATAGAGCTTTCTTTTGATGGTATTTGATTACCTCTACCGTTTTTATTTTTTGCGCTATAAACGGAAAAAGACCGAAAAATTGAAAAAAAATTATATTTTCTACTTTTTGTTATAAAAAAAATCCAATAAACACAATTTTAGTCATACATTTAGGCCAAAATGTATTCGGCCACATGTCTTTGGTAAAAAAAATGTCAATAAGTGTATATTTATTGGTTTGCGCAAAAGTTATAGCGTCTACAAACTAGGGTACATTTTCTGGAATTTAGTTTTAGTTTATGACTGCCTATGTCATTTCTTGAGGTACTAAAATGGCAGGGCAGTACAAACCCCCCCCCCCCAAATGACCCCATTTTGGAAAGTAGACACCCCAAGGAAATTGCTGAGAGGCATGTTGAGCCCATTGAATATTTATTTTTTTTGTCCCAAGTGATTGAATAATGACAAATAAAAAAAAAAAAATTTACAAAAAGTTGTCACTAAATGATATATTTCTCACACAGGCCATGGGCATATGTGGAATTGCACCCCAAAATACATTCAGCTGCTTCTCCTGAGTACGGGGATACCACATGTGTGGGACTTTTTGGGAGCCTAGCCGCGTACGGGGCCCCGAAAACCAAGCACCGCCTTCAGGATTTCTAAGGGCATACATTTTTGATTTCACTCCTCACTACCTATCACAGTTTTGAAGGCCATAAAATGCCAAGATGGCACAACCCCCCCCCCCACATGACCCCATTTTGGAAAGTAGACACCCCAAGCTATTTGCTGAGAGGCATGTTGAGTCCATGGAATATTTTATATTTTGACACACGTTGCGGGAACCAGACAAATTCTTTTTTTTTTTTGCACATAGTTGTCAATAAATGATATATTGCTCAAACATGCCATGAGCATATGTGGAATTACACCCCAAAATACATTCTGCTGCTTCTCCTGAGTACGGGGATACCACATCTTTAGGACTTTTTGGGAGCCTAGCCGCGTACGGGGCCCCGAAAACCAAGCACCGCCTTCAGGATTTCTAAGGGCGTAAATTTTTGATTTCACTCCTCACTACCTATCACAGTTTTGAAGGCCATAAAATGCCAAGATGGCACAAAACCCCCCTAAATGACCCCATTTTTGAAAGTAGACACCCCAAGCTATTTGCTGAGAGGCATGTTGAGTCCATGGAATATTTTATTTTTTTGACACAAGTTGCGGGAAAGTGACACATTTTTTTTTTTTTGCACAAAGTTGTCACTAAATGATATATTGCTCAAACATGCCATGGGCATATGTGGAATTACACCCCAAAATACATTCTGCTGCTTCTCCTGAGTACGGGGATACCACATGTATGGCACTTTTTAGGAGCTTCATACGGGGCCCCGAAATCCAATCACCGCCTTCAGGATTTCTAAGGGCGTAAATTTTTGATTTCACTCCTCACTACCCATCACAGTTTCGAAGGCCATAAAATGCCAAGATAGCACAAACCCCCCCCCCCCCAAATGACCCCATTTTGGAAAATAGACACCCCAAGCTATTTGCTGAGAGGCATGGTGAGTATTTTGCAGCTCTCATTTGTTTTTGAAAATGAAGAAAGACAAGAATTTTTTTTTTCTTTTTTCAATTTTCAAAAGTTTGTGACAAAAAGTGAGGTCTGCAAAATACTCACTATACCTCTCAGCAAATAGCTTTGGGTGTCTATTTTCCAAAATGGGGTCATTTGGGGGGGGGGGTTGTGCCATCTGGGCATTCCATGGCCTCCGAAACTGTGATAGGCAGTGAAGAGTGAAATCAAAAATTTACGCCCTTAGAAAGCAAGAATGCGGTGCTTGGTTTTCGAGGTCCCATACGCGGCTAGGCTCCCAAAAAGTCTCACACATGTGGTATCCCCGTACTCAGGAGAAGCAACAGAATTTATTTTGGGGTGTAATTTCACATATTCCCATGGCATGTTTGAGCGATATATCATTTAGTGACAACTTAGTGCAAAAAAAAAAAAAAATTTGGCTTTTTCCCGCAACTTGTGTCACAATATAAAATATTCCATGGACTCGACATGCCTCTCGGCAAATAGCTTGGGGTGTCTACTTTCCAAAATGGGGTCATTTGGGGGGGGTTTGAACTGTCCTGGCATTTTATGCACAACATTTAGAAGCTTATGTCACACATCACCCACTCTTCTAACCACTTGAAGACAAAGCCCTTTCTGACACTTTTTGTTTACATGAAATATTTTTTTTTCTTTTGCAATAAAATTACTTTGAACCCCCAAACATTCTATATTTTTTTAAAGCAAATGCCCTACAGATTAAAATGGTGGGTGTTTCATTTTTTTTTTCACACAGTATTTGCGCAGCGATTTTTCAAATGCATTTTTTGGGGAAAAAACACACTTTTTTAAATTTTAATGCACTAAAACACACTATATTGCCCAAATGTTTGATGAAATAAACAAGATGATCTTAGGCCGAGTACATGGTTACCAAACATGACATGCTTTAAAATTGTGCACAAACATGCAGTGGCGACAAACTAAATACATTTTTAAAAGCCTTTAAAAGCCTTTACAGGTTACCACTTTAGATTTACAGAGGAGGTCTATTGCTAAAATTACTGCCCTCGATCTGACCTTCGCGGTGATACCTCACATGCATGGTGCAATTGCTGTTTACATTTGACGCCAGACCGACGCTGATAAAATCGGTGTGATAAAATGCTTTCCCAATTTCTCAATGGCGCTGTTTACATCCGGCGAAATCTAAGTCATGAAATGCTTGTAGCTTCCGGTTTCTTAGGCCATAGAGATGTTTGGAGCCATTCTGGTCTCTGATCAGCTCTATGGTGAGCTGGCCGAATCACCGGCTGCATTCTCAGGTTCCCTGTTGGGAAAGGAGAGCCAGAGAAAAACATGGAAGACGGTGGGGGGGGGGGGGGCATTCCCTCCCACTGCTTGTAAAAGCAGTCTAGAGGCTACTTAGCCACTAGGATTGCTTTTACATGAAAGCCGACCGCTGGCTGAAAAGAATGATACCAAGATGATACCTAAACCTGCAGGCATCATTCTGGTATAACCACTCAAAGTCCAGCAGCATGCCAGTATGTTGCTGGTCCTTGTTGGGCATATATTGTAAACTTTTTTTTCATGCAGCCTGTGGGCTGAACGAAAAAAAAAGATATTGATCGGTGGGTATGCCCACCATTAGAATACCTCCCTTCATCCACCCACTTCTAATGATGGGCATACATGCACCGTATATATATTCCGAAGCATGGGGGCATCCTCCCGCAAAAGTTAGGAGCAAATCGCTCCTCCGCCCTCTGCTGCCCCCACGCTTCGGCATATATGCTGAAGTATGTAACTGTGGTGGTGAAATCACTTCCGACAGCGCTGGAGTCACGGCTTTATGTATCGTGGGAGCAAACGCTGTTGCTGTCAAGATAAATAAATCCGCGCTGCAACTGAATGGCGTACCTGCTAAGCAAATGATGGTTAACAAAAAAACAAAGTAACATTACAGTATAACAGTAATACTTACCATACCTGCAAAGCAAATACAAAAAAAACATAGTAAAAAATAAAACATTTAACGCAACCTGTGCCTACCTAAAATATATATATATGCCGAAGCATGGGGGCATCCTTCCGCAAAAGGCAGGAGCAAATTGCTCCTCCACCCACTGCTGCCCTCACGCTTCGGCATATATGCTGAAGTATGTAACTGTGGTGGTGAAATCACCTCCGACAGCGCTGGAGTCACGGCTTTATGTTTCGTGGGAGCAAACGCTGTTGCTGTCAAGATAAATAAATCCCCTCTGCAGCTGAATGGCGTACCTGAAAACAAAAAAGTGGTTAACAATAAAAAAACAAAGTATAAAAAAATTGCATACCTATAAAGCAAACATGATGAAAACATAACAATAAAACATTGCAGTATAGAATGCAGAACAATAGAGAGAGAATAGAGAGAGAACAATAAAACGACAACTATTTTTGGTTTTTTTATTTTATATATTTTTTTGTGTTTTTTTTCTTTTTTTTTACTTTTTTTTGTTTTGTTTTTGTTTTTTTACACTTTTTTTGTAACTTTAACTTTTTTAACTGGTACCAGGTTTGGGTCTCTCAAAATGTGATGGCATCTTGGGAGACCCTGTGAAAGTGTGTCCTAGTCTGTGCAGTGCTGTACCCTACGCTAATACTCAGCTAGTGTATGGTAGAGTTCAAAACATTCACCCATGCAAAGACCAGGATTGTCAGGACAGAAGGGACAATAATACCGGGTGTCACGCCTAAATCCGCGCTTGCTGCAGACACAATATCTTTTTTGGGGGGCTCGTTGGGTAGGGGTACTCGGGAGGACATATTGAAAATGCCTCTCATGCAGCCGGCTTACTGCATTTGGTTGAGGATGGTGAGGTGGAGCACCGTCTGGAAACAGAAGGGCTCTGACGATCTCTTCCTGGAATTTAAGGAAGGATCCAGTCCATCCTGAAGCTCTGTACAGCACATAAGAATTCAGCAAAGCCAATTGAAATAAATAAACAGACACTTTTTTGTACCAGCGTCTGACCTTACGGGCAACTAGGTACGGCGCCAACAACTGGTCGTTGAGGTCCACCCCTCCCATATTAAGGTTATATTCGTGGACACAGAGGGGTTTCTCCACAACACCAGTCGCCGTAGGAATTTGGACCGTCGTGTCTGCATGAAGGGAGGTAAGAACGAAAACATTCTTATTGTCCCTCCACTTCATAGCGAGCAAGTTATTACACTTCAAGCAGGCTCTCTCCCCCAGCCTAAGACGGGAATCTACAAGCCGCTTGGGAAAGCCTCGGCGATTAGGTCGCACGGTGCCACATGCTCCAATCTGATGATCAAAAAGGTGGCTAAAAAAAGTGGCACGCTCGTGTAATAATTGTCCACGTACAAGTGGTACCCCTTTCCGAATAAGGGTGACACCGAGTACCACACTATCTTGCCAGCGCTTCCTATGTAGTCAGGGCAGTTTGTCGGCTCTACGTGACTATCTTTGCCCTCGTAAACCATAAAACTACATGTATAGCCTGTGGCCCTGTCACAGAGCTTATACATCTTGACCCCGTATCTGGCACGCTTGCTGGGAAGGTACTGTTTGAATGACAAGCGGACAGAAAATTTAATCAGGGACTCATCAACGCAGACAACTTGATGGGGGGTAAACAAGTCTGCAAAACGTTGGTTGAAGTGGTTTACGAGGGGCCGAATTTTGTAGAGCCGATCGTATTCAGGGTCTCCACGAGGATGACAGAGTTCATTGTCGTTGAAGTGCATGAACCGCAAAATCTGTTCGTATCGTGCCCTGGCCATGGAGGCAGAGAACACAGGCATATGGTAAATTGGGTCAGTGGACCAATATGACCGCAACTCACTCTTTTTATTTATGCCCATGTTGAGGGAAAGGCCCAGAAAGAGCTTAAATTCGGAAACCGTAATTGGTTTCCAATCTCTGGCAAGGGAGGACTGGGGAATAGTGGCGATGTGTTGACCAGCGTACAAATTGCTTTGGTCCACAATAGATCTAAAGAGATCTTCGATGAAAAACAGCGAATAAAAATCCAGTGGCGTAAAATCAACTGTTTCCACCTGAATTCCGGGTTGGCCAGTGAATGGGGGAAGTACGGGTGCTGCAGAAGTGGTGGGTACCCAATTCGGATTGGCGAATGCAGCAGGAAGGGCACTATGGGCACGACGGGCCTGTGTTCGTCTTCTTGGTGGCAGCGGGACACTACTTGTGCTTGCCACCTCGCCAGCTTGAACTGCACTTATGGGACTCACCACGTCACCAAGTGTTACTGCAGTGCTGGATGTACGACCAGGGTGTACTAGGCCGCTGGTGCTTGCCAGTTCACCAGAAGGAATAATGGCACTAGTACTTCTCTGCTCCATACGAGAGCCCTGCGGTTCTTGCACTTCAAGGACAGAAGAAGTTCGGGGTCTGGTACGCCTGACCTTAGCAGGGACCACAACTCCGTCGTCAGAGCTATCTGTCATGGAGCCGCTGTCCTCTACAGGATCGTATTCTGAGCCTGAATCTGACAGATGAGCGACTTCCTCTTCACTATCTGTCATGCTCAGAAACGTGTAGGCCTCTTCACTAGTGTACCTTCGATTTGCCATTTTGGGCTCTAAATTTAGGGGCACACTAGTGAGACTCACAGGCAAAAAAGCTCCTGACTTTTAGCGACTGATTCAAAACGCTACCAAAAAACTGTTAGCGATCGCAGGGATCAGGCCTGACTCTGCGAACGCTGCAGTTATGTGTGCTTAGTGTTTTGTAAGTGACAGTTATCGATCGATACTGCACTTGGGTGGGCTGGGCTGGGCTGGGCCGAGGAGCAAAACGCAGGTGCTAGCAGGTATCTGGGCTGATCCCACTAACACTGCGTTTTTGGGAAAGCTAAACTGCTGGGGAGTATAGATCTGATCGGATCAGATATCGATCCGTTCAGATACTATAGCACTAAGGGAGGTGTATGCTGCGTGCGTGGGTGTTAGCGGTACTGGCGCTAACCTGACGCTGCCTGGGGCGACGCAGACCTTATCTGATCCTAAAAACGTAACTTATATCACCGCCGGGTAATTAGGGGGTTAAACCGTTATTAGGAAATAAACGGCGGGTGCCCTAAAACTATAATAAACTATAATAAACTATAAAAAACAAACTAACTAACCAGCGTCACCCGTAACACTTATACGGTGATCGCTGGTGAAAGGGTTAACTAGGGGGCAATCGGGGGGTTAAAACCTTTAGTAGGTAGTATATGGGGGTCCCTGTCGCTATTAAACACTGACAGCGAACCTATATACTTACCTCCCTAACTAGCGGCACCTGTGTCACTAATACAGCGATCAGAAAAACGATCGCTTAGCGACACTGGCGACGGGGGGTGATCAAGGGGTTAACCTTTATTAGGGGGGGTTAGGGGGGTACCCTAGACCTAAAGGGGGGTACCCCAGACCTAAAGGGGGCTAACCTAACTGCCCTAACACTTATAACTGTCACAAACTGACACCAATGAAAAAAAAAAAAAAAAACTGCTATTGGTGTCAGTGTGACAGGGGGTACAGGGGGGTGATCGGGGGGTGAAGGGGGGTGAAAAGTGTGCCTGCGTGTTCTACTGAACGTGTAGTGTTGTGCACTTACTTGATGTCTTCTCTTCTTGGCACCGGAACGAAAAAGACCGGCTTGAGGAGGGATGACATCACTTCCTCTCCCTCTGTTTACATTACAGAGGGAGAGGAAGCATTTTCATTTGCCGGGAGCGATCGGGAGGGGGTGGCCAACAATGGATGGCCTCCCCCTCACCTCTCATCGCCTGCGAACTAGAGCCGACCGCCTCTGGCACCGGGGGGGGGGGTCCAATCGGACCCCCTGCCCGCGGGAAGGCAATCACGTACCAGGTACGTGATCTTGCCTGCCCGTGCCATTCTGCCACAGTATATCGGCAAGTGGTTAATGGACTCTGGAGACAAACTCTGTGGGTTACTGTCCTTTCTGGTCATATCAGTCAGGGGCTTGACCAGAGACGAGAAGTTATGAATAAACTTCCAATAATAGTTGGCAAAGCCCAGGAAATGTTGCAGAGGACGTAAACCCACGGGTCAGGGCCACTGTAGGACTGCCAAAAGTTTTTCTGGGTCCATCGAAAAACCAGCAGTGGAAATGACATAGCCCAGGAATTTAAAATGTTCACGATGAAACTCATAATGGCCTATTCTGGTATTAATTGCAGTTTTCCACTCGTCTCCCTCTTTAATCCGCACAAGATTATATGCCGCTCTCAAATCAAGCTTCGTGAAAACCGTTGCTCCCTTGAGGCGGTCAAATAACTGTAATCAACAGAATCGGGTAGGCACTCTTAATCGTGAAACGATTGAGACCCCTATAATCAATACAAGGTCTCAGTTCACCGCTCTTCTTCACAAAGAAGAAACCAGCACCAGCAGGAGACAAGGATTTGCGGATGAAACTTACTCCTCCATGGCCTTATTCTCCAAGACCGACAAGGGGTAAACACAGCCATGAGGGAGTATGGCACTAGGTTGAAGGTCAATTGCGCAATCATAGAAAAAGGAAAGACACGGGGGAGGGGAGGGAGTGCTGCTCACCCCTATTGGTCAAGACAAAAAAAGAGAAAAGAGTTCCCCAGTGGGGTTTTTAGGCAGCACAAAGGAAGGTGGTAGGCCAATGTATGTAAAAATAAATTTTATTATACAAAAATAGCTTCAACACATTGGTTAAAAAAATGAGCTCCAATACATAGTGTTTACAATCTCATGACACTCAGCACATGCAATATAGGCACGTTTTCATAATAATATTATGTATATATTGACAGTATTAGAGATGTGGAACTGACGCGTTTCGACCTATAAGTTCCAGGTCTTCTTCAAAGGCCAATCTGCTAAAATTGTACAATAAAGGTGCATATGTCAGAAAAGATTAAATATATAAATTTCACAACGGATATACCATATATTAACATAACATAATTACCCAATGATGAGTGTCCTATGCGAGAGGCTTTCTGTAAGAGAGGTCCTCTTAAAAACAAAGGATTGCCTGTTCGTTTTCCCCTAGAGATACCATGACACCACCGCTACAACCTCCAATCCCAGGGGAAGGTCCCAAGGATGTGGCTTACGAGAGATCACACAATGAAGCGCCCCCTATCTGTAGCACGGACTTCGCGGCCAATCAGGTGGGGAGAGCACCTGCAGCAACAACCAAAGAAGGAAAAGATAATTTGGAAAAATATGCATTATATGCACTCCAAAGTTGAATCCAGAGAATATATCCATATATCAGCCCAGGTTTAGGATATCGTAAATACATGTGTACACCCATTAGGCGAGTCAAAACCTTATTGTGCTGAATGTATGTGTGTGTATAAAATCAACACACATATATCTATATACACATACATGTATGTCCATACATATGTCCATACATATAATTTATAATTAACTTTTATATGGAAAGAATCTCTAGATATATGCATAAAGTATATCAGGGTAGTGAAGAAAAAAGGAAATTAATTTTGTAGAAACACCTCAGCCATATAGGTGAGGGGTATGAATAGACTAATCAATGCTGGTGGTGGGGAGTGACAATTAGGTGAAGTGTTAGGAAAGATGTGAGAACAGAAACAAACCGTGGGTCCCTAGTGGGTGCAGCAAAAATGTGTGGAAGGTAAACACACAGAAAGTGTCATGCAGTGCAGAAATGGGTGATGGGTGAATACAACAAGAGAATAACTAGTGAAAAAGTGCCCACGTGTAGGGAAGCCGAGTGAATAAAATATATTACCTAATGAACAAGTGAAGATAACATGTAAAAACCGCACTGCGTAGCCCTATGCGCTTGCAATCATTTGTGACCTGACCCGGGATTGGTCACAACTTTGAACTGGGCTCAGTGAACGCCCGTCCAAGTTGACATTTAGCAAGTCTGAAAGTATAAAGTAAAAAGAATTGTATTGTATACATTCAAGCATTTAAAGTGGGTATAGGGTCATTGTAGTAGACCGAGTATTATATCAATATGGACAGCGGCAGTGCAGAAACATATTATCATAGTGTATACTTACAGAGTGAGACTGCTAGAGAAACCACCAACCAGACGGAAAGATTCGGAATGAGATATGAAGAGTGAGAGGGTATATGTGCCCTAGATAAGGGGCGTGTATCCGACGAGGGTTGATTGGTGACAGGTGCGGCCACCTCCCCATCCGATAGGACCGAAAGGAGAAAGCCGCGCTGAGGGGCATGGCAGCCAAATGGCAGCCTCGTGTGGCCCCCCCCGGCGTTCGGGGCGGGTCGAAACTCCGTCAGCTGACGTCATCGCCGTCGCAATCGCGTGACGCATCCGCATCACGTGGCACGCGCGGAGCCCCGCGCATGCGCAGTGAGCGGAAACGTCCGGGGATGTCCCCGAACGCCGCCGGCAAGGAGGAAATCCCCAACATGGTAGCCAGGACCAGCCTGGGTATCCAATGGGGGAAGGGGGGAGGAGGCGCCGGCTATGCCGATAGCCCTCCCTCCCCCCCTACCTTGCCGGGAAGACACATCTGGGGAAAAAGAACCCCGGTGAGAGGGCAGCAGTAGCGGTCATGATGACAGCTCTTGTAAAGGGGGCGAGCAGAGCACAGGGCTCAATTGATATACATAGTTAAAGGGAAAATACATATGAACTAACGGTCCATCGCATATATGGACACATCATCCCATACTAATACATACATTGATTGGCAGGAAAAATTATAAATTATTAACATGAGGTATCCATATATGTAGAATCAATTCACATGCCTAGGTATCTGAGAAACACATAATAGAATATAGAAAAAAATATATAAAAAAGGAGGAAAAAGTATATTAAAGAATAAAAAATAAAAAATAAATTATATGCAAAAAATTGCGCAATCATAAGCCCGGTGTGGAGGCAAACTACCGGCTTGACCTTTGTCAAAGACATCGCTAAAATCGCGGTACTCCTCCGGCAGGGAGGAGAGTGAAGAGGTGCACAGGACCTTGGCTACCTTCTGGAAGCATGTCTCACTGCATTGTGGTGACCAGGAGAGAAGCTCAGCACGGAGGCAATCAAAAGAGGGGTTGTGCCTCTGTAACCAAGGATAACCAATAACCAGCGGAAACCTAGGTGAGGAAATAACTTGGAATTGGATTATCTCATGGTGAAAGGCCCATATGGCCATGGACAACCGAACCGTCTCATGAGTCACATGGGCAGGCTGTAGAGGTCTCCCGTCAAGAGCCTCAATGGCAAGTGGAGTGTCATGCAGCTGCAGTGGAATCGAGTGCTGCGATACAAAGGCAGCATCAATGAACAGGCCTGCAGCCCCAGAGTCGATTGGAGCCTGTATCTTGATGGACGACTCAGCCCAAGAAAGGGTGACCGAAACCAGGGGCTTATCCTTCTGGATAACTGGGGATGAAACAACGCCACCTAAGGTCTGTCCATGACAGACCTCAAGGTTCGGGTGTTCCCTGGACGGGTAGGACAAGACTTCAAAAAGTGACCTGCCTGGCCACAATAAAGGCACAATCTCTCCCTCCTCCTAAAGGCTCTCTCATCCGCAGAGAGATGCATGAAGCCAAAGTGCATGGGTTCATCTTCACTGCCGACTCGGTACCAGGAGGCATGGGAGGTGAGGGAGGCACGGGTGGGACTGCAAAGCTCGGAGGCAAATGTACAGGAGGCTTCCACAATCGCTCCTTAAAAGAGAGTCTTTCTCTGAATCTGGAGTCAATGAGGATGGCAAACGTGATCAACCTCTCCAGCTCAGTGGGTATATCTCAGGCTGCTATCTCATCCTTGATGGAATCCGAGAGACCATGAGAAAAAGCAGCCACGAGGGCCTCATTGTTCCAAGCAACCTCTGCTGCCAGAGTACGGAATTCAATGGCGTAGTCGGCAACAGTTCTCGTACTCTGATGGACATGAGGCACTTGACAGCAGAAGCGGAGCGTGTGGGAACGTCAAATATCCTTTTAAAGGAGGCCACAAACTCAGGGTAACTCAAGACAACAGGTTTTTGCGTCTCCCATAGAGGGTTTGCCTCGGCCAAGACTCACTCAGAAAGCAAAGAGATCACAAAACCTACTTTGCTTCTGTCCATGGGAAACGCCTGGGGCAGCATCTCAAAGTAAATCTCAACCTGGTTGAGAAACCCTCTGCATTGAACTGGATCGCTCCCAAATCGCTGGAGAAGCGGAGCGGAACCAGACATACCTCTTATAGAGGTAATACTCGAGGCGGGTGCCTGCACAGAGACTGACGCAGCAGCAGGGACGGCCTGCAACTCAGGTTTTACCGGAGCAGCCACAGTGGTAGTTTCCAGGTGAGCCGTGCGACTCAGGAGCGTATGGCAAACAGATCCATGCGGTGATCTTGCTCATCCAATCTGGAAAAAATATTACCAACGAGTGGATTGACTGTATCTCCTGAATTCATGGCCTTCGCCTACAATCAGTAACCATGAATCAGACAGAAGTATAGTTAAATCACACTTGTATAATAATAATAATAAGGTAAACAGAATAAACATAGTCAAAACAAGCCAGAGTTCAGTAACTGGATCGGGTAGTCATCCAAGCAAATGTCAGAGAGCCAGAGATAAAAGTAGTAGTACAGCAAGCAGGATCAGGAGCCAGAAGAAACATCAGCTGAGCAAGTCTTCACCAGGAATGCAGGAGAAAGTCTCTGTGATGTTGACAAAGGCGAAGGCAGAGATCAAGTGAGCTGGACGGCTTTAAGTAGGCAGAACTGACGAGCAGAATCAACAACAGCTGGGTAACTGTGGAGAGAGATGGGAGCTGGCAATTAGCCGACAGCTGAGTGGCCAGCTCAGAGAAGGAAGGGCTGAGCCCAGCCCTGACACTTAATCTCCAGGCAGTAGTTGGTGTGTTCCTGTATCTAAATTCACGATCTGGAATGGAAGAAAACACCCGGGCAAGTATTCGGGTTAATTCTCATGATAATGCGGTTACATAATTAGTCAATACATCAGATTGCAACTGTAACTGTTGTGGAAAGTAACAACCAAGTCTAGGGGCTGAACCAAACAAAATCTCATAAGGGGATAGGGAGTGTTCTCCCTTAGGTTTTTTATCTGACGCTGAATAGGGCAATGGGAAGGCTGTCCGGCCAATGCATATCAGTCTCTTGGGCCATTTTTAACATTCGGGTCTTTAAGTTACCGTTCATTCTCTCAACCTTCCCGCTACTCTGGGGGTGGTAGGGTGTGTGGAAAGCTAGGGTAACCCCCAGTACAGTCCAGATTACCTTGGTTACTGAGGCTGTGAAGGCAGGGCCTTGGTCACCCTCTATCACCTCTGGGACCCAATATCTGCATATTATTTCGGTGAGGAGTTTCTTAGCAGTGGTCCTGGCAGTCATATTGGCGACCGGATAAGCTTCTGGCCACGCAGAAAACATGTCCACCACCACTAGGGCGTATTTGAATTTGCCACTTCTTGGCATTTGGATGTGATCAATTTGTATCCTCTGGAAGGGGTATAGGGATTTTGCCAGGTGCTTTTGCGGTGCCTTTTCTGTACGTCCTGGGTTACATTTGCCGCAGATAGCGCATGATCTGCAGAAGTTGTTGGTCAGTGGAGTAATTCCTGGTGCTACATAGTACTTGTTGATTAGAGAGTCCATAAGAGTCTTTGACAAGTGGGCAGCTCCATGTGCCCATTGCACCACGGCTGGGTACATACTCCTGGGTAGACAAGGCTTCTTGTTGCACTCGAATAGTCCATCCTTGAGGGTTGCTCCCCTTCGCTTCCAGCTTTCCTTCTCATCCGAACTTGCTGCTTCCTGTAGTTCTTTCAAAAAAACTGTCCACTGGGAAAGTCTGTAGGGTAAGCACAGGGTGGTCTTCTACCACCCTGCTTTCCACTTCCCGTGGACCGCTGTCTGCTTGTTTGGCAGCTGAATTGGCTAGATGATTGCCTCAGGCTTCCTTCGAGTTCAGTTTGCCGCGTGCTTTTACTTTCAGAATAGCCACTTGGGTTGGGAGAAGCAAGGCGTCCATCAGATATTTGATAGCTGAGCTGTGTTTCACAGGTGTTCCTGCAGCCGTCAGGAATCCTCTGGCCTTCCTGATAACACCAAAATTATGGGCAATGCCGAAAGCATATCTTGAGTCCGTATTAATGTTGGCTCTTTTTCCCTCTGACAGTTTACATGCTGTAGTAATTGCTTGCAGCTCTGCCTCCTGTGCAGACATCACCGGTGGTAAGGCTTCAGCTTGTAGAACCGTGTTTTCAGTGGTGACTGCGTATCCTGTGTGATATTTGCCTCGTTCATCAGCAAATCGGGAGCCATCAACAAAAATTGTTAGGTCTGGATTCTGCAGGGGTATTTCACTCACTGTGGGGAGATGCGTGGTCTCCAGCCACATTTGTTCGAAGCAGTCATGGGGTGACAAGTCAGGACTCGGGAAGTGGAAGGAGGGTGGAAGGTTTCAGTGTTTGACAACGTAAGAGAGTAATGTTGTCTGGTAGAAGTAGGGAGCATTGGAGTCTCAAGTGTCTGGCAGTGGACAGATGTTTCGGCTGGATCTGGTTGAGTATGGCAGCAATGTCATGGGGAGCAAGCAGAACAAGGCAGTGGACCAAGTCCGAAGTTTTGTCAAGCAAGGCTTGTGCAGCAAAGACAGCTCGTAGACACGATGGGCCTCCTCTTGCTACCGCATCCAGCCGACAGGAATAATATCCTACGGGGCGTAGGCGGTTGCCGTGTGATTGGGAGAGTACACCTGCAGCATGTCCCAGACGTTCAGCTACAAAGAGCTTGAACGTTTTCTCGTAGTCTGGGAGCCCTAGCGCTGGGGCAGAGGAGATGGCGTGCTTGAGGGCCTCAAAGTTGCATATTGCTTCGGGTAATCTCTGGAAGGGGTCTGATTTCAGAGCATCATACAAAGGTTGCATCAGTAGGGAGGCTTCTGGAATCGATGCTCTGCAGTGGGAAATTAGTCCAAGGAAGGCACGAAGGGGCTTCTGGCCTTCTGGCAGTGGGATGTCAGAGATTGCTTTCACCCTGTCTTCAGTGAGGTGTCTTGTCCCATGGGACAAGCAATGGCCGAGAAAAATGACAGATGTTAAGCACCATTGAAGTTTCGGCTTGGAGGCCTTGCACCCTTGATGTGCCAGGTAGCACAGGAGACTTTCTGAGGTGGTTTCAGCAGTAGGTAAGTCATCTGCACAGAGTAGGAGGTCGTCTACATACTGGAGGAGAACTACTTCCGGGTGCTCTTTCTGCCAGGTATCCAGTATGGTAGCCAGGGCTTTTGCAAACTGGCTCGGGGAATTTTACGCCCCTTGAGGCATAACTGTCCAGGTATATTGTTGTTTTTTGGATGTAAATGCAAAAAGGTACCAGCAGGAGGGGTGTAGGGGGACACTGAAGAATGCGTTTGCAAGGTCCACCACTGTGAAGTACTTTGCGGTCGGGGGTACTCCTGCCAGCAGGGTGTGAGGGTTTGGGGCAATTGGTGTATCCAGAACTGGTCCTGGACCATTCTGTACTTGTCCGGTTCTCCCTTAGGGGTTCTCTTCTTCACAGGGAACAGAGGTGTGTTGCATGGAGATGTACAGGGTACCCGAGCTCCATTTGACACAAGGGCCTTGACATGATTTGAAATAGCTGCAGATTGGGCTAACTTTAGAGGGTATTGTGGTTTCCGGGGCAGGGGAGCTCCAGGTTTCAACTGCACCATGACTGGTGGCACCTTTAAGTGTTCTACATCCTCAGCTCCTGTGGACCATAGACAATCTGGAATTCTGTCCATCACATCCGGTGAAATTGCAGTAGTAGGTGATTCCTCTATGGACATCAGTAGAGGGATGGAACACAGTGCAGAAGTGTCTTCAAGTCCCAGTGGGGAAGAGACAGTAATAGACCCATCTTCAGAAAAGACAATGGAAGCCTGATGCCTGGACAGTACATCTGCTCCCAAGAGATTAAGTGGACAGGTGGAAGAGACAACGAATCCAGCCAAAAGGTCTGGGTACTTTCCAATTTGAAGGGGGCGGGTCAACGGGTTGGTTCTGGGAGTTCCATCTACACCCACACAAGATATGTCGATATTGGAAAGGTAGGAGTGGTCAGGCAGGTCTTCAGTTCTGAGTACGCTTCTGACAGCACCTGTGTCTATTAAAAATGTAGTTGGGTGTCCTTCAATGGGCAGGGTCACCTTTGTTAGTGGGCCTTCTGGGTTCCTTAAAGAGACTGCCATGAAAGGGGGTGGTGATGACACAGGCTTGCCCAATTCCTAGTGTAGGAGGTCCAGGTGCTCTTGGTCAGGTCCGGGGCCTTGGTACTGTGGTTGCTGTTGTTGTTGTTACATAGTTACATTGTTAGTCAGGTTGAAAAAAGACACAAGTCCATCCAATTCAACCATAAAAAAAAAACAAAAAAACAATTATATATATATATATATATATATATATATATATATATCGTACAATCCAATATACCCAATTCTATACCCACAGTTGATCCAGAGGAAGGCAAAAAACCCCAGCAGAGCATGCTCCAATTTGCTACAGCAGGGGAAAAAATTTCTTCCTGATCCCCCAAGAGGCAATCGGATTTTCCCTGGATCAACTTTACCTATAAATGCTAGTACCCAGTTATATTATGTACATTTAGGAAAGTAGCCAGGCCTTTCTTAAAGCAATCTACTGAGCTGCCCAGAACCACCTCTGGCGGGAGTCTATTCCACATTTTCACAGCTCTAATGCCGCGTACACACGGTCGGACTTTTCAGCTACAAAAGTCCGACAGCCTGTCCGACAGACTTTCGACGGACTTGCGGCGGACTTTCTAACGAACAGACTTGCCTACACACGATCACACAAAAGTCCGTCGAATTCTTACGTGATGACGTACACCGGACTAAAATAAGGAAGTTCATAGCCAGTAGCAAATAGCTGCCCTAGCGTGGGTTTTTGTCCGTCGGACTAGCATACAGACGAGCGGATTTTTCGACCGGACTCGATTCCGTCGGAAAGATTTGAAGCATGTTTCAAATCTAAAGTACGTCAGATTTGAGGCTAAAAAAGTCAGTTGAAAGCCCGGAGAAGCCCACACACGATCGGATTACCAGCCAGCTTTAGTCCGTCAGCGTCCGTTGGACTTTTGTAGACGAAAAGTCCGACCGTGTGTACGCGGCATTACTGTGAAGAAACCTTTCCGTATTTGGAGATGAAATCTCTTTTCCTCTAGGCGTAAAGAGTGCCCCCTTGTCCTCTGTGTTGACCGTAAAGTGAATAACTCAACACCAAGTTCACTATATGGACCCCTTATATATTTGAACATGTTGATCATATCCCCCTTATTCTCCTCTTCTCAAGAGTGAATAAATTCAGTTCCTCTAATCTTTCCTCATAGCTTATCTCCTCCATGACTCTTATCAGTTTGGTTGCCCTTCTCTGCACTTTCTCCAGTTCCCCGATATCCTTTTTGAGAACTGGTGCCCAAAACTGAACTGCATATTCCAGATGAGGTCCTACTAATGATTTGTACAGGGGCAAAATGATATCTCTCTCTCTGGAGTCCATAACTCTCTTAATACAAGAAAGGACTTTGCTCCCTTTGGAAACCGCAGGTTGGCATTGCATGCTATTATTGAGCTTATGATCTACCAAAACCCCCAGATCCTTCTCCACTACGGATTCCCCCAGTTGTACTCCCCCTAGCATGTATGATGCATGCATATTCTTAGCCCCCAAGTGCATAAATTTACATTTCTTAACATTAAACCTCATCTGCCATATAGACGCCCAATTAAACAGAGCATTGAGGTCAGCTTGTAAATTGGAGACATCCTGTAAGGACGTTATTCCACTGCATAGCTTGGTGTCATCTGCAAAGACAGAAATGTTACTTTTGATCCCAGATCCAATATAATTTATAAAGATATTAAAGAGTAAGGGTCCCAGCACTGAACCTTGGGGTACACCACTGATAACCCTAGACCAGAGTAAGAATCATTAACCACTACTCTCTGAATTCTATCTTTTAGCCAGTTTTCTATCCATTTACAAACTGATATTTCCAAGCCTGTAGACTTTACCTTACACATGAGCCGTGTGTGTGTGGAACTGTATCGAGCGCTTTTGCAAAATCCAAGTATAGCAGGTCCACAGCCACCCCTCTGTCCAAGATTTTACTTACCTCTTCATAAAAAGAAATCAGGTTTGTCTGACAACTTCTGTCTTTCATGAATCCATGCTGTCTGTTGCTTAAAATGTTTTTTTCCAGCAAGAACTCGTCTATGTGGTCTTTTATTAAATGCTCCAGTATCTTCCCGACTATAGAAGTTAAACTAACAGGTCTATAGTTACTTGGTAACGACTTTGATCCCTTTTTAAATATAGGCACCACGTTTGCCCTGCGCCAATCCAGTGGTACTATTCCCATCATTAATGAGTCCCTAAAAATTAGATACAATGGCATTGTTGGCATTAGTTGGTATTGACCTTCTCCGCTTCCGGTCTGGGCCGGGGGTATAAACTTTGGGTACTTGGGGTTGCACTCCATGGTGGATGGAACCGTCTAGGACGTCTGCGTGCCCTGCACTCTCTTTTGAAATGTCCTGGTTTCCCACAGTTGAAGCAAGTGGGTGGCGGCCTTGGTGCTTGCAGGTTGGCCCCTGCCATCATAGGTGGTGTGGTTTTCTTGGTGGCTTGTGAGGAGATTCCAAACCCTTTGCTACCAAGAGGAGGGTGTCTAGGGGCAACACGCAATACTCCGACCGGGCCATGATGAGGCCTTTTCGGATTGACTCCTTGAGGCCTGTCACGAAGGCTGAAGACAGCATCTGGCTGTGTACCTTGTTATGGGTGTTGAATTCCAAATCTGAAAAAACTTGTATCAGCCAAGTATAAAACTTCTCTACTGACTGTTTTGTCTTGGGTGACATTTTGGATACTAGTGCCTTGGTCGGCCAGCCTTTCCCTTGCCCATTCGCGCAACTGTTCACAGAACTCCACACCCGAAGTAAAGGTATTGTCATTGACAGTCCTTGCATCCTGAAAACACTTCTCCATGATTGGCAAGTAAGCGTCTCCTGCCTTTATTTCACATTGGCTAATTAGAGCTCTCCATGCTGCTGAATAAGTTTTTTGGATCTGGGACAACCTTCGGTAAAAGGGCATGGGCTGTTTTTCTGGGTCTGGCAGGGTGGTCACTAGGGTGGATTCCTGGGATGGGGTGAAAGTGACATACATCACCGGTGCATCAGCTGCCGGCCTAGGAACCACCGTTTATGCCCGTGGCATTGGGTGGGCCGATGGTTCGTTGTTCCAGGTAATCAACTCCCCCTCATAGGAAAGGGGCGGAAAGGAGTCTGATTGGGATGCCGGAGGGTTCAGAAATGAATGCATACTCCCGTCTGGTCTTGCTGCTGCGTCAGCGAGCACCAGGACTCCCCCAGCTGGGGCGGTGGCATTGGGTCCCATTACAACAGGCATGATGGGGGTTTGAGGAAGGGGAGGTATGTAGTAAGTACTGTTCGCTGTCAGGACCGGGTAGAGGGGGGTTACAGGGCCTGTAGGCCTTCCGGTGCTCTGACTAGGTGTACCAAGATGCCCAGAGCATTTATGGTACACATATGCCGTCAGTTTCCCCCACTGTACCTCCTGCTCTATCCATTGCTCTCTGTGGATAGCTTTTGGTACGTTACACCAGGCTTCTGCTGTCTCCAGTAAATTGTTATCCAGCAGAACGCCCCATCTTTCTTTCATTATTCTCTGCCATTCTTCCGGCTGTAGCCGGTCTCCACTAGCCATCCCACATATTTTGCTAATTTTTTCACATTCCTCACATGTTCCACCCCCTCCCTCTCGGCTACAAGGTCACACGCTGAAATTTCTTTCTGACTTAACTAGTTGTTGCCCCATCTTCTCTCCTCTTCCGTAGCCCTCCTAGCAAAAACCCAAGATTTCTTACGCAATTTTTCTCTCCCTCTTTACACTCTTCTGGCTGTTCCTGGTGACAAGGACACCTCTCGATATTATGCCCCTCCCGCTCAGCCTCTGCTTCTATCTGTTGTATCGACTTTCCTGTGCTCTCTTTCACTGGGCAGTGAACGTTCAGGCGGAAAACTAAGACTTCTGGTCTTTGGGGCAACATAAGGTGGCGTCCTAATAGTTCCTGACTATAACCTGACTACTTGACTTTTATCAAACCCCAGCCACCCTCATTGATGCCAAACATTAATCCACATACACATTTACAGCTGCAATAAAAAGTATGTGAACCCTTTTGAAATGATATGGATTTCTGCACAAATTGGTCATAAAATGTGATCTGATCTTCATCTAAGTCACAACAATAGACAATGACAGTCTGCTTAAACTAATAACACACAAAGAATTAAATTTTACCATGTTTTTATTGAACACACCATGTAAACATTCACAGTGCAGGTGGAAAAAGTATGTGAACCCCTTGACTAATGAGATCTCCAAAAGCTAATTGGAGTGAGGTGTCAGCCAACTGCAGTCCAATCAAAGAGATGAGATTGGAGGTGTTGGTTACAGCTGTCCTGCCCTATAAAAAAAAACACACACCAGTTCTGGGTTTGCTTTTCACAAGAAGCATTGCCTGATGTGAATGATGCCTCGTACAAAAGAGCTTTCAGAAGACCTACGATTAAGAATTGTTGACTTGCATAAAGCTGGAAAGGGTTATAAAAGTATCTCCAAAAGCCTTGCTATTCATCAGTCCACGGTAAGACAAATTGTCTATAAATGGAGACAGTTCAGCACTGCTGCTACTCTCCCTAAGAGTGGGCGTCCTGTAAAGATGACTGCAAGAGCACAGCGCAGACTGCTCAATGAGGTGAAGAAGAATCCTAGAGCGTCAGCTAAAGACTTACAAAAGTCTTTGGCATATGCTATCATCCCTGTTAGCGAATCTACAATACGTAAAACACTAAACAAGAATGCATTTCATGGGAGGATATCACAGAGGAAGCCACTGCTATCCAAAAAAAAACATTGCTGCACATGTACAGTTTGCACAAGAGCACCTGGATGTTCCACAGCAGTACTGGCAAAATATTCTGTGGACAGATGAAACCAAAGTTGAGTTGTTTGGAAGAAACACACAACACTATGTGCGGAGAAAAAGAGGCACAGCACACCAACATCAAAATCCCAACTGTGAAGTATGGTGGTGGGGGCATCATGGTTTGGGGCTGCTTTGCTGCATCAGGGCCTGGACGGATTGCTATCATCGAAGGAAAAATGAATTCCCAAGTTTATCAAGACATTTTGCAGGAGAACTTAAGGCCATCTGTCCACTAGCTGAAGCTCAATAGAAGATGGGTGTTGCAACAGGACAGCGACCCAAAGCATAGAAGTAAATCAACAAACGAATGGCTTAAACAGAAGAAAATACGCTTTCTGGAGTGGCCCAGTCAGAGTCCTGACCTCAACCTGATTGAGATGCTGTGGCATGATCTCAAGAAAGCGATTCACACCAGACATCCCAAGAATATTGCTGAACTTAAACAGTTCAGTAAAGAGAAATGGTCAAGAATTACTCCTGACCGTTGTGCACGCCTGATCTGCAACTACAGAAAACATTTGCTTGAAGTTATTGCTGCCAAAGGAGGTTCAACCAGTTATTAAATCCAAGGATTCACATACTTTTTCCACCTGCACTGTGAATGTTTACATGGTGTGTTCAATAAAAACATGGTAACATTTAATTATGTGTGAGATATTAGTTTAAGCAGACTGTGATTGTCTATTGTTGTGACTTAGATGAAGATCAGATCACATTTTATGACCAATTTTTGCAGAAATCCATATCATTCCAAAAGGGTTCAAATACTTTTTATTGCAACTGTAGGACATGACATATCAATCGGTCACAGAGAAAGAAGGAGAGAAAGAGTTACCAGCAGGAGAGGAGCCCTCCCAGAGTCTCTGTGTTATCACCACCCGTGACATGCACCCGACACCACCTCTCACGATGCGCACACCACGCTGCCGCGACCGAGGAGTTCCCGTGTCGATACAATACCCTCTGTGTTTGGACCCCCCCTCCTCTCTCTCTCTCCTCTCTCTCCTAGATCAAACTACACACTGACACAAACATATACCGGGCAGCAGATAACCAGATACTCTATGTGACAGGTTCAAAAACTAGGCTCCGGGCAAGATATTACCTGTCTTTTGGTGACCGCTGGCAGCCGTACAAAACACAGAAATAGACTAACATCGGAGACAGGAAATGTACTGGCAAGATATCCAAAAAATTGTATCTTACCGTACTTCAGAGGTGATTAGTCTTCGCCTCGTCCGTGCTGGTCTACCTCGGTGTCCTCTCGGACGGCTGTCCGTTGGTTCACAGCCAGGTGGCCTCACGTTTGGCGCCAGCTGTTTTGGATCAGACCAATCGTCTGATGGGTATCTGCCGACGTCCTAATTAACCCTTAGTGCATGAAAAGATCACACTGAAACTGTGCTCACATTGATGATACTCTCTTTATTGGTTCCGGATACATGAGGGTTTTATAGGTGAGCTACTAATACGGTGAGCATATGTATCATTAGCACAATGTTATCTAGGTATTAGTAGTTTCTGATTGGTTGTGTCCATGTAAGGTGAACCTCCTCTAGGATCTGGGCGTCACCAAGTCGGGCGTATTCCTGGGTGGAGACAAAATCTTAGTTTCACATTTCTTTGACACATGGGAGGGGGTGCTACTAGCGGCCATTTTGAGCAGGAATAAAAAAGCAAATTATATACAGGAAAAAAAATATAGACTTTATAGTATAAAAAAGATGCGTTAAGTTTGTTTGGGTAAAGCGTCGCACGACCGTGCAATTGTCAGTTAAAGCTCAGCAGTGCCGTATCGTAAAAAATGGCCTGGTCATTAAGGGGGATATTCTTCCGGTCCTTAAGTAGTTAATTGGGCAAATGAGGTTTAAAGTGGATGTAAACCCAATTCATGAAATTTGAGCTGGGCACATCTATCCGTAGTGTTTTCTTATCTCTCTTCGTTGAGCTAAGTCCCGTGGCTGTCTCTTTCTCCGTAGCTCTGTTTTCAGCCCACGTTCTCACACGTTCTGGGAGAAGGGAGATAGAACTGTGTGTCGGGGGAGGTTGCTATAAATAGATTAGCAGCGAGGCTAAACAATTCACAGGCACGCTCTGCATGTGTGGGGAGGGGGTGTGTGCCTTTCCTCCAGGTATCAATGCGCATTGACAGTGCACATTGAAAACAACAATGGTATCATGTGCATGTTTTTTATGCACAAAAAAAAATGCAACATGTAAGCATTTTTCTGTAGAGAAAAATACTCAAATGACACCAACATTGTGGTGTGAACAGGGTACATAGAAATAAATAGTTTTCTTTGTCTTTGCAGGGACCTACATTAGGAAAATGCATGTCTCATGATGTAGACAAGACCAAAGTATTCTCAAATCAATTATGCATGTATGTTGTGAACAAGGCCCAACTGTTCCCATAGTCTGCTGTCTTATTTATGAATCACATGATTTGGGAGATTTGTTCAAGTTCAGCAAGGCCTCATTCACAGCATACAGTATCTCACAAAAGTTAATACACCCCTCACATTTTTGTAAATATTTTATTATATCTTTCATGTGACAACACTGAAGAAATGACACTTTGCTACAATGTAAAGTAGTGAGTGTACAGCTTGTATTATGCCCCGTACACACGGTCGGACTTTGTTCGGACATTCCGACAACAAACTCCTAGGATTTTTTCTGACGGATGTTGGCTCAAACTTGTCTTGCATACACACAGTCACACAAAGTTGTCGGAAAATCCAATCATTCTTAACGCGGTGACGTAAAACACGTACGCCGGGACTATAAACGGGGCAGTGGCCAATAGCTTTCATCTCTTTATTTATTCTGAGCATGCGTGGCACTTTGTCCGTCGGATTTGTGTACACGTGATCGGAATTTCCGACAACAGATTTTGTTGTGGGAAAATTTTATATCCTGCTCTCAAACTTTGTGTGTCGGAAAATCCGATGGAAAATGTGCGATGGAGCCTACACACGGTCGGAATTTCCGACAACAAGGTCCTACCACACATTTTCCGTCGGAAAATCCGACCGTGTGTACGGGGCATAACAGTGTAAATTTGCTGTCCCCTCAAAATAACTCATCACACAGCCATTAATGTCTAAACTTCTGGCAACAAAAGTGAGTACACCCCTAAGTGATAATGTCCAAGTTGGGGCCAATTAGCCATTTTCCCTCACCGGTGTCATGTGACTTGTTAGTGTTACAAGGTCTCAAGCGTGGGTGGGGAGCAGGTGTGTTCAATTTGGTGTTTATCGCTCTCACTCTCTCATACTGGTCACTGGAAGTTCAACATGGCACTTCAAGGCAAAGAACTCTCTAAGGATCTGAAAAAAAGAATTGTTGCTCTACATAAAGATGGCCTAGGCTATAAGAAGATTGCCAAGACCCTGAAACTGAGCTGCAGCACAGTAGCGATGACCATACAATGGTTAAACAGGACAGGTTCCACTCAGAACAGGCCTAGTCATGGTCGACCAAAGAAGTTAGGTGCATGTGCTCAGCATCAGTTCCAGAGGTTGTCTTTGGGAAATAGGTGTATGAGTGCTGCCAGCATTTCTGCAGGGGTTGAAGGGGTGGGGAGTCAGCCTGTCAGTGCTCAGACCATACGCTGCACACTACATCAAAATGGTCTGCATGGCTGTTGTCCCAGAAGGAAGCCTCTTCTAAAGATGATTCACAAGAAAGCCCGCAAACAGTTTGCTGAAGACAAGCAGACTAAGGACATGGATTACTGAACCATGTCCTGTGGTCTGATGAGACCAAGATGAACGTATTTGGTTCAGATGGTGTCAAGTGTGTGTGGCGGCAACCAGGTGAGGAGTACAAAGACAAGTGTGTCTTGCCTACAGTCAAGCATGGTGGGAGTGTCATGGTCTGGGGCTGCATGAGTGCTGTGGCACTGGGGAGCTACAGTTCATTGAGAGAACCATGAATGCCAACATGTACTGTGACATACTGAAGCAAAGCATGATCCCCTCCCTTCAGAGACTGGATCGCAGGGCAGTATTCCAACATAACGACCCCAAACACACCTCCAAGACGACCACTGCCTTGCTAAAAAAGCTGAGGGTAAAGGTGATGGACTGGCCAAGCATGTCTCCCGACCTAAACCCTATTGAACATCTGTGGGGCATCCTCAAATGGAAGGTGGAGGAGCACTAGGTTTCTAACATCCACCAGCTCTGTGATGTCATCATGGAGGAGTGGAAGAGGACTTCCAGTGGCAACCTGTGAAGCTCTGGTGAACTCCATGCCCAAGAGGTTTAAAGCAGTGCTGGAAAATAATGGGCACACAAAATATTGACACTTTGGGCCCAATTTGGACATTTTCACTTAGGGGTGTACTCACTTTTGCTGCCAGCGGTTTAGACATTAATGGCTGTGTGTTGAGTTATTTTGAGGGGACAGCAAATTTACACTGTTATACAAGCTGTACACTGACTAGTTTGCATTGTAGCAAAGTGTCATTTCTTCATTGTTGTCACATGAAAAGGTATAATAAAATATTTACAAAAATGTGAGGGGTGTACTCACTTTTGTGAGATACTGTATGTGCAAAAAAATTGATGAAAAATATGTGCAGATTTGAGTTGCATAGAATATTTTGGGCTTGTTCTAACGTAGGTCTCTGCAAGGATATAAAGAAAACAATTGGTTTCTATGTGCCCTGTTCACACTATAATGTTGGTGTCAGGTGAGTTCTAATATTTATATAAGAAGCTGAGGGTAAAGGTGATGGACTGGTCAAGCATGTCTCCAGACCTAAACCATATTAAGCATCTGTGGGGCATCCTCAAATGGAAGGTGGAGGAGCACTAGGTTTCTAACATCCACCAGCTCTGTGATGTCATCATGGAGGAGTGGAAGAGGACTCCAGTGGCAACCTGTGAAGCTCTGGTGAACTCCATGCCCAAGAGGGTTAAGGCAGTGCTGGAAAATAATGGCCACGCAAAATATTGACACTTTGGGCCCAATTTGGACATTTTCACTGAGGGGTGTACTCACTCTTGTTGCCAGCAGTATACACATTAATGGCTGTGTGTTGAGTTATTTTGAGGGGATAGCAAATTTACACTGTTATACAAGCTGTACACTCTGTACAAGCTCGCAAAGTGTAATTTCTTCAGTGTTGTCACATGAAAAGGTATAATAAAATATTTACAAAAATGTAAATATATACATGTACAGTGGGGACGGAAAGTATTCAGACCCTCTTAAATTTTTCACTCGTTACATTGCAGCCATTTGCTAAAATTATTTAAGTTATTTTTTTCCTCATTAAACGTACACACAGCACCCCATATTGACAGAAAAACACAAAATTGTTGACATTTTTGCAGATTATTAAAAAAGAAAAAAACTTTAATATCACATGGTCCTAAGTATTCAGACCTTTGCTGTGACACTCATGTATTTAACTCAGGTGCTGTCCATTTCTTCTGATCATCCTTGAGATGTAGAACACCCTGAGGTGTAGAACACCTTCATTTGAGTCCAGCTGTGTTTGATTATACTGATTGGACTTGATTAGGAAAGCCACACACCTGTCTATATAAGACCTTACAGCTCACAGTGCATGTCAGAGCAAATGAGAATCATGAGGTCAAAGGAACCGGCTGAAGAGCTCAGAGACAGAATTGTGGCAAGGCACAGATCCGGCCAAGGTTACAAAAAAAATTCTGCTGCACTTAAGGTTCCTAAGAGCACAGTGGCCTCCATAATCCTTAAATGGAAGACATTTGGGATGACAAGAACTCTTCCTAGAGCTGGCTGTCCGGCCAAACTGAGCTATCGGGGGAGAAGAGCCTTGGTGAGAGAGGTAAAGAAGAACCCACAGATCACTGTGGCTGAGCTCCAGAGATGCAGTCGGGAGATGGGAGAAAGTTGTAGAAAGTCAACCATCACTGCAGCCCTGCACCAGTCAGGGCTTTATGGCAGAGTGGCCCGACAGAAGCCTCTCCTCAGTGCAAGACACATGAAAGCCCGCTAAAAAAACACCTGAAGGACTCCAAGATGGTGAGAAATAATATTTTTTTAGCTAATGAGACCAAGATAGAATTTTTTGGCCTTAATTCTAAGCGGTATGTGTGGAGAAAACCAGGCACTGCTCATCACCTGTCCAATACAGTCTCAACAGTGAAGCATGGTGGTGGCAGCCTCATGCTGTGGGGGGCGTTTTTCAGCTGCAGGGACAGGACGAATGGTTGCAAACGAGGGAAAGATGAATGCGGCCAAGTACAGGGATATCCTGGACGAAAACTTTCTCCAGAGTGCTCAGGACCTCAGACTGGGCCGAAGGTTTACCTTCCAACAAGACAATGACCCTAAGCACACAGCTAACTAACGTAGGAGTGGCTTCACAACAACTCTGTGACTGTTCTTGTATGGCCCAGCCAGAGCCCTGACTTAAACCCAACTGAGCATCCTGGAGAGACCTAAAAATGGATGTCCACCAACATTTACCATCCAACCTGACAGAACTGGAGAGGATCTGCAAGGAGGAATGGCAGAGGATCCCCAAATCCAGGTGTGAAAAACTTGTTGCATCTTTCCCAATAAGACACGTGGCTGTATTTGATCAAAAGGGTGCTTCTACTAAATACTGAGCAAAGGGTCTGAATACTTAGGACCATGTGATATTTCAGTTTTTCTTTAATAAATCTGCAAAAATGTCAACAAGTCTGTGTTTTTCTGTCAATATGCGGTGCTGTGTGTACATTAATGAGGAAAACGAATGAACTTAAATAATTTTAGCAAATGGCTGCAATATAACAAAGAGTGAAAAATTGAAGGGGGTCTGAATGCTTTCAGTCCCCACAGTAGAGATTATATATATATATATATATATATATATATATATATATATATATATATATATATATATATATATATATATATTTTGTGATATTGGGGTGTTTAGCTCAGTGGTAGATGCATCTTCACGTAGTGAGTCCACAGCAGTCAGTTATCAGGTTTGAGGGCATGGCAGCCCATTTTTATTAACAGGAACAAAATAAAAGTTTATACACAGGATTTCCCACACAGGGGTTCTTCTCCAGTAAATTCATACAACCGAAAATGCCAAGCCTCTTGGCTCCTAGGCTTACTTTGCCTTGCAGTTCCCTGCTGAACCAGCCTACTCCTGGCCTCACCAGAACTCTCCAGACCCCTGGGTTTGCTTACTGTCCCCCAGACTTCAGGACTTCCTTCAGCCCCCTTGGACTTGCTAGTCGCCTCGGCTCTCCCAGCCTCCCAGACCCTTCTCTGGTCTCACAGGCCATTGTAGCCGTCCCAACCTTCCCAGTCCTTCAGACACCAAGTCCCCCCTTACCAGGGATGTCGTCTCACACAGGGCAGACAGCTTTTCAGATACAGGTCTGTCTTGATACAGCAACAGCAGCAGCAAGCTGCACACACTCCACCTTCCTCTACTCTCTGCTCTCACTAGCCCCTCGTTATATGGGCTGTGTGCACCTGGGCACACAACCTGCTGGCTCTCCATAAGACATGGACACAGGGTTAGAGATCCCATCCCACCCAAGTCTCTGTGGGATCTCCAAACTACAGAGCCCCATTGGAACATAGCAAAACCTGGAGAAAGCTACCAACACAGTTTTCTCCCTTTCAAAGCTATGCTCTGTAGCACTGCAGTCTGCCGACATGCAGACTCTGTGTCCATTTTCCATCCCTTTTCACAGTGACAGGGACTCTCACTATTACAATATATATATATATATATATATATATATATATATATATATATATATATATATATATATATATATATATATATACACACACACACACATATATACACGCACACACACAGTGTCTTGAAAAAGTATTCATACCCCATTGGAATTTTCCACATTTTGTCATGTTACAACCAAAAACGTAAATGTATTTTATTCAGATTTTATGTGATATACCAACACAAAGTGGCACATAATTGTGAAGGGAAAGGAAAATTATCAATGGTTTTCATGTGAAAAGTGTGGCGTGCATTTGTATTCAGCCACCTCTACTGTGATACCCCTAACTAATATCTATTGGAACCAATTACCTTCAGAAGTCACCTAATTAGTTAATAATCTCAGTATAAAAACAGCTGTTCTGTGAAGCCCTCAGAGGTTTTTAGAGAACTTTAGTGAACAAGCAGCATCATGAAGGCTAAGGAACACACCAGACAGGTCAGGGATAAAGTTGTGTAGAAGTTTAAAGCAGGGTTAGGGTATAAAAAATATCCCAAGCTTTAAACATCTCACGGTGCACTGTTTAATCCATCATCCGAAAATGGAAAGAGTATGGCACAAACAACTGCAAACCTACCAAGACATGGCCATCCACCTAAACTGACAGGCCGGGCAAGGAGAGCATTATTCAAAGAAGCAGCCAAGAGGCCCATGGTAACTCTGGAGGAGCTGCAGAGATCCACAACTCAGGTGGGAGAATCTGTCTACAGGACAACTATTAGTCGTGCACTCCACAAATGGAAGAGCAGAGAAAGGGAGGCGCCAACTGAGTGTAGTATTTAAAAGTTCAGCATTTAATGCACAGGTTAAAAACACTTACAAGATCCAAAAGAAGATTCATGCCCATCAAGATCTGATCAGTCCTGGTGGTTTCTAATGCCGCTCTGCAGGCTTTGCAACTGGTCCAATAGCTGGTGGAGATGTGCATCTTGTGGGTAGCTGGGTGTCCGTCCAAGGATAGCAGGTTGCTCCACGCTAAACAGCCTGGAGCACAAAAGCGGAAGTGATGTCACCGGGGCAGGGCGGGCATCAGAACCAAGGGCCGTCAGTTTAAGGAAGCAGGCTACGCGCTTGGAGCTAACAGCTCCTTCTACTGGCCTTCTACTGGCCTACTGTTCTCTGGGGGAGAGCAGTTCAAATACACAGGCATGATGTCCCAGCTACCTCCAAGACACACATCTCCACCAGCCATTTGACCAGTTGCAGAGCCTGCAGAGCGGCATTAGAAACCATCAGGATTGATCAGATCTTGATGGGCATGAATCTCCTTTTGGATCTGGTAAGTGTTTTTACCCTGTGCATTGAGACTGGGGTGGAAGTTTACCTTCCAGCAGGACAACGACCCTAAACATACAGCCAGAGCTACAATGGAATGGTTTAAATAAAAGTCCAGACCTAAATCCAATTGAGAATCTGTGCCAAGTCTTAAAAATTGCTGTTCACAGACGCTCTCCATCCAATCTGACAAAGCATCAGCTATTTTGCAAAGAAGAATGGGCAAAAATGTCACTCTCTAGACGTGAAAAGCTGGTAGAGACATACCCAAAAAGACTTTTGGGTATGACTGCAGCTGTAATTGCAGCGAAAGGTGGTTTTACAAAGTATTGTATCATTTTCCCTCCACTTCACAATTATGTGCCACTTTGTGTTGGTCTGTCACATAAAATCCCAATAAAATAAATTTACGTTTTTGGTTGTAACATGACAACATGTGGAAAATTTCAAGGGGTATGAATACTTCAAGGCACTGTATCTGAAAATCGATCAATCCTGATGAACTGACGGCATCTCATTTCTTGAGGCCCAAAAATGCCAGGACAGTTCAAATACCCCCAAACGTTTTTGAAACATAGACAGTCCAAGTTATTTAGTAAGAGGTATGGAGTGTGCATGAGGAGCAATCCTTAGAGGACATCATATGACATCCACCCAGGATTATAGAGCTCCTGCCTGGCTGTCATTTGTCTAAAGGCTAGGCAGGAAGCAGTTATTCTTCAAATATGGAAAAGCTTCTTCACAGTAAGAGCTGTGAAAACATGGAATAGACTCCTTCAAGACCTGGTTCCGGCCAGCTCAGTAGATCGTTTTAAGAAAGGCCTGGATTCTTTCCTAAACTTACATAATATAACTGGATACCAATATGTATAGGTAAAGTTGATCCAATACCCGATTGCCTCTTGTGGGATCAAGGAGAATTTTTTTTTCCCTGCTGGAGCAAATTGGATCATGCTTTATTAGGGTTTTTTTGCCTTCCTCTGGCTCAACTATGGGTATTCAGTAGCATATATGGAGATTTTCTATTGAGTGTGTTGTTTTTCCTTTTTTTCCTCTGTTGGTTGAACTGAATGGGATGGACTTGTGTATTTTTTTTAACCAGATTAAATATGTAATTGCGCCTTTCTGTGAGGGCTATGGTGGGCCAGAGTGGACCCCTTGGACTTGTCACTCTTTTTCACATTCAATCTTTTTTATTCATTTTAAAGCAACAAATAACAACTGATTTACTCTCACCAGGGGCTACAATACCTGAATAAGGACAGGTATGAGGACTGAGGCCCAAATGCAATATCCTAAAAAAGAGAGTTCAAAGACACTCATTTTTAATTGCGTTCCATAGTACAAAAGCTTTAAGAATGTACGATTCAGTACAGGGAACCAGCAATGCAAAAGAAGGTAAGTAATCAACAAAAATGGACAATCGGAAGTGAAAGGCAAAGACGAAAGGAATGGGACACAAAAGAAGGGAGGGGGAATTTAACTTATTCATGTGGCAAAAGGGTTAGAAATAAATGTAAGGGCACTTAGTCTAATGGGGCTCAGGACAGACATAGCATAGTTTGAACTGTGAACATGAAGTGAACTGGACATTTTTTAATTACCAGCATCAAGTTCATGCAATTCTTAACCTCTTGAAAGGATACCAAGGACTTTTTTTTATGCCCTATCATTTGTTTTGCCATGAGGAACAAATAAGTTGCTAGTTTCTGTTGGTAAGAGAAAAGACCCAGGATCGGTCCATGAAAAAGGGCCATCTGCACATCCCAAAGCCTATAAATTATGGACCAGAGGGATGTGAGTTTAAGGCAGGACCACCAAATATGGATTGCATCTCTACCCAACCATAAACCTCTGATACATCTGTCAGGGTAGTTACAGTTGGCTTGAGCAATCTGGGCAGGGACCCAATACCACCGGAAGAGGACTTTATAGGCTATTTCTAAGATGGAGGCATTGAATGAACATTTAGCTATACTTAGTCAAAGTTTGTTCCAGTCTTTAAGCAACATAGGAGCTAAGAGATTTTGATTCCAGCTCGCCACGTAGGAAAGGGAAGAAGGGGGACCTCTAATATTTAAGGTGGAATCAAGTATTGTTATGAGCTTAGGCAACCTTGGGAGTGTAGGCAGATGTGTTCAAACAATGTTTTAGTGTATGGAAAATTGTCAAGTCTCCGCAGGGCTGAAATCCAATGCCGCAATTGTAAGTAACCAAAGTGTTCCGAGTTAGGTGCTCTATGATATTCTTGAAAAAAGGCCCAAGTATAAAAAAGCGTGGGAGGTCAAGAAGTGGTGGACATGTGTGAAGGCTTGAGCAGTTCACCAGGCAAAAGATTTAGGTTGATGTAAGCCCAGAGGAAAAGGTGGGTTATTCATGAAGGGAAGTAGGGGCAGAAAAGAAGACAATAATTTGCCTGAGTAATGAATGAAATTCCATGCCTATAGGCTATGTGTCATTAGAGGACTGAGGCTGAGGTAGGTGACCCTTGGGTGGAAGCCACAGAAGGGGCTTAATTGGGACCTGATCACAATTTGGTAATTCAGCGAATACCCATAAGGGGACATCTGAAGTGGAATGCAACATTGAGAATTGAGATATTTATGCCACTTTGTAATACCATTCAATGTTAGGAACGCCTAAGCCACCTTGAAGTCAATGAGGGTGCAGGGAGGAACTCTCATATGTCTATGTGACCAAATGAAAGATAGGATTAGATTCTGTAGTGAGCAGAAGGAAAGTAAATTAATAGAATTTTGAAATAGTAAAAGCCTTTAGGGAGAATGGTCGTTTTATTGCATTGATTTAACTATGCAAAGGGAGTTGGGAAGTTCAAATCAGTTATAAAGGAAGTAAAAGTACGCAGCAGGGGATAATGATTAGTTGTGAATAGGGAGTTGTAATGCACAGTCATCCTGTTGGATATCGATAGCTATTGTCTTAGCTGGGTTTTCCGAGAACTGGAAAAAAAAAATATGATCTAAATATATAAACTCGCGCTGATGGTGTAAAAAAATGGGTAAAACACTTGAACATAGTGACAAAATATAAATACAGCGCTCACAAAGACCCATGATGAGTGAAAACAAAAACATAAAATACATATGAGACTAAAAGGTGCTTTACAAATAATGTGTAAAATTGCAGGGAATGCTTCACATCTGGTGTGCAAAAAGTGCAGAGAAAAATGTTGCAGAAAAATTTTCAGGCGTACCAAGACACCCCCACATGTGTCCTCACTCATCAAATCACAGTGACACACAGCTTTTCAGTCTGGGAGTCAATAGAGGCTTATAGCGATATCCAGAGAATGTCACAGGATGGCAGATTCACTGATAAGATGATAAACGATCCTTCAACGTTAATACTCGGCCATACAAGTACCCGGAAAAGAAGAAAAAGGGGGACCAATAGTGAAATGTTAAGATTGAAAATTGATTGCACATAAAAGGTTATACTTACAATAGTAAGTTAAAAACAGGCATTGGAATAGTCAGAGGATGCAGCAAACACTGTTGTAAGTGTTCCTAGGAGACCGGAAATGACGTCAGTGGTGCCGGAAGTGCGTCTCGTCATTGCATTTCGCCCTCCCACAGGGCGTCATCAAAGGACTGCCTTAAATCACAAAAGAGAGAAGTGAACTCCCCTTCCTCCACCAATCAGATCGGCACAGCGGCCATTTTGTTGGTTGGGAAAACATGACGCCCCTATGGATAGAGCACACTCCATATGAGGGACTAGACCGCCATGACATTGGTTAGATATATCTCACCATAGTTAGACGTCAGTTACGGTGTCGTGGGAACACATGAAAACATAATAACTCCAATAACTCCAAGAAGATGAAAATAAAACCAAAAAAAAAAAAAAAAGAAAAATAATGAAAGAATAAAGAGAAAATAAAATTAAAAATGAAAATAAAAATAATAAATAAAAAATAATAAAAAATAAAAATTGAAAGATAAAAATAAAAAATAAATAAAAAATAAAAAATAAGAATAAAGATGAAAAAAAAAAAAAATAGAAATAGAAATAAAAAATATATAATGCAAGCCTAACCAGATCAATAAATATGATTAAAAATTAGACAGGAAACAATTAAGATCTAGTTCAATGTTCAACCCCAGAGGGTTCATCGTCCTCCATCGATGAATCCACTGAGTCTCATTATGAGAGATGGCTCTCTTGAGATTACCCCCTCTCCAATGGGCTTTAACTCGATCAATACCACAAAAAGTAAGACTACTGGGATCCCTACCATGGAATAACCTGAAGTGGTTGGACAAGCTGTGATGTTTGAAACCCTTTTTTATCCGGTTGACATGTTCACGTAAATGAACACCCAATGCTCTGGTGGTCCTACCCACGTACTGTAGTCCACAAGGACAGGACAAGAGGTACGTGACGTGGGTGGTCCCACATGTGATAAACTTGTTGATCCTAAAGGACTCACCAGAGGAGTGGGATGTGAACTCAAGTGTCTTTCTTACTCTATGTTTAGATGTTCTACACATTACACACCTCCCACAGCTGAAAAAAACAACTTGGTCCAAAAAGGTGACAGTCTTCTTGGGGGGGATCAACCACATTAGGTGCCAACTTCAGCCGTAAAGTCGGAGGTTTCGTGTAGATAAACATAGGTTTATCAGGTAGAGGTTTAGCGAGGTCGTTATCTTTCAACAATAAATGCCAATGCTTCCGAATAATTTTTTCTACTTGTCTATATTGCCGGGTAAACCTGTGATGAAAGCAATTCTAAAGTCTCTCTCGTTTACCTCTCTTCTCTTAAAAAGATCATCTCTGTATATATTCCTTATTGAGAGCAGGGTGTTATTCAGCTCTCATGGGGTGTAACCCTTTTCTATGAATCTATCAAAAAGGACCCTCGACTGTGAATCAAAGTCTTCTATCCTGGCGCAATTGCGCCTGACTCTCATGAATTGGCTCTTGGGGATGGAACTAAGCCATCGAGGATGGTGGTAGCTCCCCAAGGGAATATAACCGTTATGATCAACTTCCTTAAAAAAAGGTTTTGGTGGACAATTGATGATTATCCTTAAAAATTACAAGGTCAAGGAAGTTAATACTCTGATTGTCAGAAATTGCCGAGCAGGAAATGCCATATCTGTTCTCACCAATTTTTGACAAAAATTAAAGAACGACTCTTTTGATCCTGCCCAGGCATTCCCTGTGACATCAGAAGGGGGCGGGGTTATGTAACGGGTGACCCGCCCCCTCTGACGTCACTGGGAATGCCACAGGGAAGTCCCTGTCAAGTCCCCATGCGTCAGAGGGGGCGGGGTCATCGGGTGGCCCCGCCCTCCATTATTTAAGAACCGTCAGAAGAGGAGAAGAGTCACACAGCGGGAGCCTCCCATCATGGATGCGGAGCGGCAGAGGAAGATGCCGGACGAGAACACCGGAGGAAGAACCAGAAGAAGACGATGGAGGAAGAAACCGAAGGAAGATAGAAGATAGAAGAAGCATTTAAATAAAGCAATTGTCAAAAACTGTCTCTTGTCATTTTTAACATTTTTGACAGTTTTTTTGTGAAATGGTAGGGGTTCTTTTGTACCCCCTTACCATTTCACACAAGGGGGAGGGCCGGGATCTGGGGGTCCCCTTGTTAAAGGGGGCTTCCAGATTCCAATAAGCCCCCTGCCCGCAGACCCCCACAACCACCGGGCAAGGGTTGTGGGGATGAGGCCCTTGTCCTCATCAACATGGGGACAAGGTGTTTTGGGGGGCTACCCCAAAGCACCCTCCCAATGTTGAGGGCATGTGACGTGGTACAGTTCAGGAGGGGGGGCGCTCTCTCGTCCCCCCTCTTTTCCTGTGGCCTGCCAGGTTGCGTGCTCGAATAAGGGTCTGGTATGGATTATTGGGGGGACCCCACGCCATTTTTTAAAAATATTTTGGCGCGGGGTTCCCCTTCAAAATCCATACCAGACCTGAAGAGTCTGGTATAGATTTTAAGGGGGACCCCACGCCATTTTTTAAAAAAAAAATTGGCCAGGGTTCCCCTTAATATCCATCCCAGACCTGAAGGGCCTGGTATGGAATTTAGGGAGACCCCCCACGTAATTTTTTTTTAAATTTTGGTTTGGGGTTCCCCTGTGGGGAATTCCCATGCCGTTTTTATCAATATACTTTTATGTGTATTGTCGGACCGGCAATTCATTAATAGCCGCGAGTAGTTTTAAATGACTTTTTTCCTTTGAAATGTCATTTTGCTGTCAGACTGTTCTAAACACGGTAAACATGCGCCCCTTTACAGGCATACTATAGACACCCCCCAGGTACGAAATTTAAAGGAATATTACACTTTTATTGTTTCACTTTAAGCATTATTAAAATCACTGCTCCCTAAAAAAATGGCCGTTTTTAAAACTTTTTTTGCATTGATCCATGTCCCCTGGGGCAGGACCCAGGTCCCCAAACACTTTTTATGACAATACCATGCATATAAGCCTTTAAAATTAGCACCATTGATTTCTCCCATAGACTTTTAAAGGGTGTTCCGCGGCTTTCGATTTGCCGCGAACACCCCAAATTGTTCGCTGTTCGGCGAACTGGTGAACAGCCGATGTTCGAGTCGAACATGAGTTCGACTCGAACTCGAAGCTCATCCCTAGTCCAGGGCCTCTCTCCATTGGGTATGGGTTGTAGGAAGCCCACTGGAAGGTGTCGTGGAGTCTTACTCTGAGCACACATGGAACAGGCAGCTACGAAGGCAGTTATATCAGCACGTAGACTAGACCACCAGAATTGTTGGGAAATGGTCCAAAAGAATTGATTCTTGCCAGGGTGGCCAGCTGCCTTGGGAGAATGGTAAGTCTGGAGCACGGCAGTACGGAGACTCTGTGGGACAAAGCAGCGGTTTCTCAGAAGGAGCATGGACCTGAGCAGCAAGAGTTTTGCTACCCAAAGGAGAAGTGAGACTGGTGCGAACCATAGCCAGAATACGATCAGGAGGAATCACAGGAACCGGAACTGACTCCAACTTGGAAGTGGCGGAAAATTGTCGTAACAAAGGGGTCAGCCCTTACATTCTTAGTACCGGGTAAGAATGAGACAATGTAATTGAAACTTGACAAGAAAAGAGCCCATTGCGCCCTTCTGGGAGAGAAGCGTTTAGCCTCAGACAAGAATGTGAGATTCTTATGGCCAGTAAGAATGAGAACTGGCACAGTGGTACATTCGAGGAGATGTCTCCATTCTTTCAGGGCTAAAATGATCACCAACAGCTCTCTGTCACCAATCTCGTAATTGCACTCCGCAGGTGACAATTGGAAAAATAGCCACAAGGATGCATAGCGCTCTCAGAGGTAGGACATTGAGACAGAAGGGCGCCAACGCCAGTCTCAGAAGCATCAACCTCAAGGATAAAAGGTAACGTAGGATCAGGATGTGCCAACACAGTAGCAGAAACAAAGGCAGCCTTGAGACTCTCAAAGGCCTTAAAGGACTCCGGAGACCAACTCTGTGGGTTACCGTCCTTTCTGGTCATATCAGTCAGGGGCTTGACCAGAGACGAGAAGTTACGAATAAACTTCCGATAATAGTTGGCAAAGCCCAGGAAATGCGGCAGAGGATGTAAGCCCATGGGTCGGGGCCACTGTAGGACTGCCGAAAGTTTTTCTGGGTCCATAAAAAAACCAGCAGTGGAAATGACATAACCCAGGAATTTAACCTGTTCACGGTGGAACTCGCATTACTCCAGTTTACAATAGAGATTGTTCTCTCTTAGTCTCTGAAGCACACAACAGACATCTGTGTGGTGGCTCTCCGGGGACTTGGAAAATATGAGGATATCATCGAGACAAACCACCACACATAACTGCAACAAATCCCGAAGGACATTGGTAATAAATTCCTGGAAAACTGCCAGGACATTAAAAAGGGCAAAATGCATTACAAGGTACTCATAATGGCCTGTTCTGGTATTAAACGCAGTTTTCCACTCGTCGCTCTCCTTAATCCTCACAAGATTGTATGCCCCTCTCAAATCAAGCTTCGTCAAAACCTTTGCTCCCTTGAGCCGGTCAAATAATTCCGTAATCAACAGAATCGGATAGGCGTTCTTAATTGTGAAACGATTGAGACCCCTATAATCAATGCAAGGCCTCAGTTCCCCACTCTTCTTCTACACAAAGAAGAAACCAGCACCAGCAGGAGATGAGGATTTGCGGAAAAACACACCCCTCCATGGCCTGGTTTACCGACAAAGGGTAAACATGGCCACGAGGGGGTATGGCACCAGGTTTAAGGTCAATTGCACAATCATATGGCCGGTGTGAAGGCAAACTATCGGCTTGAGATCCTGAGTACTGTCTGTTGAATCTTCTAGATGAGCTCGAATGGGAACATCACACTAGAGAAGCCCTTATGAGGGCCCTTTTTCTGGCCCGTAAACTGATAATGCTACATTGGAAGTCTGACTCCCCTCCCACGGTCAAAGAATGGATTACTGCTGTAGGAAATACATTGAGAATAGAAAAGTTATTTACCAGCATAGGGGATGCACCGGAAAATTTGAGAAGTTATGGGACCCTTGGTTGGGGACACCGGGCTTGCCCTGGAGGACCTGATCATGGACCAACTTTTGGGATTAAATGTGGGATAATGCAGATACCTTAACGAATAACAGATGGAATATGGGTAAGAGGCACAATCACTCATACTCCAGTTGTACGGTGAAATGGGCTCCGGTATTAGCATGTGGGATCTATTATGATGGTGGCTGTGATGAATATGCAATGTTCCCTGTTTTATATGGACTACTGTTGATCTTTGGACTGTATGTACTCAATTTAAAATAAAAACAGTTTTTTTTGGATAAAAAAAAACTACTGGCTTGACCTTTGTCAAAGAGATCGCTAAAATCGCGGTACTCCTCTGGGAGGGAGGAGAGTGAAGAGGTGCACAGGACCTTGGCTACCTTCTGGAAGCATGTCTCACTGCATTGTGGTGACCAGGAGAGAACCTCAGCATGGAGCCAATCAAAAGAGGGGTTGTGCATCTGTAACCAAGGATAACCAAAAACCAGCGGAAACTTAGGTGAGGAAATAACTTGGAATTGTATTCTCATGTTGAAGAGCCCCTACGGCCATGGACAATGGAACCTGTCTCATGAGACACATGGGGAGGCTGTAGAGGTCTCCCGTCAAGAGCCTCTATGGCAAGTGGAGTGTCACGCAGCTGCAGCACAATCGTGCTTCGATACAAAGGCAGCATCAATGAACAGGCCTGCAGCCCCAGAGTCGATTAGAGCCTGTATCTCATATACCTGACGACTCAAGCCAAGAAATAGTGACAGAAACCAGGGGCTTATCCTTCTGGATAACTGGGGATGATGACAGGACCTCAAGGTTCGGGCGTTCCCTGGACGGGTAGGACAAGACTTCAAAAAGTGAGCTGCCTGGCCACAATAAAGGCACAATCTCTCCCTCCTCCTAAAGGTTCTCTCATCCACAGAGAGACGCGTGAAACCCAAGTGCATGGGTTCACCTTCACTGACCGACTCGGGAACAGGAGGCATGGGAGGTGAGGGAGGCACGGGTGGGATTACAAAGCTTGGAGACAAACATACAGGAGGCTTCCGCAAGCACTCCTTAAAATAGAGTCTTTCTCTGAGTCTGGAGTCAATGATGATGGCAAACGTGATCAACTTCTCCAGCTCAGTGGGTATATCTCCAGCTGCTATCTCATCCTGTCTCATGGCGTAGTCGGCAACAGTTATCGTACTCTGTTCAATGGACATGAGGCACTTGGCAGCAGAAGCAGAGCGTCAAATACCCTTTTAAACGAAGCCACAAACTCGGGGTAGCTCAAGACAACAGGTTTTTGGGTCTCCCATAGAGGGTTTGCCCAGGCCAAGGCTCTCTCTGAAAGTAAATATATCACGAAACCTACTTTGCTTCTGTCCATGGAAAACGCCTGGGGCAGCATCTCAAAGTATATCTTAACCTGATTTAGAAACCCTCTGCATTGGACTGGATTGCCCCCAAATCGCTGGGAAGCGGAGCGGATCCAGACATACCTCTTATAGAGGTAATACTCGAGGCGGGTGCCTGCACAGAGATTGGAGCAGCAGCAGGGTCGACCTGCAACATAGGTTGTACGGGGCGGCCACAGTGGGAGATTCCAGGTGAGCCTTTGCGACTCAGAAGCGTTTGTAACGCTATGGCAAACTGATCCATGTGGTGATCCAGTTCATGCAATCTGGAAAAAATATTACCAACAAGTGCATTGACTGCATCCTCTGAATTCATGGCCTTTGCCTACTTTCAGAAACTATGAAATCAGACTGAGACAGAAGTACAGTTGAATCATACTTGTTTAATAATAAAAGTAAAAAGAACAAACGTAGTCAAAACATGGTTAAAGTTCAGTAACCAGAATGGTAGTCAGCCAAGCCAGAAGTCAGGGATCAACGTAGTGAAACAGCAAGCAGGATCTGGAGCCAGAAGGGATGTCAGCAAAGCAAGTCTTTAAACAGGAACGCAGGAGATCGTCTCTGTGATGTTGACCAAGGTGAAGGCAAAGATCCTCTGGACTGGACAGCTTAAGTAGGCAGGACTGACGAGGAGGATATCATCAACAGCTGAGTAACTGTGGAGAGATAGGAGCTGGCAATTAGCCGACATCTGAGCAGCCAGCTCAGAGAAGGGAGGGCTGAGCCCAGCCCTGACAGGAATCCAGGAATTTTTCGATGCAATAGTAAGTGAATGAGGCAGATGACTGCAGATATTTTCTAACTGTTTCCCTGTGTTCCAGGGCAGACAGATACTTAATGTGTATGCCCAATATTTTTCCTAATAGTTATATATCTGTGTTTAGGAGAGAGATGGGTCAGAAGTGCTGGCGTTCAAGTGCACCCGAGAAGCCTTTGGGTATCATGGTAATGTGCGCTTCTAAGGAAGCCAAAGAGGGGAGGGCATCACCTTTAAGGGCATTGAAAAGCTGTGTCAGATGAGGAACAAGCAAAGAGGAGAACTCTCTTTAGTAAAGACCTGTGAAACTGTCAGGGCCTGATACTGCAGATGGTTTGAGGGATTTAATGGCAAGGGAAACCTCATTTTCTGAGATGGTTGCTGCTTTGGAGAGAGTGGGTAAATGGATTTGTTGGTCCACCTTATTTTTTGAAAAGGAAGCAGGTTTGTCAAACAACAAGGCCAAAAGATCAGCGAAGCTAGCAACTATTTTAGAAGGATCAAAAGTGAGGTCACTGGTTCTTTAACTGTATCAGTTTAAATGACTTCTTTGCGAAGTTATCTTTTCTCAAAAAGGAGAAGGTCAGGTTTATTCACACAGTAGTAAAATGTGTGCTTGGACGAATGAATGGCATTTTCTGCTTGGTTGGTACATAGAAGGTCTATTTCTGTGAAGGGGGTATCTCAGGTTTTCCTATTGGAAGCAGTGGGTTCAGATTTTTAACGTTTATCTGCCTGTGCTAGGAGGGAGGAAAGGTCTTTAATTTTCTGTTCACATATAGCTTTCCTTTAGGAAGCCAGTTGGATTAAATTACCCCTGATGGTAGCTTTATGTGCCTCCCAAACCCTTTCCAGGGAATCCACAGAACCCATATTTTCTGAGAAGAAGGTCTGAATATGAAACTGAATTTGAAGAGAAGTCTATTCTATGGACTTGTTTAGTTTTCAAGACCCACCAGACATTTTGATGACTGATGCAGGGAACAGAAATATACACCAATCTATTCTTCCGGATGTATAAACTTCTCACAGCTTCTCCAGAAGTGGGAAAAAGAGATGCAAGCTACCTTGACCCCAGGCCCACCCTGTTTGCCAAAAAAAAAAAAAAAAATCACTAAGAAGATCATTGATGTCATGTTGCTGGATCTGCCAAGGTGTTTGCTCTGGAACTATGTAGACACTCCCGAAAGAGGGGTTAGTTAGCCACAGCTCAAGGAGCCCCTAGCAAAATCTGGAGGAACCCTGGCTGATAATGACTGGTTACATTCACAAAATAAAAGTTTTGAGCCTCATGCCCTGTACACACGATCGGATTTTCCGACAACAATTGTTGGATGTGAGGTTGTTGGCGGACAGTCCGACCATGTGTATCCTCCATCGAACATTTGTTGGCGGACTTTCGCTAGCAGGTTCTCAAATTTTCCGCCAACAAATTTTTGAGGTTGGACTTTCCGATCGTGTGTACACAAGTCCGTCGCACAAAAGTCCACGTATGCTCGGAATCAAGTACGAGCCGGAAGCGCTCAGTCTTGTAAAACTAGCGTTCGTAATAGAGATATCACATACGTCTTGTACGTCACTACGTTCGTAATTGTTGGCCAATAGGGATGAGCTTCGTGTTCGAGTCGAACCCATGTTCGACTCGAACATCGGCTGTTCGACCGTCCGTCGAATTGCGAACGATATGGGCCGTTCGCGCCAAATTCGTGTGGCGCGTCACGGCCCATAATTCACTGCGGCATCGCAGTGCATTGCTGGCTGATGATTGGCCAAGCATGCACTATGACCCGCATGCTTGGCCAATCACAGCGCCGTCAGTAGAGAGAGCTGTAATTGGCCAAAGCCAGGGTGGCTTTGGCCAATTATGGCTCAGGGGATTTAGTACACACCCCACACTATATAAGGCCGCCTGCACGGCGGCCCTGTGTAGTGTGTTACGGTGTGCTGAGAGATAGAGAGAGAGAGAGACAGTGTCATTTGATTTGAGTTAGATAGATTAGGCAGAACAGTCAGTCAGTTAGCTGCACTTACAGTGTATTGTGTATATATATGCATCCCAGGTGTTGCATATATATATATACACTGTATTCAGTTTAGCTAGATCCGTTCCTGTTATCTTCTATCTAGACTATTTACATTTAGTGCAGTGTGTCCTGCTCACAGTGTTCAGCTAGATCCGTTCCTGCTATTTACATTCAGTGCAGTGCGTCCTGCTCACAGTGTTCAGCTAGATCCGTTCCTGGTATTTACATTTAGTGCAGTGCGTCCTGCTCACAGTGTTCAGCTAGATCCGTTCCTGCTATTTACATTCAGTGCAGTGCGTCCTGCTCACAGTGTTCAGCTAGATCCGTTCCTGGTATTTACATTTAGTGCAGTGCGTCCTGCTCACAGTGTTCAGCTACATCCGTTCCTGCTATTTACATTCAGTGCAGTGCGTCCTGCTCACAGTGTTCAGCTAGATCCGTTCCTGCTATTTACATTCAGTGCAGTGCGTCCTGCTCACAGTGTTCAGCTAGATCCGTTCCTGCTATTTACATTCAGTGCAGTGCGTCCTGCTCACAGTGTTCAGCTAGATCCGTTCCTGGTATTTACATTTAGTGCAGTGCGTCCTGCTCACAGTGTTCAGCTACATCCGTTCCTGCTATTTACATTCAGTGCAGTGCGTCCTGCTCACAGTGTTCAGCTAGATCCGTTCCTGCTATTTACATTCAGTGCAGTGCGTCCTGCTCACAGTGTTCAGCTAGATCCGTTCCTGCTATTTACATTCAGTGCAGTGCGTCCTGCTCACAGTGTTCAGCTAGATCCGTTCCTGGTATTTACATTTAGTGCAGTGCGTCCTGCTCACAGTGTTCAGCTACATCCGTTCCTGCTATTTACATTCAGTGCAGTGCGTCCTGCTCACAGTGTTCAGCTAGATCCGTTCCTGCTATTTACATTCAGTGCAGTGCGTCCTGCTCACAGTGTTCAGCTAGATCCGTTCCTGCTATTTACATTCAGTGCAGTGCGTCCTGCTCACAGTGTTCAGCTAGATCCGTTCCTGGTATTTACATTTAGTGCAGTGCGTCCTGCTCACAGTGTTCAGCTACATCCGTTCCTGCTATTTACATTCAGTGCAGTGCGTCCTGCTCACAGTGTTCAGCTAGATCCGTTCCTGCTATTTACATTCAGTGCAGTGCGTCCTGCTCACAGTGTTCAGCTAGATCCGTTCCTGCTATTTACATTCAGTGCAGTGCGTCCTGCTCACAGTGTTCAGCTAGATCCGTTCCTGGTATTTACATTTAGTGCAGTGCGTCCTGCTCACAGTGTTCAGCTACATCCGTTCCTGCTATTTACATTCAGTGCAGTGCGTCCTGCTCACAGTGTTCAGCTAGATCCGTTCCTGCTATTTACATTCAGTGCAGTGCGTCCTGCTCACAGTGTTCAGCTAGATCCGTTCCTGCTATTTACATTCAGTGCAGTGCGTCCTGCTCACAGTGTTCAGCTAGATCCGTTCCTGGTATTTACATTTAGTGCAGTGCGTCCTGCTCACAGTGTTCAGCTAGATCCGTTCCTGCTATTTACATTCAGTGCAGTGCGTCCTGCTCACAGTGTTCAGCTAGATCCGTTCCTGCTATATACATTTAGTGCAGTACGTCCTGCTCACAGTGTTCAGCTAGATCCGTTCCTGTTATCTTCCTACTGACAGGCAGGCTTGTCTGGTTACAGTATATAAAGCTACCTGAAGAAAATTACAGGTGTTCTTTTTGATCCTATTAGTACCACGGTCAGGCAGCTAGACTATTTACATTTAGTACAGTGTGTCCTGCTCACAGTGTTCAGCTAGATCCGTTCCTGTTATCTTCCTACTGACAGGCAGGCTTGTCTGGTTACAGTATATAAAGCTACCTTAAGAAAATTACAGGTGTTCTTTTTGATCCTATTAGTACCACGGTCAGGCAGCTAGACTATTTACATTTAGTACAGTGCGTCCTGCTCACAGTGTTCAGCTAGATCCGTTCCTGTTATCTTCCTACTGACAGGCAGGCTTGTCTGGTTACAGTATATAAAGCTACCTGAAGAAAATTACAGGTGTTCTTTTTGATCCTATTAGTACCACGGTCAGGCAGCTAGACTATTTACATTTAGTACAGTGTGTCCTGCTCACAGTGTTCAGCTAGATCCGTTCCTGTTATCTTCCTACTGACAGGCAGGCTTGTCTGGTTACAGTATATAAAGCTACCTTAAGAAAATTACAGGTGTTCTTTTTGATCCTATTAGTACCACGGTCAGGCAGCTAGACTATTTACATTTAGTACAGTGCGTCCTGCTCACAGTGTTCAGCTAGATCCGTTCCTGCTATATACATTTAGTGCAGTACGTCCTGCTCACAGTGTTCAGCTAGATCCGTTCCTGTTATCTTCCTACTGACAGGCAGGCTTGTCTGGTTACAGTATATAAAGCTACCTGAAGAAAATTACAGGTGTTCTATCCCAGCTTAGTGCAGCTACAGGCCATTAGTATGTCTGGAAGGCCAAGAAGGAGAGGCAGACAGTCACAAGCCAATAAGAGAGGGCAAGCAGGCTCTGTGTCTAGTGCTGGTCGTGGAGACGGTGCATCCTCATCAGCACGTGGCCATGGGACACGCTTGGCCTTTTTTTCGGCAGCTGGCCGTGTTGAGCCGCAACATGCGGAAGACTTGGTCGAGTGGATGACCAAGCCGTCCTCATCCTCCTCATCCTCTCTCACCCATGCCCAGGGTGCTTTGTCTGGCAAAGCAGCGGCCTCTTCCCTCAGCTCAATGTCATCAGTGACTCCTTCCCTAGCTCCACCATGTCCTCATGAGGATTCCCTCGAACTGTTTGACCACAGTGTTGGGTACATGCTCCAGGAGGATGCCCAGCGTTTGGAAGGCTCTGATGATGATACTGAGCTCAATGAAGGCAGTAACATGAGCACGGACAGAGGGGGTGCCCAAGAAGGACAGCAATCTGGCAGTCATGCTCCCCCTGCTGCAGCATACTGCCAGGTTTGCTCCAGTGATGAGGAGGGAGGGGATGATGAGGTCACTGACTCAACGTGGGTGCCTGATAGGAGAGAGGAGGAGGAGGAGGAGGAGGAGGAGGTGGCACATCACCAACTAGGCAGGATGCCCTCCAGGGGCCAGCCTAAGGGCAGCACATTGACTGCATCACACCCCAAAGCTCCACATGTGCAGGGCGCTGCAGTCTCTGCGCGTTATTCAAAAAGTTCTTTGGTGTGGGCCTTTTTTGAGACGAGTGCATCAGATCGCACCGCTGCTATTTGCAACATATGTCTCAAGCGTATCTCGCGTGGCCAAAACATCTCCCGCTTGGGTACCACATGCTTGACCAGACATATGTTGACCTGCCATGCAGTTCGTTGGCAAGCGTATCTGAAAGACCCACACCAAAGAACAAAGAGGATCTCTCCTTGCTCCTCATCAGCTGAGATTTCCAACCCCACTAGACCTTCAGTCCTCTCTGAGACCTGCAGTGAGAGGAATGAAGGTGTAGAATTAGGTGTGTCACAGCCAAGTACTTGTGGGCAATCTGCTTTTGGTACACCGACGTCAGATTGTACCAGGCAAATTTCCCTGCCCCAGCTGCTGCACCGCCGAAAGAAGTTTGCTCCCAGCCATCCACATGCCCAGCAGTTGAATGCTAGCTTGGCAAAATTGCTAGCACTTCAACTGCTGCCTTTTCAGTTGGTAGACTCTGCCCCCTTCCGTGAGTTTGTGGAATGTGCGGTTCCTCAGTGGCAGGTACCCAAACGCCACTTTTTCTCACGGAAGGCGATTCCGGCTCTCTACCGGCATGTGGAAGGCAATGTCCATGCCTCGCTGGACAGGGCGGTCAGCGGTAAGGTGCATATTACCGCTGACTCATGGTCCAGCAGGCATGGACAGGGACGTTACTTAAGTTTCACGGCGCATTGGGTGACTCTGCTGGCAGCTGGGAAGGATGCAGGACAAGGTGCAGTAGTGTTGGAGGTTGTTCCGCCACCACGCCTCCAAAATGCTGATTGTGACACACCTCTCTCCTCCACCCCCTCCTCTTCTTCTTCCTCCATGGCCTCTTCCTCGGAACCAGCGGTGCTCCGTAGGCGTTCAAGGGGCTACGCAAGTACGCAGGCCAAAAGATGCCATGCGGTGCTTGAGCTGGTGTGCTTGGGGGACAGGAGCCACACTGGGGCAGAGGTTCTGTCAGCTCTGCAGGGGCAGGTTCAGAGGTGGTTGACGCCACGCCAACTTAAGGCAGGAATGGTGGTTTGCGACAATGGCACCAACCTCCTCTCTGCCCTCCGACAGGGACAACTGACCCATGTGCCCTGTTTGGCTCACGTCCTTAACTTGGTGGTGCAGCGGTTCTTGGGCAGGTACCCGGGCTTACAGGATGTCCTGAGGCAGGCCAGGAAAGTCTCTGTGCATTTCCGCCGGTCATATAATGCCAGTGCTCGGCTGACGGACCTCCAAAAGGAGTTTAACCTGCCCAAGAACCGCCTAATCTGTGACATGCCCACCAGGTGGAACTCGACGTTGGCCATGCTGCAGCGGCTGCACACGCAGCAGAGGGCCATCAATGAGTACCTGTGCGACTATGGCACCAGGACAGGGTCAGGGGACCTTGGTTTTTTTTCCCCACGCCAGTGGGCCATGATCAGGGATGCATGCACTGTCCTGTCACCATTCGAGGAGGCCACGAGGATGGTGAGCACTGACAGTGCATGCATCAGTGACACTGTCCCCCTTGTCCACCTGTTGGAGCACACGCTGCGTGGAATAATGGACAGGGCACTTGAGGCAGAACAGAGGCAGGAAGAGGAGGACTTCCTTAGCTCTCAAGGCCCCCTTTATCCAGACAGTGTTCCTGCGTGCCCGCCGATCACACAGGAAGAGGACGAGGAGGAGGAGGAGGAGGAGGAGGAAGATTGTGTCAGTATGGAGGTGGAGCCTGGCACTCAGCATCAGCAGTCTTTAAGGGATCAGTCCCAAGGAACACATGGACTTGTACGTGGCTGGGAGGAGGTGGCTGCGGACGTTGTTGTCCTTAGTGACCCAGAGGACTCCGGACCGAATGCCTCAGCAAACCTACGCTGCATGGCCTCCCTGATCCTGCAAAGCCTGCGTAAGGATCCTCGTATTCGTGGTATCAAGGAGAAGGACCAATACTGGCTGGCAACCCTCCTTGATCCACGTTACAAGGGTAAGGTTGCGGACCTTATCTTGCCATCGCAGAGGGAGCAGAGGATGAAACATCTTCGGGAGGCCTTGCAGAAAGGTCTGTGCAACGCGTTCCCAGAGACTGGGAGGTTACAAACTCCTGTTTCTGGACAACGTGTTGCTGAGGCTTCGGTCAGTCAAAGAAGGAGCGGTGGAGAAGGTGGCCGTCTGACCGATGCGTTCAGACAATTTTTTGGTCCGCAGCCCCAAGGTATGATCGGTTCCAGCAACCATCGCCAGCGTCTGTTTTACATGGTGCAGGAATACCTAGGGGCAAGATCAGACTTGGACACCTTTCCCACCGAAAATCCTCTGGGTTACTGGGTCTTGAGGATGGATCACTGGCCAGAGCTTGCACAGTATGCAATTGAGCTACTGGCCTGTCCTGCATCCAGCGTTCTTTCGGAACGTACATTCAGTGCTGCTGGAGGCGTGGTAACCGATCACAGGGTGCGTCTGTCCACTGACTCGGTCGATCGGCTGACCTTCATAAAAATGAATCAGTCTTGGATCACCACCAGCTACCAAGCACCTGATGCTGATGTAACTGAATAATTTTTTTCAGATCCCTTCAAAGACTGCCTATGCTGATGCTGAGTGATTATCCCTGAGTAATTATCCTCTTCCTCCTCAATCATCACGCTGATAGCTTGTAAGAACATTTTTGGTTCTGGGCGCCACCACCAGTGCCTAAGGCACAATTTTTCAGCCCCTGTATAACAGGGGCGTGTAATTACAATTTTTGATGTAATACTTTGCAGCACGGCTCGTTCCTGCATTCCAACTAGAGTGTCTGTGAGGGGTTGCAGTGTTGTGGCACCAGCACCAGTGCCTAAGGCCCAATTTTTCTGCCCCTGTCTAACAGGGGCGTGAAATTACAATTTTTGATGCAATACTTTGCAGCAGGGCTCGTTCCTGCGTTCCAACTAGAGTGTCTGTGAGGGGTTGCAGTGTTGTGGCACCAGCACCAGTGCCTAAGGCCCAATTTTTCTGCCCCTGTCTAACAGGGGCGTGTAATTACAATTTTTGATGCAATACTTTGCAGCAGTGCTCGTTCCTGCGTTCCAACTAGAGTGTCTGTGAGGGGTTGCAGTGTTGTGGCACCAGCACCAGTGCCTAAGGCCCAATTTTTCTGCCCCTGTCTAACAGGGGCGTGTAATTACAATTTTTGATGCAATACTTTGCAGCAGGGCTCGTTCCTGCGTTCCAACTAGAGTGTCTGTGAGGGGTTGCAGTGTTGTGGCACCAGCACCAGTGCCTAAGGCCTAATTTTTCAGCTCCTGTTCAACAGGGGCATGTAATTACAATTCTTGATCTAATATTTCACAGCAGGGCCCTGTGAGGGCTTACAGTGTTTTGGCCACAGCAACACCTAAGGCCCAAATTTCTGCTGAGTATATAGGGCAGGACCCTACTTTCAAACATCTAACTTACAAACGACTCCTACTTGCAAACGGAAGGAGACAACAGGAAGTGAGATGAAATCTACCCATAGGAAGGGAAATTCTCTCATGTAAGAGTTAATATGGGAAAACAATTTCTCCTTTCCACTGATGCTTTCCAATCCTTGTTCCACAAAAAAACCCAAATTTTCAAAAAACATTTTTCATTGGGACAAAAAAGTGAGGTGAAATCTTCTGAAGAGGAGGAAAGACGCAAAACAAATGTCACAGGGGTGATAACCCTTCCCTATGTTTTCCAAAAAGCTTAGAAAAGATTTTTTGGCTGGAGCTAAACACATTAAAAATGTTCAAAATTACAAACAGATTCTACTTAACAACAAACCTACAGTCCCTGTCTTGTTTGCACCGCCTGTATACTGCTGTTCAGAGTATATAGGGCCTGGTGGCCCCACACCTTTCCTTATTTTAATTTGGGTGTGGGGTTCCCCTTAATATCCATACAAGACCCAAAGGGCCTGGTAATGGACTGGGGGGTACCCATGCCGTTTGTCTCACTGATTTTCATCCATATTGCCATGACCCGACATGACATTAAACCCGCAAGCAGTTTTAAATGAGATTTTTTCCTTTAAAAATGACATTTGGTGCAGGGACTGTTCTAAACATGGGAAACACGCGTCACTTTACAGGCATACTATAGACACCCCCCAGGTACGATATTTAAAGGAATATTTCACTTTTTTTTTTTTACTTTAAGCATCATTAAAATCACTGCTCCCGAAAAAACGGCCGTTTTTAAAAGTTTTTTTTGCATTGATACATGTCCCCTGGGGTAGGACCCGGGTCCCCAAACCCTTTTTAGGACAATACCATGCAAATTAGCCTTTAAAATGAGCACTTTTGATTTCGAACGTTCGAGTCCCATAGACGTCAATGGGGTTCTAACGTTCGTGCGAACTTGCGGTCCGTTCGCGGGTTCTGGTGCGAACCGAACCGGGGGGTGTTCGGCTCATCCCTATTGGCCAACATTTGTGTGACCGTGAGTATGCAAGACAAGTTGGAGCCAACAACCTTCGAACAAAAATCCACGGTTTTGTTGTCGGAAAGTCCGATCCTGTGTACGGGGCATCAGAATTATATCATATTATTTTATAAAGAAAGTTAATTAATTCCTTTTAGTGTACAAGAAATGTTGTGTCAGCTTGGTACCCAAGATATAATTGTGTAAGTATGGCTGACCTATGGTCACAGATCTGAGAAACTGGGTTATGGTTTTTATGCTTCGGGCAAATATATACTGTACTGTATATGGTAAATTTCAGTCCCCTTTTAAACCACCTTTAAAAACTGCAATAAAATAATTTGCTAAAGGTGGAATATAAAGCAAACTTTCATCATCTTCTGCTAAGTAAAGAGATTCCTTGAGTGAGACGTGCAAGTACGCATGTCTCCATCCCTGTGTATATATAGAAAGGAAGGGTTTTGGGACTATGCGTGAGGTGAGTATGCGCGGCCAAAGGATCAGCCAGTTTTTTTCAAAAACATTATGAAGATCTTGACACAGTATCATAGTATATGCCCAGATAAATGGGCTGAACAATATCATGATTAACAAAGAGTATTGAACACATTAGTAGCAATAAAGCAACCCAAAATATGATATGAAGCAATAATCATACATAAGTACAAAGCACTTAGGAATGCACATCTCTGTATATAAAAAAAATGCTACTATAAAAAAGTAGGTACATGGTGTAAGACTGACACGTTTCGTGTGTAAAACACTCTTCAGGGGCAGGTGCACCAGAATCTACAAAAAGATAAATTAATTTCAAAGTATATTAATTAAAGAAGGTATATATAAAAATGAGGGAGGAGGGGTGACACCTTGTTCCAAATCCATACATACCGGTGGAGCATAGAACACGTGAGACCAGAAACTGCAGGCTACCGATTCCAAAAAGAGAAAATAGGAAAAAGAACAGAGAGCATGAAAGGGAGGATAAAGGTGGGAATCTGAAAACATGAGCTGTGACCATGTGATAAACTGCAATACTTTGTGACGTGATGAAAAATGACACGTTGGATATGTGCTGTGAAGTGAGCATACTGCCTGGAGACAGGCTAGCACAGAATGGGGGCATTATATGCATGCGGCATACCCTGCAGGCTCCTCCTAGCATCACGGGGTGCAATCGAAGAGGAAAGGAAGCGTCACCCCAATGAGGGGCAACCAACGCTCACAGCAGCTGAAGACGCCAACATCCTCGTGTTGAACCAGATGGAAAACACAATGTCAGTGCAGGAACATCACCTATGACATCACGCGCAAGACATGAAGGCGTGACACTGACGCACAGGGACCAGCCCGCCCAATGCCCGGCACCCGAGGCGAAGGGGGAAGAGGGAGGGCGCCCTCACGTGCCTCGCAGCTACCAGGTAATAGACAGCAAGGACAGCCAAACAACCCTGGATCACACAGGATAGCCCAAACCCCACCACATATAAGGAGATGCCAATTGCTGTGAAAATTACTTTATAAATGTATAAATGTTGTATGTCAAAAATTTGCCCAATAGGGGCAAATTACTACGGGCGATCTTCCCTGTATATCAAGGATGCATACTCCTAAACTTCCCAATGGCCACACAAGGCACCTCCATCCCTATCAGGGTAGATGGAGAAAGGTTTGGGACTTTGACTGAGACGGGCAAGTACGCACGTCTCCATCCCTGTGTATATAGAAATAAAGGGTTTCGGGACTTTGCGTAGGATGAGTATGCATGGACAAAGGATCAGTCAGTTTTATGCAAAAACATTTATTATGAAGATGTTGACACAGTATCATAGTATATGCCCAGGTGAATGGGCTGTATAATATGATTAACAAATGGTATTGAACAAATTAGTATCAATAAAGCAACCCATATAATGATATGAAGCAATGATCATACATAAGTACAAAGCACTTAGAAATGCACATGGTCTAATGATCTCTATATATATAAAAATATTCTTCTATAAAAAAAAAAAGTAGGTACATGGTGTAAGCCCGACGCGTTTTGTGCATAAAGCACTCTTCAGGGGCAGGTGCACCAGAGTCTACAAAAAGATAAATGAATTTCCAATTTTTTTTATATATATACAGAGATCATTAGACCATGTGCATTCCTAAGTGCTTTGTACGTATGTATGATATTGCTTCATATCATATTATGGGTTGCTTTATTGCTACTAATGTGTTCAATACTGTTTGTTAATCATATCGTGATATACTATGATACTGTGTCAACATCTTTATAATAAATGTTTTTGCAATAAACTGACTGATCCTTTGACCGCGCATACTCACCTCATGCAAAGTCACAAAACCCTCCCTTTCTATATATATATATATATATATATATATATATATATATATATATATATATATATATATATATATATATATATATATATACATATACACAGGGATGGAGATGTGCACGTCTCACTCAAAGTCCCAAATTATTCGCCATCTACATTGATAGGGATGGAGGTGCGTTGTGTGGCCATTGGGAAGTTTAGGAGTATGGATCCTTGATCTACAGGGCAGATCACCCGTAGTAATTCACCCCTATTCTGGGGGGGGGGATTTTTGACATAAAACATTTATACATTTATATAGTAATTTTCACAGCAATTGTCATTTCCCTATATGTGGTGGAGTTTGGGCTATCCTGTGTAAACCGGGGTTGTTTAGCTGTCCTGGTCGTCCATTACCCGGGAGCTGCGAGGCACGTAAGGGCGGCGTCCCTTTTTTCCCCCTCGTCCGCTTTGGCGAGTGCAGGGGATTGGGCAGGCTGGTCCCTCCGTGCGTTGGCGTCACGCCTCAACGTTTCGCGCGTGACGTTGTGTTTACCATCTGGTTCAACATGTGGATGTTGGCATTTTCAGCCGCTGTGAGCGTCAGTTGCCGCTCATTGGGGTGACGCTTCTTTTCCTCCGCATGATGCTGGGAAGAGCCTGCGGGGTATGCTGCACGCATATAACGCCCCCATTCTGTGCTAGCCTGTCTCCAGGCAACACGCTCACTTCACAGCACACCACATATCCAACGTGTCATTTTTCATCACGTCACAAGGTATTGCAGTTTCTCACATGGTCGCAGCTCATGGTCGCTACTCATGTCAGATTCCCACATTTATCCTCCCTTTCATGCTCCTTGTTCTTTTTCCTTTTTCTTTTTTTCATTACATATCATATTATGGGTTGCTTTATTACCTGGGCATATACTATGATACTGTGTCAACATCATAATAATAAATGTTTTTGCAAAAAACTGATCCTTTGGCCGCGCATATTCACCTCACGCAAAGTCCCAAAACCATTTCTTTCTACTAAAGAGATTCCTTGGCCATGTGCCAAGAATGAACAGCCAGGGCACACACAGGAAAAGGCTGAAGCTGTCTGTGGGATGCATATAATAGAGCGTAAAAGGAAAGCAGTTTTTTTTAATCACAGTTCCAGTGGAAGTTTGCAGAACAGCTGTATAAAAGGACACACAGGGATACCGACTTCATATGCATAACAAGACTCCAAAGAGAGAACATCCACCACAATACTGATTCTCATCAAGATCCACCAATGAAACTCCAAATATTGATCTTATTTTTTTTTCATAACTGTGAGTATTATTGGAGTATAATATTCAATTCATTGAGATATATGTTTGTTTACTAGAATGTCAGTGAGAAATTAAATTTAACATCTGTTTTTGCTTAAATATGTGCTTTAAATATCCTTAAGAAACAATACTTTTTTTTTATAGATGCAGCAAGCTTATGATTAATTCATTTTTTGTTGAGTCGGTTTACAGCCTACATTTAAACCAACTTTCTGCATAGTTTTTTAACACACCTTTTATGGTGTGTTAGTTGATTCAAACCCTACTTATTTTATGTAATCTCATATTTTGCGTCGTATACTGGTCAACAGTCACTCACGTTTTTTTTTTTGCAATTTTGGAGCAGGAAGACCACATGACTGATATTTAACTACATGGGAACAGTGGACTATCCTTGGTTGTGTTATTGGGGCACATTCTTTAGCTACTTTCTTGGTTAACTCTGTTAACCACTATGGTTAATATTTGCATGCTGCCAGCTATATTATTCAAGAATGTAAAGGGCAGCCAATAATGAATGCTTTCTCAGTGGATTCATTTGTTGATGGTTTGTTTGACAATCAGTCAGTATCGGGCAAGCTCCTCTGGCACCCAAGGCGAAAATGCCAGAGTACTAACCCCCTCCCTCCGTAAACTGAGAGAAATGGTGCTTGCACATTTACACGTACAGTGACTGGGCTGGTGCAGAGTACAGAAATGAAAGCCACTATTCACTGGCCCTAGGGTTGCCACCTTTTCGGCTAAGGACAACTAAACAGATTTGAGGAGGTGTTGTGACAAGGTTAAAAATGTATATATTTAAAACACCCACGCCCGCACAGAAAAAACGTGCCATCAGAAAAAAAAAAATGTAGTATGCCAAAATAACAAAGATAAGGAGCTACTGTCAGTAAGACATTTAAATGTCTTTTGATATAAATAAAAGTTCTTCAGGAGCTGCCGCTACTAAGACATCTAAACGTCTATTGATATAAATAAAAGCCCTTCAGTATGAAGACAGCGCTACCATGTTAACATAAATCAAATATAAATAACACATGTATAAAGTACTCTTGTTCATAAACCAACAAACCATATAATATCATCAATCCATAGAAAAATCATGCATTGTGTCCAATCTAAGTGAGTTCTTCCATGCCTTTGAGAAAACACACACACCACACTCACCAGATGTTGTTGACTTCTAAGTTAAAAAAAAAGTAAAATAGCACCTTTTCAATCAGCGTGTCATGTGCGTAGCAAATGGTGGTCTCTGGTCCCAATAAGTAATAGCCACTGGGTTCTATTCCTTTAAAATCTCTGTGATGCCTCAGTCACTTTAAGGATCTCCAGTACAACCATCAAGATAGAGTGGAGAAAACTGCATATAATGTAGTAGAATTATTGAAAACGAATTGGGAAATAGTTTTGTACTTACAGTCACATTGAAAAATACATGCCAACAGAAACTGAAACCAGGAGCGCTGGTTTGCATTCCACCTGCACTCCAAAAGGCGAAAATTACATCACCTGAAGCCCCTTCCTACGCGTTTTATCATCGGACTGAAGCGTCATCAGGCTATACACATTCCATTATGGTCATATTTTTGCGATTGGTTATAATCAGTTATGTTTATTTGGATCCTTAATGGAGGAGGGTGTGTGGGGTGTTTTTGTTAGACACTGTATTTATGTCTAATTCTTTTACTATTGGGGTTTGTCATCCCCCTTTTTTAATAATGTTATATAATAAAAACCTTGAATTTTTACTCTAAAGTGAGGTGTAGCGTTTCCAGAGGTTTGATTTTCAAGCACCTTAAAAGCCCCCACAATTTTTATTGTTTTCTTTTTTATTTATATTAACATGGTAGTGCTGTCTTCATCCTGATGGACTTTTATTTGTATCAACGGACATTTAGATGTCTTACTGACAGCAGCACCTGAAGGACTTTTATTTAAGGTTAAAAATGTGTGATTTTGTCAAAATCGGCATGATAAAAGAGAGGGTTTTTCTTTCAATATGGTAACTCAATTCATTCTGTGATCTAGGAATTTCTAGTTTATAACTTATCAAATTGTGCAAATGTTATTGTGCAATTGGTTCTTTTTTTAAATGTTGCTAGTGTTATGCTTCTGACACAAATTCTTTTTTTGAGGGGGCACAAAAAAATGAAAGAAGCTAAAGGAAGAAGGGCATGACTGTGTAAATAAAAAACATAATCTCCCTGTATAATCTGCAGGACTGAGCTGTTAGCATGATATGGAGGTAGAAATACTGGCCCACCTCACTCCAGCACAGCACCCAAAGCCCTACTGATAACACAGCTTTAGTGTGTGATAGTTAGTTCAAATCCTATTGTGTGTTGCTTACAAAAGGCACCATATTGGCCCAAGATATGAACCTAAACCCACATTGCACACACTATTTTATAAGACATTCACACTCATTTGATTTCATCAGCTCTCCTATTCTTCAAATCCTAATATCATATGGTTGTTAATAGCCTTATGTTCATGTACCCTACTACTTGCCATTGTTAGCGAATATTTCAAGCTGTAGAACAAGCTGTAGAACAAGCACCTGTGTATGGAAAGGTGGTACTTAACTGCGAGGGCTCAGAGGAACAGAGTTTGGCAAGCAGTGCACTCTGGGAGCAGTGCCAGTGGCTAGGTGTGACGGCTGGAACATTCCAGGAATGGTGCCAGTGGCCAGGAGGACCATCAAGTGGAGCATACCAGGAACAGTACAATGGTCTGGGAATGACAGATAAAGCATACTAGGCAGAGTGCCAGTGGCCAGGAGCATACAGACAGTGCATACCTGGTGTAGTGGCTACAGACTGTGTTGACTAGGCAGCAGTGGGAGAGGCTCAGGAAGTCACAGAAATGGAAAAGGCACACCAGGGCAAGCTTGTTAAAACTGTGAAGACTCTGTGTCATGTGCACAAACATTGCACAGGTATTTGTCCATGTACAAATGTGTTACAGGACAATTTCATGGGTCAGATGGTAAATGCACCAACAAGAAAGAATGCATTACTAGACCTACTGATTACTAACAATACAGACTTGATCGCGGATGTAGAAATACAGGGCAACTTGAGAAACAGCGATCACAGGTCAATTAGTTTCAGCATAAATCACACAAATAGGAAGCATAAGAGGAACACAAAGACACTGAATTTCAAAAGAGCCAACTTCCAGAAACTACGCTCCTTGCTAGAAGATACTAAATGGGATAAAATCCTAGGAACAAAGAACACGGAGGAAAATGGGTGTGCTTTAGGAGCATATTAAAAAAGGGTATTAGCCAGTGCATCCCAAAGGGTAATACATTTAAAAGAGCTAATAAAAGCCCCGGGTGGCTTAACGCCAACATAACAATTCATATAAAAGCAAAGGAGAAGGCCTTCAATAAGTACAAAGAATGCAATAAGAAATGTAAGGGAGTAATCAGGGCGGCTAAGATAGAACACGAAAGGCACATAGCCGAGGAGAGTAAAAAAAATCCCAAGAAATTCTTTAAGGAGATAAATATTAAAAGAGGGAGGACAGATCATATTAGCCCCATAAAGAATGATGAAGGGAATCTGGTTACAAAGGATGGTGATATGGCGAAGGTTTTTAATGTATTCTCCTCAGTCTTCACAAGGGAAATGGGGGGCTTCAGTAACCAAAACTGCAAGGTTTATCCTCATGACACGACACAGGAAGCACCCTCATGGTTAACAGAGGATAAAATTAGAAGCAGACTTGAAAAACATAACATAAATAAGTCACCGGGACCAGGTCTCTTGCACCCGAGGGTCCTTAAGAAACTCAGTCAAGTAATTGCGAGACCGTTGTTCCTAATTTTTATGAACAGTCTACTGACTGGTATGGTACCAGTTGATTGGAGAAAAGCCAATGTAGCACCAATCTTTAACCGCTAAGCCACCGCCCACCGTCATATGACGGCGGGACGAGGCCTCTGTTGTTCTGGGCGGACGTCATATGACGTGATCGCCCTCCGGAGCCACTAGGGGGCGCGCTGCGTCCCTTGGGACCCGGTGCGCGTGCCCGGCGGCCGCGATGTCCGCCGGGCACCCGCGATTGCCGGGTAACAGAGCAGGACCGTAGATGTTTGTGTGTAAACACACACATCCATGTCCTGTGAGAGGAGAGGAGACCGATAGTGTGTCCCTTGTACATAGGGACACCGATCGGTCTCCTCCCCTAGTGAGTCCCCTCCTACCACAGTTAGAATCACCTACCTAGATCATACATTAACCCCTCGATCGCCCCCTAGTGTTAACCCCATCCCTGCCAGTCACATTTACACAGTAATCAATGCATTTTTATCGCACGGATCGCTGTATAAATGTGAATGGTCCCAAAAATGTGTCAAAAGTGTCCGATATGTCCGCTGCAATATCGCAGTCACAATAAAAATCGCAGATCGCCGCCATTACTAGTAAAAAAATAAAATAAAATAAAAATGCTATAAATCTATCCCCTATTTTGTAGACGCTATAACTTTTGCGCAAACTAATCAATATACGCTTATCACGATTTTTTTTTACCAAGAATATGTAGAAGAATACGTATCGACCTAAACTGAGGAAAAAATTTGTTAAAAAAAATAAAAAATTGCATATTTATTATCGCAAAAAGTAAAAAATATTGTGTTTTTTTCAAAATTGTCCCTCTTCTTTTGTTTATAGCGCAATAAATAAAAACCACAGAGGTGATCAAATACCACCAAAAGAAAGCTCTATTTGTGGGAACAAAATGATAAAAATTTCATTAGGGTACAGTGTAACATGACCGCGCAATCGTCATTCAAAGTGCGACAGTGCTGAAAACTGAAAAATGGCTTGGGCAGGAAGGGGGTGAAAGTGCCCTGTATTGAGGTGGTTAAAAAAGGACCAATATATATCCCTGGGAACTACAAACCAGTTAGCCTAACATCAATAGTATGCAAGCTCTTGGAAGGGATGATAAGGGACTATATACAAGATTTTAGTAATGAAAACGGTATCATTAGCAGTAATCAGTATGGATTTATGAAAAATCATTCTTGCCAAACAAATCTATTAACCTTCTATGAGGAGGTAGGTGAGCTGCCATCTAGATGAAGGAAGGCCCGTAGACATAGTGTATCTAGATTTTGCAAAGGCATTTGATACTGTTCCCCACAAACAGTGGGGTCCCCCAGGTTTCTGTCCTGGGACCAATTATATTTAATTTATTCATAAATGATCTGTAGGATGGGATAAACAGCTCAATCTCAGTATTTGCTGACAATACTAAGCTAAGCATTCTTCGCAGGATGTGGAAACCTTGCACGAAGATCTAAACAAATTAATGGGGTGGGCAACTACATGTCAAATGAGGTTTAACCGCTTGCCGACCAGCCGCCGTCATTATACTGCGGCAGGTCAGCATGATCCCGCAAACCATCGCTGCACGGCAGGGGAACCGATGACCGCCGGCCACGCGCAATCTGTTCTGTGGGGAGAGGAGAGACAGATCGTCTGTTCCTACTAGCTAGGAACAACGATAAGTCTCCTCCTCTAGTCAGTTTCATCCCCCCACAGTTAGAAACACAAACAAGGGAACACATTTAACTCCTTGATCGCCCCTAGTGGTAACCCCTTCCCTACCAGTGACATTTACAAAGTAATCAGTGCATATTTATAGCACTGATCGCTTTATAAATGTCAGTGGTCCCAAAAATATGTCAAAAGTGTCCGATCTGTCCGCCGCAATACCGCTAAAAATTACAGATCACGGTCATTACTAGTAGAAAAAAAAAATTGCCATAAATCTATCCCATAGTTTGTAGACGCTATAACTTTTGCGCAAACCAATCAATATACTCTTATTGCGATTTTTTTAAACAAAAATATGTAGAATATATATTGGCCAAAACTGATGAAGAAATTTGATTTTTAAAAGTATTTTTGGGGATATTTATTACAGCAAAAAGTAAAAATAGTTATTTTTTCAAAATTGTCATCTTTTTTTTTGTTTATAGTTTAAAAAATAAAAACCACAGAGGTGATCAAATACCACCAAAAGAAAGCTCTATTTGTGGGAAAAAAAGGATGTAAATTTTGTTTGGGTACAGTGCCACACGACCGCGCAATTGTAAGTTAAAGCGACACAGTGCCGTATCGCAAAAAATGGCCTGGTCATTAAGCAGGCAAATCTTCCGGTCTGTAAGTTTTTGTAGAAAAATGTAAAATAATGCATTAAGGTGGCACAAACATGAATGCAATCTACTCACTAGGGGGAGAACCTCTGGGGGAATCTAGGATGAAAAAGGACCTGGGGGTCCTAGTAGATGACAGGCTAAGCAATGGCATGCAATGCCAAGCTGCTGCAAGCAAAGCCAATATAATACTGGCATGCATTTAAAAGGGAATTAACTGCAGAGATTAAATGATAATTCTCCCATTCTACAAGACTCTGGTCCAGCCGCACCTGGAGTATGCTGTCCAGTTCTGGGCTCCAGTCCAGTACAGAGAAGAGCAACAAAGCTGATATCTTAGTTATGAGCAAACATTACAAGCACTGAACGTATTCTCTCTGGAGAAAAGGGGCTTGAGGGGGGATATGATTTCAATGTACAAATACCGTACTGGTGACCCCACAATAGGGATAGAATGACTTGCGGTCATTCACTAAGATTAGAAGAAAAGCGATTTAACCGGAAACTGCGTAGAGGGTTCTTTACGGTAAGAGCGGTAAAAATGTGAAATTCTCTTCCACAAGCAGTGGTCTCAGCAGGGAGCATAGATAATTTCAAAAAACTATTAGAGAGGCGCTTAAAGGACCATAACATACAGGGATTTACAATGTAATATTGACATAAAAGCGCCTAAAGGGTAAAATCTAGAAGTCAGCATGGCCACTAGCCCTAGGAAACATGTGCCTGGAGCAAGGAAGGTTTAGAGATTATTTATCTCAATCAACAGCAGCAGAGGATACACAGGTACCACTGTCAGTTATTTTTAGTGACTATGTGCATACCACCATGAGCCTGGTTGCCAGTCAGGGAAGTTTTAATCACTGAAAGTACCCTGACTGACCCATAACCAGTTGTAGGACCCACTAGCAGTGGGACCTCTGACACCCTGTGTGCAGGCAGTAGATGCATCTCTACATACAAATATGGCTATATACCAAAAAATTATCTTATTTAGGGCAATTTCATTAATTCTCATAGTATTATATTTCCTTCCTTTTGTAGTCTTACCCAGTAGGGATGAGCTTGATGTTCGGGTCGACTCGGATGTTGACTCGAACATCGGGTGTTCACCCGTTCGCAGAACAGCAAACATTGTGGGGCGTTTGCAGGAAATTAGAGCGCTGCGGAAAGCCCTATAATGCACTGCGAGATCGCAGTGCATTGGTGTATGATGACCTGCATGCTTTGGCCAATCACAGCGCGCTCTGCTGAGAGAGCCATAATTGGCCAAAGGCAGGGTGTCTTTGGCCAATCATGGCTCAGGGGGACTAAGTCCACGCCCCACACTAAATAAGGCTGCTTACACGGTGGCCGTGTGTAGTGTTGTTGGCGTGGACAGAGAGATAGCTTGAGTTAGATTAACCACTTCAATACAGGGCACTTATACACCTTCCTGCCCAAATCAATTTTCAGCTTTCAGTGCTGTCACAGTTTGAATGACAATTGCGCGGTCATCCATCACTGTACCCAAACTAATTTTTTATCATTTTGTTCCCACAAATAGAGCTTTCTTTTGGTGGTATTTGATCACCTCCTCGGTTTTTATTTTTTGCTAAACAAATAAAAAAAGACCGAAAATTTTGAAAAAAATAAAAGTTTTGCTTTTGTTTCGGTTATAAAATTTTGTAAATAAGTAAGTTTTCTCTTTCACTGATGAGCACTGATAAGGCGGCACCGATGAGGTGGCACCAATGAGCGGGCACTGACGGGCACTGATGGTGGGCACTAATAGGCAGCACTGATGGGTGGCACTGATATGCAGCACTGATGGGCATTGATAGGTGGCACTGATGGGCACTCATGGGTGGCACTGGTGGGCACTGATGGGCACTGATAGGCGACACTGATGGGCACTGAAAGGCTGCAAAGATGGGTTCTTATGGGTGGCACTGATAGGAGGCACTGATGGGCACTGATGGGTATTGATATGTGGTACTGATGGGCACTGATACGCGGCACTGATAGGTATCCCTGGTAGCACTGGCAGGCATTGAGTGGGCACTGATTGGCAGCTGATATATATATATATATATACTCTGTATCCAGTGTAGCCTATATCTAGAATGCATTTGGTGGTGTACTGTTTCTAATACACTATAGGGGGTGTATTTATATATATATATATATATATATATATATATATATATATATATATATATATATATATATATATATATATATATATATATACACACACACAGTATCTCACAAAAGTGAGCACACCCCTCACATTTTTGTAAATATTTTATTATATCTTTTCATGTGACAACACTGAAGAAATTACACTTTGCTACAATGTAAAGTAGTAAGTGTACAGCTTGTATAACAGTGTAAGTGTGCTGTCCCCTCAAAATAACTCAACACACAGCCATTAATGTCTAAACTGCTGGCAACAAAAGTGAGTACACCCCAAATTGGGGCCAATTAGCCATTTTCCCTACTCGGTGTCATGTGACTTGTTAGTGTTACAAGGTCTCAGGCGTGGATGGGGAGCAGGTGTGTTCAATTTGTTGTTATCGCTCTCACTCTCTCATACTGGTCACTGGAAGTTCAACATGGCACTTTAAGGCAAAGAACTCTCTGAGGATCTGAAAAAAAGAATTGTTGCTCTACATAAAGATGGCCTAGGCTATAAGAAGATTGCCAAGACCCTGAAACTGAGCTGCAGCATGGTAGCTAAGACCATACAGCGGTTTAACAGGACAGGTTCCACTCAGAACAGGCCTCGCCATGGTCGACCAAAAGAGTTGAGTGCAGGGGCTCAGCATCATATCCAGAGGTTGTCTTTGGGAAATAGGTGTATGAGTGCTGCCAGCATTTCTGCAGAGGTTGAAGGGGTGGGGGGTCAGCCTGTCAGTGCTCAGACCATATGCTGCACACTGCATCAAATTGGTCTGCATGGCTATTGTCCCAGAAGGAAGCCTCTTCTAAAGATGATTCACAAGAAAGCCCGAAAACAGTTTCTGAAGACAAGCAGACTAAGGACATGGATTACTGAACCATGTCCTGTGGTCTGATGAGACCAAGATAAACGTATTTGGTTCAGATGGCGTCAAGTGTGTGTGGCGGCAACCAGGTGAGGAGTACAAAGACAAGTGTGTCTTGCCTACAGTCAAGCATGGTGGGAGTGTCATGGTCTGAGGAGGCATGAGTGCTGTGGCACTGGGGAGCTAGAGTTCATTGAGAGAACCATAAATGCCAACATGTACTGTGACATACTGAAGCAGAGCATGATCCCCTCCCTTCGGAGACTGGGCCGCAGAGCAATATTCCAACATAACGACCCCAAACACACCTCCAAGATGACCACTGCCTTGCTAAAAAAGCTGAGGTTAAAGGTGATGGACTGGCCAAGCATGTCTCCAGACCTAAACCCTATTGAGCATCTGTGGGGCATCCTAAAAAGGAAGGTGGAGGAGAGCAAGGTCTCTAACATCCACCAGATCCGTGATGTCGTCATGGAGGAGTGGAAGAGGACTCCAGTGGCAACTTGTGAAGCTCTGGTGAACTCCATGCCCAAGAGGGTTAAGGCAGTGGAAAAAATGATGGCACACAAAATAATGACACTTTGGGCCCAATTTGGACATTTTCACTTAGGGGTGTACTCACTTTTGTTGCCAGCGGTTTAGACATTAATGGCTGTGTGTTGTGTTATTTTGAGGGGACAGCAAATTTACACTGTTATACAAGCTGTACACTCACTACTTTACATTGTAGCAAAGTGTCATTTCTTCAGTGTTAGAAGAAAATATTACAGCGCACACATGCAAAAAAGACATTTACCTCCAGCAAGGCTAGTTTAAAAACACCTAAACATTTTCAAAAAAACATTATCAAAAAATATAAATAAAGAGGGAAGTTGGGACTTTAAATGAAGCGCTTGGGTAGTGGAGGGGAGATAGACCATAGTAGAAATGCATTAAGAAATATTTATTGATTATAAGGAGTACCAAACAATAAAAGAGTAATCATTTCATATACAGTAAACAATTCATTAATATATGCATAGGTAATGTAACATAACATAAACATAGTAAAAATTGTATATATGTGTAGCAGCACAGGGTCCGATGTAAATACAGCAGTAATATGGCGTAGTATTGCTAGCGACAACAAGCCTGATACCAACACATGCACCCACATGATAAATGTGCATTTCTTAAATAAGGAAAAAATTGATGTAATAGAGGAAAACAGATGGTAACAATGGTTCCATGTAAGATGTAGCTGGGGCATCGTTAATGTAAAGCTCGACGCGTTTCGTGGGTATGTTCCCACTCATCAGGAGCTGATGCGATTGGGTTTCCTAAAGGATATATATATAAGAGTATAGTGAACCATAGAGTTCATATAAAGGTAAAAAATAATGAAATCAACATTTGATATCTATAGCTTTTTATACCAAACGCACTCACCGACTCAAGCAAAGTGCAGTGTGCTGTGGTGGGAGCAGGGTGGGCCAGGGCCATAGGCTCTCCACGGGAGCTGAGGCGGCATAAATGTAGATGCGACATCGGGCAGGAAGAAAGAGATAGAATGGGGTAGAGTGTGTCCACAAGTGAAAATGTATTGTCGTAAGAACAGACAATTCTGGGAACAAAACAATATATTTCATTAGGTGTATATCTGATTAATAGGGATGAGCCGAACACCCCCCGGTTCGGTTCGCACCAGAACCCGCGAACGGACCGAAAGTTCGCACGAACGTTAGAACCCCATTGACGTCTATGGGACTCGAACGTTCGAAATCAAAAGTGCTCATTTTAAAGGCTAATTTGCATGGTATTGTCCGAAAAAGGGTTTGGGGACCCGGGTCCTACCCCAGGGGACATGTATCAATGCAAAAAAAACTTTTAAAAACGGCCGTTTTTTCGGGAGCAGTGATTTTAATGATGCTTAAAGTAAAAAAAAAAAGTGAAATATTCCTTTAAATATCGTACCTGGGGGGTGTCTATAGTATGCCTGTAAAGTGACGCGTGTTTCCCATGTTTAGAACAGTCCCTGCACCAAATGTCATTTTTAAAGGAAAAAATCTCATTTAAAACTGCTTGCGGGTTTAATGTAATGTCGGGTCATGGCAATATGGATGAAAATCAGTGAGACAAACAGCATGGGTACCCCCCAGTCCATTACCAGGCCCTTTGGGTCTTGTATGGATATTAAGGGGAACCCCGCACCCAAATTAAAATAAGGAAAGGTGTGGGGCCACCAGGTCCTATATACTCTGAACAGCAGTATACAGGCGGTGCAAACAAGACAGGGACTGTAGGTTTGTTGTTAAGTAGAATCTCTTTGTAATTTTGAACGGGTACATTTTTAACGTGTTTAGCTCCAGCCAAAAAATCTTTTTTAAGCTTTTTGGAAAACATAGGGAAGGGTTATCACCCCTGTGACATTTGTTTTGCTGTCTTTCCTCCTCTTCAGAAGATTTCACCTCACTTTTTTGTCCCAATGAAAAATGTTTTTTGAAAATTTGGGTTTTTTTGTGGAACAAGGATTGGAAAGCATCAGTGGAAAGGAGAAATTGTTTTCCCATATTAACTCTTACAGGAGAGAATTTCCCTTCCTAGGGGTAGATTTCATCTCACTTCCTGTTGTCTCCTTCCGTTTGCAAGTAGGAGTCGTTTGTAAGTTAGATGTTTGAAAGTAGGGTCCTGCCCTATATACTCAGCAGAAATTTGGGCCTTAGGTGTTGCTGTGGCCACAACACTGTAAGCCCTCACAGGGCCCTGCTGTGAAATATTAGATCAAGAATTGTAATTACATGCCCCTGTTGAACAGGAGCTGAAAAATTAGGCCTTAGGCACTGGTGCTGGTGCCACAACACTGCAACCCCTCACAGACACTCTAGTTGGAACGCAGGAACGAGCCCTGCTGCAAAGTATTGCATCAAAAATTGTAATTACAGGCCCCTGTTAGACAGGGGCAGAAAAATTGGGCCTTAGGCACTGGTGCTGGTGCCACAACACTGCAACCCCTCACAGACACTCTAGTTGGAACGCAGGAATGAGCCCTGCTGCAAAGTATTGCATCAAAAATTGTAATTACACGCCCCTGTTAGACAGGGGCAGAAAAATTGGGCCTTAGGCACTGGTGCTGGTGCCACAACACTGCAACCCCTCACAGACACTCTAGTTGGAACACAGGAACGAGCCCTGCTGCAAAGTATTGCATCAAAAATTGTAATTACACGCCCCTGTTAGACAGGGGCAGAAAAATTGGGCCTTAGGCACTGGTGCTGGTGCCACAACACTGCAACCCCTCACAGACACTCTAGTTGGAATGCAGGAACGAGCCCTGCTGCAAAGTATTACATCAAAAATTGTAATTACACGCCCCTGTTAAACAGGGGCTGAAAAATTGTGCCTTAGGCACTGGTGGTGGCGCCCAGAACCAAAAATGTTCTTACAAGCTATCAGCGTGATGATTGAGGAGGAAGAGGATAATTACTCAGGGATAGTCACTCAGCATCAGCATAGGCAGTCTTTGAAGGGATCTGAGATTTCAAAAAAAATTATTCGGTTACATCAGCATCAGGTGCTTGGTAGCTGGTGGTGATCCAAGACTGATTCATTTTTATGAAGGTCAGCCGATCGACCGAGTCGGTGGACAGACGCACCCTGTGATCGGTTACCACGCCTCCAGCAGCACTGAATGTGCGTTCCGAAAGAACGCTGGATGCAGGACAGGCCAGTAGCTCAATTGCATACTGTGCAAGCTCTGGCCAGTGATCCATCCTCAAGACCCAGTAACCCAGAGGATTTTCGGTGGGAAAGGTGTCCAAGTCTGATCTTGCCCCTAGGTATTCCTGCACCATGTAAAACAGACGCTGGCGATGGTTGCTGGAACCGATCATACCTTGGGGCTGCGGACCAAAAAATTGTCTGAACGCATCGGTCAGACGGCCACCTTCTCCACCGCTCCTTCTTTGACTGACCGAAGCCTCAGCAACACGTTGTCCAGAAACAGGAGTTTGTAACCTCCCAGTCTCTGGGAACGCGTTGCACAGACCTTTCTGCAAGGCCTCCCGAAGATGTTTCATCCTCTGCTCCCTCTGCGATGGCAAGATAAGGTCCGCAACCTTACCCTTGTAACGTGGATCAAGGAGGGTTGCCAGCCAGTATTGGTCCTTCTCCTTGATACCACGAATACGAGGATCCTTACGCAGGCTTTGCAGGATCAGGGAGGCCATGCAGCGTAGGTTTGCTGAGGCATTCGGTCCGGAGTCCTCTGGGTCACTAAGGACAACAACGTCCGCAGCCACCTCCTCCCAGCCACGTACAAGTCCATGTGTTCCTTGGGACTGATCCCTTAAAGACTGCTAATGCTGAGTGCCAGGCTCCACCTCCATACTGACACAATCTTCCTCCTCCTCCTCCTCCTCCTCTTCCTGTGTGATCGGCGGGCACGCAGGAACACTGTCTGGATAAAGGGGGCCTTGAGAGCTAAGGAAGTCCTCCTCTTCCTGCCTCTGTTCTGCCTCAAGTGCCCTGTCCATTATTCCACGCAGCGTGTGCTCCAACAGGTGGACAAGGGGGACAGTGTCACTGATGCATGCACTGTCAGTGCTCACCATCCTCGTGGCCTCCTCGAATGGTGACAGGACAGTGCATGCATCCCTGATCATGGCCCACTGGCGTGGGGAAAAAAAACCAAGCTCCCCTGACCCTGTCCTGGTGCCATAGTCGCACAGGTACTCATTGATGGCCCTCTGCTGCGTGTGCAGCCGCTGCAGCATGGCCAACGTTGAGTTCCACCTGGTGGGCATGTCACAGATTAGGCGGTTCTTGGGCAGGTTAAACTCCTTTTGGAGGTCCGTCAGCCGAGCACTGGCATTATATGACCGGCGGAAATGCACACAGACTTTCCTGGCCTGCCTCAGGACATCCTGTAAGCCCGGGTACCTGCCCAAGAACCGCTGCACCACCAAGTTAAGGACGTGAGCCAAACAGGGCACATGGGTCAGTTGTCCCTGTCGGAGGGCAGAGAGGAGGTTGGTGCCATTGTCGCAAACCACCATTCCTGCCTTAAGTTGGCGTGGCGTCAACCACCTCTGAACCTGCCCCTGCAGAGCTGACAGAACCTCTGCCCCAGTGTGGCTCCTGTCCCCCAAGCACACCAGCTCAAGCACCGCATGGCATCTTTTGGCCTGCGTACTTGCGTAGCCCCTTGAACGCCTACGGAGCACCGCTGGTTCCGAGGAAGAGGCCATGGAGGAAGAAGAAGAGGAAGGGGTGGAGGAGAGAGGTGTGTCACAATCAGCATTTTGGAGGCGTGGTGGCGGAACAACCTCCAACACTACTGCACCTTGTCCTGCATCCTTCCCAGCTGCCAGCAGAGTCACCCAATGCGCCGTGAAACTTAGGTAACGTCCCTGTCCATGCCTGCTGGACCATGAGTCAGCGGTAATATGCACCTTACCGCTGACCGCCCTGTCCAGCGAGGCATGGACATTGCCTTCCACATGCCGGTAGAGAGCCGGAATCGCCTTCCGTGAGAAAAAGTGGCGTTTGGGTACCTGCCACTGAGGAACCGCACATTCCACAAACTCACGGAAGGGGGCAGAGTCTACCAACTGAAAAGGCAGCAGTTGAAGTGCTAGCAATTTTGCCAAGCTAGCATTCAACCGCTGGGCATGTGGATGGCTGGGAGCAAACTTCTTTCGGCGGTGCAGCAGCTGGGGCAGGGAAATTTGCCTGGTACAATCTGACGTCGGTGTACCAAAAGCAGATTGCCCACAAGTACTTGGCTGTGACACACCTAATTCTACACCTTCATTCCTCTCACTGCAGGTCTCAGAGAGGACTGAAGGTCTAGTGGGGTTGGAAATCTCAGCTGATGAGGAGCAAGGAGAGATCCTCTTTGTTCTTTGGTGTGGGTCTTTTAGATATGCTTGCCAACGAACTGCATGGCAGGTCAACATATGTCTGTTCAAGCATGTGGTACCCAAGCGGGAGATGTTTTGGCCACGCGAGATACGCTTGAGACATATGTTGCAAATAGCAGCGGTGCGATCTGATGCACTCGTCTCAAAAAAGGCCCACACCAAAGAACTTTTTGAATAACGCGCAGAGACTGCAGCGCCCTGCACATGTGGAGCTTTGGGGTGTGATGCAGTCAATGTGCTGCCCTTAGGCTGGCCCCTGGAGGGCATCCTGCCTCGTTGGTGATGTGCCGCCTCCTCCTCCTCCTCCTCCTCCTCTCTCCTATAAGGCACCCACGTTGAGTCAGTGACCTCATCATCCCCTCCCTCCTCATCACTGGAGCAAACCTGGCAGTATGCTGCAGCAGGGGGAGCATGACTGCCAGATTGCTGTCCTTCTTGGGCACCCCCTCTGTCCGTGCTCATGTTACTGCCTTCATCGAGCTCAGTATCATCATCAGAGCCTTCCAAACGCTGGGCATCCTCCTGGAGCATGTACCCAACACTGTGGTCAAACAATTCGAGGGAATCCTCAGGAGGACATGGTGGAGCTAGGGAAGGAGTCACTGATGACATTGAGCTGAGGGAAGAGGCCGCTGCTTTGCCAGACAAAGCACCCTGGGCATGGGTGAGAGAGGATGAGAAGGATGAGGACGGCTTGGTCATCCACTCGACCAAGTCTTCCGCATGTTGCGGCACAACACGGCCAGCTGCCGAAAAAAAGGCCAAGCGTGTCCCATGGCCACGTGCTGATGAGGATGCACCGTCTCCACGACCAGCACTAGACACAGAGCCTGCTTGCCCTCTCTTATTGGCTTGTGACTGTCTGCCTCTCCTTCTTGGCCTTCCAGACATACTAATGGCCTGTAGCTGCACTAAGCTGGGATAGAACACCTGTAATTTTCTTCAGGTAGCTTTATATACTGTAACCAGACAAGCCTGCCTGTCAGTAGGAAGATAACAGGAACGGATCTAGCTGAACACTGTGAGCAGGACGCACTGCACTAAATGTAAATAGCAGGAACGGATCTAGCTGAACACTGTGAGCAGGACGCACTGACTGCACTAAATGTAAATAGCAGGAACGGATCTAGCTGAACACTGTGAGCAGGACGCACTGACTGCACTAAATGTAAATAGCAGGAACAGATCTAGCTGAACACTGTGAGCAGGACGCACTGCACTAAATGTAAATAGCAGGAACGGATCTAGCTGAACACTGTGAGCAGGACGCACTGACTGCACTAAATGTAAATAGCAGGAACGGATCTAGCTGAACACTGTGAGCAGGACGCACTGACTGCACTAAATGTAAATAGCAGGAACGGATCTAGCTGAACACTGTGAGCAGGACGCACTGACTGCACTAAATGTAAATAGCAGGAACGGATCTAGCTGAACACTGTGAGCAGGACGCACTGCACTAAATGTAAATAGCAGGAACAGATCTAGCTGAACACTGTGAGCAGGACGCACTGCACTAAATGTAAATAGCAGGAACGGATCTAGCTGAACACTGTGAGCAGGACGCACTGACTGCACTAAATGTAAATAGCAGGAACAGATCTAGCTGAACACTGTGAGCAGGACGCACTGCACTAAATGTAAATAGCAGGAACGAATCTAGCTGAACACTGTGAGCAGGACGCACTGACTGCACTAAATGTAAATAGCAGGAACGGATCTAGCTGAACACTGTGAGCAGGACGCACTGCACTAAATGTAAATAGCAGGAACAGATCTAGCTGAACACTGTGAGCAGGACGCACTGCACTAAATGTAAATAGCAGGAACGGATCTAGCTGAACACTGTGAGCAGGACGCACTGACTGCACTAAATGTAAATAGCAGGAACGGATCTAGCTGAACACTGTGAGCAGGACGCACTGCACTAAATGTAAATAGCAGGAACAGATCTAGCTGAACACTGTGAGCAGGACGCACTGCACTAAATGTAAATAGCAGGAACGGATCTAGCTGAACACTGTGAGCAGGACGCACTGCACTAAATGTAAATAGCAGGAACGGATCTAGCTGAACACTGTGAGCAGGACGCACTGACTGCACTAAATGTAAATAGCAGGAACAGATCTAGCTGAACACTGTGAGCAGGACGCACTGCACTAAATGTAAATAGCAGGAACGGATCTAGCTGAACACTGTGAGCAGGACGCACTGACTGCACTAAATGTAAATAGCAGGAACAGATCTAGCTGAACACTGTGAGCAGGACGCACTGCACTAAATGTAAATAGCAGGAACGGATCTAGCTGAACACTGTGAGCAGGACGCACTGCACTAAATGTAAATAGCAGGAACGGATCTAGCTGAACACTGTGAGCAGGACACACTGACTGCACTAAATGTAAATAGCAGGAACAGATCTAGCTGAACACTGTGAGCAGGACGCACTGCACTAAATGTAAATAGCAGGAACGGATCTAGCTGAACACTGTGAGCAGGACGCACTGACTGCACTAAATGTAAATAGCAGGAACAGATCTAGCTGAACACTGTGAGCAGGACGCACTGCACTAAATGTAAATAGCAGGAACGGATCTAGCTGAACACTGTGAGAAGGACGCACTGCACTAAATGTAAATAGCAGGAACGGATCTAGCTGAACACTGTGAGCAGGACGCACTGACTGCACTAAATGTAAATAGCAGGAACGGATCTAGCTGAACACTGTGAGCAGGACGCACTGACTGCACTAAATGTAAATAGCAGGAACAGATCTAGCTGAACACTGTGAGCAGGACGCACTGCACTAAATGTAAATAGCAGGAACGGATCTAGCTGAACATTGTGAGCAGGACGCACTGCACTAAATGTAAATAGCAGGAACGGATCTAGCTGAACACTGTGAGCAGGACGCACTGACTGCACTAAATGTAAATAGCAGGAACGGATCTAGCTGAACACTGTGAGCAGGACGCACTGCACTAAATGTAAATAGCAGGAACGGATCTAGCTGAACACTGTGAGCAGGACGCACTGACTGCACTAAATGTAAATAGCAGGAACAGATCTAGCTGAACACTGTGAGCAGGACGCACTGCACTAAATGTAAATAGCAGGAACGGATCTAGCTGAACACTGTGAGCAGGACGCACTGCACCAAATGAAAATAGTCTAGATAGAAGATAACAGGAACGGATCTAGCTAAACTGAATACAGTGTATATATATATATGCAACACCAGGGATGCATATATATACACAATACACTGTAAGTGCAGCTAACTGACTGACTGTTCTGCCTAATCTATCTAACTCAAATCAAATGACACTGTCTGTCTCTCTCTCTATCTCTCAGCACACCGGAACACACTACACAAGGCCGCCGTGCAGGCGGCCTTATATAGTGTGGGGCGTGTACTAAATCCCCTGAGCCATAATTGGCCAAAGCCACCCTGGCTTTGGCCAATTACAGCTCTCTCTACTGACGGCGCTGTGATTGGCCAAGCATGCGGGTCATAGTGCATGCTTGGCCAATCATCAGCCAGCAATGCACTGCGATGCCGCAGTGAATTATGGGCCGTGACGCGCCACACGAATTTGGCGCGAACGGCCCATAACGTTCGCAATTCGACGGACGGTCGAACAGCCGATGTTCGAGTCGAACATGGGTTCGACTCGAACACGAAGCTCATCCCTACTGATTAATAATGATATTAGGTAAGTAATAATACTTAAAAAGTAAATAATGTACCCAGGGAGTTCCAGAGAGGTGATGATGTGGATAGTAAGTGTGTGTATATGGAGATCTGTGTTTATAAGTGAGGGCATGAGAATAGGGGTAAAAGTGACCAAAGAAAGTGAAGGCGTAAGAGCAAACAGTGTGGGAGAAATTAGAAAAGAATAGTGACAGATAAGTGAGGATGAGGTAAGACCACCATGGGGATAAACACATATACCAAGAGAGAGCCAAAAAACAAAGCAGGAGGGGAAGGAGAGGAAAAGGGGACATAGAACCTACCCAGATGCAGCATCAAAGGCACCAGCAGCCAAACGTGCAACGTAGGGCTGGTCTGCATAGACCCCAGAAAGAGACTGGCCGTGTGAACAGCCAGTTCCAAGTGGGGAGTATAAGTATGCCGCCAAAGCCACATGGGTGACGCAGAGGAGGAGCCGCCGCACCTGAACTGAGTTACACTCAGCCGTCGGTGTGGAGAGGCTCCTCCCTAAGGGCACCGAGATGGAAACACACTGAACGTCGGCGCAGTGACGTCAAGGACTGACGTCACGCGCACGACGCAGGGGGCGTGGCGCCGATGCGCAAAGGGGCGTCCGCCCGATCCCCCGATCATGAAGTAGATGGGGAGAAAGGGAGGACCCACTGGCGCATCGCAGCTCCCGTAGAGAGGGGAGCCCAGCACCACCCACATGCCTGATCATCACACACAGAGCACAGATGCTGGTCAGGTGGAAGGTGTGTCTGGGGCATTTGTAAGGAAAACACCATGTGGGGCATGGGATCAGTGACCAAGATGCTGCATAAAAAGGTTGAAATAAAAAGTAAATTAGACAATAATATGTCCACAATTAGGGAACATATATGTCTATTAACGTATAACCGGGACACTGTCCTATACATAATGATCCCTTTAAAATAAGGGCGGACCTCACACAGGGAGGGTAGGGGAGCACTACCAATCCCATATAACCAATTGCTTCCATCCCGGTAATATATGAATATAAAAGGGGGGAGATTTGGGACTTTAAATGAGGCACAATAATGTGCCTCCATCCCGATTATCGGTACAAATAAAGAGGGAAGTTGTGCCTCATTCTATCTCTTTCTTCCTGCCCGATGTCGCATCTACATTTATGCCGCCTCAGCTCCCGTGGAGAGGCTATGGCCCTGGCCCACCCTGCTCCCACCACAGCACACTGCACTTTGCTTGAGTCGGTGAGTGCATTTGGTATTTAAAAGCTATAGATATCAAATGTTGATTTCATTATTTTTTACCTTTATATGAACTCTATGGTTCACTATACTCTTATATATATATCCTTTAGGAAACCCAATCGCATCAGCTCCTGATGAGTGGGAACATACCCACGAAACGCGTCGAGCTTTACATTAACGATGCCCCAGCTACATCTTACATGGAACCATTGTTACCATCTGTTTTCCTCTATTACATCAATTTTTTCCTTATTTAAGAAATGCACATTTATCATGTGGGTGCATGTGTTGGTATCAGGCTTGTTGTCGCTAGCAATACTACGCCATATTACTGCTGTATTTACATCGGACCCTGTGCTGCTACACATATATACAATTTTTACTATGTTTATGTTATGTTACATTACCTATGCATATATTAATGAATTGTTTACTGTATATGAAATGCTTACTCTTTTATTGTTTGGTACTCCTTATAATCAATAAATATTTCTTAATGCATTTCTACTATGGTCTATCTCCCCTCCACTACCCAAGCGCTTCATTTAAAGTCCCAACTTCCCTCTTTATTTGTACCGATAATCGGGATGGAGGCACATTATTGTGCCTCATTTAAAGTCCCAAATTTCCCCCCTTTTATATTCATTTATCAAAAAATATGGGGATTTGGACACACCATATTGCCATATGGTGCTAAGCCCACTTAATGCGACAAAGTACCCCATAATCAGTGGGTCCTACACTATCCATGGACTGGGAGATCCTGCATCTCTGAACCATGAGAGCATTACACTCTTCTAAATCGGAGAATCTTAAGGTCTTTTTTGCATGTGTGCGCTGTAATATTTTCTTCTACTGTATGGTCTTATGGCTGCACCATCTTTAATGCATCTTTTAGGGTGTGCCCCCCAAATATCTTGTTTGTATACTGTATGGATTCTGACCAAATCCCTTTGGGTGCGGAGCACCCCACTCCCTCACTAAGTACCTCTCATTAGTGTCCACTTGTGTCATGGGTGGAGACCTTAAGATTCTCCCATTTAGAAGAGTGTAATGCTCTCATGGTTCAGAGATGTAGGATCTCCCAGTCCATGGATAGTGTAGGACCCACTGATTATGGGGTACTTTGTCGCAGTAAGTGGGCTTAGCACCATATAGCAATGTGTGCGCTGTAATAATTTCTTCAGTGTTGTCACATGAAAAGTTATAATAAAATATTTACAAAAATGTGAGGGGTGTACTCACTTTTGTGAGATACTGTATATTTTTATATATATATATATATATATATATATATATATATATATATATATATATATATATATATATATATATATATATATATATACACACACACATATATACTCTGCATTCAGTGTAGCCTATATCTACAATGCATTCGGTGGTGCACTGTTTCTAATACACTTTAGGTGGTGTATATATATATATATGTAGTTTCTACTGTGACTTTGGCCACAAGTTCTGATATTTTTGAGCATTTTCAATTTTAGCGCTGTTTTTAGTGTTTTAATGATCCAGTGATCTGACTGTTTGATTTGAATACTATTGTGATATGCTATTTTTCTTTTTAAACAGCTGCTCATTACCTTTTTAATATTTTGAGTATCATATTTTAAAGTTTTTAGTTTAAAGTTTTTATTTTCAGTTTATTTACTGCACATAGAACTGTGGGATTGATCTGGAGCTGAGTGGGTGTGTTGCAGGCTGTATTATACACCCCTTTTCTGATATATATATATATGATATATATATATATATATACACACGCACAGTATCTCACAAAAGTGAGTACACCCCTCACATTTTTATAAGTATTTTATTACATCTTTTCATGTGACAACACTGAAGAAATTACACTTTGTTACAATGTAAAGTACACACAGCCATTAATGTCTAAACCGCTGGCAACAAAAGGGAGTACACCCCTAAGTGAAAATGTCCAAATTGGCTGCAATTAGCCATTTTCCCTCTGCGGTGTCATGTGACTCATTAGTGTTACAAGGTCTCAAATGTGAATGGGGAGCAGGTGTGTTAAATTTTGTATTATCGCTCTCACTCTCTCATACTGCTCACTGGAAGTTCAACATGGCACCTCATGGCAAAGAACTCTCTGAGCATCTGAAAAAAAGAATTGTTGCTCTACATAAAGATGGCCAAGGCTACAAGAAGATTTCCAAGACCCTGAAACTGAGCTACAGCATGGTGGCCATGACCATACAGCGGTTTAACAGGGCAGGTTCCATTCAGAACAGGCCTCGCCATGGTCGACCAAAGAAGTTGAGTGCACATGCTCAGCGTCATATCTAGAGGTTGTTTTTTGGAAATAGACGTATGAGTACTGCCAGCATTGTTGCAGCGGTTGGGTGGGTGGGGGTCAGCCTGTCAGTGGTCAGACCATCAAATTGGTCTGGCATGGCTGTCATCCCAGAAGGAAGCTTCTTCTAAAGATGATGCACAAGAAAGCCCACAAATAGTTTTCTTCAAACAAGCAGACTAAGGACATGGATTACTGGAACCATGTCCTGTGGTCTGATGAGACCAAGATAAATGTATTTGGTTCAGATGGTGTCAAGGGTGTGTGGCGGCAACCAGGTGAGGAGGTGAGGAATACAAAGACAAGTGTGTCTTGCCTACAGTCAAGCATGTTGGTGGGAGTGTCATGGTCTGGGGCTGCATGAGTGCTGCCGTCACTGGGGAGCTACAGTTCATTGAGGGAACCGTGAATGCCAACATGCACTGTGACATACTGAAGCAGAGCATGATCCCCCTCCCTTCAGAGACTGGGCCGCAGGGCAGTATTCCAACATAATGACAACCCCAAACACACCTCCAAGACGACCACTGCCTTGCTAAGAAGCTGAGGGTAAGGGTGATGGACTGGCCAAGCATGTCTCCAGACCTAAACCCTATTAAGCATCTGTGGGGCATTCTCAAGTGAAAGGTGGAGGAGCGCAAGGTCTCTAACATCCACCAGCTCCGTGATATCGTCATGGAGAAGTGGAAGAGGACTCCAGTGGCAAACTGTAAAGCTCTGATGAACTCCATGCCCAAGAGGGTTAAGGCAGTGCTTGAAAATAATGGTGGAAACACAAAATTTTGACACTTTGGGCCTAATTTGGACATTTTCACTTGGGGTTTTACTCACTTTTGTTGCCAGCGGTTTAGACATTATTGGCTGTGTCTTAGAAAAAGGGAGGGGGGGGGGGTAAAAATACCCAGGAGAACGAAACAAATGGACTTTGTAGGCACCAATCATAAAAATCAATGTAAACTTTTATTTATACACAAATTTAAAAAGAATCACATAAACGTAAACATTTTTTTTTAAAAACGCAGTACATTGCGGAAAATGGTAATATATGTCACTACATAAATATGAGAACGGATCGGGGAATAGCCCCTATACCAGAGGGAGGGATAAACCACTTCCGTTCCCATTAAATAACCTCAAACTGATATAGCTCGGTATGGCTCTACATGTTTCGCAAACTTGAATGCTTCTTCAGGAGCTTGTTTGGGTTACCTGTAATGGGGAATAATAAAGAAAGACATACACCAAAAAACATAGAGTAGCATATTAATATTGTTTTTACATAAAGACTTTTCAATAATGCGTCTGAATCAAAACCACTGAGTACCGTGAGGAAGCAATCCCAAAGGCCCAAGATTCAACACGCATGGTGACATGTGATCACATGCGGGGACGTGTCTGGTAAAGAGATTTATGTCACCGATAGACTCAAGGGGAGTAGTGAACTAGAGAATCCCAACTGTCCGAAAAAGGGATAATAACTAATGTACATCTGTGGTAAAACCGGGACATTCATATGTAGAAAAGAGCACAAGGCACAGTTAGATGGGGGGTGGGGGTCAGGGAGGGAAAGAAAGAGAAAGAGGCAAGGGGCGGGGGGAGGGGGGGGGGAGAAAAAAAAAGGGGGGGGGGAAACAAGGGGAGAAGGGAGAGAGGAAGGAGAGAACAAAAAGGGGGAGTAGACAGAGAAACTGGGATATAGCAAGTGATGTACCAGCCAGAGTAATTGGATCCGTCTTCAGATCAAGTAGAGGTTATGGATAATTGAAAAGCCATACACTCAGAGACAAAGCCTCCCATGACCAGGGTGCATAAGGGAATCATGAGACTCTAATCTGAAGAATGTAAATAATATCTAATTAGCCAATATTGAAACCAGCTCCTTATAGTGTGCCGTTATACCAATAAATTAAATGGCATAAACAGATCCTCATATACATGCTATGTACAGGTATGCCTGTAGGGCTAAATAATTGCACATAAAGGGCTGCTCCTACCTTGTAGGGTAATACAGGTTGAGCAGGTCTTGTAAACAGCATAAATCAGCTAATTGCTTGTAAACCTGGCACCAAATAGATCTTCACCGATATGGCTGCAATAGAGCTCTGATCCTATCCCAACAAGAAGCTATCTAATGAGATCCCAGGACCGCCATCTATATAGGGGGTGAGAGAGACATCAAAGGTTCCATCTACTTGCACAGACAGAGTACAACTACAGAGCGTTTAGTTTAGATTTGTATGAATCCAGCTTGTGCAGACAGCTTGTGTTGTTCAACAGGTGACGCCCAGGCATCAGAGCGCCATGGAGGGTAGTGGCGTGGTACAAGGCTGTTGCTGACAGCCTTAAGTACACGTCCCAATCAGGTGTGCAAGACATGCATCACCTGATTCGGCCGAACGGAGCTGCGCGCGCACTCACATCCCATTGCGCATGCGCAGTGGTCAAAAAGGCCTCTGTCATGAAAAACGATGTGAGGAGGGAGAGCAGTCCTATAGGTAGCAGATCTATGAGCTCCCCCCAGTGGTTCCTCCTAGATACAGCGTGTAAAGCGCTGTAAAGGCTGGGACCAACAGATGGAATGAGTCTGGAGATATCAACGCACATATCATGGAGTGTGCATTGTAAATCCAGGGGGAGAGGGGTAGATCTGAACCAAACACCGCAGACACCATTCCTTAAAGGGCAGGGGGAGGGCAGAATGCGGCTTACCGGCCGCACATGTAATCCAGACACCAGCAAGTTGATAGGGTCCCGGGGTAAGCTTGCCTCAGTACTTGTAACTGGCCTGAGACGCAAGGCCAGTATACATGATTAAAATGTTAATTGCCATGAAGGGAATAAATCCATTCAGGGTGATACAACTTACAAATGCATACTCATAGTTAATACTGATAGGAAAAATACAATATGCATATACATTTTGCAGATAACAGTGTGATTACAAGTTTGCGATTTCCTGCGATTAAACAATACTTTAGCTCGATGAAATCACTAATATCCATACACAACACTAGCAAGGGGTATAGTAGACTGTGTTTAGCTGCAGAATTGCCCGTAATGGGCGGAGCAATGGACAGGGGGATCTCCTATCCCGAAGAGGGAGAGGCCAGTGGATTGATAGTGCAAACTTCTAGGGACTATAGACTATGATAAACTACGTGTTACCTAATTGCTATAGATCATTAGACCTTAGTTGGTTGTCATATAGGTCAACCTTAAATTTTTATCCAAGAAAGGATTTATAGGATTGTACTTAGTTAATGCCTGGCCACCGTGTGGCATTCAGGCGTTCAATCCACTTGGCCTCTTGTTGGAGTATCCTCCTGTCCCAATCACCCCCCCTTGGGTCTTGAGGGATTACTGCTAGGACAATAAAAGTCGCAACAGAGGTGTCGAATCTGTGGCATAAATCGAGATGCCTACTAATGGAACTAAGCATTTTCCCATTTGTTGAGTAATATACATGGTCACGTATCCTTTGCCATAAGTGGCGGATGGTCTTACCCACGTAGAATATCCCACATCTACACGTCATCAAGTATATTACACCTTGGGTGTTACAGTCAGCCCAAAAACATGGACAGAATGTCTCACCATTGGGCAATTGGAATTTGTAGCCTGTAGATACCCAGGGGCAAAAAGAGCAGTGTCCACAAGTGTATATACCCACTCTATTGGTCGCTTGAGCCTGTGAGGATGCAAAATGGCTCCTAGTCAACTTATCACGCAAGGATGGTGCTTTTTTAAAAATGATCTCAGAATGGTCACTGACATATTTCTTTAGGATGGGGTCCTCAGATAAAATATGCCAGTGTTGCTGTAGTATATTGCGTAATTGGTACTGTTGGTGCGAGTATTGTGTAATGAATTTCATCGTTGAATGTTCCTCCCCACTGGTTTCCTTGGAAAAGAGGAGTGCATTTCTAGATTGGTCACAGGCTTTATTAAAGGCTTTGCGGAGTAGGGACTTGGAGTATCCCCGTTTGAGGAGACGTTCCCTCAGTAAGTCCGCATGGTGTTTAAAATCATTATCAGTAGTACAATTCCTCCTAAGGCGGATGTACTGTGCATAGGGGATACTTCGTACCAGGGTGGACGGGTGGGCGCTAGAGGCATGAAGTATCGTATTCCCTGCCATCTCTTTGTGGTAAAGTGTAGTGGCCAGACATAAATTGGCGTCTTTGTAGATCGTTAGATCTAAAAACAAAATTTTGTGTAAGTCGCTATTGTAAGTGAACTTTAGATTAAACATATTGCTATTTAGATGATCTACAAAAGAAGCCAGTGTTTGTTGGGACCCGGTCCATATGATGAAAATGTCATCGATGTATCTTAGCCACACCAACACCTCATTGGTGTGGCTACTAAGTTGCTCATTTGAGAAGACATATCGTTCCCACCCCCCCAGGTACAGATTGGCGTAGGCCGGGGCACAACATGTGCCCATAGCCACGCCCTGTACCTGGAGGTAGTGGGAACCATTGAATAGAAAGCAATTGTGTGTCAATATAAAGAGAAGTAGTCTCAACACGAAATCATTAAAGGGCCATAAATGATGGTCTTCCTCCATGAGGAACGAGCGGACCATCCCGACACCCTGCTCGTGAGGGATGCTGGAGTACAAGGCCTCCACATCCAGAGTCACGAGCAGGGCATCGGGAGGGACCGTCACCCCTTCAATCTGTTTAAGGAGGTCTGGGGTGTCCCGCACATATGAAGGTAGTCGCCGGACATGGGGAGTCAGAAAGAAATCAACAAACCTGCTTGCATTTTCTGTCAATGAGCCTATTGCCGACACTATGGGACAACCAGGGGGGCTTTCAGGTTCTTATGGACCTTTGGTAACGCATAGAATGTAGCCATGCGAGGAAATTTGTTGTCCAGAAAGTTGTAGGTGTCCTGGTCTATCAAACCCGTATAGTATGCCTCCCCTATAAGAGATTTATATTCGTTAGCAAACCGGTGACTGACACTCGCAGTAATTCTGCGATACCACGTTTTATTGTTTAGAATATTGAGACACATTTTGATATATTGTTGTTCAGTCATCAATACAATATTGCCCCCTTTGTCTGACTGTTTAATAATCAGGTCAGGGCAGTTACGTAGTTTTTTTAGGGATTGTAGTTGGTCAGATCCTAGATTTTTTGGTAATGGATCTAGTGTCAGTCGCCTTAGGTCACTTGTGGCGGCTATAAGGAATGCCCAAATGTGTGGATTACTCGTAAGGTCTGGAAATTTTTTAGACTTAGGTTTAAATTTTTTGAGTTTTGGCACTGGCAGAGTAGTCGTGTCAGTCGGAGTTGTTGGGGACCCGGACCTCTCATTCTCCTCCAGTAGGAGGATGAGATCTCTGAAGGCCCTGAATTCCTCCATAGTGAAGTGTTTAATGCTTTCAGAAAGTTCCTTGTCTTTTTTAGAGCGTATGTATTGATCATCAAAAAGATATTTGTTAGTTAGTCTTCTACAAAAGAGATATAAATCTTTAATGGTATCATATTTGTCCATTTGTGGGGTGGGGCAAAAACTTAGACCAAATTTTAAAAGGTCAAAATCCGCTTGAGAAAAGGAATAAGGAGTAAGGTTAATGATGTCCAATTCTACGTGGGAGGGGGTGGGTTCAGGGGTGAGGGAAAATTTGGAGAAGGTGATACTACAGAGGTAACATGAGCATCCAACGTGCTTTGTTTGGTGGGGAACATTACTGGTATTGTGGTGTTCGGTTGGTGTAATACCGTGTTGGTGGTGCCACGTGTCATCGTATTAGGGCCAATAGGGCCAATATTAGGGACAGGATTAGCATTAGATCCTGTTGGGTTTTGTAACATAGTAAGTGCTTGTGTGGCTAGATGGCCTAGGTGTGTGATGGAGTGGGTACCTTCGTGGTCCCTACATTAGGGCCCGGAGGTGGGCATTGGGGTTGTGTTTTGGCCATTTGTGAATGTTGTTTAGTGATTTCGTCAGGTCGTTTTTTAGGGTGTGGGGTGTGAGGTTGGTTCCCTCCCAGACTTCTTTTACGTGGGCCAGAGTGGGAGTTAGTACGTGTATTGGTGGATTGTGAGGGGGGTCGTGTAGAAGAGAGGGAAAAGATGAGTCCGATTCAGTGTCCACCTCCCTGGAAGAGTAGCTTGGGCCATTATGGCTATTTTTTGTGCCCTGTCTCATTCTTTTGTTCTGTGGCATCAAATGCCACCGATAAGCATAGCCTTCCACAAAGGCCGTCTTGTCCCTAAACATTTTGGTTTGTTTCTTTGATATGATGTCCTTATTAAGTCTGTTCAAATATTCCTTCAATTCCTGCCATTTTTTGTCAAACTGAGCATGACCTTTTACTGCATCTTGTTGTATCTGTAGGGAAATGAGTTCCTGGTCTAGCGCCGCTAGATCTGTCCTGTACTGGGCCACTAAAAGTCTGATCAGTTCAATACTACATTTTGTAAGTTCTTGTTCCCATAGCCATTTTAGTTCCGGAGTAACATTCTTAAAAGAAGGGAATAGTTGTATCCTGAGTCCAGTTGGACAGATGTTTTCTAGTATGTACTGTTGAAAAAATTCAATATGCCAGTATAAATTCGACTTCTTTTTAAGAAGTCTTCTGGCCTTAGCAAGGTATTGGTTGAGCGCTAGATCATCTCTTTTTGCCCCTGGGTATCTACAGGCTACAAATTCCAATTGCCCAACGGTGAGACATTCTGTCCACGTTTTCGGGCTGACTGTAACACCCAAGGTGTAATATACTTGATGACGTGTAGATGTGGGATATTCTACGTAGGTAAGACCATCCGCCACTTATGGCAAGGGATACGTGACCACGTATATTACTCAACAAATGGGAAAATGCTTAGTCCCATTAGTAGGCATCTCGATTTATGCCACAGATTCGACACCTCTGTTGCGACTTTTATTGTCCTAGCAGTAATCCCTCAAGACCCAAGGGGGGTGATTGGGACAGGAGGATACTCCAACAAGAGGCCAAGTGGATTGAATGCCTGAATGCCACACGGTGGCCAGGCATTAACGAAGTACAATTCTATAAATCCTTTCTTGGATAAAAATTTAAGGTTGACCTATATGACAACCAACTAAGGTCTAATGATCTATAGCAATTAGGTAACACGTAGTTTATCATAGTCTATAGTCCCTAGAAGTTTGCACTATCAATCCACTGGCCTCTCCCTCTTCGGGATAGGAGATCCCCCTGTCCATTGCTCCGCCCATTACGGACACTTCTACAGCTAAACACAGTCTACTATACCCCCTTGCTAGTGTTGTGTATGGATATTAGTGATTTCATTGAGTTAAAGTATTGTTTAATCGCAGGAAATCGCAAACTTGTAATCACACTGTTATCTGCAAAATGTATATGCATATTGTATTTTTCCTATCAGTATTAACTATGAGTATGCATTTGTAAGTTGTATCACCATGAATGGATTTATTCCCTTCATGGTAATTAACATTTTAATCATGTATACTGGCCTTGCGTCTCAGGCCAGTTACAAGTACTGAGGCAAGCTGACCCCGGGACCCTATAAACTTGCTGGTGTCTGGATTACATGTGCGGCCGGTAAGCCGCATTCTGCCCTCCCCCTGCCCTTTAAGGGATGGTGTCTGCGGCGTTTGGTTCAGATCTACCCCTCTCCCCCTGGATTTACAATGCACACTCCATGATATGTGCGTTGATATCTCCAGACTCATTCCATCTGTTGGTCCCAGCCTTTACAGCGCTTTACACGCTGTATCTAGGAGGAACCACTGGGGGGAGCTCATAGATCTGCTACCTATAGGACTGCTCTCCCTCCTTACATAGTTTTTCATGACAGAGGCCTTTTTGACCACTGCGCATGCGCGATGGGATGTGAGTGCGCGCGCAGCTCCGTTCGGCCGAATCAGGTGATGCATGTCTTGCACACCTGATTGGGACGTGTACTTAAGGCTGTCAGCAACAGCCTTGTACCACGCCACTACCCTCCATGGTGCTCTGATGCCTGGGCGTCACCTGTTGAACAACACAAGCTGTCTGGTAAGAGTATGCTGGATTCATGGTATGCAGTAGGGGGCGCTAGAGACCTGAAGAGATGTATGTATTTGCCAATAGGTACACACACTAGCTAAATCAACCGCAGTGAATTAAATAGTGCTAATTGTGCTAAACTAAATTATATCAAATACAAATTGCAGTAATAAATAATAAATCAACAAAATTCTTAGTGCAAGTGAAAAAATTAAAATCGTGATGTATGATAGTCCCAATCCATTGCAAAAAACCGAGCAAAACAGTTGAAACCAACATCAAAGCAGACACATGGGTCTTCAAAAATGCAACAATTCTTGCGTTGATATATAGATTCCGTCACCCAAGAGGAAAAAACACCTGAAGGTAATAGATATCTGCTTACCAGATACCAATGACTTCTTTAACTAAAAAGAAAGTCATTAGTGCTTGTACAGGATTGTGCCTGTTCACATGAAGGCTGGAAGGCTGGATGGTGCTTTAGGCATAGATCCCTCCCGTCCCATTCATTCAGGATAGGAAATGTGAAAAACAAAAGGGAATCTTCATAGCGTAAAACCGTTTAATGTATAAAATTGGAGAACAATAAAATAGCCAATTGGCCTCTTACATTGATCGGTGCCTACCCGGCACTGGGACTGCTCGCATGTCAGGGTGAGTGGAGTCAGGAACCCTTCGCATCACATCGCACATGCGGCGTGCGTTCCACCCCGTGCGTCCAGCCAACCAGCCAATCCGGGAGTAGGTGGGACGACTCTGGACATGTGACCACGTACCGCTCCGACGTACGTTTCGTTTGTGAACGTCTTCAGGGAAGCGTACATTGGTCACTAAGCATTAGTTTATATAGGGAATGAGGGCGGGTAAATTGGTGAACCTACTCCGCCTTTGTGTCAATAAAGTTTATTTGTTGAACACTGTGCACAAACCAGCCAGGGAAAAAAACTCCCCCTGGTGGTTATGTGTCATAGTGCTCCAGGTAAAAAGAAAAAATTCCTTAGTATTACATACCATATCTGTAGATCAATAAAATGGCAGAAAAAATAGGAGATGGTGTATTAAATATAAACAATTACTTTAGTAAGGTTAATTAACCTAATTCATTAGAAAAGACTAAAATTAGTCCCGTCATTCAGAGCAGTCTCAGTCTCGGTTTCACAATAGCTAATAAATGATAAGCACATTTAAACTATCTCCATTAAAACCACAATACTAAATTGTTTTGATTTGTTGAAAATCTTATACTATACCTATAATGTAAAAATGAAAAATGATAGAAAATGATAACCACATCACCAGTAACATCAAGACTCAAAAACTGCATACTGTTAACATTGTGATTAATCATTTGTTAAAAAACAATTAAGGTCTATGTCTATGTTCATCCCATACGGTTGCATACTTTGTAGCTTGTATAGCCAATATGTTTCATTTTTGGACACTGTCCTTTTCATATGGGTGCCCCTCCAGTCCCTTGTTACTTTATCAATCCCATAAAACGTGCATAGTGATGGGTCACTATTATGGTACATTTTGAAGTGTCTAGAGACACTATGGTTGGGGTAGCCATTTTTTATGTTAGCAAGATGTTCACTAATTCTTACTTTGAGTTGACGTGTGGTTCTGCCCACGTACTGTAAGGAACATGGACATTCCAATACATAAGTCACGTGGTCAGAATCACACGTAATCAGTGGTTTAATATCAAACTGTTGTTGGGTGACCACAGAATTAAATTGGGATTTCTTTTTCTTGGAGCCCGGTTTCCTTGTTATTTTGCATGCATTGCACCTAGTGCAGTAGTGGAATCCAGATCCATCCAGAAACGTGGATGGTTTCCTGGGTGGGTCCGGTACATTGGGGGCTAGTCGATTCCTGAGAGTAGGGGCCCTACGGTATATAAATTTTGGTTTCTTTGGTAAAGAGGACTGTAAATCTTTATCTTTTAGCAGAATTGGCCAGAATTTCTTAAAAATACCCTCCACTGTTCTATATTGTCGATGGAAGCCTGACAAAAATGCGCATTCATCTTTGTATTCTTTTTTTGGTTTAGGAACCAGCAAAGTTTGTCTGTCCATATTTGACAACTGAACTACCAGTTTCTCCAAAACTTGGGCTGGGTAGCCCTTTTCCAGGAATCTGGCAGTAAGGGTGTCTGCTTGTGAAAAAAAGTCATCGTCATTTTTACAATTGCGCCGTATGCGCATGTACTGCCCTTTGGGTACAGCTCCAATCCATTGCGGGTGGTGGCAACTGTGTGTAGGGACATAGGCGTTACGGTCGGTTTCCTTAAAAAATGTTTTTGTACTTATAGTGGAACCCTGTTTGAAAAGTGTTAAATCCAAATAGTTTACTGTTGTTGGGTGAAGATCTGCTGTGAATCTAAGATTGTATTCATTATGATTCATACCATCCATAAATTCACCAAAACTTTCCTTAGTTCCCTCCCACAAAATAATAACATCATCTATGTACCTTTTGTACAACAGAAGTGATTTAGGTCTGTTACTAAAAATGGTTTCTGACTCCCATTTATTCAATGTGATATTCGCCACACTTGGTGCATAACGAGCTCCCATGGCAACTCCGCCTATTTGGTTGTAATACTCATTCAGCGCCCAAAAATAGTTGTTCCCCATAGCCATAGATAGTCCTTCCAATAAAAATTTAATTTGTGATTGTTCTAAGGTGGACTTATTTATAAAGGCCCACCTCACTGCTTCCAACACATCTGTCTGCCGTAGGTTGGTATACAGTGACTCGATGTCTATTGTCACTAGTAAAGTTTGGTTAGTGACTACCACAGATTGTAGCAAGGTGATGAGCTCCCTGCTGTCTTTGAGATAGGATTGGCTCTGTGGGACGAGAGGCTGGAGGAAGGTGTCCAGATATTCCCCCACCCTCGAGTACAGAGAGCCAATCCCACTCACTATTGGGCGGCCTGGTGGGTTTTCCTTATTTTTATGTATTTTCGGCACAATATACAATACCGGAATTCTGGGTGTAGTCAGGTCAAGGTAATCTGCTTCCTTCTGATTTAAGATTTTTTTATTCATTCCTTTACTGATCCATGTTGTTAGTTCCTTTTTTAATTTTGTGGTAGGGTTGGATTTAAGTAACTTATATGTTGTAGTATCCCTCAGTAATCTTCTCAGTTCTATATTGTAATTTTCTTTGGTTAATATCACCAACCCTCCCCCCTTGTCTGCGGGTCTTACCACTATCTGTTTGTTTTCTTCCAATTTTTTAATGCCTTCCCATATTTTTTGGTTATTTTGTTGTTTAGATGTTTCTATTAGGCGTACCTCATCCTGGACCATATTCCTAAACACTTCTATGTATTGGTTTGAACCTTTCTTAGGGTTGAAAACAGAGTTGTTTTTCAGAGTACTATGTACAAATGGGTCCTCAGTCTCTTTAGTAGTGGGATTGGTTTTATGGCCTGAAAAATGCTTCCTTATGTTTAATTTTCTTATATATTTTTCAATGTCTATAAACAAGTTGAACTTGTCTACATTTTTGTTTGGTGCAAATTTCAGTCCCTGTGATAAGACTTCCAATTCTGACTCAGAAAACTCTAAATTAGTTAAATTATATAGCCCGGATTTTAGTTGTTTCTCTTCCTTTTTCTTTCGCCCTCTGCCCCTTCTTCCTCTCTTTCTGCTTGTTCTGAATAGCCATGTTGGGGGTTGGTTGGAATTCTGTATGGCTCTTTCCAGTCCCTACGGCAGACAGATGTGTTGGAAGCAGTGAGGTGGGCCTTTATAAATAAGTCCACCTTAGAACAATCACAAATTAAATTTTTATTGGAAGGACTATCTATGGCTATGGGGAACAACTATTTTTGGGCGCTGAATGAGTATTACAACCAAATAGGCGGAGTTGCCATGGGAGCTCGTTATGCACCAAGTGTGGCGAATATCACATTGAATAAATGGGAGTCAGAAACCATTTTTAGTAACAGACCTAAATCACTTCTGTTGTACAAAAGGTACATAGATGATGTTATTATTTTGTGGGAGGGAACTAAGGAAAGTTTTGGTGAATTTATGGATGGTATGAATCATAATGAATACAATCTTAGATTCACAGCAGATCTTCACCCAACAACAGTAAACTATTTGGATTTAACACTTTTCAAACAGGGTTCCACTATAAGTACAAAAACATTTTTTAAGGAAACCGACCGTAACGCCTATGTCCCTACACACAGTTGCCACCACCCGCAATGGATTGGAGCTGTACCCAAAGGGCAGTACATGCGCATACGGCGCAATTGTAAAAATGACGATGACTTTTTTTCACAAGCAGACACCCTTACTGCCAGATTCCTGGAAAAGGGCTACCCAGCCCAAGTTTTGGAGAAACTGGTAGTTCAGGTGTCAAATATGGACAGACAAACTTTGCTGGTTCCTAAACCAAAAAAAGAATACAAAGATGAATGCGCATTTTTGTCAGGCTTCCATCGACAATATAGAACAGTGGAGGGTATTTTTAAGAAATTCTGGCCAATTCTGCTAAAAGATAAAGATTTACAGTCCTCTTTACCAAAGAAACCAAAATTTATATACCGTAGGGCCCCTACTCTCAGGAATCGACTAGCCCCCAATGTACCGGACCCACCCAGGAAACCATCCACGTTTCTGGATGGATCTGGATTCCACTACTGCACTAGGTGCAATGCATGCAAAATAACAAGGAAACCGGGCTCCAAGAAAAAGAAATCCCAATTTAATTCTGTGGTCACCCAACAACAGTTTGATATTAAACCACTGATTACGTGTGATTCTGACCACGTGACTTATGTATTGGAATGTCCATGTTCCTTACAGTACGTGGGCAGAACCACACGTCAACTCAAAGTAAGAATTATGCCGCGTACACACGGTCGTACTTTTCCTCTACAAAAGTCAGACAGCCTGTCCGACAGACTTCCGGCAGACTTTCGGTGGACTTGCGGCGGACTTGCGGCCTACTTTCTAACGAACGGACTTGCCTACACACGACCACACAAAAGTCGGTTGGATTCGTACGTGATGACGTACACCGGACTAAAATAAGGAAGTTCATAGCCAGTAGCCAATAGGTGCCCTAGCGTGGCTTTTTGTCCGTCGGACTAGCACACAGACGAGCGGATTTCGGGGTCCGTCGTAGTTACGAAGTAAAGTTTTGAAGCATGTTTCAAATCTAAAGTACGTCGGATTTGAGGCTAAAAAAGTCAGTTGAAAGTCCGGAGAAGCCCACACACGATCGGATTACCAGCCAGCTTTAGTCCGTCAGCGTCCGTTGGACTTTTGTAGACGAAAAGTACGACCGTGTGTACGCGGCATAAGTGAACATCTTGCTAACATAAAAAATGGCTACCCCAACCATAGTGTCTCTAGACACTTCAAAATGTACCATAATAGTGACCCATCACTATGCACGTTTTATGGGATTGATAAAGTAACAAGGGACTGGAGGGGCACCCATATGAAAAGGACAGTGTCCAAAAATGAAACATATTGGCTATACAAGCTACAAAGTATGCAACCGTATGGGATGAACATAGACATAGACCTTAATTGTTTTTTAACAAATGATTAATCACAATGTTAACAGTATGCAGTTTTTGAGTCTTAATGTTACTGGTGATGTGGTTATCATTTTCTATCATTTTTCATTTTTACATTATAGGTATAGTATAAGATTTTCAACAAATCAAAACAATTTAGTATTGTGGTTTTAATGGAGATAGTTTAAATGTGCTTATCATTTATTAGCTATTGTGAAACCGAGACTGAGACTGCTCTGAATGACGGGACTAATTTTAGTCTTTTCTAATGAATTAGGTTAATTAACCTTACTAAAGTAATTGTTTATATTTAATACACCATCTCCTATTTTTTCTGCCATTTTATTGATCTACAGATATGGTATGTAATACTAAGGAATTTTTTCTTTTTACCTGGAGCACTATGACACATAACCACCAGGGGGAGTTTTTTTCCCTGGCTGGTTTGTGCACAGTGTTCAACAAATAAACTTTATTGACACAAAGGCAGAGTAGGTTCACCAATTTACCCGCCCTCATTCCCTATATAACTAACTAATGCTTAGTGACCAATGTACGCTTCCCTGAAGACGTTCACAAACGAAACGTACGTCGGAGCGGTACGTGGTCACATGTCCAGAGTCGTCCCACCTACTCCCGGATTGGCTGGTTGGCTGGACGCACGGGGTGGAACGCACGCCGCATGTGCGATGTGATGCGAAGGGTTCCTGACTCCACTCACCCTGACATGCGAGCAGTCCCAGTGCCGGGTAGGCACCGATCAATGTAAGAGGCCAATTGGCTATTTTATTGTTCTCCAATTTTATACATTAAACGGTTTTACGCTATGAAGATTCCCTTTTGTTTTTCACATTTCCTATCCTGAATGAATGGGACGGGAGGGATCTATGCCTAAAGCACCATCCAGCCTTCCAGCCTTCATGTGAACAGGCACAATCCTGTACAAGCACTAATGACTTTCTTTTTAGTTAAAGAAGTCATTGGTATCTGGTAAGCAGATATCTATTACCTTCAGGTGTTTTTTCCTCTTGGGTGACGGAATCTATATATCAACGCAAGAATTGTTGCATTTTTGAAGACCCATGTGTCTGCTTTGATGTTGGCTTCAACTGTTTTGCTCGGTTTTTTGCAATGGATTGGGACTATCATACATCACGATTTTAATTTTTTTCACTTGCACTAAGAATTTTGTTGATTTATTATTTATTACTGCAATTTGTATTTGATATAATTTAGTTTAGCACAATTAGCACTATTTAATTCACTGCGGTTGATTTAGCTAGTGTGTGTACCTATTGGCAAATACATACATCTCTTCAGGTCTCTAGCGCCCCCTACTGCATACCATTACTTATTTGATTGTTCCATTCAAAATAAGGGGAGCTGCTTGTATTTGTATATATTTTTTTGATATTTTTTTGAGGTTTTGTGTTTTTTTGTTTTTTTGTTTTTTCACACTTACTGTATTCAGCATCTAAGCACCACAGGTGCGAAAGTATTGTTTATTTATGCTGGATTCATACAAATCTAAACTAAACGCTCTGTAGTTGTACTCTGTCTGTGCAAGTAGATGGAACCTTTGATGTCTCTCTCACCCCCTATATAGATGGCGGTCCTGGGATCTCATTAGATAGCTCCTTGTTGGGATAGGATCAGAGCTCTATTGCAGCCATATCAGTGAAGATCTATTTGGTGCCAAGTTTACAAGCAATTAGCTGATTTATGCTGTTTACAAGACCTGCTCAACCTGTATTACCCTACAAGGTAGGAGCAGCCCTTTATGTGCAATTATTTAGCCCTACAGGCATACCTGTACATAGCATGTATATGAGGATCTGTTTATGCCATTTAATTTATTGGTATAACGGCACACTATAAGGAGCTGGTTTCAATATTGGCTAATTAGATATTATTTACATTCTTCAGATTAGAGTCTCTGGATTCCCTTATGCATCCTGGTCATGGGAGGCTTTGTCTCTGAGTGTATGGCTTTTCAATTATCCATAACCTCTACTTGATCTGAAGACGGATCCAATTACTCTGGCTGGTACATCACTTGCTATATCCCAGTTTCTCTGTCTACTCCCCCTTTTTGTTCTCTCCTTCCTCTCTCCCTTCCCCCCTTGTTTCCCCCCCCCTTTTTTTCTCCCCCCCCCCCTCCCCTTGCCTCTTTCTCTTTCTTTCCCTCCCTGACCCCCATCCCCCATCTAACTGTGCCTCGTGCTCTTTTCTACATATGAATGTCCCGGTTTTACCACAGATGTACATTAGTTATTATCCCTTTTTCCGACAGTTGGGATTCTCTAGTTCACTACTCCCCTTGAGTCTATCGGTGATATAAATCTCTTTACCAGACACGTCCCCGCATGTGATCACATGTCACCATATGCGTGTTGAATCTTGGGCGCATTAGACGCATTATTAAAAAGTCTTTATGTAAAAACAATATTAATATGCTACTCTATGTTTTTTGGTGTATGTCTTTCTTTATTATTCCCCATTACAGGTAACCCAAACAAGCTCCTGAAGAAGCATTCAAATTTGCGAAACATGTAGAGCCATACCGAGCTATATCAGTTTGAGGTTATTTAATGGGAACGGAAGGGGTTTATCCCTCCCTCTGGTATAGGGGCTATTCCCCGATCCGTTCTCATATATTTATGTAGTGACATATATTACCATTTTCCGCAATGTACTGCGTTTTTTAAAAAAATGTTTACGTTTATGTGATTCTTTTTAAATTTGTGTATAAATAAAAGTTTACATTGATTTTTATGATTGGTGCCTACAAAGTCCATTTGTTTCGTTTTCCTGGGTATTTTTACCCCCCCCTCCTTTTTTCGAAGACTTGTAAAATAGGACGTCGGCACTGCTCTACATATGAGACCTCCACAGTCCATCCTGTGATGAGATCTAACAACCCTCCAATCTTTCATTATTGGCTGTGTGTTGAGTTATTTTGAGGGGACTGCAAATTTACACTGTTAGGCCCCTTTCACACAAGGCGGATCCGCTTCCACGGAGTCCGCACCGGTCCGCCCGGTTCAGCGGGAGATCCCTCCGTTGATCTCCGCTGAGCCGGCGGATGACAGGTCCCTCTCTGCTCACTGAGCGGGGAGGGGCTTGTCAAGCGCCGCTGCTGCCTATGGAGAGATCGGACGAAAACGGACAGCATGTCCCTTTTAATCAGATCTCACCCGATCCGATCCGCCAGAGACGGATCTGAACATAGAGGCATCCGTCTGCTTTTAGCGGATCGGACCGGGTCGGACATGTCTCCGCTGACATCCGTCGCTCCATAGGCTAGCATGGAGCGCCCGTTCAGGTCCGCCGTCAAAACTGACAGGCGGAGACCTGAACGGTCTGACCATGTGAAAGGGGCCTTATACAAGCTGTACGCTCACTACTTTACATTGTAGCAAAGTGTCCTTTCTTCAGTGTTGTCACATGAAAAGATATAATAAAATATTTACAAAATGTGAGGGGTGTACTTACTTTTGTGAGATACTGTATATTTATATTTATATATATATATATATATATACATATATACACATACGCACATATATACTCTGCATCCAGTGTAGCCTATATCTACAATGCATTCGGTGGTGCACTGTTTCTAATAAACTTTAGGTGGTGTATATATACACCACCTGCCCAATCTGGTTACTGAACTCTGGCTTGGCTGATTACCCGATCTGGTTACTGAACTCTGGCTTGGCTGACTACCCGATCCGGTTACTGGACTCTGGCTATGCTTTGACTACGCTTACTCTATTTACCTTTTTATTTTTATTAATAAACAAGTGTGATTTTACTGTACTTCTGTCTCGGCCTGGTTCATGGTTTCTGACAATAGGTGAACTAAGGGACCAGAAGGAGTCCTTAAAGAAGAAATAATCCAAATATGTAGTCCAATAGAATAAAATGATGATCAATTAAATCATTTAATGAATAAACAGAAGATAACCCCAGATGATGCCTTTTGAGGTGAAACGCGTCGGAATGCTATGCTGATTCCACTGTTACTGTCTTTGTAGAAGTGCTTGTTTTATCATGGAAATGTAAGTGTATTTCTTATGTTTATTCATTAAATATTCCTTACGGAATTACGCTATGTGCTCTCCTTCTTCTTTTTCGAAGACTCTGATGTTGGTTCCCAGGTTGAGGAAGGGAATAACGTGAGCCTAGAGGGGGTGCCACAAAAGGACAAGAAACTGACAGTCATGTTCCCCCAGCTGCAGCATACTGCCAAGTTTGCTCCAGTGACAAGGAGGGAGGGGATGATGAGGTCACTGACTGTACTTGGGTGCCTGAGAGAAGAGAGGAGGAAAGTGAGGAGGAGGCACAACTTCAACAAGGCAGGATGTCCTCTAGGGGGCAGCTTAAGGGGAAGCCACCCTATTGCATCAGACCGCAGAGCTCCGCAGGTGCAGGGCGCTGCCGACTCCCCCCTAAATTTTAAAAGTTCCTTGGTGTGGGCCTTTTTTGACATGTGTGCAGCAGATCACACCGTTGGTGTTTGCAACCTATGTCTGAAGTGGATCAAGCGTGGCCAGAACAGCAGCCGCTTGGGCACCACATGCTTGGCGAGACATATGACGACCTGCCATGCAGTCCATTGGCAACAGTATTTGAAAGACCCACATCAAAGAAAAAGGCGGACTTCTCCTTGCTCCTCATCTGGGATTTCCAACCCAACTATACCTCCAGTCCTCTCAAAAACCTGCACTGAGAGGAATGAAGGTATAGCAATAGGTGTCTCAAGTACTTGCAGCCAATCTGCTAGCAGTACACCACCAATTGATTTTAGCAGGCAAATTTCCCTACCCCATTTGCTGAACCGTAAAAAGAAATTTGGTCCCAGCCATCCACATGCTTAGCGTCTAAATGCTAGCTTGGCCAAATTGCTAGCACTGCAACTGCTGCCTTTTCAGCTGGTAGACTCTGCCCCCTTTTGTGAATTTGTTGAATGTGCTGTACCTCAGTGGCAGGTTCCAAAATGCCATTTCTTTTCACGGAAGGCCATTCCGGCTCTCTACCGACATGTGTTCTTCCTCCTCTGCAGATTTGTCCTCTGAACCAGCAGTGCTCTGTAAGCATTCAAGGGGCTACGCAGGCAGTCAGGCTAAAAGATGCCATGTGGTGCTTGAGTTGGTCTGCCTAGGGGACAGGAACCACACTGGGGCAGAGATTCTGTCAGCTCTTCAGGGGCAGGCTCAGAGGTGGTTGACGCCATGCCAGCTTCAGCCAGGAATGGTTTTATGTGACAATGGCACCAACCTTCTCTTCACCCTCCGACAGTCAAGAACACTTGACCCATGTTCCATGTTTGTCACACGTCCTGAATTTGGTGGTGCAGCAGTTCTTGAGCAGGTACCCAGGCTTACAAGATCTCCTGAGGCAGGCTAGAAAAGTCTGTGGTCCTTTCCGCTGGTCATACAATGCCAGTGCTCGGCTGGCTGACATTGAAAGGGAATGCAACCTGCCCACCAACCGCCTCATTTGTGATATGTCCACCAGGTGGAACTCAACTATGGCAATGCTGCAGTGGTTGCACACCCAGCAGAGGGCCATCAATGAGTACCTGTGCGAGTATGGCATCAGGACAGGGTCAGGGGAGCTTGGCTTTTTTTCGCCATGCCAGTGGCTACTGATCAAGGATGCATGCACTGTCCTGTCACCATTTGAGGAGGCCACAAGGATGGTGAGCAGCAACAATGCATGCATCAGTGACACTGTCCCTGTAGTTTTCCTGCTGGAGCACACGCATCGTGGAATCATGGACAGAGCACTTGAGGCAGAACAGCAGGAGGAAGAGGAGGACTTCCTTTCCTCTCAAGGTCCGCTTTATCTAGATAACATTCCTGTGGGCCCACCAAACACACAGGAAGAAGAGGAGGAGGAGGATTGTGTCAGCATTGATGTAGAGAATAACACTCAGCAGCAGTCTTCAAGGGATGGTTTTCAGTCCCCAGAAACCCAAGGAGTTGTACGTGGCTGGGAGGAGGTAGTTACGGATAATGTGATCCAGAAGTGACCCAGAGGACTCAGAATTTAATGCCACTGCAAACTTACGCGGCATGGCCTCCCTGATTCTGCAAAGCCTGCAAAAGGACCCTAGGATTCGTGGTATCAAGGAGAGGGATCATTACTGGCTGGCAACCCTTATGGATCCACATTACAAGAGTAAAGTTGCAGAACTCATCTTGCCTTGGCAGAGGGAGCAGAGGATGAAACATCTTCAGGAGGCCTTGAAGAGAGGTTTGTGTAACGCATTTCCAGACCTTGGGAGGTTACCATTTCCAGGTGCTGGACAACGTGTTGCTGAGGCTTCGTTCAGTCGGAGGAAGAGCAATGGAGAAAGTGGCTGGCTGGCCGATGCATTTAAACAATTATTTCAGTCCTCGGGACCAAGGTCTGATCGGTTCAAGCAACCATCACCAGCGTCTGCATTATATGGTGCAGGAATATCTAGGGGCAAGAGCAGACTTGGAGACCTTTCCAACAGAGAATCCCCTGGGTTACTGGGTCTTGAGGATGAACCACTGGCCAGAACTTGCTCAATATGCAATTGAGCTACTGGCCTGTCCTGCATCCAGCGTACTTTCTGAACGCACCTTCAGTGCTGCTAGAGGTTTGTAACAGATCAAAGAGTGCCCTGTCCACGGACCCTGTCGATAGGCTCACATTCGAAAAAATGAATCAGTCTTGTAACAGCAGCTATCAAGCACCTGATGCTAATTTAACTGATTGAATTTGCTATGGATCTGGGATTCCTTGAAGACTGCCTATGCTGACTATCCTATTCCTCCTAAATCTTGATGATGCTAGCTTCCAACAATATTTTTGGTTTAGAGCACCACCACCACCACCCAAGGCCCAATTTTTCTGCCCCCGTTTAACAGGTGCATGTAATCACAATTTTTGATCTAATATTTCACAGCAGGGCCCGTTCCTACGCCCTGTTAAGGGTAAGGGTCAACTGGTCAAGTGCGCCCCCAAACCTTTTCCTTGCTTGAGCTGAACTTGGACACCAAGAAGATCTTTCAATCGATTGGGCAAATCAAGACACCATACACAGTTGGATATCCAGAAATACAAATGTATTATACCATTTTACATGTTATATAGGGCAACAATCATTACAATCATAAGGGGCAGTCCCTTAGTTTATCCAATCACAAGAGTACAAATATCACAAGGTACATATCACAAGTTATATTTTATATGACATATATGTATTTGCATAATATTCTGCTCAGTGACGTGACTAAAAAAGTACCTAAAATGTCCTTTGTCTAAATATACCTTTTTAGCTTGAATTCCGAGAAAATTAATAATATGGGAATACCCTTTTAAGATGGTCTCGGTCATGTACCATTGGCTTTAGGCCAGATGTGCGGTGAGCTAGCTAGCTACTAGCTAGTTCCCTTATTATCTATTAAAAGGTTAACTTCCCTATTTTCCTTGCTAGTAAATTTCCATTTTGACATTATAAAAGCCTTGCAATAGCATTTCATATAGCCTGTATCAAAAGTTCAGGCCCCTTATCTAAAGTATATAGTGACCCAAAGTGCAGCCATTTTCCTTACAATCCCTCCTTTGATCAGGGAGGATTTCATTCTCCCTGATCACTAATTCCCTAATGCTTGGAGTACCAGGTTTGTTCTGTGTATAACATAGCCGTGGCTTCCTCAGGCTCAATGTAGAACATGGCCATGGTTTCCTTAAGCTCGGAGTCCGGTTTAATTTTTGCTGCAATGTCAGGAACTTTACTGGTGATGTAGAATAGGAATTTGATAGTGGCATAAGTGGCGATACCCAGGAGTACTATCATGATCAGTATCATGCCTGCCTTTTTAAAGAATCCCATAACACTGTCCCAAAATGATCCGAACCATCCCCCAATTCCTGAGAGTGGGTTCCAAGAGTCTCCCAGCCTCCTCATTTGTGTTTGCAGTTTTGCTCTCTCCTCCTGGTGTCCTTTAATTATATCATAATAGTCTGGTACCTCTAAATCTTCACTAGGTTTAGTTAAATTGTTCATATATGTGCAACAGAGGCTTTTATCCCCTGTCACGTCACACAGCCCTGTCAGTACCATCATCATCCTCTCTTGACGCTGCTTTATTATTTCTTGTTCAAACAGGATTTTCCTCAATTCCTCATTGATGAAGCCCACATCAGCTGATGTTTTATTCATCCAGGAATCTACTAGTTCCCCAAACTCATCTACCTTTGTTAGTGCATTGTACATGCCTGCCCCACCCATGGAAGCAAATACCTTGTCCCACCAGGTTGTGACCTCTCTTTTGTGTCTCCCGAACTCTAAATGACCATGGGCTGGTATCATCTCAACAGGGGAGTCCCTGGGAGAAGCACCCATGAAAGGGATCATTTCTACCAGGGTGCACCATCCTGAGGTCTTTCTATCGAGGGGGTATGGGATGGTAGTGTGGCACCAAAGACCGCAGCACACCATCCATCCGTGGGGCATATGAGGGGCGGGTACATCCCCAGGTGAATCTAGGTTAAAACCTTAACCCCACTAGGCACATCCAGTCCCCTATGGAGGGTGCCTCATCCTCACGCTCCTCCATCCATGAGCTATTCATATTTGTACTGACGAGCCATGATTCTGTTACCGAGCTATTCCCTTTTATACAATTTTAAATATTGTAGGAGGACATATTCCCAATGCGCTCATCAGAATCTGATATGTTGTGTGTGAGAAGTCCCTCTATACCTAATGTCCCATTGGCTATGAGCATTAAATCCACCAGTGTAAAATTCATTACCGTGTCTCTGCAAAATCTACCATTATACAAATCTTTACCTGCTCCATTAAGAAAACAAAATTGCGGACTCCTTGTGTACCCTGTAAAGAGAAGGGGTTTACTATTGGTTGTGATGCTCTCAGGGCAATGGGTTGGGTGATGTTTAGCAACTGCTCTAGGGTCACTGGCCTTCCAACCATCGGAACTGAGTGTCGGCCAGTTCCCATATGGGAACAAACCCAGCATTCTGAATAATTCTGCTTTCTTGCGAAAGCATGCATCATTATGAAATGATGAGGAATTCAGTCTGGTACTGAGTAAGTTTCAGGATCTAGCTGTGCCCCGTTATTAATACTTTTAAAGTCTGGTCTTAGGAGTTCTAGGAATTGGAGTTTTAAGAATTGGAATTTTGATTTGGGGGCCTTTTTCATACTGGTATTATTTAATGGTGCAAAGGGCGCGTAGTTTAATCTCTTGTTTCGAATAACTTGACTGATTCCTATATCCCTGAGTTTTGCCTTTTTAAATTTGGACACCAGGTTCTGACTTGGTCTATGATTAGGATTCATACACCAGGTCTTTTCAACTCCCTTATATTTGGCTGTAAAGACTGTTTACAAAAGTTTTATTTGGAAGTTTGGATGAACAGACATTAGGTATAATATGACATTAAAATATTACATTGAAGTGATTGGTTGTATACAGAGAAGGAGGTTATTTAACATCGTATAACAGATGTGGTCATATACAATGAACGAAGGTTTATATAGAAAAAAAAGGGTAGGACATAACATAGTATCATCATAAGGTAGTGAGAGAAGATGGTAGTAGTATGTTAAAGACAGTTAGGTTGGGTTCCAATAGGCCCATTTCTTTTTGTGAATGTGGATAGTATCATTAAGGGTGTGATAAATCCACTCAGATAGTCTAAGGAGTTCCATTCTATTTATTACTTGTTGCCATGACAAATTAGTGGATTTCCAATTATAGGCAGTCATCCAGTGTATGGAACTGCATAGGGAGTGGAACAGTCTCAGACAGGGGGTAGGTATGCCTGGTATATTAGCATATAGCAAGCATATCTGAGGGGAAAGGGTGATTTTTTGTCTAGAGGTTTGTTCTATTAAATCAGATGCTTTGTGCCATATATGGTTTATATGGCTGCAGCTCCAAAATATGTGTAAGAGGGTACCGGAATCCGAGCATCCCCTAAAACAATTGGGAGAGATGGATGGATAGAAAGTGTGAACTTTTTAAGGGGTAAGGTACCATCTAGAAAAAATCCTAATTGGAGTTTCTCTAAAGGTGATAGCTCTATTACATTTGCGTAGATTTTCTGACATGGAGTGCCAATCCTCTACACTAATCGAGACGTCCATATCCTCTTCCCATTTGAGCATTTGAGTAGATTTATCTGGGACTCCAACACAATTAATATAACAATACAACCTGGAGATAAGGCCTCTGTCTCTAGAGGATAAAATACATATATGTTCAAAGGTTGTGTATGAAGGGTGTGTTTTTAGTGCAAAATATTTAGCATAGAAGGATTTGATTTGCTGGTATCGTGGGAGTTCATATGCAGGTAAATTGTGTGTGGCTTGTAGTGCGGAGAATGAGATAAATTCCCATTTTTGCTGAAGAGATCTTAGTGTAATTAAATTTTTGTCAATCCAGGTAGAGAAAGATTGTCTGTTATTATAGGCACATATGAATCTAGGATCTCCTAAAAAGGAGGCCAAAGGTGGTGTGTCTGAGGAGAGTTTGTAAATGTCTTTATATTTAGTCCATAACTGATAAAATTGAGCTATTATAATGTTTTGTTTCATAAGTCTGCTATATGAGGTAGAGTTGGACCATAGAATTCCCTGTAAATGGAATGGGAGGATTGAGATGGATTCAAACAACTTCCATGGGGTGCTTATTGAGGGAGTGAACCATTGGGTGAGTTGTGTAAGTCTTGTGGCTAGGTAATAAAGCCATAAATTTGGAAGGCCTAAGCCGCCCATAGTATTGGTCTATGCATTAAAGCATAGCTGCATCTCGGTTTTTTATCTGCCCATATGAATTTGTTGATTTCTCTTTGAAGGGAAGTCAGTTTAGATTTGGGAACATTGATAGGTAGTGCACGGAAATAGTAAAGAAGTTTAGGAAGAATCGTCATTTTGATAGCGCATATTCTACCAAGGAAGGAAATATGAAAGGAAGACCATGATTTTAGGAGGGATGTGATGTGCGAGAACAATGGGATATAATTAGATTTATACAGAAGGTTGTGAGATGAGGAGATTGTGACACCTAGGTATTTGAATGATTTGGAACACCAATCAAATGGGAAATTTTTTGATAATAGGGATTGGAGATTTTGGGTGTAATTAATTGGTAAAGCAGAACATTTATTGGAGTTGATTTTGAGGCCTGAGATGGTTTGGAAAGATTTAAGTTCTTTTAGGGGGGATGGAATAGAAGTGAGGGGGTCTGTGAGGAATAGAAGAGCATCATCTGCGTATAAGCTGAGTTTGAATTCTCTATCACCCTTAGTGTAACCTTTTATATCAATACTATTCCTAATCTTGTGGGCTAAGGGTTCAATTGCCAAAGCAAACAATAGAGGTGAAAGGGGGCAGCCCTGTCTGGTGCCTCTATTGAGAGGGAAAAAATCAGAGTTGTGTCCTGGGAGTCTAATTCTGGTTTGAGGGTTGTGGTAAAGTGCATTGAAACCTTGTAAGAATTTTTCTGAAATTCCGTATTTGGGTAATAGATAATTTAGATATGACCAGCTAACGCTGTCAAGCGCCTTATGAATATCTAAACTGAGAAGGCATATTTTGTGGGAGGTTAGGTTGGCATCTTGGATAATATTGGTGACTAGTCTAGTATTATCGACTATCTGTCGTCCGGGGATAAAACCGGTTTGGTCTATATGTATTAAATTAGTAATGACTGCTGCTAGTCTGTCTGAAAGCAACCTACCAAAAATTTTTAGGTCATTGTTAAGGACTGATATAGGTCGGTAGTTTTGGGGTAGAGAATGGTCTTTAAGAGGTTTGGGGATAAGGGAAAGGTTTGCTAGAAGCATTTCATCTGGGAAATGATTACCGTTAAGAATATGGTTAAAGAGTTTGGATAGATATGGGGTTAGGAGGGAGGAATATTTTTTATAGTATGAAGATGAGAAGCCATCTGGGCCAGGGGCAGTAGATGTTTTAAGAGATTTAATAATTTTGCTAATTTCTGCTTCTGTGCATGGTGCGTTAAGGGATTCTATTTGAAGAGCATTAATGCCGCGTACACACGAGCGGACTTTACGGCGGACTTTGCCTGGCGGATTTTTCGATGTACTTTACGACGGACTTTCTGAATGAACGGACTTGCCTACACACAATCCACCAAAGTCCGTCGAATTCGTACGTGATGACGTACGACCGGACTAAAACAAGGAAGTTCATAGCCAGTAGCCAATAGCTGCCCTAGCGTGGCTTTTTGTCAGTCGAACTAGCATACAGACGGCGGACTTTTCGACCGGACTCGATTTCAACGGATACATTTTAAACAAGTTTCAAATCTAAGTCCGTCCAACTTTTGAGCAAACAAAGTCCGCTGGAGCCCACACACATCGAATTGTCCGACGAAATCCAGTCCGCCGGGCAAAGTCCACCGTAAAGTCCGCTCGTGTGTACGCGGCATAAGAGTAGGTAGTTGAATGTTGTCTAGCCATGATTTAGAGTGTTGATCAAGAGAGGGTTGTGGGCTACAAAGTAGGTCTTTATATAAAGAGGAAAAGATTTCCAGCACACCTTGCGGATGGGTGATCATATTTCCAGAATGATCTCTAAGCTTATATGTGTGAGGGGGTTTATGATCATGGTTAAGTTTTTTGGCGAACATGGCAGAGGGGGAGTTACTGTGTAGTAAGAATTTAGCTTTTGAGAATCTCAGGGATTTTTCTGTGTTTGCTGATAATATTTGATCTAGAGATTTGCGTTTATCTTGAATTTGTTTTGTGATTTCTTGGGTGGAGTTTTGTTGTAACTTGTTGTAGAGAAGGTTTAAATCTCTGGTAAGATTTTTAATGTTTGTGAGTTTTTCCCTATTTCTTTTGGCTGCTATGCTGATTAGATGGCCGCGTAGAACTGCTTTGTGAGCTGTCCAGAGAGTTGAGGGGGAGATATCATCAATAGCGTTTTCAGTGAAATAGTTTTCAATGTGTGATGAAATAGTTTGTGTTATTAAAGGGTCAGTTAGAATAGAATCATTTAGTCGCCAATTGTAAGGGGAAGGAGAGAGTCCTATGTGTGATGTTTCAAAGTAGGTAATATCATGGTCAGACCAGGGGCAGGGATGGATAAGGGCGTTGGAAGAATTAGCCAATAATATGGGGGTACAAAAGATATAATCCAGTCTAGCATAGATGTCGTGGGGGTAAGAATAGTGTGTATAGGCCCTAAGCCCTACATTGTGGGATCTCCATGAGTCTATAAGTTGAAAATTATTTAAATAACGGTTTATAGATTTAGAGAATGCTTTAGAAGAGGGGGAAGTTTTACTTCTGTCTAGGGTTGGGTGTGCAGTTAGGTTAAAATCCCCACCTAGAATTATATGAGGTGAGCTGTATTGGTCAAGCTTATCAAAGAAGTTTGTGAAAAAGGTAGATTGAGATTTGTTTGGGGCATAGACTGAAGCTAGTGTTATTGCTTTATTATCAATAAGACCTTTGATGATAATATATCTACTATCAACATCTTTATATATGTTTTGTATGTCTAGGATAATGGTGTTGCGTATAAATATGGCTACACCACGAGTTTTATTGTGGAAGGTGGTGTAATAAAATTGATTGTATGCCTTGTCAAAATAATTGGGATGGTTATTGGATGAAAAGTGGGTTTCCTGCATAAGGATAATATCTACTCCCAATCTTTTATAGTGTTGGAAAGCTTTTTTACGTTTGTGGGGTGAGTTAAAGCCCTGGACGTTATGTGATATTACTCTAAGGACCATTATATGTGAGTGGGGTAATAAGCTTATGAATAGAATCCAACTTGAACATGAGATGTGCTATAGACAAAAATATTTTTGGTGTGTGTTTGGTAAGTGTAATATTAATGTTTCTGGAATGGAGGGGAGAAAAGTAATGTGAGTATACAAGGAATACTATGTATAGTAAAACATACCATAAGAGTAATGTGCCATAATAAGAGCAATTATACCAACATTCAGACCTCTGTGGTCGTAAGATGTCATGAAAACTTCAATTTTTTAACAAAATTATGTCTTTTGCCTTAAGGGCAATAAAAATGTGAAAAAACAAAATATAGAATAGTAACAAAGGGACAAGAAACATCCTGTCACTAATAAATGAATTAACTTCAAAAGGACAATACAGTCCTAGTCCTGCGAGTGCCATCAGGCGCGACAACAAAAATCAGGGGTGTCGCAACTAATAACACAAGCAGGATGGGGGACAATCCAGCGGCGGCGGATGTCACAGGCCTTAATACTGAGATAATTTAAAGTTTCAGAAACAAAACCATATAAAGTAACCAGGGGGGGGAAATGAAGATTGCAAAGAATGGGGGGGAGGGGAGAGGGGGGAGGAAGGGGGGGAGGGGAAAGGGGGGGAGGGGGGGGGGAGGAGGGGAGAGGGGTAAGGTACCAGATGGGAGGCGATGTTGTCACTGACATTCAATGACGTGAATGAGAGACATCAATAAACTTATAACTCTAAACGAGGGAGGAGGTTTAAAGTGAAAGTCTGTTTAGACCAACAAAAAGAAAAAAAAAAAAGAAAATCCTTCTTTCCTCTTCCCTCTTCCCTCTTCTTTCTTCTACCCCAAATTTTTGAGGGGGATATATGTTGCAGGGAACTACTCGACTTCGTCCGGGGAAAAAAAAAAAAAAAATTCCTGATGGAAGAGGAGGGGTCCTGGGATTCCAATTCTAGAGGAAGAACTATTCAAGATGCCAATTGGACAAAGACAAACTTGATGGCAGTCAATTGGATCCTGTTGTGTGAGAATAAAAATCTATCCTCAAAATGAAAAAAGAAAAAGGAAAAATAAGTCACTTCCCCTTGTCTACATTACGAGGGGAAAGAAATTCCTATATAACAAAGGGTTGGAAATGTGTTGTATGTGGTCATGAGGGGTCCTCTTGGAATGGTTGACGCCATCTTCTTTGGTTGTTTGCGATTCGTCTGGAGGAAGGAGTGGACCAGATTGGGAAAGGTCTAGGGGATGATGGGAATCTGTTGGGTGGCTCCGGGTCAAGAAGGCCCAGCTTCACAAGCAGTTCTTTGCCTTCAATTATATTGTAGACTGTGTATGTGGATCCGTTGTATGGGATAGTGAGCTTGAATGGAAAGCCCCATCTATATTTTATTCTTGCTGCTTGTAAGATGCTGGTGACCTCCTTCATCCTGCGTCTCCTATCTAGTGTAGCAGGGGAGATATCTGGGTATATCTGCAGCTTTTTACCATCCAGGGAGATGTCAGGAGAGTTTCTTGCAGCACGCATGATGTCCTCTTTAACCAGGAAGTCCTCCATGCACATGATAACATCTCTGGGTGGTTTGTCAGGGGTGGGTTTGGGGCGTAGTGCCCTGTGGATTCTATCGCAGACAAATGCTGATAAAGGTTTATCTGGTAGAAGGTTATGAAATATTTTAGAAACTGTAGGCATAAGGTCTGTGACCGATTCTGGAACGCCGCGTAATCTGATGTTATGGCGTCTATTTCGGTTATCAAGATCTTCAACCTGGGCTTGCATAAATGCAAAGCTGTCTGCTAATGATTCATAATCCTTCCTTAGATCATTATGGGCGAGCGACAGTTCATCATGTTTTGTTTCTAGTATGTCAGTACGAGTGCCAATGCTAGCAATCTCTTGTGACAGGGCTGTAGTGGATTTATGAACCTCACTTTCAATCTTGTCCACTAACTTCTCAAAAATGGTAGTCAGACTAGCATCTAAGTCAGCTTTGGAGAGGGGAGATGTGTACTCACTGATCCCAGCGTTAGATGAGAGACTGGATGGGATGGATGTGTTAGGACCACAGATATCAGGGTGCCGTGACGAGGCTCTGTGGCTTACGCATGCGTTTGCAAATGCGTGCGGACTAAACCCCTGTTTTTAACGCATACTGTTAGACAGGTTAATTTGGTTGTCTGCGAGCTGGTGGTAAGTAGGCTTGGAATTTTTTCCTGGGCATTCCCCAGGCTTTGTTTATATCTGGATGGGATGGATGCAGATTTTCTTGAGGCCGCCTGAGAGCTGGCGCCGGCGCCATCTTGAGACATTCTCCTGTGCTTTCTGTCTGCAGCGTCCAGCAGAAAGTTAGTTAAGTGGTGTTTGGAGCGTTTAAAATGTCCCGATTCTCTTCCAGGCATGGACCGCTGTGTCCTCTAGCAGATGGAGTCACTTTCGCCTGGGTATGAGCGATATAGCCCTGGTGTTTTAGGCCCGTGATAGCCGGGACCGACGGAGCTGTAATCACCCACGTCCGTTCCGCATCGCGCCGCGCATGCGCCCCCTTTGGCTGTAAAGACAATGGCTGCTATGTGGCAATTCTCATCCCTTCTTTGAATATGGTACCCTGTAACTGCTTGAGATTGGGCTTTGGACATTTGTCCGGCTACCTGAATGCAGCAAGGATAAATAGAACTTCCCATAAAACCTCGCCGAGTACGGTTAGTATAATTAGAGGGGGGCTGAAAACCACAACTGTTAGTCATCCAACATACAAAAGTGGTTAGTAGAAAAATCTTAAACGTGATCAGGATGGCAAAGACTAAGATTATTTGAGCGGTGCATTTCCAGGGCCTCCGTTTGGGTGGATCCTGGAAACCTAGGGGAAATACTTGAACATCTACTACTCGAATGTCATTAGGTTTAAGGTCTCTGGGGCTCCAGAGTCCTCTAGGGAGGGTGCTGCAGGAGGGTTTGGGGGGCTTGGGCAGGGGTTTGAGTTCAATGTCTTTTTCTTTTGCGGTTCTTGGCTTGCTTCCAGGCTTGGTGCTCTTTTTATCCTTGATGCGTGGATCCATTGTGGTCCTTGGTCTGTGAGGATAGCGGTTTGGGTTGCTTTGAGTACTTAAAATGGTCCTTGGTGGATGGGCCCTGGTACCTTCCTTGCTGCAAGCTGCTTTATCAAGACTTTGTCACCAGGTATGAAGGGGTGTGTAGGCTCTGTGGAGAGAAAAGGAAAAGTGACAGCTACCTTGTCGTAGTTTTCAGGCTACTTACCAGATATTTCACATGCTCTTCCTGTAAGGAATAAAGATTAACCTCCTCTCCCTCAATTGCTTTCTTCTGGGCTGGCTTTCCCATTAGTATTTCATATGGGGATAAGCCTGTCCTGCTATGGGGGGTGGTTCTTATCTGGAAGAGGACCCCTGGCAGGTATTTTAGCCAGTCCTTCATGGTACTGTTAGTGGCCTTTTTAAGTTTGTCCTTGATTGTTATATTCATTCTTTCCACTACCCCCGAACTCTGTGGGTGATATGGGATGTGTAGCTTCCACTGTATCCCTAATACCCTTGTTAATTCTTTCACAAGCTTTGAAGTAAATGCTGGGCCTTGGTCGGAGTATATGGAAGCAGGAAGTCCGTATCGACTGATCCAATGATGATCAGACATCGGGCTGCAATGCCTGCGGTTTCCCCTGTAACGGGTATGGCCTCTGGCCAAGTTGAAAATTTGTCCACCATCACGCACAAATATTTGAGATTACCTCTCTGCCTGGGCATGTGTGTGAAGTATATCTGTTAGTCTTGTAGCGGGCCTAATGGTGGTGGCAAATGTCCATGTTTCCCATGTTGAGGGCCCTGTACATTGTTCTGAGCACAAGTCAGACAAGAGGAGACAAGCTGTTGTACTAGGTCATGTGACAAGCCCAACAAGAGTAACTGAGGGGTTACACTGTTCTGGCACCACCAAAACCAAAGGCCCAATTTTTATGTCCCTGTTTAACAGGGGCATGTAATTACTAATTTTGAAACAATAGTTAAGCAGGGCCCATTCCTGCGCCCAACAAGAGTAACTGTGAGGGGTTACAGTGTTCTGGTACCACCAACACCTAAGGCCCAGTTTTTCTGCAGAGTAGATAGGGCAGGCCGTATAGTATACATACTGCTGTTCAAGCCGTATAGTATACATACTGCTGGGCCTTGGTCGGAGTATATGGAAGCAGGAAGTCCGTATCGACTGATCCAATGATTGATCAGACACCGGGCTGCAATGCCTGCGGTTTCCCCTGTAACGGGTATGGCCTCTGGCCAAGTTGAAAATTTGTCCACCATCACGCACAAATATTTGAGATTACCGCTCTGCCTGGGCATGTGTGTGAAGTATATCTGTTAGTCTTGTAGCGGGCCTAATGGTGGTGGCAAATGTCCATGTTTCCCATGTTGAGGGCCCTGTACATTGTTCTGAGCACAAGTCAGACAAGAGGAGACAAGCTGTTGTACTAGGTCGTGTGACACGCCCAACAAGAGTAACTGAGGGGTTACACTGTTCTGGCACCACCAAAACCAAAGGCCCAATTTTTATGTCCCTGTTTAACAGGGGCATGTAATTACTAATTTTGAAATAATAGTTAAGCAGGGCCCATTCCTGCGCCCAACAAGAGTAACTGTGAGGGGTTACAGTGTTCTGGTACCACCAACACCTAAGGCCCAGTTTTTCTGCAGAGTAGATAGGGCAGGCTGTATAGTATACATACTGCTGTTCAGAGTATATAGTGCCTGGGGGGGACCCCCCACGCCATTTTTTTTTTAAATTTTGGTGCAGGGTTTTCTCTTAATATCTATACCAGATCTGAAGAGCCTGGTATGGATTTTGGGGGAGGGGGACATCCACGCCATTTTTTTTTTGGTATTTTTTTTCCATATTGCCGGGATCCGACAATACATTACAGCTGCAAGCAGTTTTAAATTACATTTTTTCCTTTAGAAATGTCATTTTGCAATTTACAATTCAGAACCAGATGTTCTTCAGATTTTTACAAATCCGGCATGCGTCACAGTCACAATTTCCTGACTCCCTTCCAAACCCCACACCTAATATTCTTATGGCAGTAATTAAAAGTACAGACCCTCATAAACTCATCTCAGCCTTTTATAATATGCTCTCAATCCCTGTATCTACTAAAATAGCATATGATCTCAAACCAAGATGGGAAAGAGAGGTGGGGCCAATCGAGGATGAGGAGTGGGGGGAGGCATTGGAGTCCTGCAAAACTGTGTCCCCTAAATTATCGGATCGATTGTCGCAGCTCTACATACTTCACAGGGCATATCTTACACCCCTTCGAGTGGCAAGATATAAACGCACACAACCCACCACATGTCAGATGTGTGAGAGGGAGACGGGCACATTCTTTCACTTGATCTGGACGTGTCCTAAGATTCAAGGCCTGTGGGAACAAATAGTGACATTTCTACACGACACAATGGGCTCACCCCTGGCCCTAGACCCAAAACAATGTCTCCTAGGTATAATACCAGATACAATTGATAAATACACCAAAACATTTCTACATGAAACACTTTTCGCAGCAAGAAAGGTTATTGCCAAAAAATGGATGAGACAAGTGCCTCCTAAAATGGTGGAATGGAAGGTGGAGGTGAATAATAAATTACCGTTCAAGAAATGCATATATATTAATAGAGGTTGCCCGACCAAGTACAATAAAATATGGGATCGTTGGCTACAAGAATCTGCTACCTGTGTCTAACGTAACTAAATGGGTACAGGGTGATATATTTGATGTGAGTTTAGATGTATGGTTGCATGTGTCAAATGTATATACTCTGAATATCCCATCATGACAAGTATTTTATACCCAGTATCACAAGTACGGAACTTACAACAATCAAGGTACTGTTACCATGTCCATGTGTTACCGCAAACATATTATGTATGCACCAGTTGATCAATAAAACCTTGTTTGATTTTAAAAAAAAAAGAAATGTCATTTTGCTGTGGCACTGTTATAAACATGGGAAAGATGCGCTACTTTACAGGCATACTAAGGACACCCCCAGGCATGATATATAAAGGAATATTTCATTTTTATTGTTTCACTTTAAGCATTATTAAAATCACTGCTGTTAAGTATAGCTTTGCAATGAAAGACATCAACGCCAGCCAAATCGTCTCGGGTGTGTTTACTTAAGAATAGACTTCATATGGTACAATATTTATAGACAGTGGTTACGTTACATCCTATGAAGGGCACAAAGCCCATAGTTACACGTCACAAGTGCGCATTTCACTTAGTATTTCAACACAGGCTTGGCTAGAAAGTCTAACTTTTAGGGGTCATCATAACCCAAAATATTTCAAATTGATAAGTTGTTTTGACAGAAAAGGGAGAAATAATTGCAAGAATAATTACTTGGAAAGAAGTTAAGTTGACATTTGGACAGGGACTTTCTATGTCAACATCTTTCCCTATCTCATATTCCGAGAATTGTGTCAGGTCATTGGCAGAAAATTTTAACATCTACTGGCCAACCACATGTGTTGCAATACCAAAGAATTCAGAAACATTTCATTCCAAAACATTTTACTGGAAAACAGATTAAATGAATATTCTCAAGAATACAGAGATATATATATTTTAATACTGAAGGAGAACTCTGAATATACAAGAAGAAATGGTTCCTATATTTCCTATATCTTCACAGCCCCTCCTGTGTTTAGAATTCTTTCGGTATCCCTTTTAAGCTTCTTCTGTGTCTTTAGGTTGATCTCCAGGTATGCGGACCACCATTTCGTGAGCAGTTCTGACTCGAGACCTTAAGGGCTCAGAAGAACCAATATTAGTACCAGCACGTGTGATTATTTTCAAACCACATTTGTATAACATATACACCTAATTCCTACAATGTATAAAATACCATGTAGAATTCCAGAAAACCATCCTGCAATACCAGAAAATCAGTTGAGAGGATTGAGCCAGGAAAGCCAGCTTTCCCAGCTTCCCTCAACCCAAGCAGTTTCGGTATCTTTTTTGCGAAATTTAACCTTCATTTGTTGTACCTTTTCTACATGCGAAATGATGGCATCTTCAGTCTTAGTATCATTTCTAATGTAGTTACAACAAGTATTTCCCACTATGGCGCATATTCCTCCTTGACTGGCCGTGAGATAATCCAGCACCAGCCGGGGCTGCAAAACCTCTTTTTTGATCATCTTTAATTCTATAGCAAGGGCTATAAAGTTTCTATCATACAAGGCAGTAATGTTATCCATCAGGTCTGCCAAATCAATGATGAAACTGAAAGCCTTTTTAATACAACATCTATTTACCCAAGGAATAGAAAACAATGGTTTAATCTCTCTGTCATGTGGTTCAATACTTGTAAAGTTAACATCTGACTTAGGGTAAAAAGTAGGCCTGATAGGAGAATCACCATCTTTCTCATTAATCTCAGAGTCCTCTTCCTCTTTTCCTCCTGGGATTTCATCTTCTCCTGGAGCAGACTGGTCAGTGAGATCCCTTTTAATAAGTTGCACTAAGTCTTTTTTGAGAAAGTGTACAGGTATTTTGTGGATTTGTGTTTCTTGAAAGTCATTATCCTCCATATACCATGTAGCGGGCACAACTCTACCAAAGTAACAGACCCCATTAGAATTCAGAGGAACCCAAGTATATGCTTTCTTCCCACATATGAAGTAAAAACCTGGTGGGGCAGCACAAGCTTTATGGAAATTATATCCTTGCAGGCACATCAATAGCTTCATATTATTTTGCCGGGAGTGTTGACGGTGTGTGTAATCATGTGATTCCTGATATCTGTCAGTACTCCACACAACATCCTTACCATCAAACCAATACTTGATATCGGCATTATCCATGCAATTGGAATTCCCAATCAATCGGGTAGTATCCTGGTAACCCTGAGAAAGTAATTCAGGTGTATAGGTCCATGTAAAGTTAATACAGACAGCTGGCTTTCTCAACGGAGCATTTTTAAATAGTAGGAGTGAAATAACTCTATCAATCATTGTTCTACTAACATCACCAAAATGTGCATTGTCCTCTATCTCAGTTAGGGTGCTAGGTATTCCCAACAAAGGTATAGTCTTATGCGAGATAGGTGCGTGTGTGCATATCCAGCAATTGGTAATGTTCAGCTTCTTGGCAGCTTGCATGGGCATCGCTACAAAAGAGTTATGAAAAGGTTCTGCCAGCTTATGAGCAGCTTCCCTTCGTGCTCTCAGATCAGCATCTGAAACTGATTCATGTTGTAACATTTCTTCCATTATAGTAGCATTAAAAAGAAAGGTGTCTTGCATCTTACCCTTTTCTTCCTTGTATGTCCATTCATATGCCATGACTGTAATCCATACCACTACACCACCGCAGAGGATAACACTCCAGAGCTTCACATTCATCTTAGGCCCTAGGAGATTCATTCTGCAGTCTTCTTGCTCGCGCACGAGTCAGTGGAGGAGATGACCTGGAAGATAAAGATACAGAACAATTCTTGCCAGCAGCAGGCCGGCTTATGTTTTCTTTTGGAGTCACAGTCTTTTTACAGTGTGAACCATGCACCCAATACTTATAGTCTTTCAGCTTTACTGCAGTAGGAGACACAAGAATGACCTGAAATGGTCCTTTCCACTTAGGAGACAAAGTAGTACGGGGTGTGTAATTCTTGATATACACCCAATCTCCTGACTTTAGTCCATGAGTTCCTTCACTTGTGTCCACAGGTTGTCCTGCTTTGGCTCTGGAAAAAATATCAGAAAACACATTTGCCAATCTGCAATGCCCATTTATTAAACTCACTGTCTCTGGCTGGACAAGAGATGAATGTAGTCTCCTGGGCGGTCGCCCAAATAATATGTCAAAAGGTGACAGTCCATGTTTCTCTTTAGGGGTAGTCCTAATGGTTGCCAAGGCTATAGGTAATGCTTCTACCCATGTGCTTTGTCCATTAGCAGTTATTTTAGCTAAATACCTCTTCAGGGTTTGATTGCTGCGTTCCACCATCCCAATAGCTTGAGGTCTGTAAGGAGTATGCAATTGCGGTTTCATACCTAAAATGTTCACTACTTCTGCCATGAGTTTATTATCAAAATGTGTACCTCTATCTGAGGAAATTATTGACCCTATACCAAATCTTGGGATCAATTCCCTCAACATTTTACCACAGTTCTGGCATCATTTTTGGACGTGGGCCAAGCCTCTTGGCCAGTCCAAAAATTGATCAATGTAAACCAAAAAATACTTAAATCGACCACAAGGGGGCATATCCGAGAAGTCAATTTGCACAATTTGAAATGGCTCCTCAGTATGTGGAATATGCCTCATGGGAGTGGGCACTGACTTTCCAATGTTATGCATTTGACATATAGAACATTCAGTAACCTTTTTAGCAGCATATGCAGAAAAACCTGGAGCCCACCAATCTCTGGCTACCACCCGACACATCCCTCCTGTTGAGACATGGCAAGGCCCATGGCTCAAAACAAACAAAGAAGGAAACAAAGTCGGAGGAGCAACCAAAAAAACAAACAGCTCCCTTTGCAGTCCAAAAGGATGTATGAGGCGAGCTTGCCTGTAGAGCTGATACAATATCCAGATCCACTTGAAGATCTGTGAGCAGGAATGTTGGAAGTGCTGTAGTTGACTCATAAGAATGTATAACATCTTTAGCATACCTATCAGCCAAAGCATTTCCAAGTGATATGCTATCATATGCTCTAGTATGTGGTTTACATTTAATTACTGCAACTTTAAGAAGCAGCTGGACCGCTGCCAAAAATTTAGCTATTAATTCTTTATGTTGTATAGGGGTTCCTGCTGCTGTCAGATAACCCCTCTCTTGCCAGAATTGTGCAAAACTATGCATTATGTCTACAGCAAAGGCTGAGTCACTATAAATATTTACAATAGCCCCTTCTGCTTGGGGTTAATAACTTGCTGGCATAAGGAGCAAATCTAAAGTCTCCCTTTACTTCAAGTATATTTTACTCCCATTCCTTCAGTAGTTAAAACTATAGTTACTCCTATATTTATTACTACACCTCTGTCTAGTAGACTGTCAGGGGAGTATGGCGATAAAACAAAAGAACATTTATGGTATGGTACTGACCTCTCATTCTTACTTATAGAGGTTCAGTAACTTTGTCAGTAATTACATCATTACTTACCCCGACCAAAATTACCTGCTGATTCGAAGTGGCAAGATTGGCATCACATATATTTTACAAACTCTTTGAATCGCCTTTATCTATTAAACACAGAATAGACAAACCATTAACTGACACATCAATCATTGGTTCTGTATTTTGTCCCAAATTCAAGACAGCAAGTTCAGGGAAGGAATGAAATTTTCATTAATCAAATCACCATACTCCACTATCTGCTGAACCCGAACCCCCACTCTTGGGGCATTTCTAACATACATCTTCGTTCTGCTAGACTTAGCTCATTTTTACCTTCTAATTTGAACAGCTAAGACCTATAATTGTAGAATATTGAGGTAAAAACTATCTACAATATCCCACTATTTCAAGGAATGCTCTCAACTGGGCATTTGTTGCTTTGCAATTACCTTTTTCCGTTTATCTGTCAAATGTTTGATACCTTGGGAGACATAGTGGCCCAGGTATTGTACTTTTAATTTAACCCATTGTACTTTTGCAGCATCTACTCTTTGTCCTATACTGGCTAAAAAATTAATTAAAGAAATAGAATCCTCAGTACATGCCTGTTCATCAGGGGATGCTAGCAAGAGATCATCCACATATTGCACTAATATTGATCCCATGAGTGGCTGCCACTCATCTAATTTATCCTTGAGTGCCTGAGAAAAACAACTGGGGGTATCGTGATATCCCATTGGCAATCTAGTCCAGGTAAGTTGCTTCTTCTCAAAGGTGAAAGCCAATAACCATTGATGATCAGGATGAACAGGAACACTAAAGAAAGCTGAGGCAAGGTCAATTACAGTAAAGTGAGTTGCTGAAGGTGGTATTGTTGCCAGTATAGTAGAGGGGTTGGGTACTACAGGTACTGATGGTATAATTACCTTGTTGACTGCACGCAAATCATACACCAATCTCCATCGACGTTTATCCTCTCCCGATTTCATAGGTTTGGGAACTGGATAAATAGGAGTGTTAGCAGAACTCCTACACGGGGTAAGAACACCCTCCTGTAGTAACTCCTCTATCACTGGTTTAATCCCTTCAACTGATTCAGGAGATAAGGGGTATTGAGGTAATCTAGGTACTGGTAGTGTATGGTCCCTATTTAACCGCACAGGAGCAACTTTCTTGAGACCAGGAGTGTTCGCTCCTGTTACCCATATAGAAGGGTTAATTTTTTGTTTGGCCTCTTCTGGAATTCATCCCTCCATATCAATTTCTAATAAAGGCATAAACAACAAGTCAGTTGCTTCATCTTTTAATCTATGCGGTATATCAATAACAGTTTTATCCGGAGATAATGCAATTGTTACCCCCATTTTAGAAAGTAGATCTCTTCCTAATAAATTGCAGGGGGAATGTGGAGACAATACAAATGAGTGTTCTGTTGAATGCTCTCCCAATGTCACCGGTAGAGATTGCGTAACCCTTGCTGAGATTATATTATTACTTACCCCTACCAAAGAAACCCTTTCATTGGAAAGTGGTAAGTTAGGATCAAAGACATTCAAGAGAGACCGTGAAGCCCCTGTGTCTATGAGTCCACACAAATCAATACCGTTTACATTTATTTCAACCATTGGCTCATCAACAGAATCAACTTTGATTACACTTAATGCTTGAAAAAATGGATCATCTATATTATCACCACATTTCACCTCATCCTAGTGCCCTCTACAGTCCCTGGCAATATGCCCACTCAATCCACACTTGTAACAAGTGGGGGAAACAGAGGATTGCAGGGTTGGGAGCCTTGCCCTATTTGGGATGATTTGCTGATATCGAGACTGAATTCTAGGGTTTATGCGCTGTCCCTCATTCCGCCTCCAAATGACTCGCTTTTGACGCGGTGCCCCATAATTAGAAATATATACAACTCCCGAAGGCGGATAAGGGGGGGCCGCTACTGGCACACCCTGAGGCGTTACCTGTACTGTAGATACTGGCACTCCCTTAGGTTCAGGGGCTTTTTCTTTAACCTCTGGTAGTTGTATATTCATCATCTTTGTTTTTTCCTTTTTCTCTACCTTATCCTTCCTCTTCTGTAATACTTCATAAGCTATTTGAGCAAACTCAACTAATTCAGGGGCAGGTTTCTTTCTCCATCCCACCGTACGAAGCTCTATTTCTTCCCTAATTTCGGGCAACATTCCACCCACCAATACATTCACCAACTCTGCTCGCTTCATATCACTCTCATCATCTGGAATCCAATCAGTATGCTTTTGAATAGCATCTTTAAACCTATTCCAGTAATCCAACACATCTTCACCTTTCTTTTGCACCACATCCATTAATGCTCGCATATCTTGTCCTTTATCAAAAGTGGTTGTCACCCAATCTTTCAAAATCTAATTCAATCTATCAATTATTTCTTCATACACAACTGGATCTCGGGGTGGATCTTTTATTTTAAAAATCCCTTGATCACATGCTCCTTTTTTCCTTGCAAACACACTCCATACATCCACATACTTTTCTGGCACAGCACAATCAATCAAGATCCACATATCCATATACGTAGCCTGTTGTGTTTTCTCTATCCACATCAACTTTTTATACCACTTTTTTTTTTTACATCTCTCTAAGTTGGGCAGATCTGCAATAATTGCCCTCATTTCATTAGGCTTCCAGGGGACATACACTTTTCCTATCCTTGCGGTGTAATTACCCTGGTCACCTTCTTCCCCTGGTAAAGCCACCTCTCTCAAGGGCATTTGTCCGAACGGTTCTAATTTGGATTTAAAATACTCCTTTGTCCTTAGTCTATCTTCTGGGGTGCGCTGGGGTACTAATCCCATCCACTTCACCTGTTGCCTAGTTAATACTGGTGAGGCATGATCTCTAGAACTCCTTGCTGGAGGAGTACTAGTATCAGTTTTACTCAATTTATTAAATCTTGCTAAGGCGTCTGTTCTTGCTGGAGTATACTGCCACAGTTCCCCATCTTTCTCAAATGTCAATGTATTATCTACATCATAGAATAATTGTTCTCTACGGTAATGCGGGGAATACTGTTTATTCACGAATTTACCTATGTGTTTATATTGTGGCGTTTCTATCATAGTAGCTGGAGTGGCTTGCTGATAACCAGATGCCTCTCCTCTATCCCCCATCAGCTGGCTCCCCTCCTGCAGTCTGCACTTGCTGTACACTTGGTGCAGATGCTTCTAACAATTCCCTTCTTATCGTATCATAAGGGGAAGCCCAAGCATTGGGCATTTCATCCTCATCTTCTACTTGCAAAGCAGCTTTCTCTGAACACATTTTATAGGGGGGTAGTTTTATATTTTTCCTAGATAACTATTCCCAGGCTGCTAAACATTCAATCCCCCCACAATCAGACCTTTTTTTTTTTTTTAAATAAAAAAAAAGCAAAAATAAACAATGCATCAATTGTAGGTGTATTAGGGGGACCCCTCTGGTGGCCACCGTTTAGATGGGTCCCTCCCATACTCCTTTTTGTTAGTTTACACCATTTTACAAACATTTTACATGATGTTTCAGGGCATCTGGGTCTCCACTCACCATCATTTTGATGATAGGAGCACTTGGTTGCAATTTAACAATACTTAGCCCTGTTGCTTTTGCTATTTTCAATAACTTTTTTGCCCTATCGTTTGTTAATCCAAATGTATTCATGACAGGTAAAACATTTTTTTCAAGCAAATTTCCCATATTTATCACAATTTCTCATTAATCTCTGCAGAAATGACAATAATTTGGATCTCCGGGATTGAGAGCTCCACCGTTTATCTTTATGGCTGTGTACCAGCAGCCCAGTACTAAGTTGAGATATCTCACTCATTCTACTCTCAGAAGGACGTCTCCTTTCTGAGTGGCAATAGGCTAGTCCCTATCTAGACTCCCTATTCCAGAGAAAACACAGCAGGTCATTCACCCATTTGTGGATATCCGCTGAAGGCAATACCAATCTGCCTTAGGACCACAAACGTTCAAAAAACATCATTCACCCATTTGTGGATATCCGCTGAAGGCAATACCAATCTGCCTTAGGACCACAAACGTTTATACAAAAAAAAATTCAACACACCACCAACTTCTACTCACTATTCAGAAATTGTGGTACCTGCACTTATACATCCCTTTACACAATATATATATATATTGTCATTTCTGGAGACAAGGAGAACAAAGGCAAGCATTTAAAATGATCATTCTTTAGCATGCTTTAAATTATAATAGGTACCTTTAGCATTCTTCAGTACCCACACAGAGACAATATTGCAGGCAAAACCAAAAAGGAAACGTGCGTGTTACCTTCTTTGGCTGCATTCCCCCAACCGACCCCTCCACACTGCACAGGAAAGACAGTACTTATCATGAGAAAATAAAAGTTTTCTCACCTGAGGCCTCTTTGCTGCTGTCTGTCCTGGAGAGGGTGGAGAGCCGGTGGTGGATATGCAAACAAGAAGAAACGTCAGGGGTCACCAAATGTTAAGTATAGCTTTGCAATGAAAGACATCAACGCCAGCCAAATCGTCTCGGGTGTGTTTACTTAAGAATAGACTTCATATGAAGGACCCTTTCTCCTCAACATTCGGAGTCAGAGTGCCATACAATAATACAGGTACAATATTTATAGACAGTGGTTACATTACATCCTATGAAGGGCACAAAGCCCATAGTTACACGTCACAAGTGCGCATTTCACTTAGTATTTCAACACAGGCTTGGCTAGAAAGTCTAACTTTTAGGGGTCATCATAACCCAAAATATTTCAAATTGATAAGTTGTTTTGACAGAAAAGGGAGAAATAATTGCAAGAATAATTACTTGGAAAGAAGTTAAGTTGACATTTGGACAGGGACTTTCTATGTCAACATCTTTCCCTATCTCATATTCCGAGAATTGTGTCAGGTCATTGGCAGAAAATTTTAACATCTACTGGCCAACCACATGTGTTGCAATACCAAAGAATTCAGAAACATTTCATTCCAAAACATTTTACTGGAAAACAGATTAAATGAATATTCTCAAGAATACAGAGATATATATATTTTAATACTGTAGGAGAACTCTGAATATACAAGAAGATATGGTTCCTATATTTCCTATATCTTCACACTGCTCTTGAAAAAACGGCCGTTTTTAAAACTTTTTTTTGCATTGATACAAGTCCCCTGGGGCAGGACCAGGTTCCCCAAACACTTTTTATGGGAATAACTTGCATATAAGCCTTTAAAATGAGCACTTTTGATTTTTCACGTTCGCGTCCCATACATACCACACTTTGTTATAAAACTTTAATTGTTTAGTATTTTTTGCTCCTTGTCAGTGGTGACTCTAGGAACAATATATAAGGGGGCACATAAGATACCACAGTCAAAACTGGGGGGGGGGGGGCACTAATAATTTTCACCACTAAATCATGAAAAAAAAATAGATAAGTATAAATATAAATAAGATTATAAAATATAAGAGTAATGCGGTATGGAACAATACCTTTTTATTGTACTAGCCTAATGCCCCGTACACACGGTCGGACTTTGTTCGGACATTCCGACAACAAAATCCTAGGATTTTTTCAGACGGATGTTGGCTCAAACTTGTCTTGCATACACACGGTCACACAAAGTTGTCGGAAAATCTGATCGTTCTGAACGCGATGACGTAAAACACGTACGTCGGGACTATAAACGGGGCAGTGGCCAATAGCTTTCATCTCTTTATTTATTCTGAGCATGCGTGGCACTTTGTCTGTCGGATTTGTGTACATACAATCGGAATTTCCGACAACGGATTTTGTTGTCGGAAAATTTTATCTCCTGCTCTCCAACTTTGTGTGTCGGAAAATCCGATGGAAAATGTCCGATGGAGCCCACACACGGTCGGAATTTCCGACAACACGCTCCGATCGGACATTTTCCATCGGAAAATCCGACCGTGTGTACGGGGCATAACACTTAAAAGACAAGCTTTCAAGAGTTTTTTTTTTTTTTCTTCCTCAGGTATTGCTTCAAAGCAGCCTTAGGAAATTTAAGACAGGTATTTTAAAAATCTGAATTCCCAGCAACTAGCAGGGGATTCCGATTTTACTGCCCTAAGGTAGTTGCTTGCCAATGCAGCCTTATGCTGGTGCCGGCCCTGAGTTTGTGACTGTGCAGGTGTCAGTGTGTTCAGTATGTGGCAATGTAGGTAAAGGTGTTATGCCCCGTACACACGGTCGGATTTTCCGATGGACAATGTCTGATCGGAGCGTGTTGTCGGAAATTCCGACCGTGTGTGGGCGCCATCGGACATTTTCCATCGGATTTTCCGACACACAAAGTTGGAGAGCAGGAGATAAAATTTTCCGACAACAAAATCCGATCGCGTCAATTCCGACCGTGTGTGGCCTGTTCCGACGCACAAAGTGCCACGCATGCTCAGAAGAAATTCCGACACGGGACAGCTCGTTCTGGTAAACTTAGCGTTCGGAATGGATACAGCACTTTCGTCACGCTGCAATGTAAAAAATGGTTTAATACAGCGCACTCTCTTCTTCTTTATAATGTGACAAGAATTAAGCAGTTTTGCTGCTCATATTCACACACACTTTTCACAAACTTTTATTTGTGTTTTTTTAGTGGGATTCCCTCAATATATTGTTATTAGTTGTCACATCTGACAGTTTTATATTTTTTAGGTTTTTTGTTTGTTTTTTAAAAGCCTTTTTTTTTCTTTAATGTTTGTATTTTTTCCAAGGCTGATCTTTGTTCAATGTTATTTTTTTTTTTACTCCAGAATATTTTTGGTGTGTGTTTTTTGTGTCAAGTTACCCCAACACCATTGATATCTTTTATTATTTAATCTCCATGAGATTTTTTGTTGTTGGTGTCCCTTGTTCATTTCACATTGTATATTAGAAATGTACCTGAATCCTCACAAACAAACCATCATTTTTGAAGTAAAACACATAGGAGAGTATAATTCAAAACAAAAATCCTTTATTAAGGTATCAGAATCAAACAAAGAGGAAGGCAACACTGGAGAAACATGAGAAATTAGTGAAGCCTGGGACCCCCACGGCAGACAACAATTCTTAAAGCTCAAAATTGGTGGCCTGAGGAGTCCATATGTGAGGGAGGGCAGTCTGGTCCGGGATTCACAGAGATCGGGATAGCAGCAGATGACATCAGTGTCCCCAGGCTGTGGTACCACAAGAGGCTGCATTTTTTGGCCGACCAGACTGGATCCAGGGCAATCACTCTCTGGTCTTCCTTTCACACTTCCTTCCCGGCTGTCGCTGTGCAGTTGTAGATGTGGCAGGAGGAGGAGTAGGACCTGGAGGAGGAGGAGGACTGGGGGGACCTGGAGGAGGAGGACTGGGGGGACCTGGAGGAGAGGGAGGAGGAGGAGGAGGACCTGCAGGAGGAGGAGGAGGACCATCACAAAGCTGTGTGTCAGGTGTAATTTGGCCCCTCACACCTCTCTCCAGAGCCTCTGATATGAGGGCCTCACACATGGCTTTTTGGCCCTCCTCCATCCTCTGCATTTTATATGCAATGAATGCACCAATGTTCTCCTGCCTGGTCTGTGGTGCTCCCAGGACCTCAGTAGCCCTACAAAAAAATCTGATAGCCGCCTCCTCCAGGGTACTCCTCCTACTGCCACTTTCTGTTTTCACCGTGGGTGGAGGGACCTGCACATCAGCCAGCCGGCTCGGCCCGGCCACCTCCTGGCTGAGACTTCCCTGTGTATGAAAAAGAGACATGGTTTTAGTTTTTGCATCATCAATCACAATCCTAAATTAGTACTCCCAACTAACATCTAGTTAACATCATTGATTGGACAAGCAGAAATATTTAGAGGAATGCTATACCTGGCTCAATCTGGGCTCCTCCACATGTGGCCTGGAAGGCCCAGGTTGGGCATCAGAAGCCTCAGCCGGACGGGAAGGAAGTGTGGAAGGAAGACTGGAGAGGGATGGCCCGGGTTCAGTCTGGCCTGCCAGAAAGTGCAGCCTGTCATAGTACAACATCCTGGGGACATAGATGTCATCTGCTGCTCCGGATCTCTGTGAATCCAGGACTTTCCTGCGCTCCCTCAGATATGTGCTCCTCAGGCCACCAATGAAATTCTTTAAATAGAGGATGTCTGCCGTGGGGATCACCTGCTTCATAATTTCACACAATTGCTCCAGTGCTGCCTTCCTCTTTGCTTGGTTCTTGTAATGGGGGTGGGTAATCTCCCACAGACAGGGCAGCTCCCTTAGCATATCAATGAAGACTGACATGAAGTCAGTATCTTCTTTCATGACCATATCCATGTTCACTGCAAGACACAACACAAGACAAAGCCTAATGTCAGACCAAACTCTCCTAATCTTGTTACAATATAGGCCTCAATCTATAGAAGCAGTATAGGCCCAAGTTTGTCTCTTACCTTCGTTCTTACGATCGCCGCGTTCAATGCTCCTTCCTCCGCTCACAGATCAAACGTAATACGCACGTGTGTTACGCTTTATATACACTGCGCATGCGTGTAACTCCGCCCGCCCCTGACGTTCTTTCTAGTGTATTCCCTGCCCCTTTTCGTTCGGTGCAGTGGGGGAAGAGCATGATGGCGGACATACAGCAGGTGCGGGCTAATTGTAGCAACGAGGAGGAGGAGGAGGAGGAAAGGGCGGATCCAGGCACGTCCCGATCCAGAAGGAGACGTTTTAAGGCCACAAATATGTCGTTTGGGGAGATGTTGGAGATGGTCGACATCATGAGGAAGTCCGACTATGACGGGAAATATGGGCCTTACCCCAACCCGAACATCCGAAAGGCCAAAATCATTGGTAAAGTGGTCAGGAGTCTAGAGCGGAATTTCAGGGTACGAAGGTCTAAAGATCAGCTCAGGAAGCGGTGGTCGGACCTGAAGTTGAGAGAGCCAGAGCAGTACCGAAAGATCCGGAGAGTGCTGCAAAAAAGTAAGTAGTTGTGCTGTGTTCCTATTCTTTATGTCTTTATTACGTTCGTTCTGCTCCATATGCTTTGATTAGTTGTAACGTTTCCAAAGGTCAACTTTAATGTTCATGGGCACATTATTCGTTCGTATCAAACATTTTTCTTTCGGCCTCTAGAACACCATTGTTGAGGCCATATGCATTTTCACACATTTTTGGGGGCCTACTTGGATGCCAAATATTTGTTTGTGTAGATGGGTTTGTTACTAGAATGAAATGCCAACTAGATTGTGTGTAAGGAGAGGACACTGAGCAGCTGTTTTCACATCTGGACACTGGAGCACTAGTGTGGGACACAAGAACACCATTTTTATTAGGGTGGCCACACAGGTGCTCCAGTGTATACTATAGGGGGGTCTCCATCTGTGAAGTTAAAACTAAACCGGTAAAGTATTGCAGCTTGACAAAGGGCAATAAAAAAAATACATCTTGGAACTCGGCTAAAATAGACAATTGTACCCCACTTCCAAGCAATGTTTCCTAGTTCTATAGTTCTGCCATCAAATATCTGTGTGCTAATTATACCATTTTTGATTTACATAGGGGAGAAAAGACTCGGAGGACACCCCTCATCCCAGGAGACCAGAGACCCCCCACCTCTGAAAGAAGGGGAAATACCGCAAACCCAAGAAGAGCAGGAGGAAGAAGAAGATGTGGTGGAGATTGGCACCACAACAAAAAGAGATGGCTGGTGGCAGATTTTTGAGACCTTTTTTTTTGTTCTTTATCTCTTTTTAGGTGATCGTGATGTGAGGGATCCAGAACGCTTTACATCTGAAAGTGCCCAGATACTGATCGGGGAGATCATGGGATGTAATCTCGAATTGCACAACATACAGCAACAAATCAATGATGTTATTAAAAAAAATAATAACATCATTGATGTTTTGGGGCGAATTTAAACCCCACAAAATCACTTGTTTTATTGTGGTCCAATCTTTTCAAATATTTTTCAATGTTTTGAAAAGCCAAATTTGGAGGATGCACACAGTGTGCCAACATGTGCTATCTGCCATCACGGGAGATCAATGGACGCGTTTTGGGGGTGCAAACCCTTCCTCAATTATAAAGTCGCGTTGAGGAAGGGCTTGCTCCCCCAAAACACGTCCCTTGATCCCCCCTGATGGCAGATAGCACATGTTGACATTCGTAAATTTGTGTGCATCTTCCAAATTTGGCTTTTCCAGGGGTGATTTCCCCCCATCTGAACGCTATATCAAACCCAGTTCCTAAATACTGATGTCTGATATAGCCTTCAGGTTTTACCTAATGTGAACTTTGTAAGTTCAAGTTTTTAGGCTTTCTTGTTGGTTTTACACAGGCCTGTTTTATCTGAAATGGATATTTTGAATTTTCCTAATGCTACTGCAAACATTGTTATACAACAAACATGTTGGTTTGTTTTAAAAACCTTTCGTAAATGCACATGTGATTGTGCAGCTATAAAAAAGTGGCTTAATCAAGAATGTGTGGATTATTGTCTCAACACTACAACACTTTTGGGGTGATGTAATTGCTCTTTTATGCCAAAATGGGGGTTATTTCCTAAGGGAAAAGACACTTTGCACTACAAGTGCAGGTTCAGTGCAGTTGCAAGTGCACTTGTAGTGAAATGTGTTTTTGCATTTAGGAATTACCAGCCAACACAGTTTTTGCTAAGGTTACCCAATCACGACATTTTCTGCACTCAACACATTTCTGTCAGGGTCAGCTAAAAGAAACACAAGCAGTAAATGTCCACAAAGAATTTTTTTGGGTTGGTTTTTATTTTCAAAAGTTTTCACAGATTGTCTGGCATATTGATAGCCCCCCTACCCGCAAAGAACTCCAGGTAGCGTAACCGGACATCACGGGCACTCAGGGAGGGCAAGCCAGGATGGCCACTTTCAAGCGCCGTCAGTGTTGATGGATTTGGATTTCCGGCCTCAGGCCCAACTGAGCCAGCATAGTTTGCTGAATTTTTTCTTAAAAAATTATGGAGAACACAGCAGGCAAGTATTATTTGGTTCAGTTTATACTCCGCCATATGGATGGGTGTCATAAATAATCGGAACCGGCTGGCCAGGATTCCAAATGTGTTCTCCACCACTCTTCGGGCTCTGGCCAGCCGGTAATTAAAAACCCTCTGTTCCGGGGTGAGGGTCCTCATCGGGAATGGCCGCATCAGGTGGTCCCCCAGCGCAAATGCTTCATCAGCAACGAACACAAATGGGAGACCTTCAACATTGTCCTCTGGAGGTGGCAAGTCCAAGCTGCCATTCTGGAGACGCCTGTAGAACTCCGTCTGGGCGATCACTCCACCATCGGACATCCGGCCATTCTTCCCCACGTCCACATACAAGAAGTCGTAATTAGCCGACACCACCGCCAACATCACTATACTATTAAACCCCTTGTAATTATAATAGTACGACCCCGAGTTGGGTGGTGGGACGATGTGGACGTGTTTCCCATCAATTGCCCCTCCGCAGTTAGGAAAGTCCCACCGCTGGGCAAAGTGGGAGGCCACAGTCTGCCATTCCTGTGGCGTGGAAGGAAACTGTTGAGGAAAAAACAATAAACATTACTATTTTGGCAAAGAAACCTGGCAAGCAGATTAGACACAAACATTATGGGTCAACCTCCAGATAGCATTTATTAAGGGGAAATTAACAACAACAAAGTATAAGGTACACCTATCATATCCCCCCCCCCTCTCATGGGCCATTTCTAACATTATAGGGGGGGGGACTCTTGGACAGGTAACCCTCTTCACTTCATTGAGAGATGAATGCCTAAATACAGGGTTTTACTTGGAACAGCCCCTCCTTAGTTACACTATTGGCAGCCCACTGGACAGGTAAGAAGTGTCATAATACAAAGATATAAATACACACTGTACACATTTGAGCACATTTGGACATTCTGCTATTACCTATCAAGATCATAATAGGATACAAGAACTATAAACAGTACCATTGGAAATTATACAGGCAGGCCCTTGCACTACATGCTTTGGGGAATTCATCCATAAATCTGACCACAAAAGAGATGGGTATAGTGTGTATGGGTTTGGCAAAGTCAGCAGATAGATGATTGAGGATAGAGAATTGGGATCAGCTGACTTAGCAGTTGGGGGGAGGGAGGGTTACAAAAAAATTGGGGACACCACAAAAAAAGCCTCTGCCACTCTGCCTGAATTTAAATCAAAAATAACATTTCCAAACATTTTAGGGGGTGTTTGGGGTAAAGCACTACTATGGAGCTGATAAAATACATTGTTAAGTGACTACATGAGGTGAATATAGGGCAGGAGACACCATGCTGGAGAGGTTATTGAAGGGCAAATATGTATGAAGGACATAAAATAATAATTACATAAAAATCCAGCATGCATGAGAACAAAGGGGACATTCACAGCATAATACAATCATTGTAATTAGGGAATGAGGAAAGAAATACAATATATTAGCAAACATTCAATACAATAAAATGTGATATAAATGGATAAAAATCTTACCTTTATATACTCCTTCTGCAGGACCTGGATGATGGCAGAACAGGTCTCTGGGATGATGATACCCAGAGCCTGGGGGGAGATGCCTGTCGAGAACTTGAGGTCCTGCAGGCTTCTCCCTGTGGCCAAATACCGCAAGGTAGCGACCAACCTCTGCTCCGGAGTGATGGCTTGCCTCATGCAGGTATCCTGCCTGCTGATATAGGGGGTCAGCGAAGCCAACAAACGGTGAAACACGGGGTCCGTCATCCGGAGAAAGTTCCTGAAATCATCAGGATTATTCTCACGGATCTCACGGAGCAAAGGCATATGAGAGAACTGGTCACGCTGAAGCAACCAATTCTTGGTCCATGAACTCCTCCCCACCCTGTTCATGGACTGGACTTGTGTCAAGGTCAGGACCCCAACACCAAGCCCCCGCACAGCACGAACTCTACGAGGAGTACGCATACGAAACATGGCTAGAAAACGGTCGGCTGCTCAGAACGAAGTAACAGAACGCACTGAAGAACAGCAAGGCCTGTGAAGAGCGACCTGAAAAACAGTAACGAACGAACAAGAATACAATGACTCCTTAAAGTCACGCGGAACTTGCTTGCACGCACTGAAGAGCAGATACAAACCCACAAGCACAAACTGAATGGCAGAAAACGATCTGAAAGCCACGAGTCTGAAAAAGCGCGAATCGTCTCTCACCAAACTTTTACTAACACGAGATTAGCAAAAGGAGCCCAAAGGGTGCTGCGCTTGGTTCTGAACTGGCCTTTTCTAGTCTCGTCGTACGTGCTTGACGTCACCGCGTTGTTGTCGATCGGAAATTCCGACAACTTTGTGCGACCGTGTGTAGGCAAAACAAGTTTGAGCCAACATCCGTCGGAAAAAATCCTAGGATTTTGGCCTCGGAATGTCCGAACAAAGTCCGACCGTGTGTACGGGGCATTAGTGTGTTCAAATGATTGTAAAGAAAAAAAAATGCATTTAAAAAAATAAAAGATGTCATATTTACCTGCTCTGTGCATTGGTTTTGCACCTGTTTAACAGGGGAGTTAGTCAAGATAGTATAAATTTCAGAGATATGCCCTCCAATTTTATCAAACCAATATTCCATAGAGGACATAGTCTCTATATCAGAGTTCCGTGATATAGTATTTAAAAAATGCATTATCTGTGTATATCGGAAATACTCTGAAACCGGCATTTGATATTTCTCTTCTAAGAACTTACTTGTCATTATTCCCTTATGATCGCATAAGTTAGCTATACACAGCAGACCTTTGTTAGTCCACCATTCAAATGTCCTGGGGGTGAGGCCTGGGGTGAAGTTCCTATTACCAAAAATAGGGGCCAGCGGGTTATGCTGGGATTTAAATGTATACGTTTTCATTAACCTATCCCAAATATTTAATGAGAAGGAGAGTGCTGGGCATAAAATTGGGGGTAGTTCCTTAGGTGGCAGCCAAAGGATATGAGAAACCGACCGTTCCCTACATGCATAGCAGGGCCGTCTTTACGGCAGGGCAAATGGGGCAGCTGCCCTGGGCCCTGTCATTATTGTGGGGCCCAAAGCAGCTGCTCCTTAAGCCCGAAATTTTTTTCCCAGTGTAGCCGTGCAGCCAATTCCAGGGGTGGACTGACCGTTTGAACACAGGGGGGCCCATAAAAGGGTCTTGGTTTCTTTATTGGGTTGCCATGCCATCCGGCGGAACAATAGAGAGCCGGCCATGTCCTTCTCACCTGCCTCACCACCACTTCCAGCCCAGACTCGCTCCCGCAGTTCCCGCCTGCGTGCATTATGGCAGTCTTGTGACCAGTGGTGGGCCTGACTCTTCGGATGGTACACATGGACGGGACTCACGGGGAAAAGGCTGCTGGACTCACATTATAGGTGGCTGTCTGAGGGGTGCGGGAAGATGGCGGCTTGCAGGTGATACGTGTGCTGATGCTGCTGTTCAGAGAGGGAGAGCCGCACCCCAGAGGAGCTGGTGAGTGTCACCCAACCCCCATCACACCCTGTGGACACCCAGTCTGCATTACCACTCATCATATGCCTGTATTGTGTACAGTCATACCCAGGGCTCTGTCACCCTCCTGTCAGCAGCGGGCCCTGTCTTATTGCTTGTTTTTCCCCCTCCCTGGGTTGCTCCTAGCTACAGGGGCTCGTGTGGCCCTCCTGTCCTATCAGTGTAGCTGAGGGATCTCCCCTCCCACCGCTGCACGGGCCACTGCAGTCTCTAAACGGCTGTGCTATGACAGGGGAGAAGTGCAGTTGAGGGATCTCTGTGTACTCACAATCCGCTTGCCACCCCCACCTCCTCCTGTCAGCAGCCGACTCTGTCTAATCGCTGCTTGTTCTTCCCCCTCCCTCTGTCTAAGCAGAACAACCAGCCAATCAGAAAACACTTGAGAGGCATGATGGGACATGTAGTCCCAAGGAATTACCTATTCATTGAACTCCATAGTGCCTGAATATACCTTGCTTTTAAAGAATGAGGGAGCAAGATTTGCCCGGGCAAAAATTCACCAGGACAGTGCAGTGTTCTGGGGAGTTAATGAGAGGAACGTGTGGTACAGAACCCCCAGAGAGACTGATCTGCTGAAAAACAAACAAGTACCATGTGGGGGAGACTGCAAGAGCGAGAGGACCATGTTGCTGAGCCACTGCCGTCAATTTACGCAGCGCTTTTACATATACATTCACATCAGTCCCTACCCTCAAGGAGCTTACAATCTAAGGTCCCTAACTCACATTCATACATACTAGGGACAATTTAAACAGGATCCAATTAACCTACCAGCATGTCTTTGGAGTGAGGGAGGAAACCGGAGTACCCGGAGGAAACCCACGCAGGCACAGGGAGAACATGCAAACTCCAGGCAGGTAGTGTCGTGGTTGGGATTCGAACCAGCGACCCTTATTACTGATAGGCGAAAGTGCTATCCACTACACCACTGTGCGTATACTGCTGCAAACACTGAAGGTAATATCAGAACCCTAGTATAAATATGCAATAAAAAATAGTGCTGCGCTGTAATCAAATAAACAATATGATAAAGTAGTGCAAATGTGCAAAATAAAGTGACCAAGTGCAAAATGCCAAATACTAATAGATAGAGGCGATGCCTAACCGATCAACAATAGGTAACCTCAATTGTTGATAAAGGCAGCAGGTATACAGTACGGAAAGGTGTCACATACTGTCCTAATACTTTTCATATGCGAAACAATAATAATATCAAACATCACAAAAGTCCATGTAAATACTGTATAATGCGAAATCCTCTTCTTATACAATGTGCACAAGTGAAATAAAGTGCTGATATATCCGTGGTAGTCTTTTTATATAAAGTGCAAGGTAAAAAGTGACTGTATATCTTCAGTGTCAAGTGATCATATAAAGTGCTGGTGACTACTCTCTTGAATGGAGTGAAAATAACTAGTGACTTCCTGTCTTCCGTGCAATGTAGTATATGGGTGTCCCCTTACTGCTGTAAGGTAACAGCATATAAGTATATCTTTATGGGTGACCAGTGTATTCACTGTGGATCTAGATGCCTGGCAGCCTCCCAGTCTGGCGTCTCCGGATCTGCTGATGTATGTCTGTGTCTGCAATCAGAAGCCCCCTTTTTGCCAAATACGGCTCGTCTGCTGCCACTTCCAGTGGAAGTAGCGAGGAGACGTTGCTGGAAGTGGCAGCAGACGAGCCGTATTTGGCAAAAAGGGGGCTTCTGATTGCAGACACAGAAATACATCAGCAGATCTGGAGACGCCAGCCTGGGAGCCATTCTTTAGTTCCCGGGGGGGGGGGGGGAGAATGCAGTGAATATTGCTAGCGGCTGTAACAGTCACTGGCAACAATCACATGTAAAATCCTGCAGGCAGGTAGTACCCAAGTTGATCAATCAAATTGGGGACATTCAGCCTGCCCATACATGGTTTAAATCTTGGCCGGTGCCTGCTGAACCTGCTGAGATTCCAACTGTCTATGGCCGGCTTTAGTCAGGCTGCAGAGGGGCTGCTCTCAGAGCAGGTGGAGAGTGAAATTGCATGGCGGGGGCCAGCGAGGCGTGGCCCAAGAAAATGTTTGGCCAGGGTCCAATCAGTATTAAAGACGGCCCTGATAGGGGGCGGAGCCAGCGAGCGGCATGTAAGGAGCCTCTGAACGGAGCTCCGTAAGCAGACAACAGATCCTGCAGTGATCCTGGGCTAAAGACACCCACTTTTTTCTCAGTTGGTGGGGGATGAGTTCGGGGACACCCCGGGAGTCTCTGGGGATGGTAAAATACGGCCCCCCTGGCAAAAATCGACCGGAGAACGGCTGGCGAAATATGCATGGGGCTCTCAAAATGGCGCCGGCGCACAGGAGGAGGAGGACGAATGGCCGCCGCTCCACAGGCCTGAGGATCCTTCACAGCAGGCGCCTCCTCAGCAAGACAGGGTGAGTCCTAAACCCCGGAGGGCTGATGTGCTGAAGAGGGGGAGATCCCTAGACAGACTGAGAGACTCTAGGGCCAGTGCTGACAGAGCGGTGGAGGGGGGAGAGGAACCATCCCTAACACAAATCATGGACGTCATACAGGGCTGTCAGAGCAAGTTAATAACCCACTTTGACGAGCTAAAGGTAGAATTCTCTTTCATGAAGCATGACATGCATAAATTAAGAGAAAAGGCACAGATCACGGATCGCCGCCTTGATACATTGGAGGATGTAATCAGGCCATTAGACACTGCAGCACAAGTGACTAAGAAGACATTGTCTGAACATACTTTAAAGATGGCGGATATGGAAGACCGTATGCGAAGGAACAATATTAGGCTGGTGGGGTTCCCGGAAGGGGTGGAAGGGAGGCATCCTGAAGAATTCCTTGAGAAGTGGTTGCTGGAACATATGCCTTCAAATACCTTTACAAGTTTGTTTGCCATTGAAAGGGCACACCGCATTCCAGGACGGGCACCTCCAAAGGGAGCCCCCCCTAGATCAATGATTGCAAAAGTACTGCACTTCCGTGACCGGGAAAATATACTGCGGGGAGCCAGAACAGGCCCGGAGTTAACGATCGATGGATGCCGTGTATCAATATACCCTGACTTTTCAGCAACTACACAGAAGCAGAGGGCTTCCTTTCATTCCGTAAAGAAGAGATTAAGGGATCTTAGTCTGATATACAGCATGCTCTACCCTGCCAAATTAAGGGTGGTAGATAATGGGAAAGTATATTTCTTCAACAATCCTACGGAGGCCTCAGAGTGGTTGGATGCACGTGGTCGCCAACGAAATAGAGTCTCTCCTAACCGACCGTGAGTGAGTCCTGCGGAGACATCTCTAGATTGGAGACCCAAAGAAGAAATGTCAGCAGAACCTTGGTGTTTTTTTTGTGTGAAAAAAAAAGAAAGGGGGGGGGGTCTTAGGTTTTTTTTTTTTTTTTTTTTTTTTTCTTTTCTCTCCTTTTTTTCTGATTGTTTCCTTCAGACCAGCTTAAACTGATATTTAGGTCTCTCCTATTTTCTTAACATACATGCTGGAAACATGAGAGGGAAAGAAGTTTTTTTACCCCTGCATTGTACCCTCAGGAATGACATTTACAGCTGTGCTTGATATTACACAGATATGGAAGATGCATTGACATTGGCACGGATATACCAGTCTGCTGATCCTCCCATGGGACATATAATCAGGGGAACTGAACGTTTTTTTTTCCCTGTTTTGATTGGGAGGAGAGAAGGAAAGAAGAAAGGATTTTTTTAAGTTTTTTTTTTTTTTTTTTCTCTCTCCCTTTTTTTTTGCTATTACCTACTAATATGGTTTTGTAAAAATGAGGGGAGGGGGTGGGGAGATGTTCGGGTTTCTCCTGCCAAAGGGGAATAGGAAGGAGGAAATAAGGGGGGGGGGGGTTTGTATACATGCTGGGAGGAAGAGTAGGGGCATGTGCATAAGAAAATGGGAGGAAAGAGTTCTTTTTACCCCCTGCATTACTCTCTCAAGGTTGTCATTTAGTGTCATGCTTGATTTTGCACAATATGGTAGATACATCTCTACTGGCACGGATATACCAGTTTGCTGATTCTCCTATGGGACACATACTCTAGGGAACTGAATGTTTTTTTGTTTTAATTTTTTTTCCATACCTTCTGGTACTATTTTTGAGGGGAGGGAGGGAAGGGGAAGGGAAGAAAAAGGGGGAAAAAAAAGTTTTTTTACTGATATTGGGACTGTATATGTCAATTGCCAGCAATATATGCTAAGTCTGCAAGATGCTCTAGGCAATATATTTTTCTATTCGTAGACTTTGTTTACTGTTTTTGCCCTTTTTGTTCAATAGCAGGTGAAAGGTTCTTGAACAATACGGGTAGAACTGGCCGCCCTTTTGGCGACTGGTCTTATGTGACAGTTTTTGAGTCGCATCTCTGTTACCTATTTCTTTTCAGGTTATGGGAAAAAAGTGCCTGGCATGTTGGGGCTGGGTGCGGGGAGGGGGGCGGGGGCAGTTGGGATGTTATTTGGGACAAAGGGTCTATGTTAATGCACAGATGGGATTGTCTTTACTTGTGGTGTCTGCATTGGGTACTGCCCAAGATGTTCGGTGTAGGGGAATATGTGTGAGGGGAGAAGCCTGGAAGCCCGTTTTTACAGAGGACCATACACAGAGGTGGAGGGAACACCTCCACTCGACTCTCTTTTTTGCTTTTTCATATCTGCCATGGAGGTAAATTTACGGGTTGTGGCCTGGAATGTCAGAGGCCTAAATGCGAAGTTCAAGCGCTCCTTAGTGTTTGAGTATATAAAAAAATACAAACCTCACCTGATACTCCTACAGGAGACTCATCTGCAGGGCTCCAGGCTTCTCTCTTTAAAAAGGGCTCACATTGCTGGGGCATATCATTCCAGCTACTCCTCGTATGCGAGGGGAGTCTCTACTCTGGTCACCAAGGCCATGCCCATATCCATTCAAACAGTAAGAACAGATGTTAAAGGGCGATATGTGATACTTGTTTTGAAAGTGATGAACATGACATTGACATTTGTGAATCTCTATGTTCCTCCTCCCTTTGCGCTAACCCATCTGGATGATATGATGAAAGACACATATGAGGTAGCGGAGGGGAGGATCTTCATACTGGGGGACTTTAACTCGGTCTCTGATTCAGAGTTGGACAGGTTGGGGGGGATAGGTGGGGCTCCTGCCCCACTGGCGGGATGGATGTCTGCTCATGGCTTTAGAGATGTCTGGCGGTTTCACCATCCTGATACTAGGGAATACTCCTGTTACTCCGAAATGCACAAGACACTCTCCAGAATAGACACTATCCTAACGGAGGGGGAGGGCATGCCATTAGTTCAGAAGATGTCTTACCTGCCTAGGGCTCTCTCTGATCACTCCCCTATGCTGTTGGAGCTTAATCTGGGACCGAAGCCTGGGTTGCGACTCTGGCGGATGGAAGCTAGTTGGCTACAGGAAGAATATATAACAATTAAGTGCACAGAGGCCATCAAACATTATTGGGCTGATAATGCTGGTTCCGGGTCCTTTCTGCTTCAGTGGGAGGCCTTTAAGGCCACGTTGAGAGGGGTGTTCATGGCGGAAGTAAAGAGTTTTAAGAAGCAGCTGGCCTCCACACTACAGCATAGGGAAACAGAGGTCTCTCTAGCGGAGGCAGAATATATCAGGGATCCCACTGGAGAGAGGCTGTTGACATTGCGGATGGCAACACGGGAGTACAAGACAGCACTAACAGACCATACTACGAAGCTGAGCCTTGCTCAACGTCGGCGTTTGTTTGAATTTGGTGACAAGAATGGCAGGTTGCTGGCATACTTGGCAAGGCCGGAATACGTTCCGGTACATATTAAGTCGGTTTACAACGAGTGTAAGGTGGAGGTCTGTGATTCGGCGGATATTTTGAACACTTTTGTCCTTTTTTATAAGGAACTATACAAGTCTTGTGCTCCTGTGGGGTCAGAAACAGTGGAAACGTATATAGCGGACATCGATCTCCCTAAATTGGAGGTGGACGACAGCACTGCCTTGGAGGCCGGCATTACAGTAGAAGAGGTGGAGGAGGCGATCGCCTCCTTCCCCCCTAGAAAATCCCCTGGGTTGGATGGTTTCCCATCAGAGTGGTATCGCACCTATCGTTATGGATTAGCTCCCCGCTTGCTTAGAGTGTTTAATGCGGCTAGGAAGGGAGGTGTGTTGCCCCCTTCTATGAGGGAAGCCTTGGTAGTCCTGATACCTAAAGAGGGAAAAGATCCTCGGGAATGTGATTCTTACCGCCCGATCTCGCTGATGAATGTTGATACAAAGATATTGGCCAAAATAATTGCAAACAGATTGCAGTCAGTCATTCCTAAGTTGGTGGACGCAGACCAAACAGGATTTATTCAGGGTAGGTGCACTCAGATGAATATTAGGAGGCTTTTCTTGAATCTTCAGACGGTTCATGACAACTCCGGGACTAGAGTGGTGGCCTCTTTAGATACAAAGAAGGCCTTTGACTCGGTTGAGTGGCCGTATTTGTTTCAATTGATGAAGTCTTATGGTTTTGGCCCAGTGTTCATTTCATGGGTCCGGCTTTTGTATACGGACCCATTGATTAGAATACGGGTCAATGGTATTATATCAGAACCCTTTCCCATTTATCGGGGAACCAGGCAGGGGTGTCCACTTTCACCCCTACTGTTTGCCCTGGCCATTGAGCCCTTAGCGGTACAGCTGAGGTCTAGTTCACAATTGACTGGATTGAGGATTGGGGATTTTGAGGAGCGAGTGTCACTCTATGCAGATGACATGCTGCTATATCTCCAGGATCCAGGGCCCTCGCTCCTGGAGGCTTTCCGATTGATACAGAAGTTTGGAGATTACTCTGGATTCCGTATAAATTGGAAAAAATCTTCTCTTTTCCCTATAGATGAGGGGGTGACTGCTCCATTGGGATGCCCCATTCCATTATCTCCGTCTTTCAGATACCTGGGAATTGAGATTCAGCTCCCCATTTCCAAGTTCCTGGAGACCAATTTGTCACCAATTGTGGGGAAGTTTCGGGAAAAAGTTCAAAGGTGGCAGAATTTACCGATCACCTTGATGGGAAGGATAAATCTATTTAAGATGATCTTCCTGCCAAAGTTTCTATATATCCTCTCGAACTCCCCGGTCTTCGTGACATTGCGGGTCTTTAGGAATATTGACTCCATTATTGTAAGTTTCTTGTGGGGGTCTAAAGCTCCCAGGGTCTCTTTAAAGGTTTTGAAACTACCAGTTACATTAGGGGGACTTGCCCTTCCGGATCTGCGCTCTTATTTTATGGCCTCACAGCTCTCTTTCTTGCATTGGCGGTTGTTCCCGCAGACACCTAATGCCACTGCCTTGTTGGAGGCTGCAATTGCCACATCACAAGAGACCCTGCAGTATGTCTTATATAGGAGGGGGGTTCCAGGTAGGAAGATAGGCTCGGTGATGGCTTTACCGGGAAGGGTTTTTCACCTGTGCTCTCAGAGACGGGGTGATGAGCCCTTATGGCTGTCTCCTAACAGTCCTTTGTGGTACAATCGATCATTGGGGGAGTTTATGAAGCTCTCTGATGGCCCAGGGTCATGGGCAAAATACGGTATTAAATATCTACACCAAATTTGTAGTGATGGTCGTTTGTGCACGTTTACCCAGTTGCGTGAGCAATTTGGAGTGCCGAGGTCTTGGCTCTTCCGATATGCACAATTGAGGCACGCGGCACACACTCAGTTCGGAGGGTCTGAGATTCGTGTTCAGAATACAGACCTGGAAAGAGTACTGATTGACCCGGATGAGTCAAACAGGATTTCCAGATATTACGGGGCGGTGGGTCCGGGTCAGGTAGCTCTGACCTCCAAGGCCAGGGAGAGATGGGAGATGATTGTCCCGGAGTTGTCAGAGGAGCTGTGGCAGGAGGTACTGGACACTTTCTTGGTGTCTGTTATCTCCTCCACGGACAGAATGATTCAATATCGATATCTACACCAACAATACTATACACCGACCAGACTACATCGAATGCATAGGAGGGACTCTGCCATATGTCATAAATGTGGGAAGGAGGAGGGCACATTTGCACATATGGTGTGGGAATGTATGAAGGTGAGACCGTTATGGTCTCAGGTCACTGAATTTATATCAGACAAGTTTGCTTTACCGAATATTTGCTCTCCTATGCGGTGTTTACTTGGGATTTTTGATCAAGAAGAGATGAATACCCACACTAAATTGTTTCTAAGGATCCTGTATTTTGGTGTTAAAAAGCTCATAGCAAGGAGATGGATACATGAGGAACAATTGACGATAGGGATGTGGATTAATATAATAAATGCAGATTTAATGATGTATAAAATGACTTACGAGGCTAGAGGGGCTACCAAGAAGTTTAGGAAAGTGTGGTCTAGGTGGATAGACTCGGAAAATACTCTGGATGTGGAGAAGCCCTAGTATGTTCTAAGAATGACAGAGTTGGATCCTCGAGAGATGATAATAGACTGTTTTGATTCCCCTCACTAGATGGGCTAGATATTGGGTTTTTTTTTTTCTCTTTTCTGTTTCTTGTGAATGGGGGAAAGGTGCCGAAATGCAGACATCCCGGGGGAAGAAGGGGGGAGGGGGGGGGTGCTTTGTTCTGTTAAAAAAAAATGCACGTGTATACTATCATATGATAGAATTGATGATGGGAAAGGCATATGTTAAACCTGTAATATGACTGTTATATTTATGGAATTTCTATGCTAATGGAACATATGGAATATGTGTACTATGTATGCTATGTATACTTGTTGTGCAAAATAAAAAACTTTTTCAAAAAAAAAAAAAAAAGACGGCCCTGATGCATAGGCCTTCACCTGCATCCAGATTGGATGAGGCTGAGTAGAGTGAATTCTGGCTAGCTGGACCAACTGTGCCACATAATAATATTTTTGCCAGTCTGGAGTCCCCAACCTTCCTTTCCTTTTGGGAGTGAATAATGTACGCTTTTTCACCCTAGGCCTCTTATCCCCCCCAGATAAAGGATACAAGTCTTGTCTGAAATGCTAGCAACTAAGCGAACCGATGCCACTGGCAGCGCACAAAATAAATACAATATTTTTGGGAGGATATCCTTCCAAATCCTTTAATAAAACTATTTTAAATATGAATCTATCCCTTGAGAATGGTAAATTAAATGACAAAGTAATATCATTTACAAACAATACATATTAAACAATTTGTAAACTTTGGTTTGAAGAAAACCAGATTAGGAAATATTTGACACACTGCAAGCAGCTTTCTTGAACCTGTAGGACATCCTTCAACTCTAGTATATGAGTGCTGAATACACATCCTAAAGTAGACCTGAACTTATTGATTTATTAAAGGCAAAGACTGTGCACTTTGCAAGTGTAATTGCTCCAGAGCTTAGTAAACAAGGCAAAGCTTCTCTTTGTAAAGTATACCCAATCACATGCAAGGAACATAAAAAAAAACAGCATTTTTGCTTGCATATAATTGGATGATGAAGGTCAGCATCAGAGTTTCCCCTTATTTACTAATATCTAGAGCAACTGCACTTGCAAAGTCTATTTGCCTTTAGTAAATCAACCCCAATAAGTAAATATTTGCTTTTTTACAGGGTTAGCAGTACCCTGAAAATTCTACCTTGTGTGTTGAATAGATTTGCAAAATAGCAGTGCACCTCTTGACATGTGACTGTGCCTAGAGTGAAATTTGGTTATGTCACGTTTGTGCTGTTCATTGTTATGCTGAGGGCTTGCTGAAAGGTGTACCTGAAGACCCGCAGAGGCAGGATCTTCAAAATTTCAGAAATTTGCTGTCCCCTCAAAATAACTCAACACACAGCCATTAATGTCTAAACTGCTGGCAACAAAAGTGAGTACACCTCTAAGTCAAAAGGTCCAAATTGGGCCCAAAGTGTCAATATTTTGTGTGGCCACCATTATTTTCCAGCGCTGCCTTAACCCTCTTGGGCATGAAGTTCACCAGAGCTTCACAGGTTGCCACTGAAGTCCTCTTCCACTCCTCCATGACGACATCACAGAGCTGGTGGATGCTGGAGACCTTGCGCTCCTCCACCTTCCGTTTAAGGATGCCCCACAGATGCTCAATAGGGTTTAGGTCTAGAGACATGCTTGACCAGTCCATCACCTTTACCCTCAGCTTCTATAGCAAGGCAATGGTCATCTTGGAGGTTTGTTTGGGGTCATTATCGTGTTGGAATACTGCCCTGCGGCCCAGTCTCCGAAGGGAGGTGATCATGCTCTGCTTCAGTATGTCACAGTACATGTTGGCATTCATGGTTCCCTCAATGAACTGAAGCTCCCCAGTGCTGGCAGCACTCATGCAGCCCCAGACAATGACACTCCCACCACCATGCTTGACTGTAGGCAAGACACACTTGTCTTTGTACTCATCGCCTGGTTGCCGCCACACACGCTTGACACCATCTGAACCAAATAAGTTTATCTTGGTCTCATCAGACCACAGGACTTGTTTCCAGCAAACCATTTCCTTAGTCTGCTTGTGTTGCAAACTGTTTGTGGGCTTTCTTGTGCATCATCTTTAGAAGAGGCTTCCTTCTGGGACAACAGCCATGCAGACCAATTTGATGCAGTGTGCGGCGTATAGTCTGTGCAATGCTGGCAGCACTCATACGTCTATTTCCCAAGACAACCTCTGGATATGATGCTGAGCACGTGCACTCAACTTCTTAGGTTGACCATGGCGAGGCCTGTTCTGAGTGGAGCCTGTTCTGAATGGAGCCTGTTCTGTTAAACCGCTGTATGGTCTTGGCCACCGTGCTGCAGCTCAGTTTCAGAGTCTTTGCAATCTTCTTATAGCCTAGGCCATCTTTATGTAGAGCAACAATTCTTTTTTTCAAATCCTCAGAGTTTTTTGCCATGAGTTGCCATGTTGAACTTCCAGTGACCAGTATGAGAGAGTGAGAGCGATCACACCAAATTTAACACACCTGCTCCCTATTCACACCTGAAACCTTGTACCACTAACGAGTCACGTGACACCGGGGAGGGAAAATGGCTAATTGGGCCCAATTTGGACATTTTCACTTAAGGGTGTACTCACTTTTTTTTGCCAGCGGTTTAGACATTAATGGCTGTGTGTTGAGTTATTTTGAGGGGACAGCAAATTTTCACTGTTATACAAACTGTACACTCACTACTTTACATTGTAGCAAAGTGTAATTTCTTCAGTGATGTCACATGAAAAGAAATAATAAAATATTTACAGAAATGTTAGGGGTGTACTCACTTTTGTGAGATACTGTATTACTTGACCCAATACTATGCCTCAGTACAGAATGCTGTTGATTAAAGTAAATATATTGTTTTAAACAGGTATGAACCAAGAATTAAATAACACTCATATACGACACAAAAGGGCAATACTGGACCTTGCTGTAATGATTGAATGTAGCACTGGACGCTCCTCTCTGGCATACGTTGGTTATGGATGTTACTGTGGAATAGGAGGAAAAGGATCACCAAAGGACAAAGCAGATTGGTATATCCATTTACACATATCCTGTTGTTTCTGAACAATATGTCAAAGCTTTTGCTGGACAATGTTGGATATTAAGATGTGCATTTAAATGCAAGTTATTTAATGTATTCTGTATCTTTTTATATACATGCAGTGCTTTTATATTGCAATACACAAATGCAACATACTGTATTTTGGATGGAAATTTTATTTTTTTATGTAAATAATGAATAGCAGTGAGGGGTCAATCCACCCAAAGCAAGCAGCTACAGTATGTTTATGGTAGATAATAGCAATATGAATCAGCTAGCACTGTGTTTCATCTCTTGGTATCTGTCTGTGCCTCTAAACTGGAAGGAATTGGTTGAGAGTGCTGCTGGATCTAAAGAACAGTGGAAGTCCTGATGGTAGAGGATTGCAGGCTTTCCAAGTGTCGGTATGATAATTAGGCTGCTCCTGAACCACAATTACCCTTTATGCTTTGAAAAACCATGTGTGAAAACTTGGAATGCAGAGGAAAATAGGACACCAAGAAAAATGAATCGATGTAGTGAAATTGTCATCTTTTATTAAAAATTAGTAGCCAATGTGATTTAAGAGTTACAAATTCCTCCTTCTTCAGGGTTAGATGTGTACGACATAGCTGCATTATTTTTCTCAGTTCGTTTTTATGTTGCAATAATCTAAAGCCTGATTAAATCTTTAGTTTAACCCCCCTAGCGGTATTCCCGAGTCTGGCGCGGGGTGCATTTTCAATACCAAAAGCAGTATCCCCGAGCCAGACTCTGGATCGCATCGCAGGATCCAGGAAGAGTTTACTTACCTTGTCCCCTGGATCCTGCGATGTCTCCCTGCTGTGATCGGCGAGCCGCCTTGTCTCGCTCGATTCACAGTGCCGAGCTCCGTTCCCTGCGAGCGTTGCGACGCACGGGGACGGAGTTCGGCGGCAAATTCAAAAAGTGAAACACACAGTATAGATACAGTATACTGTAATCTTACAGATTATAGTACTGTATCAAATAATTACACATCCCCTTTGTCCCTAGTGGTCTGTCCAGTGTCCTGCATGCACTTTTATATTATAAATACTGTTCTTTCTGCCTGGAAACTGGAGATTGTCCATAGCAACCAAAACTGTCTCTTTACATCAAAAGTGGCTTTAGAGCAACTAGAAAACAGCGATAATAAATTAGAATCACTTGCAGAATTGAGTGATAGTGATTTGTGGGAAAATCCGTCATCAAACACTAAAAGTAACGAAAGCGACAATTCTGCAACTGAGCAAATTTCAGTGTTTTTGATTTGATTACATTATTGAATAATTTTTATTATATTATTTGTTATAATTATTTATAGTTATTTTTTATACTATAATTTTTTTATTTCGTTTTTCAAACTTTATCATACCCGGGCTGTCTACTAGACTCTGGTTTGGACAGATTTAAGTGAATTATTCCTAAGAATTACAGGCCTACAATATAAAACGCCAAATTTCTGTGCAAAATAATGGTACCGCTTTCAGCACCTAAAATCTGAAATAATATCGCCAGGGAGGTTAAATAAACTAAATAAATTGCAACAGTTTAACAAAAAAAAAATTGCAGGCGATTCAAAACAAAAAGGTGTGCAAAGTTTACAGTTGGCTTTAGAAAGCAGCAACATCCTGGGTTAAAAAGCCTCTCTCATGCCAGCAGGTATAAAGTGGGTCCCTTTTCTTTCTAAGGAAGCAGTTGTCTCATTGCAGAGGTATTAAAAGCCCTATACTGAGTTAGACCTTTATTATATAATAATGGATTATAGATTTACAGGTATATAGTGCCAACAGTTTGTGTGGCACCTTACAAAGGTGCCAGAGCACTTATAATACAATCCAATACAAGGGGATTAGGTTGGCCTTGTTCTTCGTAGAGCAGTAAGTGACTATATACACTAAATTACTAAAAGTATTGGGGTGCCTGCCTTTACACGCACATGAACTTTAATGGCGTCTTAGTCCGTAGGGTTCAATACTGAGTTGGCCTACCCTTTGCAGCTATAACAGCTTCAACTCTTCTGGGAAGGCTGTCCAAGGTCTAGGAGTGTGTCAATGGGAATGTTTGACCATTCTTCCTGAAGTACATTTGTGAGGTCAGGCACTGATGTTGGATGAGAAGGCCTGGCTCGCAGTCTCCGCTCTAATTCATCCCAAAGGTGTTCTGTCAGGTTGAGGTCAGGACTCTGTGCAAGCCAGCCAAGTTCCTCCACCCCAGACTCGCTCATCCATGTCTTTATGGGTCTTGCTTTGTGCACTGGTTCAAATCAGTTATTGAAGGCGGGATTATAGTGTGGGGTTGTTTTTCGGGGGTTGGGCTTGACCCCTTAGTTCCAGTGAAGAGAACGCTTAAGGCGTCAGCATACCAAGAAATTTTGGAGAATTTCATGCTCCCAACTTGCAACTTGGAGGGAACAGTTTGGGGATGGCCCCTTCCTGTTTCAACATGACTGTGCCCCAGTGCACAAAGCAAGGTCCACAAAGACATGGAAGAGCAAGTTTGGATTAAAAGGAACTTGATTGGCATGACCTCCTGACCTCAACCCGATATAATACCTTTGGGATGAATTAGAGCGGAGACTGTAAGCCAGGTCTTCTCGTCCAACATCAGTGTCTGACCTCACAATTGCGCTTCTGGAAGAATGGTCAAACAGTCCCATAGACATACTTCCAAACCTGACTGCTTGAAAAATAGGATTTTTGACTTACCATAAAATTTGTTTCTCTGAGTTCATTGACAGACACAGCGCTCAATTATTCAGAACCATAGGGTTATATCGCCCCCTACAGGTGTAGGATATAAAAAAGACATGGCTACGCCTATAGGTAGTCCTAGGTGATATACACCCCCCTCTCTGCTATAGGCCTTCAGTTTAATAACAAGCAGTGTCAGAAACATCCAAACTCCTTAGAAGGGTGGGTGCTGTGTCTGTCAATGAACTCAGAGAAATGGGTTTTATGGTAAGTCAAAAATCCTATCTTCTCATTCGTTCATTGACAGACACAGCGCTCCATTATTCAGAACCATAGGGACATCCCAAAAGCAATGCCAAACATGAGGGGTGGGACAACAAAAATCCCAGGGCTAACACAAGAGCCATCCAGGTAACAGGAGCTCAACACAGAAACAAACTTGAGCCCAACCTGAATAATACTCCTTCAAGAGGGAATAGACCCTCTAAACAGCAGCCTGCAACACCTTGCGGCCAAAATAAGCTTTCCCAGATGCCAGCACATCCACGTTGTAGAATTTTGTGAAAGTGTACACCGACGACCAAGTGGCCGCCTTGCAAACCAGTGCAGCTGACGCCTGATGATGGAAGGCCCAAGAAGCAACAAGCAGCCAATTAGAATGCGCCGTAACAGGGAAAGGAGGAACCCAACGCCTGACAGAATAGACCACAGTAAGTTTGATCTCCGAAACGGCCCTGTGACTGCCAAATACACCCAAATCGCCTAAACACATCCAGGGCATGTAAGGTAAACCCCTTAGGACATTTTGACCTTGGACACAGGGAAGGCAATACAACATCCTTAGTCAAAGGGAATCAGAGGAGGAAACCACGGACAAGGGCGAAGAACCACTTCATCTTTGTGGATCACCAGGTAAGAAGTATGACATGGTAAAGCCTACAGTTCCGACACTCTGCGAACAGAGGTGATAGCAACCAAAAAAGGAACCTTCTGGGACAGAGCAAGCAGAGGAACCTCCCGAATATTTCCAATGGGAGGCTCCTCTAGAACCAAACGCACCAAGAGTAGATCCCACGGCGGTAGAAGCAACCGCACCGGTGGAGGCAGATGTCGAACCCCTTGATTAATAGCAAGCGCCTCACACCAGGATATGTATGCTATCCATGTCCGGTGGTAAATCTTCCCAGCCTCCTAGCCTTCAGCAGCGTCGTAACTTCAGCACCTGGCTCATAACAGCCAGGCCTTCAAAAAACAGCGACTGAAACAGGATGGAAGATTGGCTCTTGGGACAGTAGAACCCCCTTGAGAGTGTCAGGGCTGGGCTCAGCCCTTCCTTCTCTGAGCTGGCCGCTCAGATGTCGGCTAATTGCCAGCTCCTTTCTATCCACAGTGGCGCAGCTGTTGAAGATCTGCTCGTCAGTCCTGGCTACTTAAAGCCGTCCAGCTCACTTCATCTCTGCCTTTGTCTTTGGTCACATCTCAGAGACTTCTCCTGTGTTCCTGTTGAAGACTTGCTCGGCTGACATCCCTTCTGGCTCCTGATCCTGCTTGCTGTACTACTACATTGATCTCTGGCTCTCTGACATTGGCATTGGCTGACTACCCAATCTGGTTACTGAACTCTGGCTATGTATTGACTACACTTACTCTGTTTACCTTTTTATTATTAATTAACAAGTGTGATAAACTGTACTTCTGTCTCGGTCTGATTCATGGTTTCTGACATAGAGGCAGTTGCTAAGGAACGTCAGGGACCAAACGCACCAGTTCGGCGTACCAAGACCGACAAGACCATCTGGGCACACTAGCATGATGGGAATCCCGATTGTGCGCAAAAGCCGCGGCAGAATCTTGAGAGGAGGAGAGGCGTAGATCCAACTATACCGGCCCCACAGGGCCACCAGAGCATCTGCAGTGTCCACCAGAGGAGCCTGTGACCTTGCCAGAAACCAAAGTACCGTTCCGTTAAGCTGGAATGCCAACAGGTCTACCTCGGGAGTGCCCCATCGGAGACATATCCGATGAAACATGTTCTGGTGAAGGGGCCACCCCGTGCACCAACACTAGCCGACTGAGGCAACCGCCTGTCATTTTTCCACTCCTAGAATGCATACGGCAGAGAAGGCCGTAACAAGGCGTTCTGTACACCGGAGGATGCTGGCTACTGTCAGGGCTGCCAACACACTCTTCGTTCCACCCTGGTGATTGACAGACCACTGCCGTGGCATCGTCCGACATATCCGATGAAACAAGTCCTGGTGAAGGGGCAACCCCGTGCACCAACACTAGCCGACTGAGGCAACCACCTGCCATTTTTCCACTCCTAGAATGCATACGGCGGAGAGGGCCGTAACAAGGCGTTCTGTACACCGGAGGATGCTGACTACTGTCAGGGCTGCCAACACACTCTTCGTTCCACTCTGGTGATTGACAGACCACTGCCGTGGCATCGTCCGACTGGATCCGTACCCAGAGCCCCCGAAGTTGACCTCCATGATCCATACATAGCCTGATCGCTCGAAGTTCCAGGATATCGATCGGCAGTCCGGATTCCTCCAGTGTCCAATGACCATGAGCAGAACCCAGTCCCAGGACACCTCCCCATCCAGACAGACTGGCAATGGTGGTGACCACTGTCCAATACAAGGGGAGAAAGCATGTGCCCTGCCGAAATCCCGGAGAGCGAAGCCACCAGACCAGGGACCCCCAGTTTTCTGGCTCACGTGAATCTGACAGCCCAGAGACCTCGGGCACTTTACACCAGGATCTCACTTGAAAGGAGCTTTTATGGAACCGCCTTAAAGGTAGATACCATCAGGCCCAACACCCACCTGCAGGACCTCAGGGAGGCCCACCTGCAAGACAACAGTAGTTGAAATGCAGCATGCAACTTCTGGAGTTTGTCCAGAGGAAGAAACACTCTGGCCAGAGATGAAACCAGAGTCAGGCCCAGATAATCCAATTTTCTGGAAGGAGCCAGAGCAGACTTCAGGTAGTATAGAAGCCAACTTAAAACTGAGATCTGTATAGCGAGCTACGTCACCCCTCAGGGTAGCCGAGGACTCTGCTTGCAGAAAAAGATTGTCCCAGCAGCCCAGGATTGCAATCCCCCGCTGACTTAACCATGCCAGAACTCGGGCCAACACCTTTGTGAGTATGCGAGGGTTGAAGGCGAGACCAGAAGTCAACACCGCGAGCTGAAAATGCTCTTTTCCCCACAGTAAAATGGAGGAAGTGTTGGTGTTGGGCACATATTGGAGAGCATAATCAGCATCCGTGATGTGGACAGAAGCCCGAAGGTGCTCATGATGAAGGGACGCCACCACTGTGCGGATGGACTCCATTCTGATCTTCTGTACCCACCCGAACCGGGACAAGCACACCCTGAAGCAACGGGGCTTGCACAGCCCCAAAGAACTGCCAACAGTTCAGTGACAGACGCCAATTGGGAGGAAAAAACCCTTTTCGGGGTTCAAGGCCAGAACAGTAGGACATAGGGTGAAGGTTCCTTGTCCGTTGATCTAGGGAGCCCCGCTCTCGGCTCGCCAGACCAGGTCCATTGCGTGCCGAGAAGAAGGACATCTGCTACGAGGCCCTTTTCCCCATTTCAGACTGTGGAAGACATGTACACTTCCCTCCTGTGAGACTCGTAACAATGTCATCCAGGGTAGCCACAAACAGACATTGCCTTGAAATGGTAACCCAGTCAGAGCTTTTTTAGAAGCCCAGTCCGCAGACCAACACTTAAGCCCCAATACATGTCTAAGCACCACTGCAGAAACAGAGCTTAGCAACGAAGGGAACTGCGTCCAAGAGGCATCGCATACAAACTGCAGCCCCCAGACCAACTGGTCCGCCAACTCAGCGAAAGCAGAGGCAATCTGCTCCCCCTCCAGGTATGTCAGCCGGATTCTTAAAAGCCGGAGACTCATCTACCAGAATCATGGTCGCCTTGCGCAACCTAGAGACAGGGGGATCCACTACTGGTGGACCAGTCCACTCTTTAAGGAGGGACCACACAAGGGGTACCTCACAGCGAAGCGTCCTTAGAACCACAAAGGGACGCTTTGGACACTCACAGTCTATAGGAACAAATATTCCAAATTAGGAGGGAGAAGGGAATGCTTTTGCCGTGCGAGACAGTTTATAGGTGCCAAGGGGACCAGTACCTCCACCGCAGCCACAGCTGCATCCTCCCTCTTTAAAGTTTCCCTCACAGATGTAATAAGGGAGACAACCTGCACCTTCTTGTGCACCACTGCAGTTGTGGAGGAACAACCTCACTAACTGACAGGACAGGGAGTGTGGCCACCAACCCTGTAAGGTGGGATACATCCACGACGGCAGAGCCAGACATAGGATCAGTCGAGACCAATGAGGCAGGGGAGGGCGCCATTTACTAGCCTATATGCCTAAGCGCCACCTGTGAAAACACAAAGAACAAAGGGGGGCCGCCGACTGAGACCTCCGTCACCTTAGGCCCCGCACAGGGACGTCACTGAGGTCCCACACGGGGGACATCGCCCGAGGCCCCTTACAGGGGGCGCTGACCAAGGCTTCTCACAAAGGGCACCGGCTGAGACCCCGCACAGGGGGCACTTAGTGAAACCCCTCACAGGGGGCACTGGCTGAGACCCCACACAGGGGGCGCCTACAGAGGGCCCACTTAAACAACCCCCCAAAAAGGGGGTCGCCCTCACAGCCCCGTCCCTCTGGAAGAAGGCGTCCGGCATGGCCGTGCAGACTAGCAGGCCGTGGCCTAGTAGGCCGCGGCCTAAATTTTCGGCCACCTGCCGCAAGTGCACAGGCCCGCGGGGGGACCGGACCAGGCTAGAGCCGAGGAATTAGGGCGGATGCCCGCAACGGAAAGCGGTGACCTCCGCCGCCCGCCTATCGCCGGTCAGTAGGCCACAAAAGCCATGGCCTGAATTTTCGACCACCCGCCCCTAGTGCTCAGTAGGCAGCAAAGCCGCAGCCTAAATTAGTGGAGGGCCGCTGCAAGGGGCGCGAATCTGCGGATGCCTGGTCACCCACCCATCAGGTGCCAAGGTGTACCCCCCATAGTGACAACCCTGGAGGGGGAGTGGACAGTGTCTGAAGCACCTAAGCCAGAGGCCTGGTCCTCACCCGGAGAAGGGAGGGATGTGGAGGAGAGCCCCAGAGGGACCGACCACCCCAGGGAGTACCCGCGCCCCACACCACTCCAGGGAAGGAAAGGAGGGGGCCCCTTACTTAGCGCTCCAGCGAGTGCGCGGGTAATGCTCCCAGACAGATCCCCCTCGCCACCGTAGTGGGGGGGCTGTTGGCCATGAGGAATGCAGTGACCAGGCCGAGACCTGGTTGTATGCGACCTCGCGAGACGTTTAACAAGCATGGCCAGCCCCCGTCCAGTGGGGCTATGTCGTGGCCGACCTAGTGCGTAGCTGCGGTCTGCACGCGCTTGCTGGCCAGACTGGGGAGACCACTGGATCTTAATGTTCAATCCGTCACCCAGTCCAGCAGTTGATTGTGGATCTCACAGCAAAAAATCCATGAGAAAAAAAAGTAGTTTAAAAAGCAAAAACAAAAAATTGCCAGGATCAGAGATTATATAACAAGTATAGGCACGCAAAACAAGTCAGACATCATAAACATTCTGATACAAATCTGCTAAAAAAAAAAAAAAAAAGGGGAAGTAATGATAAAAATAGAGTCTGGTCAGTCTATAAAAATATCGGCTAAAAGAGTCTATTTAGGAATGGTGACAATGGGAAAAAAGTATCCAAAAAATGCAAACAGGGCTGCCATCACGATAAGGGTAGAAATCAATTCTTCATCTGCAACAAAACACAAGTAGAGAGACGCCTCTGAGTGCAGTATTTTAGAAATAACGCTTTTAATAATAGATGTAGATCAACTCACATTTTATAGGAATAAACAGGCATGGTATTAATAATACAGTGACGCATCCCCGAGTCCTAAGCAGTGTGGATTCCTTGCTGACAACTGTGAGATCTTCCGGCAGATGGAGGACGCCGTCTCCGGAGAGCGTCCTCAGAGCGAGGCGTGGAATGCACAGGACAGTCCGCAGCAAGCTGTCCTGTGCATTCCATGCCTCGCTCTGAGGACGCTCTCTGGAGCCAGCGTCCTCCATCTGCCCGAAGATCTCACAGTTGTCAGCAAGAATCCACACTGCTTAGGACTCGGGGATGCGTCACTGTATTATTAATACCATGCCTGTTTATTCCTATAAAATGTGAGTTGATCTACATCTATTATTAAAAGCGTTATTTCTAAAATACTGCACTCAGAGGCGCCTCTCTACTTGTGTTTTGTTTCCAGAACCAGAGATCCCTTACTCCTGACTAGGCAGAAAAAAAAACTTAAGGCCTATAGCAGAGAGGGGGTGTATATCACCTAGGACTACCCATAGGCGTAGCCAAGTCTTTTTTCTGCCTAGTTTCCTACTTCTGTAGGGGGCGATATAACCCTATGTTTCTGAATAATGAAATGCTGTGTCTGTCAATGAATGAATGAGAAATTAGAATTTTAAACATTGGTAGTTACATATTCTCTCATTTTTACTTTACGTTTCCAAACAACTTTTACATAAAATGCAAAATGTGTAATTGGGAAAAATGCCAACACACAAATTATTCTTGAACAATGTTCATTCTGTCTGCCAGGTGCTGCCATAAACATGACTGTTGTTATGGAATTGCAGAGCAACATGGATGTTTGCCTAAGTCCAATATTTATGAGTGGAGCTGTATTGATGACAAATATATCCAATGTGGTAACTATACTGCATAATTTATAGATACTTTAATTAATGTGGTGTTTCTTTATTAGATTTTTTGTGTACTATTCAAAGATCTCAGTATTAGGTTGAATACACTTTTATGGACCTTAGCATGACCATGTTTTGTGTCACATTTGGCACTCATATTTACCAATTATTAGGGCTTATTCACACTGTGTGTGGTGTCAGACATTTTACTGCATTGTAAGACGTCTGTCACTGCAAGGACCCACAGGAAACAATTGTTTCCTATGTGTCCCATTAACATTGCAACACTGCCTAGAGCTGCGCTGCAGTATGGTGCATTTTATCATAGCGCACAGTGCCAAATTGCATGGCACTGTACAGCAGTGCAGCGCATCACGCTGCTATATGTTGCTATGAATCAAGTATGCATTTTGTACAATTCACATTCACAAAGTTTGTACAAAAAAAAATAAAAGGGAGCCATGTGATATGCTGAATCACACACCTGTGTCCAGTGTGAATTCACCCTTATGCATTACACCAGTCATTTCTAACCAGGGTTCGGTGGAACCCAAAAAATCATGTAGAGGTTTCTGGGGGTTCCTTGAGCTGTGGTTGGTTGAGTTCCCATTTTATGATGGCTACAGAGTTTTGGGGCCAATATCACTTGAAAGAATCAGCAGCATGGCACAAATTATCTTTTTAGCTGTCTTTAAAGTGGAGTTCCACCCAAAAGTGGAACTTCCACTCATCGGATTCCTCCCCCCCTCCGTTGTCACAGTTGGCACCTTTAAGGGGGGAGGGGGGTGCAGATACCTGTATATTACAGGTATCTGTACCCACTTCCGGCATAGATAGCCGCAGAATCTGCGGTTATTTACGCCACTTCCTGTTCCCCCCCCCCGCTGTCTGCTGGGAAACACACGGGTCCCAGAGACAGCAGGGACCAGCCGTATTGCGCTGCGCGACTCGCGCATGCGCAGTAGGGAACCGGGAAGTGAAGCCGCACGGCTTCACTTCCTGATTCCCTTACCGAAGATGGAGGCGGCAGCACCCGAGGACCGAGAGACGGTTCGGCCTCAGGTGCTGACATCGCGGGTGCCCTGGACAGGTAAGTGTCCATGTTTTAAAAGTCAGCAGCTGCAGTATTTGTAGCTGCTGACTTTAAAAAAAAAAAATTTCGGCGGAGCTCCGCTTTAAGGGTGGCATTCTTCCCGCTGACCACCAATGTAAGTTTAATTTTTGCATTGCTACCCAATGAATTGTTTTTATTAGGGTTTCCCCTAGACCTTATACTTATTTCAAAGGTTCCTCTGCGGTAAAAAGGTTGAGAAATTCTGCTCTACACTCTGAGTCAGCTTTTATCCAAAACTAAATATACTTCAGTGTGGAGCATCTTGAAGGAAACTTGGAAATCTTTTTGAGGTATCAGATTCATAGCCCAGATGAAGTATAGGACATTTTTTTAAATCCCTTTTATAGTCCTGTACCCTCACGTGTCATTAATTAGGCCCTGTTCTCACCTGAGCAATTTTCTGCTGAAGCTTGTAGCTCTAATACGCTCAACAAACAAAATCCTATTCATTTGGGCCTTGCTCACATCTGAAAATTTTGTCATTTGTAGCAAAATGCATGTCGCTCAAAAAAAGTACATGAGCTTCTTTTAGGCAGACTAAAATAATGCACATGTAAAATGCATGCAATAGGTTTTCTCTATAATATGCGTGTAAAACTCTCAAAAAAAATGCCTGAAAATCACTCTGCTCAAGTGTGAATGAGGCTTTACTGATCTTTGTTGGAAAAAAAAATAAAATACCTTTTCTCTTAGTGAAAATGCAGCTTCCTGCCCTCAGTGCTCTGTGCTGGCATAGTTGAGTAATGGTCACGCTCCTCATTACAAGTGTCCTCACACAAACATGTATTACAGAAGAAGAGAGGGTGTGTGTGAGAATGAGTGCTGATTAATGAGAGCACTGGGTCTAACTCTGGTGCCTGTTGACCTGCACAGTCATATCTAGACACTCTGGACCATTGTTGTAGCAGAAAATAAAGGTAAGACTATGAAAAAAGGTGGTTAGTACAATGCCCAACACCAGTTGGTCTTTAAAAAGTAATAATATATTAATATATATATCAATAATATATTGCAGTTTACCTGTCCTCAGATGTGATTGCTGAATTTGTTTTCAGCAAGTACAGAAAATACCTGTTGATCATGTCAGTGAACTAAAAGGAAAGCAAGCTATCTTCAATAAAATACCAATTCTCACCCCCGTGGAATAGAAATGGAGTGGAAGAAATGTTTGTATTCCAAAATCAGAAGAAGAACAGCCATGCGTGACAACCACAGCTCTTTTTATAGATACAGGGGAGAAGTGAGTGTAGCCACTAGGAGAAGAAAGTGTGTTATTCACAGGATTACCAAATGAAAATACATGAACTAAAGATAAAAAAAGAAATCAAATGTAGCTAACATATCTAAGGATTAGCAGGCTGCAACCAGGGCCGGACTGGCCTACCGGGATACAGGGAAGTTTCCCGGTAGGCTGTCTGCACCTAGTACCCCTGGGGCCGCTTTTGGCTCTGAGCTTGGCTGGCTGACTGGGTCAGCAAAATACAGAGCAGCAGCCGCCGCCGCACTACACTATGGCTGTGTGTGCCGCCTCCTCCGATCCGGCGCACCGCCCACAGAACTAAAGAGTGATATGCCTCTGTGTGCCTGAGGGGAGGAGCAGGAGAACGCCGTGCTGCTCGAGTTTCCCTTTGTGACTGATCCCGTGCGGCGCCAGCACCGCCCACTAATCTGCACGAGGAGAATAGGAGAAGTGAACAGCCCGTGCAGCTGCAGCACAGGAATTAAGGTACAAAAAGAACTCTCACTCTCTCTCTCTCTCTCTCTCTTTCTCTCTCTCCTTCTCCCTCTCTCTCTTTCTCTCTCTCTCTCCTTCTCTCTCTCTCTCCTTCTCTCTCTCTCTCTCTCTCTCTCTCTCTCTCTCTCTCTCTCTCTCCCCTCTCCCCCCTCTCCTCCCTCTCTCCCCCTCTCCCTCCCTCCTGCCAATGTACCCATCAAACGCAGCCACTGTACCCATAAATTGCCACCACTGTGCCAAACGCAGCCACTGTACCCATAAATTGCCGCCACTGTGCCCATTAAACGCAGCCACTGTGCCAATAAATTACCGCCACTGTGCCATCAAACGCAGCCACTGTGCCATCAAGTGCAGCCACTGTACCCATAAATTGCCGCCACTGTGCCCATTAAACGCAGCCACTGTGCCATCAAGCGCAGCCACTGTACCCATTAAACGCAGCCACTGTGCCATCAAACGCAGCCACTGTGCCATCAAACACAGCCACTGTGCCATCAAACGCAGCCACTGTGCCATCAAACGCAGCCACTGTGCCAAATGCAGCCACTGTACCCATAAATTGCCGCCACTGTGCCCATCAAACGCAGCCACTGTACCCATAAATTGCCGCCACTGTGCCCATTAAACGCAGCCACTGTGCCAATAAATTACCGCCACTGTGCCATCAAACGCAGCCACTGTGCCATCAAGTGCAGCCACTGTACCCATAAATTGCCGCCACTGTGCCCATTAAACGCAGCCACTGTACCCATTAAACGCAGCCACTGTGCCATCAAACGCAGCCACTGTGCCATCAAACGCAGCCACTGTACCCATAAATTGCTGCCACTGTGTCATTAAACGCAGCCACTGTGCCCATAAATTACCGCCACTGTACCATCAAATGCAGCCACTGTACCCATCAATTGCAGCCACTGTGCCCATTAAACGCAGCCACTGTGCCATCAAGCGCAGCCACTGTACCCATCAATTGCCACCACTGTGCCCATTAAACACAGCCACTGTGCCCATAAAACACAGCCACTGTGCCCAAAAAACACAGCCACTGTGCCCATCAAACACAGCCACTGTGCCATCAAACGCAGCATGGTTTTCCATTTTATGAACAAGAAAATAATGACGTTATGCTGTTGGGCTGGTATAATAATGCTATGGGGCTGGTATGACATTTTTTCCAGGGCTGGTGTTCATTCCCAGTCCGGCCCTGGCTGCAACATGTGGCATTTTTGTTTTGGGGTTCAGATAAGCTTTAAATTCAACACAGAAAAAGCTGCATTTTCACAAAAGTATAACACCTTAGGTATTTTATTACAGTTTACTTTTTGCTTCCTAAGAAAATATAGCTTTCAACAGGTAAATTGCCATTTTATGCTTAGAAATAGCGATCTCACATTTAGGTAACATTTATCTTTGTAAAGTGAACAATTTTAGGAAAAAATTAGCATGAGATAAGGCTCCATGCACACTGGAGCTCAAAAACGGCCGTTTTGAACGTTGGATTGCTGGCAGGAAAACACTGCTGTAAAAACAAGATTTTATCAGCGTTTTGCATTGCCGTCAACGCACGTTTAGCAGCGCTAGCTTTCAGCTGCGTTTCTCTGCCTCTATTCAAAATCAGTGGTTCCCAATGATTTGAATAGAAGTCGCACCGCAAGTCGGATCATCATGATCCGACTTGCGGTGTGACTGGTGTGCTGGGGATGAACCAAAAAGCGAAAAAAAAATTGCCATGGGGTTCCCCCTCAGACGATACCAGGCCCTTCGGTCTGGTATGAATTTTAAGGGGAACCCCCCAAAATCCATCCGAGCATGCAGACCAGTTGGTCAGGAAAGGGGGTGGGGACGAGCGAGTGCCCCCCCCCTCCTGAACCATACCAGGCCACATGCCCTCAACATGGGGGTAGGTGCTTTGGGGCAGGGAGGCCCTGCGCCCCCCACCCCAAAACACCTTGTCCCCATGTTGATGAGGACAAGGGCCTCTTCCCGACAACCCTGGCCATTGGTTGTCGGGGTCTGCGGGCGGGGGGCTTATCGGAATCTAGGAGCCCCCTTTAATAAGGGGGCCCGCAGATCCCGGCCCCCCACCCTATGTGAATGAGTATGGGGTACATCGTACCCCTACCCATTCACCTGGGGGGAAAAAAGTGTCAATAAAAAAAAAAAACACACTAGACAGGTTTTTAAAGCAATTTATTAGGCAGCTCCGGGGGTCTCTTCCAACTTTGGGAGTCTTTTTCGACTTCTCCACGCTCTCCAGCCTCTTCTCTAGCTCTCGGGCCTCTTCTCCCGGTCTTCGGTTCTTCTGCTGGGCTCCTCCGCTATCTTCTGCTCTTTTGCTAGCGGTTGCCCGGTCTTCTCCGTCGTCTTCTTCCCGGGCATGATAGGGTGGTGACGTCATAAGGGGGCGGGGTCACCCGTTGACAACACCCCATGCCTATATAAGTTGTTGCGCACCGCGCACACGGCATTACAGCGAGAGAGAGCGTTGTGTCAACATTGGAAGAAGATCGATGGGATGATGATCTCACTTGTGGTGCGACTTCTATTCAAATCAATGGGCTCCCATAGGGAACCATTGATTTTTAATAGAGTCAGAGAAACGCCTAATGAGACTTAACGCTCTTTTTACAGCGTTAACCCTCGTTTAACACCTTTTACCAGCATCTGGCGTTTCCAGGACTGCTCCAGAACGCAATTTTATGGCGTTCAGAAAACAGCCCATAAACTCCACTGCTGATAAACGTCCAAAAACGTCCATGTGTGCATGGACACATAGGATAACATAGAGTGGAGTTAATGGGCTTTTTAAAAAAACGCCCAAACTCCAAAAAACAGCAGTTTTTGAGCTCCAGTGTGCATGGAGCCTAACACGAAAGAGTTAATGTAACTCCTAAATATTGTTGAATTAAATCTAAAATGGGAACAGGCCTAGGAAGAGTTACAAGGAGCAGGGAAGTGGGTTCATTTTAAACCCTATAATACAGCAGGTATATGTAATGTTAGTAATTTTGTCTAAAGCAGAGCATGTTACAAGTGGGCTGTTTATGGAAAATATTTCTGTACGGTCAATTCAAAGTGGTATTTTCTGACCACACAAAGTATACATGTAGCAATTACAGTCATTTTTGCTGCAAAACGTGCATTATGTGGCTTTATCCGGACATCCAAAGCTCTTCATATTTTTCTAATTTAAACACTAGAAATCTCAAAATATATAACAGTTATATATAGGGAGGAAGTGGTTTGACAGTTTATGTGGCACTGGACATCAGGTGTCCACTAAATAAGGTTTTAGTATTTCTGGAAAGTAATTTTAAGTGAACCATTCAAATATTTTAGATTTTTAAAAATCATGCCTCAGAACAGATACCACTAGTTGCATAGCATTATCCATGTCTGCCAGAAAATCCTCCTTTATGTACTTCTTAATAATAGTTTTACTTTGAAAATGTTAAGAGTTCACATGCAGCTGTAACTAAATATCACCTTAACAAACCTGATTATACTTATTGTAAATCACAAAAGATGCAGTGCTCAATATGGTAACTAAAGACTTTAAGATGTATTATAAACCTCTTATAATCACTCCATCAAGTCACATGTTTAACCACTAGCCGACCAGCCGCCATCGTTATATGGTGGCAGGTTGGCTCTCCTGTGCAAATCGCTGTAGCTGTACGTCGGCGCCCGGCTCTCGCTACCGCTGCATGAGCGTGCCCGCAGGGTCGGGCGGACTCGATGTCCGCCTCCGACCTGCGATCGCCTAGTACAGAGGCAGAATGGGGATCTTGTAAACAAGGCGGATCCCCATTCTGACAGGAGACATGACAGATCTACTGTTCCCAGTGATCGGGAATAGTGATCTCTGTCATCCCCCCTACACTTAGAACACACCCAGGAAACACAGTTAACCCCTACCCTGCCAGTGTCATTTTTACATTAATCACTGCATTTTTATAGCACTGATCAATGTAATAATGTCACCGTTCCCCAAAAATGTCATTGGGGGTCAGATTTGTCTGCCGCAATGTCGCAGTCCCGCTACAAATCGCAGCTCTCCGCCATTACAAGTAAAAACAGTAAAATAAAAAATAAAAGTCCCATAATCTATCCCATAGTTTGTAGACGTAGCAAGTTTTGCACAAACCAATCAATATACGCCTATTGCGTTTTTTTTTTACCAAAAAATATGTAGACAAATATATATCCGCCTAAACTAAAGAATACATTTATTTTTTATTTATTTTTTGGATATGTATTATAGCAAAAAGTTAAAAAAAACTATTTTCTAAATTATCACTCTGTTTATAGCGCAAAATATAAAAACCGCAGAGGTGATCAAATACCACCAAAAGAAAGCTCTATTTGTGGGAATAAAAGGACGTCAATTTTGTTTGGGTACAGCGTCTTACGACCCAGAAATTGTCAGTTAAAGCGACGCAGTGCCGTATCGCAAAAATTGGCCTGGTCATTAAGGGGGCAAATCCTTCTGGGTCTGAAGTGGTTAATGCCCGGAAGTTTTTCATTTTGGACTGCACTGTGGACTATATATATTGTTTTTTGTCTTTTAATATGTTGTTTTTGACATACTATTAAGTTTTATAATACTTCTTATAGTATATATAGTTACTACCATATTGAGCACTGCACATATTATAAATGAAATAGTTTTACTTTGCTGCCGGGGTCTGACTTGGGGAAAACTGCTAACTTCCTTTTTCAGTAAGGCCACTTTCACACTGAGGCGCTGGCCGTGTTGACGGTAAAGTGGCGCTAGTTTTAGCGGTACTTTACTGTTGTTTTAGCTGCGTTTTTCCGCTGCAAGCCCCCCGCTAGCGTCCGAAAAAGGGTTAAAAGCCCCGCTGCCGAAGCGCTTCGCCAGCGCTGCCCATTGATTTCAATGGCAGGGCGGTTTAGGGTCGGTGTATACATCGCTCCCGCACCGCCCCAAAGATGCTGCTTGCAGGACTTATTTTCCCGTCCCGCAAGCGCACCGCCCCAGTGTGAAAGCACTCAGGCTTTCACACTGGGGCTGAAGAAGAGGCAGTTTACAGGCGCTATTTTTAGCTCAAAAATGCCTCTAAAACGCCTTATGCCGCGTACACACGGTCGGACTTTTCGTCTACAACGACGGACTAAAGCTGGCTGACAATCCGATCGTGTGTGGGCTTCCCCGGACTTTTAGCGGACTTTCAGCGGACTTTTCCAGCCGCAAATCTGACGGACTTTAGATTTGAAACATGCTTCAAATCTTTACGTCGTAACTACGCCGGACCCAGAAATCCGCTCGTCTGTGTGCTAGTCCGACGGGCAAAAACCCACGCTAGGGCAGCTATTGGCTACTGGCTATCAACTTCCTTATTTTAGTCCGGTGTACGTCATCACGTACGAATCCGTCAGACTTTTGTGTGATCGTATGTAGGCAAGTCCGTTCGTAAGAAAGTCTGGCGCAAGTCCGCCAAAAGTCCGCCAAAAGTCAGTCGAAAGTCTGTAGGACAGGCTGTCGGACTTTTGTAGCCGAAAAGTCCGACCGTGTGTAAAAGTACCCTAATGCCGCGTACACACGAGCGGACTTTACGGCGGACTTTGCCCGGCGGACTGGATTTCGCCGGACAATTCGATGTGTGTGGGCTCCAGCGGACTTTGTTTTCTAAAAAGTTGGATGGAATTAGATTTGAAACTTGTTTAAAATTTATCCAATGGACTCTTCTTTCTAGCGGACAAACCGATCGTCTGTGTGCTAGTCCGACGAACTCAAACTGACGCATGCTCTGAAGCAATTACAAGACGGAAGCGCTCGGTCTGGTAAAACTAGCCTTCGTCTTGAAGCTAGCACATTCCTCTTCTGTCGTCTTTTAATACAGCCTTTTTTTAGGATTGATAATGCGAGAGGAATGAAGTTGTTTTTCTGCTTTATATTCACACAGAGTTCTCACAAACTTCTTTCTTCATGATTTATCCTCCTGCCATGACTAATATAATATTTTGTAACAGCCAGATCTCCATAACTTTTAAATTTTAAAATAGATTTTATTTTTTTTTTTTAATTTCAACACTTTAGCTATTTTACAATGTGTGTTAAATGCTAACCACATTTTTGGTGTGTATTTTCAAGTTACCACAATTAACATTCATATTTTGTGTTGTTTTAAAGAACCTTAATGAGGTTGTTGTCCCTTGTTCATTAGACATAGGGGGGTGTATTTAACAAAGGCAAAATCATTTTTCACTCCAATTGCTAATTATACATATAATTCCACATAAAGAGCATTTGGAAGTGTGTTCGCTGTGGATCCGAGGGGCACATGCAAGGAAGCCCAAACCAAAACAATTAATTTTTATTTGACATGATTTTTGGAAAAAAACAGCAGAGCTTCCCCCGAGCTTGTTTTTGACAAAAGGCTTAAATCATTTAAGAATATCAAGTGAAACGTTCACTTGAGAAATTGCACACCAAGTGCACTTGTTGGAAGTGCAGTCGCAGAAAAACTGAGGGGAAGAGCTTAAATTCGGGGAAGCTCTGCTGATTTATTCCTAAAATCATGTCAAATCAAAATAAATTCTTTTTATTTGACAAAAACACACATAGGGGTTGATTTCCTAAAGGTAAAAAGCCTGTGCATTTTGGAAATTGCATTTGCCCTCTGCAAGAGCAGCTGCTCCCAAGCTTTATTAAATGTGAAGCAGCTCTGCTGACTTCCATCATCCAATCATCCAAAAATGTTTTTTTTTTTCTTTTACTTGCACAGGATTGGGTACTCTTTGCAAAGTCAAGCTTTTAAATAATTTCTGATGCTCTGGAGCAATTGCACTTGCAGAGGGCAACTGCCCTCTGCAAAGTGCACAGACTATTTGCTTTTCTCAAATCAACCCCATAGTCTTTTCGACCTGTACCTGCCTACTCCCAAACAAAATGGCGTTTTTTAATCAAAAGACATAGGCAAGAATGTAAGGTAAACCAAAAAGTATTTATTTTATAAACAAAAAAATTAGGAAGGCAACACTGGACACACTTTTAGAATCTGGGAAGCCTTTCGTCCCCCAGGACACACATCAAGTTTGAGGACAAGAAAATAGGTATCTTGCGACTATAGGGAGCACAGGGAGCACAGTCAGAACAGACAGAAACCAGGCAATCACTTTCGACTCTTCCGTGTAGCCTTCCCTCCACGCTTCTCTGCAGCCTTCCCTCCACGCTTCTCTGCAGCCTTCCTCGGAGGTTGTACCTCTGGTGGTGTACTTGGGGCAGGAGGAGGAGGAGGAGGAGGAGTAGGAGTGGCTTCATCTGCTAGATATGTGGTAGCAGTAAGCTCCCCTCTCAAGCCCTTCTGGTAAGCCTGGAAAAATAGACCCTCACAGAGGAGGCGTTGGCCCTTTTCCAACTCCTGTAATCTGCAGGCTATATAGGTGCCATACGCCTCCTCTGCATTGGGAGGTTTGCTTAGGATCAGGCTTGCTTCCCGGATGAGCTCTAGGGATTCCTGCTCTGTTGCAGTCATCCTCCTGGGCCTTTTGTGTAGAATGCGGAGGGGAGGCACCTGGCACTCCGTGCGGCTTCTACTTGGCCCAGCCACAGCCTCCTCCTCTCTCCCACTGGGCAAGGCCTCCTCCTCTCTCCCACTGGGCAAGGCCTCCTCCTGGCTGAGGTCATCCTGTGTAAAAAAAAGGGACATAGTTGTAATTTTCTGTTATGCAATCACACACAATTTTCAGCTCCTAACTTTCAAAGATAATTACACAAAATAGTAAATGCTATCTATTTGACCACACCATTATTTCAGATGATCAACAAGATCTGAAGTTACGTATATATTTGGCCACTACTGTCTAGTGATATGTCTACATATTACTCTTTGTGCAGAAGTGATTTTTGATGAAGCACTTTCAAAATTAACACCTTAACATCATTAATAACATTTACACAATCCCAAAAACTTCAAAAAAAGTATACCTGGCTGAAGCTGGGCGCATCCACTTCATCTATGGTGAAAAGGCCCAGTTCATCCTGGGACTCCTCAGCTGGGGTGGAGGTGGATGGAAGGCTGGAGGGAAGGCTGGAGGGAAGGCTGGAGGGAAGGGTGGGGGGAAGGGTGGGGGGAAGGGTGGAAAGGGATTGCCTGGCTTCGGTCTGCTCATCCAGGAATCGCAGTTTGTGGTAATACCACAACTTGGGTACATATACTTGGTCAGCTGCTGCCCCGGATCTCAGCGACTCCTGGATTTTTCTGTGTTCCCGCTTATACATATTACGCAAGATACCTATTTTCCTGTCCACAAACTTGAGGTCTGCCTGGGGGAGTCGAGTCTTCACAAACTCTAAAAGTGTGGCCAGTGTTGCCTTCCTAACATCACGATTATAATATTGGGGGTGTTTGACCTCCCAGAGGTTTTTCTTCTGCTCATATAGATCAATGAAATGGGTCAAAAACTCTTCCTCTTTAAAGGGATTCATTATTTCTGCAAGACAAGACACAAGATCAAAACTTAAATGTCAGTCCCAAATCTCAGGATTAGTTTGTGTTGTAATCTAGGGGACACACACGGGGACACACACAAACACACACACACACACACACACACACACACACACACTCTTTAATCTTACCTTCGTTTGTGCCGCTCGCTACTTCCGCACGGACATACGTAGGCCATCGTACTATCTTTATATACACTGCGCATGTGTCATGCTCCGCCTGCGTCGCCCGCCCCTGATGTTCGTAAGTACGATTTGGCCCCGCCCATTCACTCTTCGTTGCGCAGTGGGAGTAGGTAGCAAAAGATGGCGGAGCGATTAAGTGGAAGTAGCGCGGAGGAAAGCCCGGAGCCCCAAACATCCACATCCCGGAGGAGATATAAGGCCACCAACATGGCTTTTGGAGAGATGGTGGAGATGGTGTCCATATTAAGAAGGGAGGACTACGATGGCAAAAAAGGACCGTACACACGACCCAATATGAGGAAGGACAAAATAATGTCCTCAGTTGTCACCGCTCTGGAAGAGAAATTTGGTACAAAACGTTCGAAAGAACAATTGCGGAAGCGGTGGTCTGACATCAAAAGTCGTGAGCCAGAACAATATTGGCGAATAAAGAAGCTGCTGAAAAAAAGTAAGTACTTGTGTTTTACTATTGAGATACAGAACTTGCATGCTGATCCTTATTTTTGGCGGTTTTTCTGCATCGTTCGTAAATACCGTTCTTTGGAATAGATTATGGTTATTTTTTCGCCAAATACGATGGGACAGGGTTGGACATACATTTATGGCTTGATAATTTGGCGAATTCCCACAATGAGTTGATGTGGTGTAGATGTGTTTGAAAATATAATGCTTCATCAAAAATGATTCAGTGTAATGTAGGGACAGGACACAGCAGCTGTTTCCACATCTGGACTCACGAGCACTATAGTTAGTGGGAATGATTTAGCAGTCCCACTATTGTTCTTCGATTTTATTTTTTTTTAAATTTACTTTGAATTTTATTCCGTACGTTTTTTGGCTCTGCGTAACTTCTGCATACTTTCAGCTATTAAAACCATTCAACTATTAAAATGTTCGTCTCTTTTAGCTGATGTGTGGTCATTTTCAACTTTTTGACTACCATTTATACTTTATTAAATAATATTTTTTTTTTCACTTTTTTAAACATTGAATTCAATGGGAGCATGCTTGAAATCCTCAAATTCTTCTTCCGCTCCCAAAAGTTTCAGCTCCTTCATACTTTCACCTAGAGACACCAAACAAACTTTACAATGTTCACAAAATATTCATCTATCTGGCTATATCCTTTCAGTTTGATATTTTTATAATTTTTGGAGAAAAAGCTTTTTGTTTAGAGGTCATTTCGTGAAATTTTAGACATTAATCAGAGTGTACTGTGTTTGTTTTGTTGCCATGGTTACCAAAGCTTCTGTTATACACAGGGGGGGAGGTGGCTGGAGCATCTCAGCTCTGATTACAGAGCCCGGGGGGAGGGGACAGACACACCATGTACTGATTTATAATAGAGGAATATGATGGGGCAGTTTTGATGGCCGTCATTTTAGCCATTTAGCTATTCAGCATTCCCACGCATTTTGCCAAGGAAATGCATTTTCTAGTGTACTATGTGACCATAACTACATTTTTGAGGGGTAATACACATAGGAGATCATTGAGGTGTCAGCATCTGTGAAAATTGCCAAAAAATATGCATTCTTTATAATTGTTGTTCAGAGGTAATGTTCATCCTGTCTTCAACATTTATTATGATGCAAAATTGGCAAAAAATCATAACCAACATTTTACTTTATTTATTAAAACATAAAAGATCAGTGTGTTTTAACTTTACCTCTTTTTCAAATCTCATAGGGGAGAAAAGACTCAGACAACAGTCCAAGGATCTCAGGACCCCCCCAAGTCACCAGCCTGAGGCCCAAGATACCCCAAGCCCCAGCCCAAGACCACGCCCACCCGACGACCTTGAGGAAGGAGAGGTGGAGGAAGTGTGCGAGGTTTCAAGCCCACCAAGTGAGTGACTGACACCCCAGCTTGAGTTACTGTATTTTGGCGTGCATATTGTAAACCTTGTTTTTATTCACTCGTTTTAGGTGAGTTTCTGGTTGTGGAAGGCCAAGCGGCAGAGCACTTCACCACAGACAGTGCGCAAAGACTAATTGGCCAGATAATGCTGTGGAATGGCCACATAGATCAAATGCGTGACCAAATTAACAGCATGAAACTTCGCCTGGACTCCATGCAACAGGAAATGAAGAACATGATTGATGTTTTGGGCCGAATATAATCACGTTTGGCCTAAAAACATCAATCATTTTCTTCATTTCCTTGGGAAGTTATTTTGTTAGAAAAATTGTTTTTTCAAGTTTTGGGGTATACCCCAATTTACATTGTGTGATGCACACGGTGTGTCATCATGTGCTATCTTCCATCATGGGTTAGCAATGTACTTGTTTTGTGTTTGCAAACCCTTCATCCTGAAAAATCTTGGGTGGTGAGAGCAACCAAAAATGGGATTGCACACACAAAACACGTACATTGCTCTCCCATGATAGGAGATAGCACATGTTGACTTGACCCTTTAGTAAAGCTCAATTTTGAGCATCTTATAAATGACCAATTTCTGCAAGGGTGACATTACATGCACCGTTCTCGAAATATTGAACTTTGTAAGTTAATTTATTGTAAGTTTTGTTTATAAAAACACTGTTGTGTATGTAAATGTTTTGAGATAAAGGTCTATATATTTGTGAAAAAATGGCTTTAATAATTAAAAGATAATTTTTTTACTCAACGTAAAATATTTTTTGAAAAAATAAAAAAAACAAAAAATTAACAAAAATATGATAAAAAATGCACCTTTCAATGTGCACCAAGTAAAGTTTTTTACCCTATACAATGTGTGTGGCTGTTTCTTGAAGTCAACATTTGGGGTTTGTTTTTGTGGGCCTGATTAACTAAAGCTAAATGCACTTGACACTACTACAAGTGCACTAGGAGACAGACATAACTTAAAGGTAAACAACAATAAAAACAAGATATTTAGATAAACAAATTTTCTTTTTTATTTTTGAAAAAAAATTACAGCTGTTGCTGAATAGCAATGGCCCCCCGACCATTAAAATAATTCACATAACGGTCACGCACTTGACGTGCGGTTCGGGGGGCCAAGCCAATACGGCCAATTTCTAGGCCTGTGAAAGTGCTACTAGCCTCTTCCAGTCTGGGCTCAGGCCCAACAGAGGATAGATATGTAGCTGAATGTCTCCTTAAAAAGTTATGCAAGATGCAGCAAGCAAGGATGACGTGGTTGATTTTATAGTCCGCCAAATTAATAGCCGTAAGGAAGATACAGAACCGGCTGGCCAGAATACCAAAGGCATTCTCCACAACCCTTCTTGCTCTGGCCAGCCGATAATTAAATACCCTCCTCTCAGGGGTGAGTGTCCTTTGGGGGAACGGCCTCATCAAGTTCTCACAGAGAGCAAATGCTTCATCAGCAATAAAAACTGAGGGGAGTCCATCCACATTATCGTCATCAGGTGGCAATTCCAGGCCACCGGTCTGGAGACGATAGCACAGCTCGGTCTGTGCAAAGACTCCTCCATCAGACATCCGGCCGTTCTTCCCCACATCCACAAACATAAACTCCAAATGTGCCGAGACCACCGCCATCAAAACTACACTATGGAACCCCTTGTAGTTAAAGAAATAAGACCCCGAATGCGGTGGTGGCACAATCCGGACGTGCTTCCCGTCAATCGCCCCTACACAGTTGGGAAAGTCCCAACGGTCAGCGAACTGGGAGGCCACAGTCTGCCATTCCTGTGGACTTGTAGGAAACTGTGGAGTGCAAAAAAAATAAGATAAGGACTTTAATAACAAAAATTGTATATCAGATTACACCAAAACATTAGTAAACAACAGCAGTCAAATATTATGAATATGTGTGTTTGTAATTGAAATGTTGAAAAACATAAGGCACACTTATAAGATTACTCACCCCCTATGATGGCCCATTGATACATTTGAATGTGGGGGGAGGGGTTCTAATTAGGTTAACAAACACACCTGACTGGCTGAAACATTTGTGGGGTGGGGGAGGGGTTCTAATTAGGTTAACAAACACACCTGACTGGCTCAAACATTTGTGGGGTGGGGGAGGGGTTCTAATTAGGTTAACAAACACACATGACTGGCTGAAACATTTGTGGGGTGGGGGAGGGGTTCTAATTAGGTTAACAAACACACCTGACTGGCTGAAACATTTGTGGGGTGGGGGAGGGGTTCTAATTAGGTTAACAAACACACCTGACTGGCTCAAACATTTGTGGGGTGGGGGAGGGACAAACAAGACAATGGAGCAGACAATATACATTGTTCAATGGACTATAGGCTAGAGATAAAAATGGACCCAGCATTGCATGGTGGGGAGGTTAATGAAAGAAATTATGCATGTATAGGGCAATAAATGATTAAAATAGGCATGCACAAAGATAAAGGGGACATTCACAGCAGATTGAAAGCATGGCAATTAGGTAAAGAGGACAGTTCTACAATACATCCAAAAACAGTTAATACATATCATGTAATGTTAAAGGATAAAACTTACCTTCATATATTCCTTCTGCAGGACCTGAATAATAGCAGAACAGGTCTCTGGGATTATGATCCCCAGAGCCTGGGGGGAGATGCCTGTCGAGAACTTTAAGTCCTGAAGACTTCTCCCTGTCGCCAAGTAACGTAACGTGGCAACTAGCCTCTGCTCCGCACTGATGGCTTGCCTCATGCAGGTATCCTGCCTGCTGATATAGGGGGTCAGCATAGCCAGCAGACGCTCAAAGATGGGGTCCGTCATCCTGAGAAAATTCCTGAAATCATCAGGATTATTCTCACGGAGCTCACGGAGCAAAGGCATATGACAGAACTGGTCACGCTGGCGCAACCAATTCTTGGTCCATGAACTCCTCCTCACCCTGTTCATGGACTGGACTCGGGTCAAAGTATTAACCCCAACACCAAGTCCCCACACAGCACGAACTCGAGAACGAGAACGTCCACTCGACATGGCTTCAAAACGGTCGGCTGCTCAAACAAACAAACTTATAACAAACGCACTGAAGAACAGCAAGGCCTATGAAGAACGACCTGAAAATCAGGAACGAGCGAAGCAGAACGGCCTGCAAGGCAGGTTACGAACTGACCAACACGCACTGAAAAGCAGATACAAACCTCACAAGCACAAACTGAACCGCAGAAAACGAACGAAATAAGCTGAAGTGTGAAAAGCGCGAATCGTCTCTAACCAAACTTCTACTAACACGAGATAAACACGAGATTAGCAGAAGGAGCCCAAAGGGTGCCGGAGTGGGGCTTGGACTTCCTTTTTCTAGTCCCGTCGTACGTGCTATACGTCACCGCGTTCAAAACCAGCGGACTTTTGCAGTGACCGTGTGTGGCCAAGTCCGTCCGTTTTTAAGTCCGGCGCAAGGAGCAAACAAAGTCCGACGAAAAGTCCGCCGGGCAAAGTCCGCCGTAAAGTCCGCTCGTGTGTACGCGGCATAAGAGTGCCTCAGTGGCCAATAAGAGCATTCTATTTGGATAGGGAAATCCCAGAAATGAGGAATATCAAGCCCCAGTAACGAATTAAGCAGAGGGTCTATAAAATTGTGGTCCAGACTCTACCAATAACCAGTGGCAGGCTTAAAAAAAAAGTGGGTAGAGCTGGGACACATGCCTAGGGAGGATCCAATAGGATAATTAACCCCTTGCTCCCAGATTTCCCACTTTTCCTCAGTGAGAAGACATCACCCCCTTGAGAACTCAAGGCAAGGCCCAGCCTGGCCTAAACAGATTATAGCCCTATCAATCCACACTCTTTGCTGTCCTGTCCCTGCACACAGGTTCTTGATCAAGAGAACTCCCCCTGAAGGAAAATCGACAATCCAAGCCAGAATTGTCTATTTAACAAGAGAAATGCTTTACTGTACATTTCCAGTACCGTAGCTTCCAACGTCTACAGAGGCATCTGTTACTCCTCAGTTGCACATATTCTTGAAAAGTTTCAAATGGCTAAGCTCCCTTGGATAAGCAACATGTCAACACAATGCATAAACCTTCTTATACAGAACACTTCCCAACTAGGGTGGTGTGGCTTCCCTCCCCTTTCCTTTTTTTTTTTTTTTTAAAGATATTTTTATTGATTTTAATACAAACCAGTTGTACGAAACAAGCACAACAAACAACTACTAAATAAAGCATGGTTACTCCTTGGTATACATTATCAAGTACATAACTCATGTATAAAGAAAAGACAAATAGTGGTATAACATTGATCACATAGGTATATACATAAGCATTTTGTTGATGTATAGCAATATTAGGAATCTGCATATAGTATAGACTGGCACGGCCTGCAAGTGAATCATACTATGCATACATTATAAAGAGAGGGTCAAGGAGCTGGCCAGCCATCTGTCCCAGATTTTGTGGAACATTTTTTTCCGTTTTCTGAGTTCAAAAGTAAGTCTATACAGTGGTATGACGTCATTAATTAATTTTAGCCAGAGAGATTTCAGAGACATCTGTATACCTTTCCAGGATAACAGTATAGTCTTTCTGACATAAAAATAAAGGCTACGTAATAGTCTCTTAGCCTGTGATGAGATCTGTAAGTCACCAAAGACCCCTAATAAACCATTTTTAGGGTGAATAATGTTAGGGAGGCCTAGAGCAAAGGAAATTAAAGAACCCACCTCCACCGAGAAGTCCTGAACCACTGGACAGGTCCAGAAGCAGTGCATGAAATCAGCATCCCTACCACAACCACGGAAACACTTAGCTGAGGGCTTCAACTTCATTTTATATAGCCTAGCCAGGGTAAGGTGGGATTGGTGGAAAATTTTGACCTGTATAACTCGATCCCTAGATGAAATAACTGTGTTTTTGTATGTGTCACTAAACTCAGTCCAGTCTTCCTCTGTGAGCGAAATGTCCATGGATACCCATTTTTCCTGTGCTTTACTAAATCTGAGGTTAAAATCCGTCATTAGGGCAGTGTAGTAAGCAGAAATAAGTTTGTTAGGATCAGGTTGTCTCAGCAGCCTCTCTAGTGGGGGCAAGTTGGTGGGGTCCTTTAGGGATCCAAATTGAGCTCGGATAGCATGTCTAAGCTGGTAATAGTAGAACAAATAAGAGCGTGGTAGGTCAAAGTCAAGTCTCAGTTGTTCAAAAGATTTGAAGCCCTGGTCATTGTATAGATGACATCGATATTTTACCCCCCTGGAGTACCAGTGCTTGGTATCGGGCAAAGAGTATAGTTCCTGCAGAGTGGGGTTAAACCATAGAGGATTATTTGGGGATGCTGACCAGGTATGTCAGGAAATTTTTGTAACAATGTATTGGAAAATTGAAAGGGAGGTAGCCAGCATGGAGGTGCCTGGTCGATTTGGGACCTTGCCCCTGTAAATAATATTAAGGAGGGTTTCCATGGAAACCGCAATGGCTCCTTCAGTAGTGGAAATGCATTTGCCGAGATTGGATGTAGCCAGTCATGAATATGCACCAGCTGTGATGCTAAGTAATAAAGAAAACAATTTGTAAACGCCAACCCCGCCATGTGTGACGGCAGTCTTAGCGTCTCAAGTGCCACCCTAGGGGATCCCCCACTCCACAGGAACGTTGTACAGATCATATCTATATGTTTAAAAATAGATTTAGGGACTTTACAGGGGGAATTGGCCAGAACATATAGCAATTTCGGTAGGTGAACCATTTTGAGTAAGTTTGCCCTTCCCATAAGGTCTAGAGGCAGGTCCATCCATTGTTTAGTTTGTTCCTGCAGGCGACTTAATAGAGGATATAAATTATTAATAATATAAGTGGATAAAGGCAACTGCACCAGAACCCCTAGGTAACGAAAACAGGACACCACCTGCAGTTTGGAGTCCGAGTGGATCTGAGAAATCGCTGCAGAGTCCAGGGGGAAGAGACTAGATTTGTCCCAATTCACCCGAAACCCGGAGAAATCTCTGAACGTATTGATCTCGGCCAACAATGATAGGAGTGACACATTGGTATCCGCCAGATACACCAAGGTGTCGTCCGCATAGAGCGAAATTCGCTCCTCTATGGTAGCAATAGGAAGGCCTTTAATTGATGGGGAGGCGCGAATTTGTGCCGCTAACGGCTCCATGGCCACGGCAAATAGAAGCGGGGAGAATGGGCACCCTTGCCTTGTACCCCTAGTGATTAAGAATGACTCAGTGACCGAGGAGTTAACCCGAACTCGGCCCGGGGGGGAAGCATAAAGGAGTCTTATGCCACCATGCGAGAACCAAAACCATACAACTGTAACACCCGAAAAAGATACGGCCATTCCACACTATTGAACGCTTTACAAGTGTCCAAGGATACAATGGCACGTGTAGGAGGGCAATCATGTGGATATTGCAAATTGTGAAACAATCTACGGATATTCATCCTAGTGGACCTTCCAGGTATGAAACCCCCTTGATCACTATTGACCAAGGTGGTAACTACAACATTTAAACGATTTGCAAGCACTTTAGCCAGGATCTTAACATCCACATTTATGAGGGATATTGGGCGATATGATTCACATTTAAGTGGATCCCTGCGGGGTTTCAGCAGGAGTATGATCAAGGCCTCTCGCATAGTAGGGGGGAGGACCCCCGTATCTAAAGCTCTATTATATGTACGTAATAGAAGTGGGCACAGTAGATCCCGAAATTGTGTATACCATTCAGTGGGATAACCATCCAGCCCAGGAGTCTTATGGGCTGGCATTTGTGAAATGGCCACCGCAATCTCTTCAACCGAGATGGGTGCCTCTAACTCATCCCTCCTCTCGGTAGAAAGGGAGGGGAGGGATATGTCAGCAAGGTAATTGTTTAGTTGGGGTTCAGTGTACTCAGCCCTGGATGTGTATAGGTCTTTGTAAAAGTTTAAAAAAGTTTCCATGATATCCCCAGGAACATCACTAATTTGGCCTTGTACAGTAAAGATACGTGGGATAGATACAGGGGGGCGGTCAGGTCTTGTCAGACATGCTAAGAGGCGTCCAGCTTTGTTACCATGTTCAAATGATTTCTGTGCAGTAACAGTCGCTTTTGTGTAAGGTCTAGTAAACGGAGTTCATACTCCCTGCGCTTCTGCAGCCATGCTTCTCTCTTGTCAGGAGCCGGGTCAGTGGCATAAACAGACTCAGCTTGCACCATGGCGGTCTCTAGTTCCGCAGTGAGCTGTTGGTTATTTTTCCTTATAACCCCAGTGACGGACATAAAAGTGCCCCTCAATGTGGTTTTAAAGGCTTCCCATTCTACAGAAGGGTCCACTGTTCCCATATTGTCTTTCCAGTATTCTGTAAAACCTCTCTTACATGTCCCCTGCACCACCTCATCCTCCAGCCAGTAAGAATTTAGTCGCCAAATGGAAGGGCCCGAGCCTGGGAGGATGGCGAGGTCCACAGAAAGAGGAGCGTGGTCTGAGACACCTCTGGGTAGGTAGGAAACTACAGAGACAAGGGGAAGGGTGTCCGCAGGGGCAAAGGCCATATGAGACATGGTGCGGAAGGAGTCTGAATGACAAGAAAACTGGTTTTCATCTGGGTGTTTCCAGTGCCATAGTTCGGTAAGGTCATAAACCTGCATCCAGTCCAGAAGGGAGGGAAAGGATCTACCCCCACCCCCCAAGCGGTCCATGGCTGGATCTAATATGGCATTAAAATCACCTACGTAAAGTAAAGGTCCAGGGGGTCTGTTCAACAATTGAAGTGACAACCTGGACAGCACCAACACCGAAAATGGGGGAGGAATATAAATGTTTACAAGAGTAAGTGTCACAGATGAAATTTGTAGGGTAAGTATAACAAATCTCCCATTTGGGTCTGTCCTAACTTGTATAGTTTCAGCTGGAAGGGATTTAGCCAGTAAAATAGTAACTCCCCTAGAGTAGTTTTTGTGGGTAGCATGATAATATAGAGCCAGCCATGGACGCTTAAGGGCCCTTGGAGGCAAATGATATGGGGATGGCATTTTTTTAGGACTGAAAAGACAAGGGACCTCTTCTGAGGTGCATTCAAACCTCTAGTGTTCCATGACACTATTTTTAGGGACCTTGTCATTGTAAGATAGATATTATACCATAATCACAGAGACATGTAAGTACACTTATATCTACTACCTCCCAGGCCGTGCCAATCCACACACACTCCACCACATCCATATTGCGTTGCAGATATCTGTTTTTACATAAGTATGTGCTGTCAATAGATAAAACAAAGAAAACCAAGGAGCTGCTCTGAGCAGCAGTTATAAAAGTGAAAAAAGGAAAAAAAAAGATGAAGAAAAAAAAGAAGCAAAAAATGAACATTGTTTGAAAAACCCGCATCCCCCACCCCGCACGTCCAACCCCAACTTAGCGAGCCTTGGATCCCTAAACCTGGATAAACCCCTCCTACCCCGTAGGCAAAAGCAAAGGGGGAATGTTATTAAGGGTCCAACTATACCTTGGTCACACCACTAACCGGTGTGGGGGGGGGGGGTAATGTGGATTCCGGTGTGGCTCTCTACTGAAGATGAGAAAACAAAATTATGTCCTGATCCAGGATGTTCCATCTCTGCAGTCACGCGGAAGTTCAGAAAACAGTCAGTCCTCCTTTATAGCAACTAAAAGAGACGGTAGGCCGATCAAAAGAAAAAAAAAAAATTAATAATAATAATAATTCCAGGAGTATGAGAAAAGGGCCTTATGTATGAGTAAGTAATGTCCCTGAAAGCGCATGGGAACAATCAAACATTATTGCGGGACTTGCGGTCCGCCTAGTAAAGGTGGTTGACCTCCGTAATATGGGTCAGGCACGCGTAGTGGTGAGGAGACTACAGAACTGTGTCAAGAAGGTAGACAGCAAAGGAGTCAATGAACAGGTGTTGCTATCAGTTACCTCTGCGTCTGGCTGCAGGTCCATAGCGATCATTCAGCCATGCCATGGCTTCCTTAGGACTGATGTAAAAGTGAGCTTTACCATCGTATATGATGCGAAGCTTGGCGGGAAAAAGCATGGCGTATTTCAGTCCCTCTTCACCTAAACGATTCTTCACTGCTGAGAAGGAGATACGCTGGCGCTGCACTTCAGCTGAGAAATCAGGATAGATTGATATATTATTGCCATTATACTTGAGCGGACCTGTCTCTCTTGCTATTCGCAGGATGGCCACCTTATCCTGAAAATTGAGAATGCGTGCTATAATTGAGCGTGGAGATGCTCCCTCTGGGGGAGGACGTGGAGGGGTACGGTGTGCCCTTTCAATCACATAGGAGAATGAGGGTGCATCTGTGCCAAAAATGTCCCTTAACCAGGAGTAGAGAAATTTTTCAGGGTGTGAGCCTTCTGCGCGTTCAGGGAACCCCACAAAACCGAGATTGTTCCTTCTTGAACGATTCTCCAAATCATCAATTTTGGCACGAAGGGCTACCAGTTCCCCAGTATTATCAAGCACCTTAACAGAGAGGGGGTGCACAGTGTCCTCTATGGAACTAATGCGTTCCTCCATGTCCCCGGCCCTGTCACAGAGGTTCTGAACGTCCTGTTTCAGGAGTGAAAAGTCCATCCGTATAGAGCCTATTTGAGTAGCGAGTGAGGCCTTGCAATCTTGTATAGCCATCATAATAGTGGCTGGGGTAGGTTTAGTAGAGGGGAAATCTCCTCTTGGTCACTGTTAGCAAGTTGCTGGGGGTCCTGTACTGACTGGGATTCTTGTGGTGCCTGGGAGTCTGTTTGTGTGCGGAAAATAGCTGGAGTAGAAGCACTCACCCCACCAGCAGAGCTCCGGTCATCAGAGAAGGCTGTCTGCAGCGTGACTGCCTGAGAAGCCTGTGTCCCGGCGCCATCTTGCCTCTGGAACCCCGCCAGCCGGTCCGACGTGGATGGGGGCCAAGCCGGCCCGTATTTCACCATGTTAGCCAGCCTGTCTGATGCCCACCGCCGTGGGGAACGATTAGAGCCCTTTGGTGAGGAGGTAGGACGCAGGATTCCTGAAGGATGGCAGTTAGGAGCCAGAGCAGTGTAACTATGCGGCCGCTCGCTCCACCATCAAGCCATGCCCCCTTCCCTCCCCTTTCCATTGAGGAAAAGTGTAAGCAACCCCCCCCCAAAGGGAGGCACAAAGCCCTGATCAATATGCACTCATGTTGTCTTCTGTGCAGGCTCTAGACAGGAATGGTCCACCTGCTGCTCTGTTGCCCACCATAAAGCCCAATCACCCCCCCACTGCTTATAAACCCTGGATGAGTGGCAAGAGAAGGTGGCTAAGCAACTTTAAGGCACAACCCCAACTTAAAGCAGAACTTCACCCAAAAGGGGAAGTTCCACTTTCCCGCCTCCTTCCCCTCTAATCACTTTTGGGTGCATTTCTATTTTTTTGGGGAGTGGGTACCTGGTTTTGACAGGTACCCACTTCTGCTTGGCTCGCACATATGCAGCGGGAACCCGGCTGTGAAGCTGCAAAGAGTCACAGCTGACTTCCCTTTAGTAAACATGCCAGGACCAGTGACCCAAAGACCAATGACAAACTGTCCCGGGCAAGGTTGGCGCTGAATCCTTGGACAGGTAAGTGTCCTTTTAATAAAAGTCAGCAGCTACAGCATTTTTGGCTGCTGACTTATTTTTTTTTCATACAGCCTATAGATCCTCTTTAAAAGGACCTTATATTCTACTACAGATTTAAGAGGAAAAAGCAAAGTCAAGCATGATAAAAATAAAGTCATGAAAAGGTGGAAAGTAAATATAATTGAAACAATAAGGTAACAGAACATATCTTACTGTTAATAAGTGTTAAATTGTGCCTGTGTAATTTATATTAGAATGCAACTCTAGTAAGAAAGAAACCAACATGATAGCCACTGTTTTCAAGTGTGCTTTCATTTTTCTCCCAAAACTATTCTTGCTCCATAGAAGGTAAAAGGGCAGATAATGTATTAGTCAGGTCTTATTTTCTGGTCATGTTTTACATTGCTTTATGTTACAGTATATTGTGGACACTGTATAGCATTGCACTAATATAGTCTCTGTTATAATAGAATGTAGGCCCTGATGTATATTTGCAGTGGCTAATCTGTGTTTTGTATTGTAGACTGTATTGTGCGGTTGTGTACAAAGTTTTCTTTTTAGCTATAGAATTTTTTTTTTATAAAGCACTGTGTATACTGTGCAGTGCTCTACAATATAGTGCTAAAGAAATGCCTGCCTAATAATTTAGTTTCTTGTTCTTTAATAAAGGGAGTGGAGGAGTGGTGCTTTGGAGGTGGGGCAGTGTTGAATGGTGCTTAGGAGGCGGACAGGCGAGTAATAACGCTTTTACTGAGACAAAAATAAAATATCTGCTTATGTATATCCAATATTATTGAGGAACACTATAAAAAATAACACCCTTTGGTTGCACCATTATTACTATTTATAAGTTAGATATACTGTACTAGGGATGAGCCGAACACCCCCCGGTTCGGTTCGCACCAGAACCTGTGAACGGACCGAAAGTTCGCACGAACGTTAGAACCCCATTGACGTCTATGGGACTCGAACGTTCGAAATCAAAAGTGCTCATTTTAAAGGCTAATTTGCATGGTATTGTCCTAAAAAGGGTTTGGGGACCCGGGTCCTACCCCAGGGGACATGTATCAATGCAAAAAAAACTTTTAAAAACGGCCGTTTTTTCGGGAGCAGTGATTTTAATGATGCTTAAAGTAAAAAAAAAAAAAAAGTGAAATATTCCTTTAAATATCGTACCTGGGGGGTGTCTATAGTATGCCTGTAAAGTGACGCGTGTTTCCCGTGTTTAGAACAGTCCCTGCACCAAATGTCATTTTTAAAGGAAAAAATCTCATTTAAAACTGCAATATGGATGAAAATCAGTGAGACAAACGGCATGGGTACCCCCCAGTCCATTACCAGGCCCTTTGGGTCTTGTATGGATATTAAGGGGAACCCCGCACCCAAATTAAAATAAGGAAAGGCCCTATATACTCTGAACAGCAGTATACAGGCGGTGCAAACAAGACAGGGACTGTAGGTTTGTTGTTAAGTAGAATCTCTTTGTAATTTTGAACGGGTACATTTTTAACGTGTTTAGCTCCAGCCAAAAAATCTTTTTAAGCTTTTTGGAAAACAGGGAAGGGTTATCACCCCTGTGACATTTGTTTTGCTGTCTTTCCTCCTCTTCAGAAGATTTCACCTCACTTTTTGTCCCAATGAAAAATGTTTTTTGAAAATTTGGGTTTTTTTGTGGAACAAGGATTGGAAAGCATCAGTGGAAAGGAGAAATTGTTTTCCCATATTAACTCTTACAGGAGATAATTTCCCTTCCTAGGGGTAGATTTCATCTCACTTCCTGTTGTCTCCTTCCGTTTGCAAGTAGGAGTCGTTTGTAAGTTAGATGTTTGAAAGTAGGGTCCTGCCCTATATACTCAGCAGAAATTTGGGCCTTAGGTGTTGCTGTGGCCACAATACTGTAAGCCCTCACAGGGCCCTGCTGTGAAATATTAGATCAAGAATTGTAATTACATGCCCCTGTTGAACAGGAGCTGAAAAATTAGGCCTTAGGCACTGGTGCTGGTGCCACAACACTGCAACCCCTCACAGACACTCTAGTTGGAACGCAGGAACGAGCCCTGCTGCAAAGTATTGCATCAAAAATTGTAATTACACACCCCTGTTAGACAGGGGCAGAAAAATTGGGCCTTAGGCACTGGTGCTGGTGCCACAACACTGCAACCCCTCACAGACACTCTAGTTGGAATGCAGGAACGAGCCCTGCTGCAAAGTATTGCATCAAAAATTGTAATTACACGCCCCTGTTAGACAGGGGCAGAAAAATTGGGCCTTAGGCACTGGTGCTGGTGCCACAACACTGCAACCCCTCACAGACACTCTAGTTGGAATGCAGGAACAAGCCCTGCTGCAAAGTATTACATCAAAAATTGTAATTACACGCCCCTGTTAAACAGGGGCTGAAAAATTGTGCCTTAGGCACTGGTGGTGGCTCCCAGAACCAAAAATGTTCTTACAAGCTATCAGCGTGATGATTGAGGAGGAAGAGGATAATTACTCAGGGATAGTCACTCAGCATCAGCATAGGCAGTCTTTGAAGGGATCTGAGATTTCAAAAAAAATTATTCGGTTACATCAGCATCAGGTGCTTGGTAGCTGGTGGTGATCCAAGACTGATTCATTTTTATGAAGGTCAGCCGATCGACCGAGTCGGTGGACAGACGCACCCTGTGATCGGTTACCACGCCTCCAGCAGCACTGAATGTGCGTTCCGAAAGAACGCTGGATGCAGGACAGGCCAGTAGCTCAATTGCATACTGTGCAAGCTCTGGCCAGTGATCCATCCTCAAGACCCAGTAACCCAGAGGATTTTCGGTGGGAAAGGTGTCCAAGTCTGATCTTGCCCCTAGTTATTCCTGCATCATGTAAAACAGACGCTGGCGATGGTTGCTGGAACCGATCATACCTTGGGGCTGCGGACCAAAAAATTGTCTGAACGCATCGGTCAGACGGCCACCTTCTCCACCGCTCCTTCTTTGACTGACCGAAGCCTCAGCAACACGTTGTCCAGAAACAGGAGTTTGTAACCTCCCAGTCTCTGGGAACGCATTGCACAGACCTTTCTGCAAGGCCTCCCGAAGATGTTTCATCCTCTGCGATGGCAAGATAAGGTCCGCAACCTTACCCTTGTAACGTGGATCAAGGAGGGTTGCCAGCCAGTATTGGTCCTTCTCCTTGATACCACGAATACGAGGATCCTTACGCAGGCTTTGCAGGATCAGGGAGGCCATGCAGCGTAGGTTTGCTGAGGCATTCGGTCCGGAGTCCTCTGGGTCACTAAGGACGACAACGTCCGCAGCCACCTCCTCCCAGCCACGTACAAGTCCATGTGTTTCTTGGGACTGATCCCTTAAAGACTGCTGCTGATGCTGAGTGCCAGGCTCCACCTCCATACTGACACAGTCTTCCTCCTCCTCGTCCTCTTCCTGTGTGATCGGCGGGCACGCAGGAACACTGTCTGGATAAAGGGGGCCTTGAGAGCTAAGGAAGTCCTCCTCTTCCTGCCTCTGTTCTGCCTCAAGTGCCCTGTCCATTATTCCACGCAGCGTGTGCTCCAACAGGTGGACAAGGGGGAAAGTGTCACTGATGCATGCACTGTCACTGCTCACCATCCTCGTGGCCTCCTCGAATGGTGACAGGACAGTGCATGCATCCCTGATCATGGCCCACTGGCGTGGGGGAAAAAACCAAGCTCCCCTGACCCTGTCCTGGTGCCATAGTCGCACAGGTACTCATTGATGGCCCTCTGCTGCGTGTGCAGCCGCTGCAGCATGGCCAACGTTGAGTTCCACCTGGTGGGCATGTCACAGATTAGGCGGTTCTTGGGCAGGTTAAACTCCTTTTGGAGGTCCGTCAGCCGAGCCCTGGCATTATATGACCGGCGGAAATGCACACAGACTTTCCTGGCCTGCCTCAGGACATCCTGTAAGCCCGGGTACCTGCCCAAGAACGGCTGCACCACCAAGTTAAGGACGTGAGCCAAACAGGGCACATGGGTCATTTGTCCCTGTCGGAGGGCAGAGAGGAGGTTGGTGCCATTGTCGCAAACCACCATTCCTGCCTTAAGTTGGCGTGGCGTTAACCACCTCTGAACCTGCCCCTGCAGAGCTGACAGAACCTCTGCCCCAGTGTGGCTCCTGTCCCCCAAGCACACCAGCTCAAGCACCGCATGGCATCTTTTGGCCTGCGTACTTGCGTAGCCCCTTGAACGACTACGGAGCACCGCTGGTTCCGAGGAAGAGGCCATGGAGGAAGAAGAAGAGGAGGGGGTGGAGGAGAGAGGTGTGTCACAATCAGCATTTTTGAGGCGTGGTGGCGGAACAACCTCCAACACTACTGCACCTTGTCCTGCATCCTTCCCAGCTGCCAGCAGAGTCACCCAATGCGCCGTGAAACTTAGGTAACGTCCCTGTCCATGCCTGCTGGACCATGAGTCAGCGGTAATATGCACCTTACCGCTGACCGCCCTGCCTTCCACATGCCGGTAGAGAGCCGGAATCGCCTTCCGTGAGAAAAAGTGGCGTTTGGGTACCTGCCACTGAGGAACCGCACATTCCACAAACTCACGGAAGGGGGCAGAGTCTACCAACTGAAAAGGCAGCAGTTGAAGTGCTAGCAATTTTGCCAAGCTAGCATTCAACCGCTGGGCATGTGGATGGCTGGGAGCAAACTTTTTGTCGGCGGTGCAGCAGCTGGGGCAGGGAAATTTGCCTGGTACAATCTGACGTCGGTGTACCAAAAGCAGATTGCCCACAAGTACTTGGCTGTGACACACCTAATTCTACACCTTCATTCCTCTCACTGCAGGTCTCAGAGAGGACTGAAGGTCTAGTGGGGTTGGAAATCTCAGCTGATGAGGAGCAAGGAGAGATCCTCTTTGTTCTTTGGTGTGGGTCTTTTAGATACGCTTGCCAACGAACTGCATGGCAGGTCAACATATGTCTGGTCAAGCATGTGGTACCCAAGCGGGAGATGTTTTGGCCACGTGAGATACGCTTGAGACATATGTTGCAAATAGCAGCGGTGCGATCTGATGCACTCGTCTCAAAAAAGGCCCACACCAAAGAACTTTTTGAATAACGCGCAGAGACTGCAGCGCCCTGCACATGTGGAGCTTTGGGGTGTGATGCAGTCAATGTGCTGCCCTTAGGCTGGCCCCTGGAGGGCATCCTGCCTCGTTGGTGATGTGCTGCCTCCTCCTCCTCCTCTCTCCTATCAGGCACCTGACCTCATCATCCCCTCCCTCCTCATCACTGGAGCAAACCTGGCAGTATGCTGCAGCAGGGGGAGCATGACTGCCAGATTGCTGTCCTTCTTGGGCACCCCCTCTGTCCGTGCTCATGTTACTGCCTTCATCGAGCTCAGTATCATCATCAGAGCCTTCCAAACGCTGGGCATCCTCCTGGAGCATGTACCCAACACTGTGGTCAAACAGTTCGAGGGAATCCTCAGGAGACATTGGTGGAGCTAGGGAAGGAGTCATTGATGACATTGAGCTGAGGGAAGAGGCCGCTGCTTTGCCAGACAAATTACCCTGGGCATGGGTGAGAGAGGATGAGGAGGATGAGGACGGCTTGGTCATCCACTCGACCAAGTCTTCCGCATGTTGCGGCTCAACACGGCCAGCTGCCGAAAAAAAGGCCAAGCGTGTCCCATGGCCACGTGCTGATGAGGATGCACCGTCTCCACGACCAGCACTAGACACAGAGCCTGCTTGCCCTCTCTTATTGGCTTGTGACTGTCTGCCTCTCCTTCTTGGCCTTCCAGACATACTAATGGCCTGTAGCTGCACTAAGCTGGGATAGAACACCAGTAATTTTCTTCAGGTAGCTTTATATACTGTAACCAGACAAGCCTGCCTGTCAGTAGGAAGATAACAGGAACGGATCTAGCTGAACACTGTGAGCAGGACGCACTGTACTAAATGTAAATAGTCTAGCTGCCTGACCGTGGTACTAATAGGATCAAATAGAACACCAGTAATTTTCTTCAGGTAGCTTTATATACTGTAACCAGACAAGCCTGCCTGTCAGTAGGAAGATAACAGGAACGGATCTAGCTGAACACTGTGAGCAGGACGCACTGTACTAAATGTAAATAGTCTAGCTGCCTAACCGTGGTACTAATAGGATCAAATAGAACACCAGTAATTTTCTTCAGGTAGCTTTATATACTGTAACCAGACAAGCCTGCCTGTCAGTAGGAAGATAACAGGAACGGATCTAGCTGAACACTGTGAGCAGGACGCACTATACTAAATGTAAATAGTCTAGCTGCCTGGCCGTGGTACTAATAGGATCAAATAGAACACCAGTAATTTTCTTCAGGTAGCTTTATATACTGTAACCAGACAAGCCTGCCTGTCAGTAGGAAGATAACAGGAACGGATCTAGCTGAACACTGTGAGCAGGACGCACTGTACTAAATGTAAATAGTCTAGCTGCCTGACCGTGGTACTAATAGGATCAAACAGAACACCAGTAATTTTCTTCAGGTAGCTTAATATACTGTAACCAGACAAGCCTGCCTGTCAGTAGGAAGATAACAGGAACGGATCTAGCTGAACACTGTGAGCAGGACGCACTGTACTAAATGTAAATAGTCTAGCTGCCTGACCGTGGTACTAATAGGATCAAATAGAACACCAGTAATTTTCTTCAGGTAGCTTTATATACTGTAACCAGACAAGCCTGCCTGTCAGTAGGAAGATAACAGGAACGGATCTAGCTGAACACTGTGAGCAGGACGCACTGCACTAAATGTAAATAGTCTAGAATTTAACAGGAACGGATCTAGCTGAACACTGTGAGCAGGACGCACTGCACTAAATGTAAATAGTCTAGAAGATAACAGGAACGGATCTAGCTGAACACTGTGAGCAGGACGCACTGCACTAAATGTAAATAGTCTAGAAGATAACAGGAACGGATCTAGCTGAACACTGTGAGCAGGACGCACTGCACTAAATGTAAATAGTCTAGAAGATAACAGGAACGGATCTAGCTGAACACTGTGAGCAGGACGCACTGCACTAAATGTAAATAGTCTAGAAGATAACAGGAACGGATCTAGCTGAACACTGTGAGCAGGACGCACTGCACTAAATGTAAATAGTCTAGAAGATAACAGGAACGGATCTAGCTGAACACTGTGAGCAGGACGCACTGCACTAAATGTAAATAGTCTAGAAGATAACAGGAACGGATCTAGCTAAACTGAATACAGTGTATATATATATATATATATATATATATATATATATATATATATATATATATATATATATATATATATATATATATATATATATATATGCAACACCTGGGATGCATATATATATACACAATACACTGTAAGTGCAGCTAACTGACTGACTGTTTTGCCTAATCTATCTAACTCAAATCAAATGACACTGTCTGTCCCTCTCTCTCTCTCTCTCAATGAACGCCGGAACACACACTACACAGGGCCGCCGTGCAGGCGGCCTTATATAGTGTGGGGCGTGTACTAAATCCCCTGAGCCATAATTGGCCAAAGCCTCCTTGGCTTTGGCCAATTACGGCTCTCTGTTCAGGCGGCGCTGTGATTGGCCAAGCATGCGGGTCATAGTGCATGCTTGGCCAATCATCAGCAAGCAATGCACTGCGATGCCGCAGTGAATTATGGGCCGTGACGCGCCACACGAATTTGGCGCGAGCGGCCCATATCGTTCGCAATTCGGCGAACGGGCGAACAGACGATGTTCGAGTCGAACATGGGTTCGACTCGAACACGAAGCTCATCCCTATACTGTACATAGAAAAGCCATACCTCCCAACCTTTTGAGATGCGAATGAGGGACACCTATCAGCAAAAGCATGCAGGCATAGAACACACCCCTTGCCATGCCCCCTTAAAGGAGAATTGTACAAAAAAACAAGATTGGTTAAACCCACAAGTGCTTTTTTAACCACTACTTTTCCTTTATATTGGCTTTAGGCATTTACAAATGCAGCAATTTAGAAATCAGATGAAAGGTTTAGCGCTGGAAAACACCTTTGATAGAAAAAAAGTGCATTTTATATACATTTATATAGATCAGACCAAAATGAGGGACAAATGAGGAGGAATGAGGGACAGAGGGGCATTGTTCCAAATCAGGGACAGTTGGGAGCTATGGAAAAGCTTTGTATTGTACTAGTCAAAGCTATACTTGTTCATTGAAATAAATACCTCAATTAAAAAAAATCCAATTGTTATAAATGTACAATACATTGCAGTAGCAGTGTGCAGTACATCATGCGTCAGTACTGTGTAAAACTGAATTGCTACATTGGCAGTCTATGGAGAACTACACCCCTACATTGGTGGTAAAAGGGAAAAGTGAGTGCAGCAGCAGTGAGCGGAAATGAATGCTAGTGTAATAGCAGTTGGTGGAGAAAAATAGGATTTTATAACAGCTTACCTGTAAAATTATTTTCTTTGAAGTACATCACGGGACATAGAGCCATAGTAGTTACCATGTGGGTTATAGGCCACCTTCAAGTGATGGACACCGGCAAGCCCTAAATTAAAAAGTGCACTCCCTATATAACCCCTCCCACTGGTGGTAGTACCTCAGTTTTGTAGCAAAGCAATACACGTGTATACCAAGAAGGGAGGGACCTCTGTGGCCCGTGATGTACTTCAAAGAAAAGGATTTTAGAGGTAAACTGTTATAAAAATCCTATTTTCTTATCGTACATCACGTGACACAGAGCCATAGTAGTTACTATGTGGGATGTCCCATAGCAATGCCAACTGAAGGGAGGGAGACACAACAAAGTAGGGCACCAAGAGACTAGAGGACTCATACTGCAACCTGCAGTACACTGCACCCAAAGGCGATGTCCTCATACCTTTTACATCTACTTGATGGAATCTGGTAAATATATGGACTGAAGACCAAGTTGCGGCCTTGCAGATTTAAGCCATGGAGGCTTGGCGTTACACTGCCCAAGAAGCACTAAAAGCCCTGGTGGAGTGCACTTTAATATGAAAAGGAGAAATTTTCCTCCTAAAACCATAAGTTTGAACAATCACTTGACAAATCCATTTAGAAATAGTAGATTTCGATGCTGCCTGTCCTCTTTTAGGACCATCTGGCAACACAAAAAAAAACATTTGTTACGAATCTGAGCAGTCACTTTCAATAGACCTTGACCGCTTTCACCACATAAAGAAAATGTAGTGACCTTTCTTCCACAGAAACGAAGTTCTGAAAAAAAATGAAGGCAGAACAATATCCTGTTTTTTTTTTTTGACAGTAAAGGACAATATCCTGGTTTAAATGAAAACCCGATACTACCTTCGGTAAGAATTCAGGATGAGGCCGCAATACAGACTCATCCTTATGAACAACCAATACGGCTCCTTACAAGAAAGAGCAGCCAACACTGATACTCTTCTAGCAGAAGATATGGCAACCAGGAAAATTATTTTTTCCCCCGTCAAGAGGACCTAGGGAATATCTCGTACTGGCTCCAAAAAAAGGCTGCTTCTATAAATAATAAATAAGTCCCAAGGGTTCAGGGGTGACCAAACTGGAGGATTAATCTGCGTTACCCCCTGAATAAAGTTACGAACCAGAGAGAGGGAAGCAAGTGGTTGATGAAAAGAAAAACCGATAAGGCCGACATCTGGCCATCGATAGTACTCAAGGCCAGCTTCAATCCTAATCCTATCTATAGGAATTCAAGGATCCTACCTATGACATATTTCCTGGGGTGCCAACCCCTGGTTTTGCACCAGGAGACATATGCCTTCCAGATTCTAGACTCTGGAGGCCAGCTTCCTAGCATTTACCCAAGTAGAACTACTGAGGCTAACCACCCACGATCTTTCAGAATGTGGGTCTCAATAGCCAAACCACTAACTTTAGCATTTGTAAGGTAGGATGGAATACCGGACCTCGTGAGAGAAGGTCTGGCCATAGTGGTAGGGTCCAAGGGTCCCCCCTGCCATCTTTACGATCTCGGCAAAGCAAGATCTCCTGGGCCACGCCTTCCCTTCCTGCTTAATCCTGCAAAAAAGGTGCTGAAGCAGCAGGAGGGAACACATAGATCAGTAAAATACTGATCCCACGGAAAAAATCAAGGCATCTGTTTCGTATGTCATCTGATCCCTTGTCCTTGACACAAAATTCCACATCCAGAACTCCCCATCTTCTGGTATATCAACAGAAACATGTCGAGGTGAAAGGACCATTCTCCCAGGAACAATTGTTGGCAACTCAAGTAGTCCGCCTGTCAATTCCTATTCCTGCAATGAAAATTGCTAATAGGCAAAGAATGTTGTTTTCTGCCAAGATACAATACGATTCACCTCTTTCTGGGCCGCACGATTTCTCGTGCCCCCTTGGTGAATGATAAAAGCCACAACTGTGGCACTGTCAGATTGGATCCTGATAGGACAATTCCGTGGATTGAGCGTCCAGGCCTCAAGGACCAGGCGTACTGCCCGAATCTCTAGAATATTAATGGACAAGGTCATCACTAATTTTGACCATTTCCCTAGGACAGATGCTTCTTCCAGGACTGCTCCTCAGCCCAGAAGGCTGGCGTCTGTTGTTACCACCTTCCAGGTAACTGGTAGAAAGGATTCCTCTTTTTGAAGATTCTTGGATATTAACCACCAATTGGGGCTCTGACGCACACTGGGGGATAAACGCATTAGGAAGCCCAGAGCTTGGGCCTTCTTGTTCCCAGTTGACAAGATACTGTTTTGCAGCAGTCTTAAATGAAACCGCGCATAAGGAACGGCCTTGAAAGAAGCCACCATCTTTCCCAACAAATTCATGCAAAGCCGAATAGAAAGATTCTTCTTTGACTTGAGTAACTTAATCAGTTCCCTTATGGAACTGATCCTTTCCTTGGGAAAAAAACATCCTCTTTTGAGCTGTATCAATGATCAGCCCAAAGGAATGCAATCTCCTTGATGGATTTAAGGAGGATTTCTCTAGGTTGAGAATCCAACCTAGGTATTCCAGGTAGCTAACTGTGGTGACCAAAGTTTGGATTAGGCAGGCTACCGAATTGATCTATAAAGATAAGATCTAAGTAGGCTAGTATTGTTATACCTTGAGCCATTACCCTGGCTAAAGGAGGAGCCAGGACCTTTGTAAACACTCGAGGTGGAGTAGCTAGACCGAAAAGCAGAGCTACAAGCTGAAAATGAAGATTTTCTACCTTGAAACGTAAATATCTGGTGAGCGGGAAAAAAAAACGGCACATGGAAAAAGCATCCCTGATGTCGATTGGTGCCAGAAGTTCTCCCCCTTGTAGGATGGAGACTACTGATCGGATTGACTCCATGCGAAAAGACCGGATATTCAAACCCGGTTTAGATCTTTGAGATCTAAAGTGGGTTGAGATCCCCGTACGGTTTTGGAACTGTAAAAAAGGTTTGAAAAACCCTAATCCTTGCTCTACCAAGGGGACCACCGATATCACTCTTTGAGACAAGAGATGATCCAAAGCTAGAAAGAGAGACTTATTTTCACTGGATCTCTGGGATCGTTTTGATCTGAGAAAATGAGGAGACGTGAACTCTGACAATGTTCCTGCCAGACCCTTGAAAACTGTAGAAGCCCCCCCCCCCCCACTCGAGCGAGTGGGGGCATTCTTTCATAAGGCTTTAGTATTTTGTTTTGTGGGTTACCTCCCCCAGGTTCTCTTTTGACCCTGGGACTGACCCTGAGGTTTACCTCTTGAATCCTGATGGTGGAGGCCATCGTGACTGCCTGGAGGCAGATGCCCCTGGCACTGGAGAACAAGCATACATTGTCTCAAAATAACCGTTCACCATAAAAAGGGAAAAAGGCCAAGAGCTTTTTGCATGGCGCTTCGGCTGACCATCTTTCAACCATAGGATTCTATGCACATGTATCAGCCTTAGCATGAGCCGTGAGGCCTGGAGAATAGAATCTTTCATAGCGTCAACTGTAAAACAGATCAGGAATAACTTTGAGTACCTCTATAAACTGGTCCTTTAAGGACTGAGATATTCTGAACGCCAGCGCAGGTTTGAATGACTGAACCTGTGAGCGAAATATCGTTTTTTTTTTTGTTTCTTTTAAAAGGAACTCCAACATCTTATCTGTTGGACCCTTTAGCATATGAGCATCGTCTACAGGACAAGTCAGGTTTTTGTTTACAGAGGATATAGCAGCATTAATTGCTGGAACTCCCCATAAAACCCTTCCTCCATAGAATAAAGTATTGAGAACTTTTTCAGAGGAAAAAAACTGTTTATCTGGGTGCTCTCACTCGGAATACATAAGCTTTCTTAACCATGAATAGATAGAAAAAGCATGAACAGATTGGGGGGGGGCTTTTAGTGAACCCAAAGCAGAAGTGGGCTCATCGACTGACTGCATTACTGGCAGTAAACATGTGGAGCGGACCAATTCAGTGAGTGACTGTAAACAAGCTTTCCTGCGAACTAGATACTTCACATCAGGTTCTTCGGAAGAGGAGACATCAGCCTTTTCCTGATCCTAGAGAGAATCTCTCGCTCCTTGTTCCTCAATATGAGGGTCCAGAGCAATGGACCGGGCCTGTTACGCTTATGCCGCGTACACACGAGCGGACTTTCTGGCATACTTGGTCCGGCGGACCAGAGTCTGCCGGACAATCCGACCGTGTGTAGGCTCCGGCGAACTTTTCCGGCGGACTTTTTCCCAAAAGCCCGCCGGACCTAGATTTGAAACATGTTTTAAATCTTTCCGTCTGACTCAGTTTCTGGCGGAAAGTCCGCTCGTCTGTGTGCTGGTCCAACAGACCAGATACGACGCAAGGGCAGGGTATTGCATTTCGCGCTCGCTGCAATAGGAAAAACAAATTTTCCTATTGCGGCGAGCGCAGGGCATACCAGGCCCTTAGGTCTGGTATGGATTTTACAGGAAGGCCCCTACGCTGCAAAAACGGCGTGGGGTCCCCCCTAGAATCCATACCAGACCCCGATCCGAGCACGCAGCCCGGCCGGTCAGGAAAGGGGGTGTGGACGAGCGAGCGCCCCCCCCCTCCTGAACCGTACCAGGCCGCATGCCCTCAACATGGGAGGTGGGTGCTTTGGGGGAGGAGGGCACCCCGCGGGGCCCCCCCACCCCAAAGCACCTTGTCCCCATGTTGATGAGGACAAGGGCCTCTTCCCGACAGCCCTGGCCGTTGGTTGTCGGGGTCTGCGGGCGGGGGGCTTATCGGAATCCGGGAGCCCCCTATATTAAGAGGGCCCCCAGATCCCGGCCCCCCCCTACCCATTCACCTAGGGAAAAAGTGTCAATAATAAAACACACTACACAGGTTTTTAAAATAATTTATTAAACAGCTCCGGGGGGTCTTCCTCCGGCTTCGGGGGTCTTCCTCCGGCTTCGGGGGTCTTCTTTCGGCTTCGGGGGTCCCTCCGGTTCCTCTTCTCCCGGTGTCCGGTTGGTTCTTCTCCGCTCTCTCCGGCCTCTTCTCCCGGTGTTCCAGTTCTTCGGCCGGCTCCTCCGCTGTCTTCAGGCCGCTCTTTTGCCAGCGGAGGTCCGGACTACTGGGCTTCTTGGCTTCTTGTCTTCTTCCCGCTTCTCTTCTCCAGATGTTGATCTTCTCCAGATGTTCCTGACCGGCCAGGCTGCGTGCTCGGATCGGGGTCTGGTATGGATTCTAGGGGGGACCCCACGCCGTTTTTTTGGCGTAGGGGCTTACCTTTAAAATTCATACCAGACCTAAGGGCCTGGTATGAGCCTCGACGGGGCTCGCAAGGTGTCAATCTCGCCGATAAAAGCGGCAAGATTGACTTCCCAATTCTAGTCCCGTCGCACCTGAGTCACGTTCAAAATGAACGGACTTGTCCATGTGTGGGCAAGTCCGTTCATTCTGAAAGTCTGCCGTAACTCCGGCGAAAGTCCGTCGGAAAGACGGGCGGACTTAGCCCGCCGGAAAGTCCGGTCGTGTGTGGGCAAGTCCGTCCGTTTTAAAGTCCGGCGCACCTGGCGGACAAAGTCCGTCGGAAAGTGTGCCGGACCAAGTATGCCAGAAAGTCCGATCGTGTGTACGCGGCATTAGTCCCACTCTGGGATGCGATTAAAGCATCAAACTTTTACTTCAAGCTTAAAATGGTTGAAGATAAAAACCTCCTTAGTAATATACACAGGGCCTGCAGTGTTTAAGAGCAGCTGCAACACTTGCCCCTCCTGATGGCTCACCATGACCAGCCATATTACTCCCAGGGGAGGATGCCATCTTACTGGGATGGATCTAGGCTTCCGTGTGACTAAATAAGTCTTTCTGGAGCCCTTTATTTAGGTTTTTTTACCCCCCTTCTGCCATAGCCCGATGCACAAAGCAGAGGTACTACCAGAAGGAATGCATACACTGCTTGGGCTATAGTCCAGCACAGTTGCTGCTATTAATGCCCAGCCTGATGCAGCAGTAAAAATGTGTCAAAGGAAATGCCTGTGTCACCAAACCTCTTAACGCCACCTTTTGCTCTTGTGTTCCTCCACAGCCTGCAGCAACACAGAAGGTGCTTTTAAAACCTTGCCTCCTAGTGTTGGGCGTTGGAGGACACCGACGATGCCAAGCCCTGCCCCCTCAGCGTGAGGCAGGGAGTGATCATTACAGCCCCCAGTGGTGAGACATAGGCATTTACAACAGACAACATTTACTGATCTTAAAGGAGACATTCATAAGAAAATTCAAAAAAATTTCTTAGAAAACTCCACTTACCTTTCCCGCCGCAGGGTTTTCTGTGGTAAACCAACAGACCCAATCTTCACCCTTCACCGTGGGTTCCGTTAAACCTTCAGGAGCTGGGGATCCTCAGGAAACCCACTATCCTGGACCTGTAACAGCACCTCCGCCAGTAAAACTTTATGGCCTTACTACCAAAAAGTACTGGATCCCCGGGTCCAGCTCTCTAAAAAGAGGAGCATTTACAGGCAAAACCTCGTTTCTTCAGATACGGTTACCATTCATTTTGGCCAAAAGAGACACTTTGAATGGATCCGGTCAGCATGGCTAGCCCCAGCAAGGATTGCTCCAGAGGAGCTCAGCACAGCACATCTTTACTCGTGACCAACACCTTAAACACTGGTGAAAAAACTGAGGTACTCCCACCAGTGGGAGGGGTTATATAGGAAATGCACTTTTTAATTTAGGGCGTGCCAGTGTCCATCACCTGAAGGTGGCCTATAAACCACATAGTAACTACTATGGCTCTGTGTCCCGTGATGTATGATAAGAAATACACTTTCAGTGGTGGCTAACAATTAGCACTATTAGTACTCACCTCTTACTGTGAGCCAGTGGAATGAAAAAAAAAATAAAAATTAGGTTATTTGAAGGAAAGGTAGGGTGTCCTGAGACATTTTTCATCTGGCCGCATCACCATAAAGCTGGGAAAAGTAAGCAGCTCTATTACAGCCTCTCAACCATATTACCCCAGAGGAAACCTTAAAATATTTTTCAAGTCTTTGGGAACCCCTTCTAAAAGTTACTGGCGACAGTGGAGAAATTGCCCCTTACATTGGTGGTCAGTGAGAAGAATGGCACTCTTTCAAACAGCTAAAAAAGTAATTGGTGTCATGCTGCTGCCTATGCAAAGGTGTGTTAGCCCCTAGACTAGGCAAGCACCATCAGATTGGGGGGGGGGTCAATGAGCCAAAGCCCAAGGAATTTTACAATGCCTCATGGGACGTGTAGTTCTGCAACAGCTGGAGGGCCATAGTTTGGAGATCCCTGCCCTAGAGTATTGGTCTCCAAACTATGGCCTGGGGGCCAGATGCAGCCCTTTGCTTACCTTTATCTTGCCCATTCCTCCCACTGACACCAATGATGGGGCACTATTCCTCCCACTGACACCAATGATGGGGCACTACTCCTCCCACTGGCACCAATGATGGGGCACTATTTTTTGCACTGACATCAATGATGGAGCACTATTCCTCCAATGATGGGACATTTTAATTCCTATTGATGCCAGGGCAGTTTCTACTCACACTGGCAACTGTTCAGCCCCCACAAAGTCTGAAAGACAGTAAACTGGCCCTTTGATCATAAGGTTTGGAGACCCCTGCCCTAGAGCAATAGGTCATGCTGAAACTGGATGGCTGCAATGTCCATGGCCTTTTCAAGACACAGTATGTTTTTAATATTATTCTGTCTTCTATAATTAGTAGATAAATGATTAAAATGGCAGCTATGATACAACTGGATTTTAACTAATGAAAAAAAAAATGTTTTTCTTTCAGGTAATACAAATGACCACTGCCAAAGAATTCTGTGCTATTGTGATAAACAATTAGCTGAGTGTTTGAGAAAAGCACCTTACAAAAACAAGTATATTCTGTATCCCAATTTTTTATGTGATAGCAAGACCCCATCCTGCTTTTATAGAGAATGGTACCCACATCGCAGAAAGGAAGCACGTGCTGAATAAACAGCCGTTTCACGGAATGTGACTTGTGTGAAATCTGTCTCGATGCATTCCATAGTGATTGGATGAAGGCGACAGAGTTATCTGTGTGGATTTAAATGATGGGATATGTCCCTGACACTAATTAAAACAGAAGAATCTACTTGGAGAAGCAGTAAATTGCCTTCAACACGAACATCAGAATTTTTTTTTTGTAAACCGAGATAAGATATGACCAATTCAGAGCATTTGTTGCTGTCCCATAAACGATTGCTTGATTATATGTTTTAAAGAGAAAGTAAACTTTGTTGGGGGGGAAACTTTTGCCACAGTTGCAGGTATGGCACACACCTACCTTCTTCTATCCTTTCCTTCAGTGATGATGGGTCCAAGCACCTGTCACTGTTGCGTCCCCTGCTGCAGCCAATCTCTGCTTACGATTATTTTGGGTCCTGTGGAGACCTTCAGCAATTGAGCTACCACTAATAATGTGACTACTGCACTTGCACACAGAAGTTACATCATTCCCCACCACATGGCCCAATGAGCTGAGAGTGTGCACTGCACATGCGCTGTACAGCTACAAAGATAATACAAAAATTCTAGGTGAAAGAGGATAAGACTTTGCATGTCTCTTCTGACAAAAATCCTTACCTTGTAGCATATTTTATTTAAAAAAAAGTTTAATTCTGCTTTAAATTGCACTTGCTTCCATTGCCTGTCATATGTTTCAATGGATGTAATTGATTGCTAGCAATGTTAGTTTTTCTGCATGCACCCTTTATTGGGGGCATTTATGGGTAGCTTGGGAGGTCTCCCATCAGCTTTTCTGATAAGGCCCACTATCCTTACCTATAAGCAATAATTTCAGGTTGTAAAAAGAAAAGCACTTGCTTTTATATACTATTTGGATATATTTTTTAAATTATGATTAAAATCTTTTTTGTTAAAGCATTTGTTCGTTCTATAAAACTAAAGAAGCAATAAAAGCTTAACACACTGTCTTGATTCATTTGGGTCAGTTTCTTTGTATGTGGTAAATATGTTTTGTTCACAAATTCTGCCACATTTGATATCGCTGCATCCTTTCCAAACATTGCAGGAACCAATACCTGCAACATATAAGAAGTTCACACTCTGAAGAGAAGTATTCCATTTTGAAGTGGATTCAAAGTTTGTTTGACTGCAGTATATACTGTATTCAGTGGCATATCATGAAATCAGTGGGTACATGTGCAAGATAAAAAAGTGGGCCCTAGGCATTGATAAAAAAAAAAAAAAAATTAAAAAAGGGGTCGTGGCTTAGATTGCATTAATATGACATGGCTCAAGGGGGTGTGGTTTAATAGAGTCTGACATTACTCACATAGTGCAGAATACAGAAATGTTAAATAGGGAATGTACAGCGGTGGGTATGTGCAGGAGAAGGATGCAAAGTGTAAGGTGGTGGGTAGTATGTGCAGGAGAGGGGTGCGAAGTGTACGTGGTGGGTAGTATGTGCAAGAGAGGGGTGCGGAGTGTACGGTGGTGGGTAGTACAGTGCCTTGCAAAAGTTTTCACCCCCCTTGGCTTTTTACCCATTTGGTTACATTACAGCCTTTAGTTCAATGTTTTTTTAATCTGAATTATATGTGATGGATCAGAACACAATAGTCTAAGTTGGTGAAGTAAAATTAGAAAAAAATAAAACAATTTTTCTGAAATAAAAAACTGATAATTGGAATGTGCGTATGCATTCACCCACTCTATTATGAAGCCCATAAAAAGCTGTGGTGCAACCAATTACCTTCAGTAGTCACATAATTAGTGAAATGATGTCCACCTGTGTGCAACCTAAGTGTCACATGATCTGTCATATATACACACACACCTTTTTGAAAGGCCTCAGAGGCTGCAACACCTAAGCAAGAGGCACCACTAACCAAACATTTTTCCCACAATGCTTTTGGGGGGGGGGGGGCATCAGTAGTGTTTTGGTTTATATTTTTTTTTTTACAATTTTATCTATCATATTTTTACAATTACATTTTGTAATATTTATTGATTTTTCAGCTCTGTTGGGGGGGGGGGGGGGGCTTTGGTGAGATATTAGGGGTCCAGACCCCTGACACCCCCCCTTTGAGACAGAGAAAAGGGACTGAGGACAGAGATTTCTCAGTGCCTTTCTCAGCATTGAAAATGAATTAACAAGAGATAGCGGCTCCTGTTCAGTCATAAAATGAAAAAACAAAAAACAAAGAAGGAGGGTGCACCGACCTTGTGCGTTACCAATGGTCGAATTTTATTAAAAGCATAAAAACAATGTTTATACTCACAAACGAGCATGTAAAGAAGGCTTGTCAATTGGTGAGACTGCGTCTCAAGACACCTGCAACCCGGACCTGATGTTCAGGGGATCAGATGATATCCCGAATGGTTGATGCGTTTCAAGGGCGCACCCTTTCCCTCAGAGCCTAAGCGGTCAATAGCTCGTCTCTCCTAGTCACCACTATATGTATCCACATGCCCACGCACCCAAATAACACCCACCAGAACAGGTAACACCCCTCCATATGGGTTAGCTCCACCTGGCTGCTCAGATACGTCACATGCCCATCCTCTGATAGGATAGGAAAGCCCCCATCTGGAATTCAAAAGTGTATTGAATACTGGGATTGATATGGGTATAATTCCCCCTAAAACGGGTGTTCTGCCGCATCTTACCTCAGCATCACAGGCAATGGGAGCAGGGGTATACATGAGATTCCAGGTGGTAGGTGCTGCAATGCCTGTACAATACAGGAGCCGCTGGATGCACCGGATGAACCTCACGCAGTCCCATAGCCAGGAAATGTGGGTGTATTTGCGTACCACCCACCACTTCTGGCCGTCCACGGCGTCACTTTCGCTCCTGCGCACACATCCGGCCACTGCTGTGTACACAGGAGACGCGGCCAGGAAGTGCGGGTGTGTTTGAGTTCCACCCACCACTTCTGGCCGCTTGTGGCGTCAATTCCACCTGGGGATTCTCACAGCCATAATCATTATCCAGCCCTGCAGTAGTGTGGGCACCCACACACTCGCATGCGCGCACACAAACACTAGCCAACCAACCTAATACCTCCACCTCCAGCAGCCCAGTAAGATATTGCATCAAGGCAATTCTACCCTACGTTAACAAAGGCATGTCAGTATATGCTTTGACTGGGGGTTCCTCTATGGGCATTCTTGGCACGCGGACCCACATAGAGGACCTAAAATGCACAGTGGGTAGAACCAATGGTCGTCAATACAAGCATACCAAAATAATTAATTAGTAATTAAAAATCAAAAATTATTATTAATAAAAAAAAATAGATAATTCCATTAGCACATCACTGCCAACCCACTGTGCATTAAATTAAACTAAAGCTAATTATTAACAATACACCAAAGGTGCATTATTGGAGCTTCCATGCACATATTAGACATATATTATATATATACATATATATATATATATATATATATATATATATATATATATATATATATATATATATATAAAATAATCACACCTAATTCGCAAATAATGCATAATCGCTATGTATCATTATTCCACGGAGAGCCCATTTCCCCGTTTTAGTCTAGTATATATTTTCTACAAACAAACCATGTTAGTTAAAAATACTGTTGCAAAAAGATTCCTTACTCTAAAAATCTATTATATACTTTTACCTTCACTAAAACACCTACCCTACCCAAACCTACCATCTACACATATTTAACTCCTATCCATATCTACAATAAAAGGCTCATTGTACTTGTCATCTAGTTCCAAAGTACAATACACCATGTTATCCCTAACGCAGTATATTTTCCAATGCCAAGGGTATAACCAGACTAGGTATTGGGCCGAGCCCTTATAGATAATATCTATATCACAGAAAGAAGGGCCACATGCCCAAACCAGATTGGCGATAAAAAAGGAGCAGGAAAGGATCGCCATAACTATGGCACATGCACTAAAGGCCTTAATGGGTACTACAAGAGTCATACTTCATTATGCAGTTAAATTTTCTCATTCAGGCCATGCGGGGCTAAAGTCCCCAAAGTAAAAATCCAAAATGCCTCTCTTGTGCACAATATCTGATACTTTTTACCACTATCTAGGTCATTTGATATGGCCTCTATGCCAAACACTTTGAGGCAATCTGTACTGCTATTATGGACCTCCTCTTTGAAATGTCTTGGTACTGAATATTTATCTTTTTCTGTCGAGATGTTGCTTCTGTGCTCATTCATCCTTGTCCTCATTGGCCGTGAAGTCCAACCAATATATGTGAGGCCACAGGGGCACAAGAGGCCATATATAACATATGGGGTGCCACAGTTGATGAACTGCTTTGTAGCTCTTGCCATCAACTGCGACTACATCTTTTTTCCTGTGGCACATATGCGCACAATTCCCACAGTTACTACTCCCACACCTATAACTGCCTTTTTGGTCGAAGATAGTAGTCCAAGGATTGTTAAGCCCTCTATTCCTAATCTTCTTCACTCTACTCGGGGCGATGATACTTTACCTTGGGTCTCCTAAAGACTAGATTTGGATGTGACGATAGGCTGGTCTTCAGGATCGGGTCTGATTCAAGAATCTTCCAGTTTTTTCTGAAGATTTTTTGTATTATGGTGACTTTATTGTTAAATCTAGTGCAAAACCTTACTTGTGGTTGTTCATCTCGATCATATTTTGTCGTTTTCTCACCCCCTGCACAGACATTGTCATACAGCTGTCGATATTTTTTAAAGGCTTCTCCTATGTGCTCATCTTTGTACCCTTTCTCTTTAAATTTGCTCTTTAGAATCAGGCTTTGTTCTTCATAGTTATTTCTTAGCGTACATGTCCACCTAAGTCTACAGAACTGCCCAAAGGGGACATTCTTAATCCACCTGGGATGATGATGGCTGCAGGCATGAAGATAAGAATTACCAGCGCTCGGCTTGAAGTGAGTTCTTGAATGGATTACTCCATTCTCATTGGCCCTTAACTCTAGGTCTAAAAAGGCCAAGGACTTTTCATCTATCACATGTGTGAATGAAATTCCAAAGGGATTACCTGCACAATGTGCAAGAAATCCTTCCAATTCGTCATCGGTACTGTTCCAAATGAGAAGGACATCGAGGACTAGGTTCCTCCCAAAAGAGTTGTTGCATACAGGACTAGGTTTCTCCCAAAAGGGTTGTTAGCCCAAATGTATTTATGCTCCCAATACCCCATGAACAAATTTGCATAACTGGGAGCAAACCGTGCCCTTCACCTGCCTATAGAAGCTATCCATGAATGAAAAGTAATTATGGGTTAAGGTGAACTCAATACATTCGTATATGAATTGGGCTTGCACAGGGTTGAACAAATGTGCTTCTGCCAGATAGTACTCCACGGCTCTAAGATCGAATTCATGCTGAATGGATGTATACCAGGACGCTACATCAAGCGATAACCATCTGTATCCTTTCTCCCATGTGTACATAGTTAGAATCTCTAGGGCATGGCCCAAGTCCTTTATGTATGACGGCAGGCTGGTTACCAATCACTGGAGAAAATGGTCGATGTAACTACCAAGGTTGCTGGTCAGGCTATCAATTCCTGCAATAACTGGTCTACCTGGAGGCTTCTCCATGTCTTTATGCACCTTTGGTATGTGGTAGAAATGGGGGACCACTGGATGTTTTGAATATAAGAATTGATGCTCACTTTTAGGACCTGATTCAATAATGCCTTGTCCAACAGATTGTGTTGGGTGGAACGCAAATACACCCACACTTCCTGGCTATGGGATGGCGTGCGGTTCATCTGGCGCATCCAGCGGCTCCTGTATTGTACAGGCATTGCAGCACCTACCACCTGGCGGGAATCTCATGTATTCCCCTCCTCCCATTGCTTGTGATGCTGAGGTAAGATGCGGCAGAACACCCATTTTAGGGGGAATTATACCCATATCAATCCCAGTATTCAATACACTCGTGAATTCCAGATGGGGGCTTTCCTATCCTATCAGAGGATGGGCATGTGACATATCTGAGCAACCAGGTGGAGCTAACCCATATGTAGGGGTGTTACCTGTTCTGGTGGGTGTTATTTGGGGCGTGGGCACGTGGATACATATAGAGGTGACTAGGAGAGATGAGCTATTGACCGCTTAGGCTCTTAGGAAAAGGGTGCGCCCTAGAAACGCGTCAGCCATTCGGGATATCATCTGATCCCCTGAACATCAGGTCTGGGTTGCAGGTGTCTTGAGACGCAGTCTCACCAATTGACAAGCCTCCTTTACATGGTCGTTTGTGAGTATAAACATTGTTTTTTGGCGTTTAATAAAATTTTACCATTGGTAATGCACAAAGTCGGTGTGCCCTCCTTTTTTGTTTTTTGTTTTAGTTTCAAGAATACCCATTGTTCTGAGGAGGGCTGCAAGACTGCAGGCACGGTCTAAATCCAAAGAGTTGGTCACACCACTTAATTATAGACTAAGCACCCAAGTGCAGGAGATTATTATTGTTTTTCAGTCATAAAATGAAGCAGAGTAAACACAGTTTGTATGCTACATATTTACCCGCCCCTTCCTCCTCTCTCCATCCTGACATCCCCCACAGCTGCTGGCAGGAGACGAGAAGAGGGAAGCTGGATGCAGGGGGACAAGGGGGGCTTGGAGGAGGAGAACACAGGGGCAGTCGGATGTTCGGTGCAACGGTGGGGACAGTTGCAATCACCAATCTCCCTATATAGCTTTTCAGCTGACAGCCACAGGAGGGAGAGGAGAAGTAGCCGTCAGCTGCTTCACTGAAAACTATACAGGGAGATCAGTGCTTGCAACTGTCCCCACCGCCTCGCCGATCATCCCCGACTGCCCCCCGTGTCCTCCTTTTTTTTATTGTTAGTTTTTGAAGTGTTGCATTAAAAATGCTTTGTAACATTTTAGTACCTTGACAAAAGGGTCAAGTTGCAGAATAAAATTTGCACTTTGGATAATGTATGAGCTACATAGGTTCCTGAATGGAAGAAAACTTTGAAAGAAGAAAAACTTTGAAGAAAAATTTTGATTGCAATAAGGTTTCATTGTGCTCATTATGAATAAATGACACTAAATTAACCACTTTGCAACACCCCTATATCGCTCAATATGCCATGAATAAAAAGGTAGTAACCCTAGGACTAGTGGACAGTGGTTGTTACTTCTGCACCTTGAGCTGGACCAGCACATGTGGGTGTGCAAGCACAGTCCATCCCAGCTTAAGATGTGACATGCATTTTGGCATCTTCATCTTGAAGGCCAGAGGTGAAGTATTCTTCCAGAGAGTGTACTTATTCTTTTAGCCCCCTTACCCTAATCTAAACAATCCTACTATCCCCATTCACAGATATATACCTAAAGAGCTAATACAGCAGTCTGTTTACATCCAGTGGCGAAAGGCTCCCTCTCCTGGCCGCACCTGCACAGTACATCCAAATAACTTTATGGGGCTCACCAACCTTCATCTCATGGCCAGGAGACAACCCCATAGAAATAAGCAGACATGATCAGAAGTGGAAGTCTTTTACTGTTGGATGTAAACAAACAGTGGAGGCCTTGAATGTTGGATATTAGTACGTAGACATCTGTAAAGGAGGAATTTGGGTTTGTTTAGATCAGGGCTAAAAGAATAAGAGAACTTTGCCTGAAAGTGCACTTATTCTTTGAAGGGACCCTGTGGTTTCTATTATGTACCCATAAAAAGGTATTCACCCCCTTGGAAGTCTTCATGTTTTATTGTGTTAGGGCTCTTTCACACTAATGGCTGGGGGAAGCCACAGTTTTACCACCTCCCAGACACTAACTTGAATTTTAACATTAAACTCTGATGGGGTACTGTGGCCATGGCAATTTTAATGTGAAAAAAAAAATCTAATTTCTTCATCAATTTAGGTCAATGTATTCTGCTACATATTATTGGTAAAAAAATTAAAATCTGATTAAGCGTATATTGAGTTATAGCATCTACAAAATTATTGATATTTTTAAAAAACATTTTTACTAGTAATGGCGGCGAACGGCGACTTATAGCAGGACAGCGACAGATATTCTGACACTAATTGACACTTTTTGGGGACCATCGAACACAAATTCAGTGTTCAGTGCTAAAAAATATGCACTATCACTATCTGGGAAGGGGTTAAAATCAGGGGCAATTAAAAGGGCTAACCGTGTGTCTAGCTAGTGTTTGTGTAGGGATTTACTAAAACATTTAATGTGAAAATGGCTTAATGTAGCTTAACGTGTAATAAAGTGCCTAAACCTCAATCAATTGACCTGAAATTTTGCACAGGGCTTAACGTACAAAAAAGACCTTAAATCTAAACCAATTTCCCCCAAACTTCACACAATAGAAGACTCTATCCATGCCAACATATTCTGAAAATGTCAGCTCATTTGGTTAATTACACCAAAAGTTATTCACATTAAGCTATATTTTACAATGCTAAAACATTTAATGTGAAAATGGTTTAATGTAGCTTAATGTGTAATAAAGTGCCTAAACCTCCATCAATTGACCTGAAACTTTGCACAGTCTAAGATATCAACTTCCCAAACCTATCCAGGAAGTTTCATGCGATTCGGTGTTCCACAAGGCAAACTAGGGACATTAAACTTTTTTTTTGGGAGCTTAATGTGGCTTAACGTACAAAAAAGACCTTGAATGTTAACCAATTTCCCCCAAATTTCACACAATAGAAGACTCTATCCATGCCAACATATTCTGAAAATTTCAGCTCATTTGGTAAATTCGCACCAAAAGTTATTCACATTAAGCTATATTTTACAATGCTAAAACATTTAATGTAAAGAGCTTAACGTACCATAATGTCCCTTAACCTCAATCAATTGTCTTGAAACTTTGCACAGCCTAAGTTCTTAACTTCTCAAACCTATTTAGGAATTCCAGATCATTTGGTAAATCATCCCAAAAGTTATTCACATTTAACCATTTTTTTACAATCTTTAACCAGTTGCAGACTTTGGGCGCACTAGACACGGCCAAAAACATGTCTACAGTGTACACAGGTCATGTCTAGTGCATCTAGTCCTGCTCTGCTGCCAGGATGCTTCCCTGTCCCAGTATGCAACAATTCAGCAGGAGCTGTCAAAAAAAAGGAAACAGGCTGGCAATGTTTATCAACAACCACATTACAGAAAGTTACATTGCAACATTGTATCAATTGTAACTTTCTGTGTTTTGCATTCACAGATTAAAGGGATGAACTTGGATCTGCAGGTGAAGAGAGTTAAAGCAACCTTGACAAGTAAAAAAAAAAATGTTTTTTTCTAATTAAATGTTCCTCTGTTGAACTCCTTATTAACCCTTTAGTTTTCTCTAATTAGCACTGCTTAACTCTATATTCTCATTCTCTATTCAATTGTAATTTTCCTGGTGATTTTTTTCTTTTCTATTTTATTAACTAATAGTTAAACTTTTTTTCTGTTTTTTGTTTGCTTTGCTTATTAATATTTTTGACACCTTTTTACACACACACACACACATATATATATATATATATATATATATATATATATATATATATATATATATATATATATATATATATATATATATATATTCTGAAAAGAAAGAAAAAAATGCCTTTTGTTTAGTTTTATTACATTTAATTGTCTAATTCCGCGTACACACGAGCGGACTTTACGGTGGACTTTGCCCGGCGGATTTTTCAACGTACTTTACGACGGACTTTCTGAATGAACGGACTTGCCTACACACAATCCACCAAAGTCCGTCGAATTCGTACGTGATGACGTACGACCGGACTAAAACAAGGAAGTTCATAGCCAGTAGCCAATAGCTGCCCTAGCGTGGCTTTTTGTCCGTCGAACTAGCATACAGACGGCGGACTTTTCGACCGGACTCGATTTCAACGGATACATTTTAAACAAGTTTCAAATCTAAGTCCGTCCAACTTTTGAGCAAACAAAGTCCGCTGGAGCCCACACACGATCGAATTGTCCGACGAAATCCAGTCCGCCGGGCAAAGTCCGCTGTAAAGTCCGCTCGTGTGTACGCGGCATTAGGACTGCAAAAAATAATTATTGTTGTATCACAATATTCACAGAAAGAAAGCCTTGTTTGTCCTTAAAAAAATACATGTATTATGTTGTTATCTTAAGTCAGGGGTTAGGCAAGCTCAGCACTCCAACTGTGGTGAAACTACAAATCCCATCGTGCCTCTGCCTCTAGAAGTCATGCCTGTGATTGTCAGGGTCTTGCAATGTCATCGCTGGATCTAGATGGGACTCTGTTAGTGTTAGGGGGGCTGCTGCACACAGAAGGCTTTTTATCTTAATGCATGGAATGCATTAAGATAAATAAACCTTCTGACTTTAAAATCCCTTTAACCGCTTCAGGCCTGGAAGATTTTACCCCCTTCCTGATCAGAGCACTTTTTACAATTTGGCACTGCGTTGCTTTAACTGACAATTGCGCGGTCGTGCGACGTTGTACCCAAACAAATTTTGCGTCCTTTTTTTCCCACAAATAGAGCTTTCTTTTGGTGGTATTTGATCACCTCTGTGGTTTTTATTTATTGCGCTATAAACAAAAAAATGCGACAATTTTGAAAAAAAAGCAATATATTTTACTTTTTGCTATAATACATATCCCCGAAAAATATATAAAAAAACCTAATATTTTCCACAGTTTAGACCGATATGTATTCTTCTACATATTTTTGGTTAAAAAAAACCGCAAGCGTATATTGATTGGTTTGCGCAAAAGTTAAAGTGTCTACAAAATAGGGGATAGAATTATGGCATTTTTATTACTATTATTTTTTTTACTAGTAATGGCGGCGTTCTGCGATTTTTATCAGTACTGCGACATTATGGCGGACACATCGAACACTTAACACATTTTTGGCACCATTGGCATTTTTACAGCGATCAGTGCTATAAAAATGCACTGATTACTGTAAAAATGTCACTGGCAGGGAAGGGGTTAACACTAGGGGGCGAGCAAGGGGTTAATTGTGTTCCCTCTGCATGTTCTAATTGAAGGGGGAATGTGACTTACTAGGGGAAATGACAGATCGCTGTTTACACACACAGATCCCAGTTCTCGCTGTGTCACGAGCGATCGTGGGCGCCCGGCGGTCATCGCGCCCACCAGGCACTCGCATAGTCTCCGTGGGCACGCCCCTAGTGGCCACAGGGCAAAGCGACGTAACATAACGTCATTTCGCCCAGCCAAGCCACGCTGCCGCAGTAAAGCTGCAGCGGCTGGTTGGCAAGTGGTTAAGCTTGTTTTTTGGGGAGCTTAATGTGGTTTAAAGTTATTGTAGAAGGTGCATTCTATGCATTAAGATAAAAAAAACCTGTTTGCAGCAACTTCCCTTAGCTCCCCTAATACTTACCTGTGCCCCCTCTCTATCCAGCGATGTGCATGAGTGCCTCGGCCGTCTGGGACTCTCCCTCCTGATTTGCTGAGACACAGCAGTGTCGCCATTGACTCCCACTGCTGTCAAAGTCAGGTAGCCAATCAGGAGAGAAGGGGGCGGGCCAAACCATGGTTCAGTGTCTAAATGGACACACAAAGCTGTGGCTTGGCTCGAGCCACAAAGCAAGCCGCTTGCTGTGGGGGCACTTGACAGGAGGGAGCAGCCAGGAGTGCCAGGGAGGGAACTGAGAAGAGGAGGATCAGGGCCGCTCTGCAAAAAAAAACACTGCACATAAGAGGTAGTGGGTACATTATTGGTCCATCCAGAAAAAAAAAAAAAAAAAAAATTCACCATTGTTGAGATATTCACAAATTATTTATATAATTTTTTCATTATTGTTGAGATATTAGAATGCAGTTTGCACATACATATATTATACACATTAATTAAATAGTGATATCCCGGATTTGCAATGGTCACTTTTCACGAGAGACTATGTCACACATGGGGAAATTGAGAGACGTGTATGATATAATGTAGTAGTTCATATTTAAATATGATTGCACACTTATAATTTCATATTATGATTTACACTGTACTTATGTCTTTTATGCTTACACCTACATGCATGTATATTTGTATATGCAGATGTTTATATACATGCATGTTTTTCACTAGGAATTATTATTTATTGTGTAGGTTCCTATCACTATTTTCTCCTTTTTTATTATATTTTTTTATTATTTTATATTTTATTTTTTATTTTAATTTTCTTTTTATTTATTTTTTTTATTTATTTTTTATTTATATATATATATATATATATATATATATATATATATATATATATATATATATATATATATATATATATATATATATATATATATATTAATCTTTAATTTTTATTTTCATGTTTCATTTTTTATTTTTATCCTATTCTTTATTTTATTTTTCACAAGAATATTTTTCACTATGTATATTCATTATGAATGTGGATATATTGTACTGACTTCTAATGTGGGGTAGAAATGATTTGTTTTAAGACAATTCAACCTTTGTGAGAAATATCTGGGAAGTAATAACCCCTTGGTATGATGGTTAGCGTTCAAATGTAGAGGGAAGGGATATTGTTAAGCTGATCGCCACGCATGTACCTGTAAAATACCTTTTAAATATTGATTGAAATATATTCAATATAGAACTGTGAACCAGAATGAAGGGAAGGGCTATAGATTGCACACAAGGAGACACAGGAAGTGTGTGAATGCTGAGTGAATTGCACCCGCCCACTCTAATTCTGGTGTGGTTAAATAGTTTGATTGATTCGCCGGTTAGCCAACCCCATGATTAAATCTTTATGATGAAAGATGTTGGGGCGTAGCTACATGGCGATCTCACACGAGTACTAGAGGAGGGAGTGAAGGGGGACAGAGCGGAGCTCCAGTGAAGGGACGAGTGCTGCGGACGGGTGAGACGAATGTGAGCGCACACACCTCCTGGGTCCACCGTGGCCTGCCTGTTGTTATTTCAGTTGCTATTGTTTGCTGTGCTGTGGGAGTTCTCCATTTGCCGTGAAGTGACTTGCCTGTTATTTTATTTTAAATGTGAGTATTACAAGTTGTTTTATATGTGATTAAATCTTTTAAACGAGATTACACTATTGGAGCTTCTATTATTTTTATGTCATACTACCAACCTGAGAAAAGCGGTGTTCCTATGGAGCAGTGGAGGTGTATGCTCGCATGTTAACCCCCATGTAAGTGGGTTAGAGGCTCTGTCAGGCCAAACACGAGAGTGAGAGGCCCTAACAGCTGGTGAGTTTGAATTTCAGCAGGGAGTGGATTCACGTCACAGAGGTGTGGTGGATGTTTGAAAACACAGCTGAGCAGTTTTGGAGTCACCCTCACTCTTTTTTTGGACTTTCTTCAAATATTTTCACGTTTATTTTTTCACGATTGATTGGTTTCTGGACTTTTTAGATATTTACTGTGTTCAATTTTCATTATATATTTTTTCTTGGATTTATATATTTTTATATCACTTTCACTGAGTGTTATAATTTATATTAGCTCATATTGAATTTATTGAATAATTTATTTTATTTAATATTAATTTTTTACTTTTTGGGATATTTAGCAATATATGTTTTTTCACTTTTTCTCTAGTCACGTCTGTATTCAGCTCACTGGCTGGATAAGAGTGTCTGGCATCTCCTCACCTGGGGATAAGCGCCACTATTTCATCTATACATAAGAGGTACAGTATCTCGAAAAGTGAGTACACCCTCACATTTTTGTAAATATTGTATTATATCTTTTCATGTGACAACACTGAAGAAATTTCCTTTAGGAGCCATAGCAGGCACGTGCCTGCTGCACGGTGGGGGACCGATGCGCGTGGTAATTAGTGCATTTTTCTACCACTGATTGCTGTATAAATGTCAATGGTCCCAAAAAAGTGTTAAGTGTCCGATCTGTCCACCACAATGTTGCAATCGCAGATCGCCGCCATTACTAGTACCAGATAAATAAATAATAAAAATTCCATAAAAATACCATAAATCTATTACCTATTTTGTAGACGCTATACCTTTTGCCCAAACCAATCAATATACGCTTATTGCTATTAGTTTTACCAAAAATATGTAGAATATATAATGGCCTAAACCAGGGGTCTCAAACTGGCGGCCCTCCAGCTGTTGCGGAACTACAAGTCCCATGAGGCATTGCAAGGCTGACAGTTACAAGCATGACTCCCACAGGCAGAGGCATGATGGGATTTGTAGTTTTGCAACAGCTGGAGGGCCACCAGTTTGAGACCCCTGGCCTAAACTGATAAAGACATTTTTTTTTTTACATTTTTTTGGGATATTTATTATTTATTAAGGGGGCAAATCCTTCCGGGGATGAAGTGGTTAATCAATAGCCTTGAAACTTTGCACAAACAAAGTTTTTATCTTCCCAACCTTATCCTGAATATGGATTTTGCTTTCCCACAAGGGAAATGAGTGACATTTAGCTTAAAGGATATGTAAAGGTTCATTTTTTTTAAACAAACATTTCATACTTACCTCCTCTGTGCAGTTGGTTTTGCACAGAGTAGCACCAATCCTCCTCTTCTGGGGTCCCTCAGAGGTGCTCCTGGCTCCTCCTCTTCTCAAGTGACCCGTTGGAGAGCCGCTCTCCCTTGGGGGAACTCGTGTGGGCAGGGGGGGGGGGGGGTCCAGTGTAAGTTAACCTTACAGATTTTCTGTAAAGGTGAACTTACCCTTTAATCTATTCCAATTAAATGTTTCAGGACTATAATAAAATTGTTAAAAGTGAATAACCTTTGGTCTGTTTTACTAAACAATCTGGGATTTTTAGAATATGCTGACATAGATACAGTCTTCCATTGTGGGAATTTTAGGGAAATTGGATAACATCTAAAAAAAAAAAAAATACAGCACCCCCTGACCCCCAGAGGCATTGCATTGACACCCAAAGGCAGGGAAGACTGACATTTTGATCTCGGGCAGATCCTAGAAGGGCTGTGCGATCAAAGAAAGGTTTGGTGCCAGTCGTTTTAAGTACATTTTTAAATGCTTTATTGGAGAACTCAATAACTGACAGAAGGCATAGGGCTTAGAACATCCATGGCAAAACTAGATTAAAACATAACTCCAGACTCACCAGTCCCTTTCAGTATTCCACAGTGCAGAATCAATAGGAGCACAGGCTGGCACTGGGTATTAGAGAAACAGCTGAATAGGGAATAGACATAAGATCTTCAGTAGGAGGGACACCAGACTTGCTCCTTAGGACCTTTTTTTTTGATTGGGCCCTGGGCTAACATTTTCTTGGGCCCCCCCTCCATTCTGAGACATACAAAAAATAGCAGGTAGACTCAAAATCAGTTTACTGCAGCAGATCGCGCAGCAATTGCAATTGTTTGCCAGAGGTTACAGCCTATCCTTACTGCTCACTGGCTGGTTGCTAGAGGTTATAACACATCATTTCTGCTTGCCGATTGGTTGCTAGAGGTTAATGCACATTATTAGTGCTCACTGATTGGTTGCTAGGGGTTACAGCACATCATTACCACTTACTGATTGGTTGCTAGAGATTAAATCAGATCACTACTGTTCACTGATTGGTTGCTAGAGGTTAATACACATCATTACCTCTCACTGAGCAGTGGAGCAATCCCAAATAATTGAGCAAGTAAAGGGGCACATTAATACACATACTACAGGAGAGTGTCAGAGAGTGCAGACATACTACAGGAGAGGTTCAGAGACCGCGGACATACTGCGTGAGAGGTTCAGAGACTGCGGACATACTGCAGGAGACAATCAGAGACTGCGGACATACTACAGGAGATTACCAGAGACTGCGGACATACTACAGGAGACAATCAGAGACTGCGGACATACTGCAGGAGATTACCAGAGACTGCGGACATACTGCAGGAGACAATCAGAGACTGCGGACATACTGCAGGAGATTACCAGAGACTGCGGACATACTACAGGAGATTACCAGTGACTGCAGACATACTGCAGGAGACAGAGACTGTGGACATACTGCAGGAGATTACCAGAGACTGCAGACATACTTCAGATTACCAGAGATCAGAGACTGCGGACATACTGCAGGAGATTACCAGAGACTGCGGACATACTGCAGGAGATTACCAGAGACTGCGGACATACTGCAGGAGATTACCAGAGACTGTGGACATACAACAGGAGACAATTAAAGACTACGGCCATACAGTACCTGCCCACGAGAATGTGTTTCCAGCGCGATCCCATCGCGCTGGTTCTCGGTGACAGGGTACTGCACATCTCGCGCTGGCTCGCTCATCGGGAAAGGAAAAATGTGTTTTTTCCTTTCCCGATGAGCGACAAGCATTGCTGACAGGTGTTTTGTATGAATCATGAGGGGGAACGCCACGCCAAATTTTGAATAAAAAAACAGCATGGGTTCCCCCTCTAAGAGCATACCAGGACCTTAGATCTGGTATGGATTTTAAGGGGAAGCCCTACGCAGAAAAAAACGGCGTGGGGGTCCCCCCAAAATCCATACCGGACCCTTATCCGAGCACGCAGCCTGGGCGGTGAGGAAAGGTGGTGGGAACAAGCGAGCGCCCCCCCCCCCGAACCGTACCAGGCCGCATGCCCTCAACATTGGGGGGTGGGTGCTTTGGTGAAGGGGGGCGCCCTGCGGCCCCCCACCCCAAAAGCACCTTGTCCCCATGTTGATGAGGACAAGGGCCTCTTCCCGACAACCCTGGCCGTTGGTTGTCGGGGTCTGTGGGCGGAGGGCTTATCGGAATCCGGGAGCCCCCCTTCCCTGCTCTCTCTGGCCTCTTCTCTCGTGTCCGGTTCTTCTCCGCTCTCTCTTCCCGCTCTCCGGTTCTTCTGCCGGGCTTCTCCGCTATCTTCTGCTCTTTTGCTAGCAGTGGCCCGGTCTTCTCTATCGACTAGTTCCCTCTTCTCTTCTTCCGCTGTTGACACTACGCTCTCTCCCGCTGTAATGCCGCGTGCGAGGTGTGCAATGACTAATATAGGCTTGGGGCATGGTCAACGGGTGATGTCACCCGGTGCCCCCGCCCCTTATGATGTCACAGTCCCATCATGCCCCGGGACTGTGATGTCATAAGGGGCGGGGTCACCGTGTGACATCACCCGGTGACCACGCCCCATGCCTAATATAAGTCGTTGCGCACCTCGCACACAACATTACAGCAGGAGAGAGCGTTGTGTCAACATCGGAAGAAGAGAAGAGTGAACAAGACAACGGAGAAGACCGGGCCACCGCTAGCAAAAGAGCGGCAAGAGAGCAGAAGATAGCGGAGGAGCCCGGCAGAAGTACCGGAGAGCAGGAGAAGAGCCGGAGAGTGGGAGAAGAGGCCGGAGACCAGGAGAAAAGGCCGGAGAGAGCGGAGAAGAACCGGACACCGGGAGAAGAGGCCGGAGAGAGCGGAGAAGTTGGAAGAGAACCCCCGGAGCTGCCTAATAAATTACTTTAAAAACCTAGTCTAGTGTGTTTTTTTATTGACACTTTTTTCCCCCAGGGGGAATGGGTAGTGGTATGATGTACCCCATACTCATTCACATAGGGTGGGGGGTCAGCATCTGGGGGCCCCCTTATTAAAGGGGGCTCCCGGATTCCGATAAGCCCTCCGCCCGCAGACCCAGCCAGTAATCGGAGTGGGAGCGTCAGTGGAGCTCCTGGCCCCACCCCGGGCCTCTGTATTCCCCAGCCATTATAGAGGGGACGTGGCCAGGAGCTCCACTGACGCTCTCACTCCGATCACTGCTCTCACTACAGCCGCTCTGTTCCAAGCATACAGGCTGCATGGGGCAGGGTCAGAGCATCAGTGGAGCTTCCAGCCCCGCCCCTCTCCACTGGCTAGCGCGGGAATACAGCCTCCCATGTCCTCTGTGCACTCTGCAAAGCCGTCATCAGGGCCCCAATTCACGGGTAGCGCAGGCCCCCCAACAAAGATTGGGCCATGGGCAAGTGCCCCATTTTCCCTGCGCTAAAGACGGCCCTGGCTGTCCCACACTACAGCCACTACAAAAAAGGTGGTAGGGGCTTTACAAGCTTAATGTCACTTACTTGTTTTGTGGAAAACAAAAATCCATGAAACATCTAGGATAGGTTTGGGGAAGCTGAAAGCTTGGGTTGTGCAAAGTTTCAAGGCAATTGATTAAGGTTTAGGCACTTTATTGTAAGTTAAGCCCCATTAAGCTCCCCAAAAAAACAAGCTTAACCACTTGCCTACCAGGCCAATTCTGACATTTCTCTCCTACATGTAAAAATCATCATTTTTTTTTGCTAGAAAATTACATAGAACCCCCAAACATTATATATGTTTTTTTTAGCAAAGACCCTAGAGAATACAATGGCGGTTGTTGCAACTTTTTATCTCACACAGTATTTGCGCAGGAATTTTTCGAACGCGTTTTAAAAAAAAAAAAAAAACAAAACAGTAAAGTTAGCCCAATGTTTTTGCATATTGTGAAAGATAAAGTTACGCCGAGTAAATAAATACCTAACATGTCACGCTTCAAAGTTGCACACGCTCGTGGAATGGCGCCAATGTTCGGTACTTAAAAATTCCCATAGGCGACGCTTGAAATTTTTTTACTGGTTACATGTTTTGATTTAGAGGAGGTCTAGGGACAAAATGATTGCTCTCGCTCCAACGTTCGCAGCGATACCTTACATGTATGGTTTGAACACCGTTTTCATAAGTGGGCGGGACTTACGTATGCGTTCGCTTTTGTGTGCGAGCACACGGGGAGAGCGGCGCTTTAAAAAAAATTTTTTTCGTTTTTTATTGTTAATTATATTTTCTTTTTTTTATTTTGACACTTTTTTGAAAAAAAAAAAAATGTGATCACTTTTATTCCTATTACAAGGAATGTAAACATCCCTTGTAATAGGAATATGACATGACAGGTCCTCTTAATAGTGAGATATGGGGTCAATAAGACCCCACATCTCACCACTAGGCTGGGAAGCCTGAAAAAATAAATAAAACGATCACCGCTTCCCAGCCGAAGCGGCGCCGTTTTTTTGAATAGAGAGGCCGGGCGTGACGTCATAACATCGCGCCCGGCCTCCGCCGATCATAGAGACTCCGGCGACCATCTGGTCCGCCGGAAATCTCTATGATCTACATCCGGCGCCGGCGGATCCGCTCTCCGCCTCACCGAGAGGTAACGGTGAGTCGGAACAATCACCGGAGGGCGGCGGGAGGGGGGGGACGTCCCCTCTCGCCTCCCGTAAGAACGATCAAGCGGCGGAACGGCCGCTATGATCGTTCCTATGGTGTAGAGATTCGCCGGCTGAAACCGGCAATATCTGAATGATGTCTGTAACTACAGGCATCATTCAGATATACCCGCTCAAAGTCCACAACGTCATATGACGTGGGCGGTAGGGAGGTGGTTAACACCTTCATTTTCTTTGTGGGAGACCAAAATCCATGACTCTTCTAGGATAGGTTTGGTAAGTTGAAAACTTAGGTTATGCAAAGTTTCAAGACAATTTGTGAAAGTCTAGGCACATTAGGCTCTTTTGACACTGAGCCACATGTTTTAGGATTGTAAAATATAGCTTAATGTGAATAACTTTTGGTGTGATTTAACAAATGAGCTGAAATGTTCTGAGTATGTTGGCATGGATAGAGTCTTCTATTATGTTAAGTTTATGGAAAATTGGTTAACATTTAGACCCCTTTCACACCAAGCCGCCTATAGCGTCGGCGGTAAAACGCCGCTTTTTTTAGCGGCGTTTTACCGTCGGATTTGCGGCGCATTTCGGTAAAAGCGCCCCGCTAGCGGCCGAGAAAGGGTTAAAACCGCCCGCAATGCGCCGCAATAGCAGCATTTTGCCGGCGGTATCCCAGCGCTGCCCCATTAATTCAATGGGGAGCAGCGGTGGAGGAGCGGTAAACACACCGCTCCTTCACCGCTCCAAAGAAGCTGCTAGCAGGACTTTTCCCGACGTCCTGCCAGCGCACCACTCCGGTGTGAAAGCCCTCGGGCTTTCACACTGGAAACAATGGAGCAGCTGTTTGAGGGGGGATTGCAGGCGTTCTTTTTAACGCTATAGCGCCTGCAAAACACCCTCGGTGTGAAAGGGGTCTTATGCCGCGTACACACGGTCGTACTTTTCGTCTACAAAAGTCAGACAGCCTGTCCGACAGACTTCCGGCAGACTTTCGGTGGACTTGCGGCGGACTTGCGGCCTACTTTCTAACGAACGGACTTGCCTACACACGACCACACAAAAGTCGGTCGGATTCGTACGTGATGACGTACACCGGACTAAAATAAGGAAGTTCATAGCCAGTAGCCAATAGGTGCCCTAGCGTGGCTTTTTGTCCGTCGGACTAGCACACAGACGAGCGGATTTCGGGGTCCGTCGTAGTTACGAAGTAAAGTTTTAAAGCATGTTTCAAATCTAAAGTACGTCGGATTTGAGGCTAAAAAAGTACGTTGAAAGTCCGGAGAAGCCCACACACGATCGGATTACCAGCCAGCTTTAGTCCGTCAGCGTCCGTTGGACTTTTGTAGACGAAAAGTACGACCGTGTGTACGCGGCATTAGGGTTTTTTGTCCATTAAGCCACATTAAGCTCCCCAAAAAACAAGCTTAATGTCCCTAGTTTGCCTTGTGGAACACCGAATCGCATGTAACTTATAGGATAGATTTGGGAAATTGAGATCTTACTCTATGCAAAATTTCAGGGCAATTGATTGAGGTTTAGGCACTTTATTACATGTTAAGCTGCATTAAGCTACATTAAAGCGGAGTTCCAGTCCCACAGCTCATTTTTTTTTTTTTAAGACTCCACTTCAACTTGATCCACTTTACATGCAATCTTTAGATCTTTAGAGGTGTTATTCTAGTACTCACTTTTTTTTCTATTCAAACATAAACAAAAAGATCTGGATCTCAGAAGCTGGCAGTGTCCATCTCCACTGTGGGCATCTGAAGCCCTCTTCTATCCATTTCCGGGACGCCTCCACATCTCGCGCCTGCGCAGCAATGTCACCGCACGGCGCTCCTTCCTCTTAAATCCTGACACGTTGCCATATCGGCGTCGGCGGACGTTCTGTCAATCATCGTGAGATTTCGTCACTAGGCCATTCACAAGGACTCCTGGGATACATGACACTGCTATCCCAGGGGACCTTACAAATCGCCTCGGCGGGGACTACTGGAAATGCAGGAGAAAAATAATTAAGGTATTTCCTTTAAAAAAAAAAAAAAAGGATTTCCATGGCCAAAAGGATTTTCACATGGGATACCAGAGTGAGGAAGTGTGTAAAATGGGTGGAACTCCACTTTAAGCCATTTTTACATTAAATGTTTTAGCATTGTAAAATATAGCTTAATGTGAATAACTTTTGGTGTGATTAACCAAATGAGCTGAAATTTTCAGAATATGTTGGCATGGATAGAGTCTTCTATTGAGTAAAGTTTGGGGGAAATTGGTTAATATTTAAGGTCTTTTTTGTACATTAACCACTTCAGCCCCGGACCATTTCAGCCAAAGACCAGAGCACTTTTTGCGATGCGGCACTGTGTCGTTTTAACTGACAATTGCGCGGTCATGCGACGTGGCTCCCAAACAAAATTGACGTCCTTTTTTCCCACAAATAGAGCTTTCTTTTGGTGGTATTTGATCACCTCTGCGGTTTTTATTTTTTGCGCTATAAACAAAAATAGAGCGACAATTTTGAAAAAAAATTATTATTTTTTACTTTTTGCTAGAATAAATATCCCCAAAAAATATATCTAAAAAAAAAATTTTTCCTCAGTTTGGGCCGATACGTATTCTTCTACATATTTTTAGTTAGAAAAAAAACAAAAAAAAACGCAATAAGCCTGTATTGATTGGTTTGCGCAAAAGTTATAGCGTCTACAAAATAGGGGATAGTTTTATGGCATTTTTATTAATATTTATTTTTTACTAGTAATGACGCTTTTTATCGTGACTGCGACATTATGGCGGACACATCGGGCAATTTTGACACATTTTTGGGACCATTGTCATTTTTACAGAGATCAGTGCTATAAAATTGCACTGATTACTGTAAAATGACACTGGCAATGAAGGGGTTAACCACTAGGGGGCTAGGGAGGGGTTAAGTGTGTCCTAGGGAGTGATTCTAACTGTGCAGGGGAGGGGCTGTGTGTGACACATCACTGATCATAGCTCCCAATCTCCCCGTTCTTCCTCTCCGTGAGACGATCGTGGGTGACCCGCGATCCTATTTACGAAGCTCTCGGCGGGATTGTGCGCGCCAGATGGCACGGCGGCAAATTCAAAGGGACCTACAGGTATGCCCATTTGCGCAGCCGTGCCATTCTGCCGACGTATATCTACATGCGGCAGTTGGCAAGCGGTTAAGCCACATTAAGCTCCCCAAAAAACAAACTTAATGTCCCTAGTTTGCCTTGTGGAACACCAAATCGCATGAAACTTATAGGATAGGTTTGGGAAGTTGAAATCTTAGGCTGTGCAAAGTTTCAGGGCAATTGATTGAGGTTTAGGCACTTTATTACACGTTAAGCTACATTAAGCCATTTTCACATTAAACGTTTTAGCATTGTAAAATATAGCTTAATGTGAATAACTTTTGGTGTGATTAACTAAATGAGCTGAAATTTTCAGAATGTGTTGGCATGGATAGAGTCTTCTATTGTGTAAAGTTTGGGGGAAATTCGTTAACATTTAAGGTCTTTTTTGTACGTTAAGCCACATTAAGCTCCCCAAAAAACAAGCTTAATATCCCTAGTTTGCCTTGTGGAACACCGAATCGCATGAAACTTCTTGGATAGGTTTGGAAATGTAAAAACTTAGGCTGTGCAAAGTTTCAGGGCAATTGATTGAGGTTTAGGCACTTTATTACACGTTAAGCTACATTAAGCCATTTTCACATTAAAATGTTTTAGTATGTCCCGTTTGTGTACCATGGGAGGTGCTTTACTAGGGGAACACAGGATCCATGTATAGAAAAAAACCCGGGGGTAAAAGCAGAACTATCAGCTCTACAGAATAGTATAGTGGCAGAGGGCAGAGATTAATGGTATCTGTGCCTTAATGAAGTCAAGGTAATTGACCTGCACCAATGGCAGCTAGGCCGTAGTGATGGTGCGTTCCTCTGAATTATTTACACATACCAAAGCCAAGGGAAGAAAAAGCAATTCTTCAAAGAGGGACAGGCAATTACCAAAAATATAAATGATCTTTAATGAGAAAAATACACTTAAACACCAATCAAAAATATATGGTTAAAAAACCAGGCACCACCAACAATATTAAAAAATGACAACGTTGTCATAAACCAACACAGATGGCCACCACAGACATACACCATACACTCCTCCTATTGAATAAATGCAGAATATTAATTCCAATAGGTCATCAATTGTGGGATTGATGATCCCTATAGGTATCTGATAGATGATTAGTGATGGATGTAAAGGAGGGCGGATGGGGATGCAGCCATTTAGGGAATCATGTCCACTGTAAGAATGTCAATGGTAAAGGAAGCTGACCATCACGTGCAGACTGTTAGGGTAATGGACTAGGTTGTCCTTGATGATATAAGTACAGCATAGAGATGAAGTACAGTAGGGCACGATGAGTAGGGGAGGTCAGCACCTGTATAAGGATAGCTGTGAGCCTTGGAGAATGTGAGCAGGTTTTAAAGATGTTGCAGTGTCGGTGTAAAGTGATTAATTGCGGGTGGGAATCAAATGGTTATTTAGAAGGCAGTCCAGATATAAAAAGGTAAGATCTCACCCGAATCTAGTAGCACCGATCAAGAGGAAAACCATGTGTGGCTCGTTGCATCTCCGGCTGGCTAATCAGGCTGGCTTCCATGTGTAGAGGTGGTCTCACCGGCGGATGTGCAGGGAACACTATAGTGGACCTGGAGACTGCATGGGTCAGCGTGCTGCGTTCAGTCGTCCGGTCATCCTGTTCCCGGGTGAAGGTAAACAACCTCGTGGAGGCGCGGACAAGGATTCCGAGGCTGATTGGTGGTACTGTGGGAGGGCTAAGCAGGGCGTGATGGCGTCATGCTGACGCGTTTCATCCGTCACTCGGATTTCCTCAGAGCGTGCGCATTGGCTGAGGCTATCGTCTTAAGTAGCACAGACGCTGAATTCAGCGAGTACGTCAGCGTCCGGTTACCTCAGCGATGGCACAACTAATTGACAGCCATATCTATATACGGAAATACAAAAGTTAATAGCAAACCTGTCCGCAGGTGCGCATATCCAAAAAGAAAAAGGGAAAACACAAAAAGGGGAAATCCAGTGAGTGGAAAGAACTGAATTAATAAATATACTGAAAGTACAATAAAACAGAAATAAAAGAACAAAGAGTTAGTGTGGAATAAATATGACTGAATGGAATATAATGGTAAAAAAAGAATACAAAATAGGATTACACAATGTTTGCTAACATAGACCTCAATGGTAATTTACTGGAACCTATTACCAACAGATCAGGGGCACCTCCATGGGAGCCCCCTGGGCCCCCTCATATGCATGCCTTCACCTAGGCCTGTGGGAGGAGGAGTTGGTATACCGGTCGCCAATGTACCTCGGCCACAGTCGCATGTGGCTGAGGTACATTGACGACGTGCTGATGATCTGGGATGGCACCGAACAGGAGCTACTGCAGTTCATGAATGAACTGAACACCAACGAGCGTAATATTAAACTCACGTTCATGGCCCATTCCCATACCCTCCCTTTTCTTGATTTAACTATAGGAGTCGATGATGGATTTATCAGCACCAAAACTCATCGCAAATCCACAGCAGCGAACACCCTCCTTTTAGCCACTAGTGATCACCCCAGGTCTCTGATCAAGGGCATACCGGTCGGCCAGTTTCTCAGAACACGTAGAAACTGTTCCAACCAACAAGACTTTTTGTCCGAAGCCAGAGATCTTTACGGCAGGTTCAGGGAAAGAGGCTACTCCCACTGATGTATCAGAGAAGCCAAAAGACCTGCTATCCAGACAGATCGACAGAAATTGTTACTGAAAAGAGATCCTAAAATTCAGAATGACAAATATGGACCTCCTAGGATCATTACTAAATTTGGGGCCCAATGGGACCAGGTCAGGACAATACTAAGCCAGCATTGGCACATTCTGTCTGAATCGCATGCTCTGGGTAACATTGTGGGCGCACGACCTCTCCTCACTGCCCGCCGTTCTAGGAATCTGGGAGATTGCCTTGTTCATTCTGAATTTAAGAGATCACCCACCCCCAACTGGCTCTCCCAACTTCCACCCCTGAAGGGTATGTTTAGATGTGGCGGCTGCTCGGTCTGTAGATATGCTGAACGCACGGACGTGTTCACCGATTCTGACGGCAAAAAACACTTCAAAATTCATGACTTTATTAATTGTAACACTACGAGAGTCCTCTACATGCCAGGACAGGTCAGGACAATACTAAGCCAGCATTGGCACATTCTGTCTGAATCGCATGCTCTGGGTAACATTGTGGGCGCACGACCTCTCCTCACTGCCCGCCGTTCTAGGAATCTGGGAGATTGCCTTGTTCATTCTGAATTTAAGAGATCACCCACCCCCAACTGGCTCTCCCAACTTCCACCCCTGAAGGGTATGTTTAGATGTGGCGGCTGCTCGGTCTATAGATATGCTGAACGCACGGACGTGTTCACCGATTCTGACGGCAAAAAACACTTCAAAATTCATGACTTTATTAATTGTAACACTACGAGAGTCCTCTACATGCTCACCTGCCCCTGTGGCAAGAACTATGTGGGTAAGACTAAGAGGCAACTTAAAGTAAGAATCGGTGAGCACGTCCAAAGCATTTTGGGTAAAGATGATGAGCGCCCCATACCCCTGCACTTCATTAAATTCCATGGTGGGAATCCTACCGGACTCACATTTAAGGGTACTTACAGACTGAATCTCTGATAGAATTCTCTGTCAAAAAGAAAAAATGTGGATATATAATTTGAACAGCATGCAGCCCCATGGGCTAAACAATGAATGCAGCCTCTCAGTATTCCTCACACCATAATCCCCACCACTCCTTGATGGGGTCCTTCTTTTGATCTGTAATTACCATTAAGGTCTATGTTAGCAAACATTGTGTAATCCTATTTTGTATTCTTTTTTTACCATTATATTCCATTCAGTCATATTTATTCCACACTCTTTGTTCTTTTATTTCTGTTTATTGTACTTTCAGTATATTTATTAATTCAGTTCTTTCCACTCACTGGATTTCCCCTTTTTGTGTTTTCCCTTTTTCTTTTTGGATATGCGCACCTGTGGACCGGTTTGCTATTAACTTTTGTATTTCCGTATATACGTATGGCTGTCAATTAGTTGCGCCGTCGCTGAGGCAACTGGACGCTGACGTACTCACTGAATTCAGCGTCTGTGCTTCTTAAGACGATAGCCTCAGCCAATGCGCATGCTCTGAGGAAATCCGAGTGACGGATGAAACGCGTCAGCATGACGCCATCACGCCCTGCTTAGCCCTCCCACAGTACCACCAATCAGCCTCGGAATCCTTGTCCGCACCTCCACGAGGTTGTTTGCCTTCACCCGGGAAAAGGATGACCGGACAACTGAACGCAGCACGCTGACCCATGCAGTCTCCAGGTCCACTATAGTGTTCCCTGCACATCCGCCGGTGAGACCACCTCTACACATGGAAGCCAGCCTGATTAGCCAGCCGGAGATGCAACGAGCCACACATGGTTTTCCTCTTGATCGGTGCTACTAGATTCGGGAGAGATCTTACCTTTTTATATCTGGACTGCCTTCTAAATAACCATTTGATTCCCACCTGCAATAATCACTTTACACCGACACTGCAACATCTTTAAAACCTGCTCACATTCTCCAAGGCTCACAGCTATCCGTATACAGTCGCTGACCTCCCCTACTCATCGCGCCCTACTGTACTTCATCTCTATGCTGTACTTATATCATCAAGGACAACCTAGTCCATTACCCTAACAGTCTGCACGTGATGGTCAGCTTCCTTTACCATTGACATTCTTACAGTGGACATGATTCCCTAAATGGCTGCATCCCCATCCGCCCTCCTTTACATCCATCACTAATCATCTATCAGATACCTATAGGGATCATCAATCCCACAATTGATGACCTATTGGAATTAATATTCTGCATTTATTCAATAGGAGTGTATGGTGTATGTCTGTGGTGGCCATCTGTGTTGGTTTATGACAACGTTGTCATTTTTTAATATTGTTGGTGGTGCCTGTTTTTTTAACCATATATTTTTGATTGGTGTTTAAGTGTATTTTTCTCAATAAAGATCATTTATATTTTTGGTAATTGCGTGTCCCTCTTTGAAGAATTGCTTTTTCTTCCCTTGGCTTTGGAACACAGGATCCATGCCTTCCCTACTGACAGAATGGCAATCTGCCTTGTTTACATATGCAAACTGCCATTCTGCCTGCGTAACAAATGATAGGCGGGTGCCTGTGGACATCGAATACGTGGCTGGGTATAATCAGTGGCGTGCATACGCGCTTGCTACCAGGAAGGGCTGGATCTACATAATATATATATATATATATATATATATATATATATATACCGTATTTATCGGCGTATAACACACACTTTTTTCCCCTTAAAATCAGGGGAAAATCGCGGGTGCGTGTTATACGCCGATCCCCTGTGATCCTGAGCTGACAGATCTTCAAAATCGCCGACCGCGATTTGAAAATGGCGCCGAAATACACAGAGCCGGTCCTCGGCTCTTCTCAGCCACTTTCGGCTTCACTCGAGCGCCGCCCAAACCTAGCCGAGTGTACTCGGCTAGCTCCGCTCACAGTCACGCCCATCCCGGGCGGGACTACGAGTGGAGCCGAAAGTGAACGAGAGCCGCCGAGGACCGGCTCTGTGTATTTCGGCGCCGGTGGCGCCATTTTCAAATCGCGGTCGGCGATTTTGAAGCTCAGGATCGCAGGGGATCAAACTGCGAGCTGCAAGGCTGCACTGGGGCAAGGCTGCACTGGACACTGGGGAAGGCTGCACTGAGAAGGCTGCAATGATGGGCATTTAAATGTAAGTTTTTTTCCCTTCAACTTCCCTCCTAAAAGTTTTTTTTTCCTTAAAATTCCCTCCTAAACTTGGGGTGCGTGTTATACGCCGGTGCGTGTTATACGCCGATAAATACGGTGTATATATATATATATATATATATATATATATATATACATACATACATACATACATATACACACACACAGTTGTGCTCATACAGTGTCTTGCAAAAGTATTTTGGTATGGCATTTTTCGTGTTTTGTCCTGCTGGAAAGTGAACCTCCATCCTAGCCTCAAATCACACAGAGTGGTAAAGGTTTTTCTCAAGAATATCGATGTATTTAGCACCATCCACCTTTCCCTCAACTCTGACTAGTTTCCGAGTCCTGACTGCTGAAAAACATCCCCACAGCATGATGCTGCTGCCACCACCATGTTTCACTCTGGGGATGGTGTTCTTTGGGTGATTTGAGGTGTTCAGTTTGCGCCAAAGCGTTTTCTTTGATGGCCAAAAAGTTCAATTTTAGCCTCATCAGACCAGAGCACCTTTCTCTATACATTAAGGGAGTCTCCCACATGCCTTTTCGCAAACTCAAACCGTGCTATTTTGTTTTTTGCTGAAAGTAATGGCTTTCTTCTGGCCACTATGTTATAAAGCCTAATTCTATGGAGCGTACAGCTTATTGTCGTCCTATGCTGGTAGGTTAATTGGCTTCTGTGTAAATTGGCCCTAGTATATGAATGTGAGATAGGAACCTTAGATTGTATGCTCCTTGAGGGTAGGGACCGATGTGAATGTACAATGTATAAGTAAAGAGCTGCGTAAATTGATGGCGCGATATAAGTAGCTTAAATAATAATAATAATAATTTACAGATACTCCAGTCTCTGCTGTGGAACTCAGCAGCTCCTCAAGGGTTACCTTAGGTCTCTGTGCTGCCTCTCTGATTAATGCCCTCCCTGTTTGGTGCGTGAGTTTTGGTGTGCGGCCATCTCTTGGCAGGTTTGCTCTTGTGCCACGTTCTTTACATTTGGTTATGATAGATTTGATGGTGCTCCTAAGGATCAAAGATTTGGATTTTTTTTTTTTTTTTTTTATAACCAAACCCTGACTTGTACTTCTCAACAACATTGTCCCTTACTTGTTTGTAGAGTTTCTTGGTCTTCATGGCAGCGTTTGGTTAGTGGTGCAGCCTCTGGGGCCTTTCAAAAAGATGTGTATATGTAATGACAGATCATGTGACACTTAGATTGCACACGGGTGGACATCATTTCACTAATTATGTGACTTCTGAAGGTAATTGGTTGCACTAGAGCTTTTAATGGGCTTCATAATAAAAGGGGGTGAATACATACACACATGCCAATTATCAGTTTTTTATTTTTGATATGTATACATTTTTCTAATTTTTACTTCCATCACATATAATACAGATTAAAAAAACATTGAACTAAAGGCTGTAATGTAACAAAATAGGTAAAAAGGCAAGGGGGTGAAAACTTTTGGAAGGCACTCTAAGTTTACATACCCTGGCAGAATTTGTAATTTCTTGGCCATTTTTCAGAGAATATGAATAACACAAAAACATCTTTCACTCATGGTTAGTGTTCGGCTGAAGCCAATTCTTATCAATCAACTGTGTTTACTCTTTTTAAATCACATTTTCACAACAGAAAATACCCAAATGACCCTAAAAGTTTACATATCCTGGTGATTTTGGCCTGATAACATGCACACAAGTTGACACAATAGGGTTTGCATGGCTATTAAAAAGGTAACCATCCTCACCTGTGATCTGTTTGCTTGCGATCAGTGCGTGTGTATACAAGGTCAATGCGTGTCTCGACAGACCCTTTCCCCTTTCATCTAGTGCTGCACTGACAATTCTGATTAATGGCAAAAACAAAAGAATTGTCAAATGATCTGCAGGAAAAGGTAGTTGAACTTTGCATTTCCAGTGAAGACTCTGACTTCAAACTACCCTAATTACCAAGGCCTGAGGTGTGCCTTGGCCTAGCTGGTCAGTACTCCTGAAAAGAGGGCATACCCTGAATGTATGAATATGAAATGTATGATGTGCAAGTATGTATGAAAGTTTGGGAGAAACGGGTAAGTGGGAATACAGAATGCGAGCCGACGCAGGATCAGGCCAGCCTCCTCACTTGTAGTCAGAGTCTTCACTGGAAATGCGATACCCTAACAACCAAGGCCTGAGGTGGGCCTTGGCCTAACTGGTCAGTACGCCTAAAAAGAGGGCAAAAAGACACAAAAAGTAAGTATGGATGAAAGGTAAGTAACTGTCTAATATGGTAGCGCACATCCGCATGGCAACAGTAAACGGATCCGGTATGTATCAGCTATAACAGGATGAATACCAATGTCCCATGAATTGATGATGAGAAGGGACCTCGCCCCGTTGGAACCTGCAACTGCCCAGTACCCAAATGTCCTGTAAACGATTTGGATTGTGCCCAATCCCAGAGAAACCCAGCCATGGTAACAAACTGCTTGTAGCGAGAGGATACGTGGGAGGAAAGGGAGCAAGGGCTGACCCGAGGACACCTTGCGAAATAATGCAGAGAAGACCGAACGCTTCAAATGGACACCAGTTCAGTAGCTCCATGACATTCTCACAAACCCCCGGCCTGTCTATACTTGGTATGGGGAAGTTAGAGAGGGTAAGCTGCAAAAATGGACGACCTGACAGGAGTTGCAGGGGTCTGAAATACTGGAAACCTGATGGATGTGTTTGATAGTGTTGGCGAATAAGGCCAATGTGCTGTGGCAATATGCACCGTTGAACATGGAGAACCAGACGCCAAGAGTGGTCCCACACTAAATAAATCGGACGTGCTTCTGCCTGTAACCTGACGTCTGAGTCCTGAAAGGAGGGCCAGACTCCATCCTGGGGAAGAAGTCTCATGGCATAATTCCGCATACCCAAGTGACTGTGAGCCCCCCCCCCCCCCACCTTCTGGGGATCAGAAAAAGATGACTGGTCTGACATACCTGAGCAATTCTCTAAGCAACATCCTAATCAAGAGATTAGAGCCAAAAGTGGAACCCATAAGCATGATGACATTTGCCCAAACCTACCACTTGTGGACAGTCAAGGGGACATGGCTCAACATACACCCTGAGAGAGACTATAAAAAAAACCCTGGGCGGTAACCAGACACATTAAAACCAAAAAGCCTGAAAGACCGGATCAAGGGGATGCTGACCTAGCCTGCATGAATGTAAGAAGAGCAGGAGCTGGGGGTACGCTGACACCCTGCCTCTGACCGCCCGAGTTTCGATCACCTCCATCCTGACTTGCAAACCTACCAGGTTGTGGAGAGCATACTTAGCCCACATTTATTTGCATTCAAGAATAATGCCTAGAACATATACCATGCTAGTAGATGAGAGTAGCTGAGACGAATTGGAAGCAAACCAAAGCGTACCACCGTCTCCTGTGCCAAAACTCCGCCGAGTGCTGAAGTATGGACTAACTCCTTAATGACGGGGTGCTACCCTGCTCTAAACCTCCACGTGGTTGAAGGGATGAACGTGAACTAGTAGTTTCAGAAACGTGCGGCAACCCCCCACCCCAAGGTAACACAAACTAGAGCAAATGACAACAGACAACCAGACATGAGAACAACAACGCCCCTCTACGATTACCCAAGTATGTGAACATGAGCAGAAATGTCAAGACCACCGCGCGTGAATGAACCTGATGACGGCCACCCACCCTAGTGTAAGTAGTAAGTGAGCCCGAGTAATCTGCAGGGCAGAGACAGGTAATTAAACAGAACACTCAGGGCTAGTGTACCCACAGACCGTGGTGGGTAGTCATACGTGCATCGTATGATGTATGGTATACGGGCGAGAAGATTGTGGTCAACAGTCATTTAAAAATGAAACCTCAGAGCGAATGGATCTGTAGACGTGACAGACCCTGAGATGTGAGCACTAGCTAACTAACCCAGATTACAAACATGAATGAAGGGATGATGAAACATGGCAACCAACGAAGATGAAAACAGCTACCGGAGTATATGCTGAGACTGCGTGGCACCGATGCTATAATGGCACACGCTGATACAGGACCCCTGAGACTGAACGCAAGGCAGGAACGCTATGGCAGAAAACGCTATGACTGAAATGCTGGGGCAGAAACGTTATGGCAGAAACGCTGAGACAGAAATGCTGGGGCAGAAACAGCGAGACTGAAAATGCTGCGGAGACAGGATGACAAATCACATGTTATGCAAGAAATGACTGACAGTGGAGCTAAGCCGTCTACCAGCCAGCCCCCCCCCCCACAGCCTGAAACATCAGGCAATCAGATCTCACGACTTGCAGAGATGACAAGGGACAGAAAAAGATATGCACGCCTATAGTATACCGAGCGGTATATGGTGTGTAGCTCAGTATAGAAAAGGATATCAGAATGTACACGTGCACACAGTAACCTACAGCCTGCATCCCCCCCCCCGTGACCTAAGGAAAGCTCAGACCTGGACTGCAAAGATGAAAGCAACCCTCAGGCATGTGAACTCCCCTCTGAAAGCTCTGACACCCCCTCCCCACACACACACTTACATTCGGCGTTGAAAAAACATTGGGAAATGGCATGTGCATACTGCCGTACTCTTCCAGCCATGCAACCTCCCCACCAGAGCAGAGAAAGCAAGTGCCGTTGTGTGGACCTGGGACCTTAGATCTCTCCACCTAAAAGGTAATGCCATGTTAGTCTGAAACAACCAGGAATTCTGACACCTGAAATAAATATGGTGTCCCCCTCCCCTTACTCCAATGCCCCAGGAAAGGATGAACTGCTGTGAGCGAGCATACCCCCCTGACACTGACGCCACCCCCCCCTGCATGACAAAGAGGCATCCCGCGCGGCCCCCCTGATAGCCTCCGCTCCCCAAGCCAGCACCATGGAAACCGGAGAGATGAACCACCACCAAACTCCTGGCCGACCGTGCTGCCGCTCGGCAAGCACTGGGAGAAACGGACAGCGGCCCCTCGACGATGCGGGATGAGCCCTGGGAGAAGTGGGTAGGTGGATGGGTGACTGGATGGATGAACGCCCCCCCCGCCGTGAGCTCCGGGAGAAGCGGGCTGTGGACCCCTTTATGTCGGATAGAGCCCTGGCAACGTGGGTGGGCGGATGGACGGACGCCCCCCCGGCATGAGCACCGGGAGAAGCGGGCGGGCGGCCCCCTCAATTCCCAGATGGTGCCCTGGGCAATGTGAGAGGGCGGATGGATGGGTGGAAGGACGCCCCCCCCTCCCCCGGCGTGAGCACCGGGAGAAGCAGGCAGGGGCCCCCCTCAATGCTGGGTAGAGCCCTGGGCAACGTGGATGGGCGGCCCCTCCCCCGGCGTGAGCACCGGGAGAAGTGGGCGGCCCCCTCAATGCTCGATTGTAGCCTGGGATGAATGGGAGGACAGGCGGCGCGGTCCCCCCGATGGTGCCCGGCGTGAGCACCGGGAGAGGAAACCGCCACAACTGCTGCTGACAGCCGCTTTGCAGGATCAGGCTGAGGGAGGGATATGAACCCCTCAGACTCCTCCCACAAATAGAAGGCTGGCCTCTCATGTATAAAACGGGAAAAGGATATAAAAACATATATTGAGAATGCCAATCAGCAGTGTTCAAACTCTAATCAAGAAGTGGAAAATGAGGGGTTCAGTTGAAACCAAACCACGGTCAGGTATACCAACTAATATTTCAGCCACAACTGCCAGGAAAATTGTTCAGGATGCAAAGAAAACCCCACAAATAACTTCAGGTGAAATACAGGACTCTCTGAAAACCTGTGGTGTAGCTGTTTCAAGATGCACAATAAGGAGGTACTTGAAGAAAGATGGACTCCATGGTCGAGTCACCAGAAAAAAGTCATTAGTACGCAAACGCCACACAGTATCCCGCTTACAATATGCCAAACAGCACAGAGACAAGCCTCAAACCTTCCGGCACAAAGTCATTTGAAGTGATGAGACCAAAATTGAGCTTTTTGGCCACAACCATAAACGCTACATTTGGAGGGGAGTCAACAAGGCCTATGATGAAAGGTACGGAGGCGGATCACTGATGTCTTGGGACTGTGTGAGCTACAAAAAGGCACAGGAAATTTGGTCAAAATTGTTGGCAAGATGAATGCAATATGTTATCAAAAAATATCTCAAATATCATTGAGCTACTCTGGGGATATCTCAAACGTGCAGTTCATGCAAGACAGCCCAAGAATTTACAGGAACTGGAGGCTTTTTGCCAAGAGGAATGGGCACAAATACCACAAAAGACTTCAAGCGGTCATTGATGTTATACACGGTATTAAGAACTGGGGTATGTAAACTTTTAATCAGGGTCATTTGGGTAGTCTCTGTTGTGATTATGATTTAAAGAGTAAACACAGTTGATTAATAGATGGCTTCAGCCAAACACTAACCATGAGTGAAAGAAAAGTTTGTGTTATAGCAGAAAAACATGGGCCTGAGAACAAGTGGTTAAACAAAGGTTTATTGTTAAAGAATTCACTCACCAAAACACAGGGAAATTCTGGAGAAACCAGAACCTTGCAAAAAGAATGGTCTTCCAGCAAGACCATGACCCCAATCAAAGCCAAGATTGTACAAGAATGTTGATGTCCTAGAAATGTTAGTTTTTTATTTTCTATATCTGTTGTTTATACTTATGTCAGTGCCAAGGCTTATCCCATTTGTTCGGTTTTGATAGCCTTTTTTTGTTAACTATTAAATATTTTTATTTTTATTCCTTTCCGAATTGTTTGCTGCCCACAGCCTTGTTTTTATAATTTTGAATAATTATTTTTTGAGACTACATATTATGCAGCGCATGATGGCATTTAACATCTATCTCCTTTTATTGCTGATAGTTTGCTACTGTCTCCATGCCCTAGCCGCACCCACATGCTGTTATTTAGCTGACGGCATCTAGCACCGATCGTAATGTGATCCACCACCGTGCTAAGTTAGCTGATAACCTAGAAAATGGCCATGCCCATTACCCTTCGGGAAAATGGCCGCTATGCCATTTCTCCATTGAACTACAAGAAAAACGGTAGTATTCATGTTATAACTATTTAAAGACATTAGTTGTGCCTCCATGCATCCCCTGATGAAGTCATGTGGTGTGTGACGTCACGCGTAGGGATGGGACAGGCACTCTATGCTGATTGATGTTTACAAGCTCGCCGCTTGTTGGAGAGAAGTCGTTTTTGCTCTGCTTTATGCGAGTACCCTATGCTGTTCTAATAAAAATTTACTGTGGTCAAACAATACTATACTATGTGGCACCCCCTTTGTTTCATTTACATCCCCTGCACCCACTGAGGGACCAAGGTCTCTGGAGAATGGATCCGGGTCCAAGAATAGAAATAAAGGCAGCTATTACCAGCCCTGTTGTTTATGCAGATACCTCATTACCTTAAGGCAAGGAGCCACTACCTACCAGTGTGTGTGTGTTTTTTTTTTTTTTTTTTGCACGAAGGAGTCACTACTGTTTCCTTGTTTAAGCACTTCACGCCATTATTTGCTTAGCAGAACGTTTATTTACCCTGCGGAGGAATACCTTTATCGGTTTGGATTCACCGAACACTGCATTTGCACATTATGGACTGATTGGAATTTGTTTGTCACCAAGTTAATTTATTTTGCATTGGACACTTCGTTATTGTGGTTCGTTGGATGTGTGCATGCTACGCACAGCATCACATTGCCTACACTGAAGGTTTGCACAATAAATTTTTTCTTTGCAGCAGTTTGCACAATATTCTTAATTTATGTTTTATTGAGTAGACCTTTTAGTGTTATTTATGCATCTGGATTGCACTTTTATATTACTGTATAGATATGCCACATAATATTTCTCCATATTATTTATGCTAGTGGTGTGCCTCTTATCCCTTTGGGATTGTTCGGATTTCAGTATTTTCACTGCTACCTTTAGCAACAATACTTTGTTGCTGGATTAGTGCAGCACAAACCCTTCCATTGCATTTCACTGATTATTTGGGTTTGGTTGGACCCTATTTCAGTGCAGGCAGCTTTTTCCATTTGCTCCGTCTTTCTGTACATGATAGCGCAGGAATAACTACTTTACACGATGTCCTAGAATGGCCGAGCCAGAGCCCAGATCTCAATCCAAAAGAGGATTTGTGGCTGGACTTTAACTGCTTCCCAACCAGCCGCCGCAGTTGTACTGCGGCAGGTTGGCTCCCCTTGGCGAGCCATCGTAGCTGTACGTCAGCCGGTTTAAGACCACTAGGGGGCACGCGCGTCAACTGAGCAGATGCTCGGCGGTCGTGATGTCTGCCAGGCACCCGCGATCGTTCCACACAGAGACAGAATTGGAGGTCTGTCAATGTAAATAGACAGATTTCTGTTATTTCAGGGATGAGGAGACTGATCAGTTATTCCTAATGCTTAGGAACAACAATCTGTTTCCTCCCCCAGGCAGTCCAATCCCCCCACAGTTAGAAACACTCCCTAGGACACACTTAACCCCCTTCCCTGCCAATGACATTTATACAGTAATCAGTGGCTATTTTTAGCTTTGATCGCTGTATAAATGTCAATGTTCCCAAAAAAGTGTCAATAGTGCCCGATCTGTACGCCGTAATGTCGCAGTCCTGAATAATAATAATATTATATCACAGATCACTGCCATTACTAGTAAAAAAAAAAATTATAATAAAAAATGCCATAAACATCTGGGGGATATTTATTATAGCAAAAAAAGTTTTTCTTTTAAAAAAATGCACTTTTTGCACTATAAACAAAATCGCAGGTTGTTATCAAATACCACCAAAAGAAAGCTCTATTTGTGGGAGAAAAAAGGGCGTCAATTTTGTTTTTGCACAACGTCGCACGACCGTGCAATTGTCAGTTAAAGCGATGCAGTGCTGTATCGCAAAAAATGGCCTAGTCATTAAGGGGCCAAATCTTCTGGGGCTTAAGTGGTAAAAAGGCTGTTCACCCATAACCCCCAAGCACCCTGACCGAGCAGGAACAGTTTTGAAAATGGTTAAAAGCAGCTGTGTCCAGATGTGCATAGCAGATAAAGACCTACTGTATATACATGGACTCAAAGCTGTAATTTGTTCTGAATGTGAATCTCCTAAATATTGCCCTGCAGGCAATTCTGTGTTTCATTGCAAGTAATGGAAATTATTCAGAGCTTTTTGTTTTCACTTTGTCCTACAAGGACCCATTTTCATTGATTAATGTCAAAAAGTAAATTAAATCCAGTGTTTTGCAATGTTCTAGGACAATACACCATGAAAACTTCCAAATAGGGTAAAAATATTTTCTAGGCGCTGTAAATTTAAACCAGCTCAGTTTCATTAACTGTGCATATATTTCCTCTTTTCAGTGGCGACAGCTTTTCCAGCATATTTTCTGTACATTTCGAGATAGAAAAGGGAGCAGAATACTTTCAATAGCAACAATCCTAGCCCTACTCTGCCTGACAGGAGTGATGCTGCTGTCATTTTTTTTTAGTAAGATACTGTAGTTTGAATCGCTGTCAAGTTTCCAGGATGTGCTGCCCCCCGCCCCCTCCACATACCACGCCATACCAGTAACGCTAGCCATTCATGGAACGGTTCAGCAGGGTCCGAGGAATATGGCCACACTTCTTTAAAAATGCTAGTTCCCTGGCTGTTAGTGTGGTCTCAGTTGCTGGCCAGGAACAAGGATAGAGATAAGTAGACACTTATTTACACAGCATGCTTGTTCCAGGACTGAAACTTACTCAAGCTAACATTTTCAGGAGGCAGCCTGTAATGGAAACACTCATATTTTTATCATGAAATAGGTAATAACTTTATCAGAAAAATATTTGGTCTCCTCAGGGCCACCGATTAGGCAGTACAGCCAGCCCTCCTGTACCGGGCCCGTGCGCCATCAGCTGAAAAGGGGTGCCCAGGCAGCTGCCGAGCAGGAGAGCCGACTGTACTGCCTATGAGTTTCATGCTACATAAACAAAGCAGAGGCTTGGGCGCTGCAATCTGTAACACAGAAGGCACGCAAACACATTGTTGCAGTGCTCCTGCCACTCTACATGTTGAATTCAGGCAGAAATGTGGTGGGGAAGGCCAGGGCTGGTGCAAGGATTTTTGACACCCTAGACGAAACCTAATTTTGCCTCCCTCCCTTGGCCCCACCCCCTTTGCCTTGCCCACATACACCACCTTTTAATGAAGCGCCCATCAAATGCAGCCTCACCAGCGCCCAATGAATGTTTGCATGCTTCCATTCATTCGGGACACAAACACAGTCCTCCGCCACCGCTGCGCCTCTGACACTGAACGGAGCGGCGGCTGCCTGCTGGGACTTCGTTGCTTGCTGCAGAGAGAAGAGTAGGAACATTAGTGGCCGGGCGCCCTAGGCGTCTGCCTAGTTTGCCTAGCGGCAGCACTGGCCCAAGGGGGGGGGGGCAGACATTCCAGTGTCAGTCTACTAGATTCAAACTAGTGACAGTCACAACATCTTTTAGTGAATGTGCTCTGTTACAGTGTTGGGTGAAATCAGACACTTCGGGGCTGAAAGCAACTGCGAGTCTCTGAAGCAATCATAGGACAGTGTCAAACTTCCCAATCAGCTGTAGTTCCCGACGTCTGATTGATTACACAAAACAGGGGGGAGGGGGTGCTTCCTGTTCATTTAGTTATTTGCACTACTTCTGCCTATCACAGAGGTCTGCCCAACAATTCCTGTACCTGGCTGAAGTGCACCGATATTGTGGCTGGCTTTAGTAAAGGTAGGCTGGGAGGAGAACAGGAGATCCTTCTACATTTTTCTAAGTTTTGTTTTTTTTAAATTAGGTTCCTATGCCCACCATGGTCTGTACAGAGATGGAGCTGGGAGGGTGGTCTGTGCTGAGGGGAGTTTACTATTGTGTGGGGAAAGCTGTACTGGGCGTGGATTTGGGAGGAAAACTTTATGGGGGGAATTTGATCTTGGGGTGGAGATTTGTACCGAGAGGAGGGGGTTTGGTTGTCATGACTGTTACCATACAATGTGATTTTGGAGCCTATTCATTTGAATGGGCTGTAAATCGAACCAGAACACAAACAGTGCTTGCACTGCTCTTAAAAATGCACTGCAGTACCATGCAATTTGCGTTTGGGTGCCATTAACAATACAATGTCACCCGCAGCAGATCACAAGAGTAGTGCTTTCCAGTACAATGTGATTAACACGCACAGAAGAATACAAAATACAATTAAATTTAAAAAAAAATTCTAAAAACATAAATTGACAAAAAAAGGGCTCATTCCCATGTGCTTTGCTATCTAAAGAGCTGTCAGCATTTTGAATGCTCGTCAGAGAGCTTGTGACAGGTGGTGAGGAGGCATATTGCCTCCTCACCGCCTGTTGTAACAGGCAGGCTGCAATCGTATGCGGGGCACTTGCAGAGCAGCACTATTGACTTAAATGGGTCATTTTCGACAAGGGCATAATTTTTTTCTGCCATGGCTTCAAAGCACAGCATTGCAGCCATGGCATATGTACACCCCTAACCACCGCCTCCCTTGCTAAAGTTGCAGCTGGCGGGCAGTAAAAAGCACAGCTCAACCATGGGTTTTTACCAGTGAATTATTGAAGCTACCTGTTACTGTAAGGGGACGCAGTGGTTGAACACAGCCACAGGACCAAATTTGACAGGTGTGCCTTTGTTTGGGACCGTACACCTGCACCCACACACCCGTTATCCATAATGTAACATTTGCTGCCTGCACATAGCTCTCCTGGTGGCTCCAGATTTTTTATATATATACATATACACACACACATACATACATACATATACATATATATACATATACATATACATATATATATATATATATATATACACACATACATATACACACAGATCTAGTGGAGATGCAACCCCGTGTCACAGGTGTATATGAGCAGTGTGTGCCTGATTTTGTCAGGAATACTAATTGCACACCTGTGGGCTGGGTTCATAAACATCCCAGGAATAGAGGTTAGTGCTCAGACTTGGAGACAGCTCCGCCCGGCAGACAGGAAGTCTGGCCTAGGAGGTTGGGAGGGTCCCAGTAGGAGACGGCTCCAGGGGAAAGACAGGAGGTCTAAGAGCCCATTCACACAGGGACGACTTGTCAGGCGACCTAGTCGCCTCCCGTTCTGTACAATGGGACCGTTCTAATCGGAGCGACGCAAGTCGCTCCGACTTAGAAAAAGGTTCCTGTACGACTTTGGGGGCGACTTGCATAGACTTCTATACAGAAGTCGTTTTGCAAGTCGCCGCGGAAGTCGTTTGCAGGTCGCCTCGCTGAGGCGACCTGCAAGTCGTGTTGCCCCTGTGTGAATGGGCTCTAAGACTGCAGGTGGCAGCCTGTGTGTATGTCTGTAGCAGGCAGATGTGGCCCGTGACCAAAACAGCACGAAGCTGACAGTGAGTAAGCCAGGAGGCTATAGTTTGTTTATACAGTGATGATGGAACCCCCTGCAAGGGAAGATTTTTTTGTTTGAACTTTTTCGTTACCTTTAAATAGAAGTGGGCTGCCATGCCCAAAAAACGCAGTCTGGAGTGGCACGTTTCTGGAAAACTGCATGCACCACTTGAACCTAATCACCCCGGATTGTTCTCTCGATCTCTCTATAGATCTCTCTATAGATCTCTCTATAGATCTCTCTATAGATCTCTCTATAGATCTCTCTATAGATCTCTCTATAGATCTCTCTATAGATCTCTCTATAGATCTCTCTATAGATCTCTCTATAGATCTCTCTATAGATCTCTCTATATCTATATAGATCTATATAGATCTAGATCGATAGATATATATATATATCTATCTATATATATAGATCTATCTATATATATCTATATCTATATATATTTATATCTATATCTCCACACACACATATACACACATTGTACAGGCCACAGTGCTGTTGTGAATGAGCCCCAATATTTCACACAGAGCTTTATTTCTCAATACAATTTTAGATTTAACAGAAATTACGTTGTGTTTGTTTCTACTAATAATGATTTTAGTGTATTTTTAGTCTAAGTGTCATTCAATATTTCGGGAAAGGGGGGCCCTGTCAGGTAGACTGTACGGGGCCCCGTGATTTCTAACAGCAGCCCTGGGTCTCCTGCTTGGCCAGAGTTGTGCTGTATGGCAAATGAGGGCTGTGTAAAGCTCTGGACTGTATAGACCAATACAAATCCTTAGGCAGGAAAAAAAGCTCCCTTATCAGCATTTCATCGGTATAGCCCTTTACGAGGTTACAATTTAAATTTTGATTTTTTTTTTCTGTTTACAAAGCCACCACAGCTCGAGTAGAAAAGCCTGACTCTGGTACGCAGCAGCAAATGATGGCCTGTGTGCGGAAGCAGTGGCCTTTCTGCAGAAGTACTACATGCTCTCTGCTGAGCCAGACCAGTATCTCTCCAATCAGCACGAAGCATAAGAATTACCAATTGCCAAGCTATAGGTCTGACTGAGGGTGTATTGGACTAATGCAAAGAGACCACTGCTTCTAAAAAGAGAACAAAAGCCCCCCTCTGCAGCATGCTGGCAGGGGACAGGCTTTACTATTTAGGCTGTAGCTATTTAAGAAAAAGACATTCTCCCTGGAGAATAGATGCTTAAGAGGGGATATTATAGGAGATAATATAGCTATATACAAACCTTTAAAAATGGGGGGCTCTAGCACTGGTAAATTTAGCCTAAGGACCCTAAAGACAAGCAGTCACACAAGGTTGGACGAGAAGCAATCTTAAACTATGTAAAGTTTTTTTTATTGTTAGAGGGGTAAGGATGTGGAACTCCCATCCACAGCTGGTAGTGTCAGCAAGGATTCTTTATAGAAAAAAAAAAGAAAAACCACACACACACACACACACACACACACAGGATGTGTTTCTCAGTGAACACAATGTACAAGGATACTGAAAATAGTAATGACAAACACAGACAAACTAAGGTTGAATTGGATGGACTGATGTCTTTAATCAACCTTACCAACTACGGTATAACTTTGAACATTTTTGTTTTGATGGACCCGATACCAGACAGAGGAAAAAAAAAAAAAAAAAAAAAAAAAGCACTGGAATGCATTACAAACACATGTAAAGGAGCATGAGGAAATGCACATTGAATAAAAGGGACTGTGGTGTGAACTGGGGTGTGATGTGAGTGACCCAGTTTTTTTTCAGTGTGTTCCTTGTCATGATATTGACTAACAGGTATGCAGAAAAAAAAAACATCACAGGTCTTATAGAAAAAAGTAAAACCAAGAAGATGATCAAAACTCAAGTTTTAATTTCACTTAAAGTAAATTTTTAAAAATCTCAATTTTTTTACCTGGAAGTACAAGCATACAAAAAAGAGGATTGTTAGGAACATGTGCAGTCACAGTGACAATACAGTCGAGTCACCCAAAATAAGTTCATTTCATTGGCATTAAATAAATTATATATACATTCAACAAGAATGGAATACATTGCAAATATTTACAAATAATAGGGACTGAGTTAACAGTTTTACATATCACAATATGGTTACTGATGTCAAACATGGGTAACTGCTATTTTGGTATAACTGGATTATTTGACGCTATGAAGTCATTACAAGTTTATGAAGACATAAGGATATTCACAAGGCCGCACTGCTCTTTTAGAATCGCTGTAACTTGAAAAGGGAATAAAATTATATAAACTAGAACATGGTTAAAGATCTGAAACAAACCTGAGCCAATAAAAAGCAGAACTGCACGCACTCTATCTTTCAGAACTCCACAGGAGCTCCCAAACTAAGATCGCCAAGTATGCAAAAGTCAACTTCCAGCTTAGGAATAAAGCTGGCCATACTCTGATCGAATGTTGGCAAATTTCTGCTGATGGGGGGAAATTATTTCTTTTGTTGCGCTAAGCAGGGGCCCAACAAGAAAAATCTTACCACCTATGACCAGCTTAAGAGTAAGGTGGGGGTTGCCAGAGCTTCTGGGACTGGAAGTGAATATTAGCATATTGAGTGCTTTGGAACAGGTGTTCCATTCTATGCCTGCTTTCAAGTTCTTGGAACGGTTTCCCCAACTAAAATTGTGTGTGTAAACGGGTAAGGAAAAATACAAACGTAACGTAAAACACGGGGGGGGGGAGTTTGCATGCCACCTCTGATTCCCTAGAGATCCTGGGAAACCCTAAAACCTGTGGTGCTCAGTAGTGCAAATTTAAACATCCAAGGTCACTAGATCTAGCCTGTCCATTCCAAGCTCATGCATCTTACTACTGGGCAGGCTCATCAACCAATAGTAAGGGAAAGGAGGCAGGAAGGGTGGATCAGAGCCAGAGACTTTGGAAGCTAGTATGTATTTGAATTGGTTTCGAGGGTCCCAGGGCATCAGAGTAATTGTGCATGCACCTGTAGGTAAATCCTTTCAGAATAAGTGACTTTACATTATTGGTTACTCAATAACAGTTTAAAGCTCTAGCAAAAACACAGATTATCCTATATTTACTTTCTTTGCAATCAGGGTGATAAATATTGCATAACGACCCCCCCCCCCCCCCCAAATTGCTGCACAGTAGTACAGCATATCTCCAGATCCTTAAAATGTATTTTTGTGTGCTCCCCCTATATTTCAATATACTGGCATAACAGCTAGGGCAGAGAAGAGGGAAATCTTTTGCTAGGATTGCACCAATACTGTTTTTTTTTTAACCGGCGAGTACCAATGCTTTCGGTCAAGTACTCACCGATACTTTTGTGGTGCGACTTAAGCCCATACAAAATAAACAGGCCCAAATTGCACTGCAAAGGATTTTAAAGGAGTACTGGCGATCTTCAGGATCTTTGCCCGGTAGATGGCTGCTGGATACATGGGTTATATTGCTGAAGGGTCATCTTGCATGAAAACAGGGAGGGTAATAAACTATTGAAAATGACTAAGATAATGTTAACTTTAATATTAAATTGTGGAGAATGACACGGTAAGACATTTACAGAAAAAGCCAAATATGCATTCATACCATAACTTTTTCTTGTGGAAAATTTTAAGAAAGCCTAAAAAAACTAATTCAACACAAAGGAAAAGAAATTTCAGAAAACCTAAATTATAATAGTTACATCCAAAGTCAATTAGAAAAAGAAAAAAAAAAAAAAAAAAAAAACGCTCACAAAAAAAAAAAAAAAAAAAAAATGCACACCTAGAGGCGCCTGGACATACTTGCAGTGGTCTCAGAAACCCTGCTGTCAATACAGAGTCCCAGGCTGTTCTAATAGGTAAAGCTTGGAACTGGTGTTGAATCTTGCCTGCTCCTTCCTGCCTCCATCACAATTCTGTTCGCCAGTGGAAACATCTCATACTGCCAGACCAAGAGAAATTTGTGGGGGACAGAAGGCAGTGTAGCCGATTTATCAATGAAAACACCACATTTACCCTGGATAACCACTAACCCTTTCAAAAGGCCTCCTAGGTTAATTCATATTCTAAAACAAATTGAGTCAAAAACTAAACTCATCAGTAGAGTTGAAGCCGATATCCACGTTTCCGGTCACCAAGCTGGCCCAAACTATTTCCTTCACTAACATGAGCGCGCCACGCACTGTATATAGCCACAGCTACATACAGTACACAGCACTGTGTTTCACGTGTAAGATAATACCTTCTTCTGACACCCAGAATACAATTGCGTCAGACTGAGCGTTAATCAGGCATTCATAGGCAGCTATGTATACTATCAATAAATAGAAATGAGTCAGATGCTGATGACATCACAAACTCAGATTCAGTCAATCACAGGAAGCTTTGTATTCATTGATGAAAAATAAAGCAGTCTATGAATGGCTGGGTACCATTCAGCCCGATGCCATTTTGTTCCAGGTGAGAGACAGGAAAGTTTTGTCTCACACCCAGAACTCAATGCTGTATACTGTTATGCAGCTGAAGCTACATACATTTTATACAGCACGCCAAATAGGCGCACATGTTAGTGAGGGAAATGGTTTGTGCCAGCTTGGCCCAAACAAACTATTTAAGGTGAAAGTAAACCTGGACATCAGCTTTAAGAGCTGGTCCACTTGGTATAGCTGTTAAAAAAAAACAAAACTCAGAGAAGACGCTACTGAAGGAATTAAATATTAAATTGAAACACAGATTTAATAAATTGCAGCTTATCAAATATTTTAAATGTGGTGGTTGCATTCTTGTTTTCATCTGGTGATCTGGCCAGTAACACATTAACAAGCTAATAAACTAAAGCTAGTAATATTTGCCTCTGTTCCAATGGTCTGATGCCCGCAAGGTCCCTTGCTGGCATCTTTTCTATGGCCTGTTCAGGCACAAAATTTGAGTCTGCTGTTACAGGAAAGCTTTAGCCTGCCCATTCAGCCTATCTGGTCAGTAAGTGCCACCCATATCAAAGGGCCAACAAAACCGCTTGGGAGGTGGAAGTTTCAGAATTAAAAACCTAACATTAGCTTCCTCTCTGCTTTTATTTTTATGTATGGTCAAATAAAGTAACAAACTTTTCCCATTAAGTGCTAAAACTTCCCTAACAATGGGACAGGTATGCAATTTAAAATTTGGCAGCTTAAAATGTAAACAATATATAGGATAGTATTTATAAAGGAAAATACAGGAATTTAAATGCAATGGTCCAGTTGTAAATTACCCACATTGTGTGCTTGCGTTATTTGCTACATTTGCCAGAAAAATATGTTTGATAGTAGTTAGGTCAATGAATTATGCAAATAGCGCAAATAAAGTGTACTTACATTAAAAATGTTCAAGTTACCATGAATCTAACTAAAGAAAAATGGGAAAAACCACACAAAAATTATGGAGGATAAAATTATAAATATAAAACTTGTCATGTAGCACAAAATAGTTAGGCATCAGTTTCTTATTGCAACTGCAGAAATGACAGGTGAGATCCAGCTGGTTGCTATAGAAAGCACCTCCACTTTTCATGCCCTTATAGAACACCCTGTATTTCATTAAATCACTGCAAATATATAAACGGGTATAGAGCATTCAGACAGGTGTTTTCCACCTTTATTGCTTGGGTTTTATTTCCACAAGTCTTATAGCCAACGATCCTTTAATTCAGTGGTGCTGAATAAAATCACAAACATCAAATTCAGCTGCAAAATGCTTCTTAGTAAGCTGTGAACTGAAAAATCATACATCGCTTAACTACCATTCTCAAAAAAAAAAAAAAAAAAAAAAAGTTAAAGAAAAAACGCGTTGACCTCAATAGTGCCTCAATCTCTAAATTCCTTGAAAAGAAAATTATATCTCCAATCACACAGTGACTTTATTAAGCGGAGGCATTTTTTCTTTTAGTTCAGTGTTGTGACTCACGCCCAACCCTGGCCAGGAGTACCTTCACATTACTTGAGTTTCCAGCCTGCGGATTTTTTTTACTACAAGGTCGATGTTGATGATTGGGTTAAAGTACAGGGCCCAGTAGAACAGACAATTGCAAACAAATTGTGGAATTAAAGGCCAAAATATTGCAACAAAAAGCCCCTGCGTTGACATCTTCCAAAAATGACCCCACATGAGGCGAGGAAAAGACCTAAAAGAGAAACAAGAAGAAATAACTCAGCTAACGTGATGAAAACTCAATTACAACTTGTACATTTATTTTGTGCGGAGAGTGTAAGGGAAAGGTCAGGTGTCAAACTGTGCTTTAATCTGCAACTCTGCTATTTAGATTCAGTGGGTTCAAATCCTCCTTAAAGTCTAATTTTCCCTGTTGCTATGTTTTGTAAAACAGATTTCCCTATTAAAGCAGAAGGGTCTAAGGTGAAACTGACAGCTTGGAACAACAAAGGATGGTGATCTCTAGAAGAAGTTGCAAAGACATTTTTGAATGGGCCTTTCATTTCTCAACCATCACTACATGTTTTTGGGAAAAGGCAAAAAGAACTACTCAATTATAAGGCTACATCTGTATTAATAAACATGTAATTGTATAGAAGTGCAACTTTTCAAATTGCATAACTGTTTTGTAGAAACAGGTTTGGAAGGAAATTCTTGTTTTCGTATTTGTAACCTTCAGCACAGGTACCACTGCAATTCACAAGAAGAAGCTCAAGTGCAATTAAGATGTATATTTGAAAGTAATATTTTTTTCCTGGCTAGGTTTCTTCTTTAATTGTCATTGTAACTAAATGCTATGCTAGCTTTGCTGTTTGAAGCAAGTATGTTAATCCCAAGACTGGCTGGGCAAAGTTACAAATTTTCAGATAGTCAGACATTTCACATGCATTTTAACTGTGCTGCCTGCCTAGTGTTTAGCTTTAAAGGTTTGTTCACACCACTTGCAGAGTAGGAACATGTGCGGTTTCCTGCACCACATAGGAAATGCTCTGCCCTCTTCAGACATGGGTAAGTGCCTTTAATTCTTAGGACATTCCCAAGCATCTAGCAAATGCAGGCGTGTTCACCGCCACCAAATTACCTGCTACCGCAGTAAGGGAAACATCGTGAGCTACCTGTCCATGTGTTTGATGTACATGCAGTGATGGTATGCATAAACTAGAGATAAATTAGTAGAACCGCGCTACGGAGCCTAATTTGAAAAAACAGACTGATAGCTGCACTGATAACACACCAATATCAGTGTACAAACTCAAAAAGTAATATAAGAAAAGTGCGCTTACAATCTCTACAAACATGCAATATTACAAATTAATTTGCATAACACAAAATATATTGAAATATAGCAAACACATAAATAAAAATGCAGCAAACAATTGCATAAAAAAAACGTATGTGAAGTGAAAATTTCTATAGTCATATATGATACGACCTGTGAAATATATGCAAACATGATTCAAAAATTGTGTATGTTATTGGAAAGAGTGAATCTAAAAATTATGTGAAAATTATAACTCCAGTCCATGAAGTGAAACAAGATGAAAAAAAGTTCATCAGTGTGAGGAACCATCATCCACCTTCCATAGACCCATCATCCATATGAAAAGGCAAAAGGAAAGAGGGATACAAAAAATGATATGACTCCACTTGCGGTGACTCCAAAGAGTAAAAGTTAGAGATGGACCCTTACCCTCAGTGATGGACCCCCTATTAGCGAGGTCAAACGAGCGTGCAGACTTCGCCCTCTGCAGGGACCATGTAGAGAAGATATCTGCAGCAGTTGACAGATCCAGCGTCTCAGAATTCTGTCAGGGGATGTCATACACAGACATCCAATACAGGTGATCAGATCGTTGGGCTCCACCAAGGAATCAGGAACAAACGATACCGGTGACTTCTCTCCAGCGGGCAGGACAACCCTCTTGCGACAAGGGAATCCAACGATAAATTACAGAGCAAAGTGACATGGGACACAACGCAGCAACAAGCTCATTAAGTCGGGAGAAGATTCTGTTGATTTCAGCAGCCAGGAATTATACAAGTGAGCCCTTCTCCCCCCTCCAGGTTCAAGACTTGGACCAGCCCGGACCGGAGATGCTGGATCTGTCAGCTGCTGCAGATATCTTCTCTACATGGTCCCTGCAGAGGGCGAAGTCTGCACGCTCGTTTGAACTCACTAATAGGGGGTCCATCACTGAGGGTAAGGGTCCATCTCTAACTTTTACTCTTTGGAGTCACCGGAAGTGGGGACATATTTTTTATATCCCTCTTTCCTTTTGTCTATTCATATGGATGATGCGTCTATGGAAGGTGGATGATGGTTCCTCACACTGATGAACTTTTTTCATATTGTTTCACTTCATGGACTGGAGTTATATTTTTCACATAATTTTTAGATTCACTCTTTACAATAACATACACAATTTTTGAATCACGTTTGCATATATTTCACAGGTCGTATCATATATGACTAGAGAAATTTTCACTTCACATACTTTTATGCAATTGTTTGCTGCATTTTTATTTATGTATGCGTTTGCTATATTTCATTACTATATTATTTGTGTTATGCAAATTTATTAATTTGTAATATTACATGTTTGTAGAGATTGTAAGCGCACTTTTCTTATATTACTTTATAAACTAGAGATAGCATGAGAAGCCCCAAAGCTTTTAAACATCTAAGGAAAGCAACAGATTAGCAGTTGATGCATACCTCAGTTGGCTTGTTGACCACAGCCTCCAGAAAGAGAATAATTCCAGCACTGAAAGCAACATGGCATTTACGATTATAAACCGAGAGGTCCAATAATGAACTTCGAGCCAGTCCCAAGCAAACTCAGCAAGAAGTTGATATGGAAGAAATAGGTACTTAACAAGAAATTCACGCCACTGGGTCCATGTTGGATCTTGGAGATCCTGTAAGAAGCAAGCAAAATGTTGCCAATATGCAACAGCAAGAAAATATACAGAAAAGTAGTAACGTGACTTTTTAGCCTTTTTGATCCAAATCATCTTTAGGTCTCTCAAACTTCTAAAAAATTTTTAAAAATTTAAAAAAAGGGGGGGGGGGGGGGATTTAAGTCAGACACCGCACATACTGAACGCAATAAAATAACTACCTGAATGTAAACTGACCGTCAAGCGATTGAGGCATTCCTTGCGAGTATCAGACCTTACAACAATCAATTTGCATGCATCCATGTAATCAAGATTTTTAGAAAACAAAAATGCAAGGAAGGGATTATTTTCATTATGCCATGAAGTGCTGGACATTAGGAGAAGAGTCTCTTTCAACAAGAAGTCAGTGTCATTTACTTAATATGGCCCTATTGGGTCAGTAATGTCTTAAGCATTCCCACCCCTTTTGTAGGAGTCAGCAGTGTGGCGGGGAATCCCCGTAGCTGTTTGGACCAAGAACGACAGCTGACTTCCAGATTTAGACCCAAATCTAGTTGTGAACAAATGCAAGCTCATCCCTAGTTATGAGGTTACTACTATGCTTGATGCAGCCCAGTGTTTTCAGATGTGGTACAACCTATGCTTGGTACCCAGAGTGCCACTGGGTAAAGAGCTATGCCACAACAAAAGCTGTAAATTTTGTTTCTATACAAGCTATTTTCTAGCAGCAACTGATGGATAGCTACAAAATACAGTTATCAGTTTTATTATGATCAGTATAAAAAAAAATAGTTAGTGTTAGTTTCCAAGACATCCTTTAATAAAACTAAGACACCACATTATTAGTGCTAATATCAGCTTACCCGCTGTCTGGAGTTGCCACGCAATGCACTTAATGCTAAAGAAACCTGTAAATAGATTACACAACATATATCCTTCACTGCCTCTACTTTTTGCTAACAGTGTATCACATTTCCAATTCCTTTTTAACCAAATTCAGCAGATAATTTGCACAAATATTTTCTCTGTGTCAATAGTTACTTTGAATGGAATATTTTTCATAATTACCCAATTAAGCCAAAAAAAAAAATTACTATGAGTTTAATTGCTGCCCCCTGAAGATGCTGTATTTTTGGCACAAGGTCAGGCCAGGAAGGTATCAAATCATTTTTGCAAAATTTAGTAAGCAGGCATGGGCCACAGCATCTCACCCGGACACTGTCCAGACAATGAAGTGAGCTTATCTACAAAAATAGGATTAAAATGAAAGCCAACACACATATGGATTTTATGCGCAATACTGAAGTTTTTTTCCCTGGTTATTCAGATAAGCAGCATAGTAGATTCAATCTCTAGCTTATTTACATAACCACATGCATAAGATCTGACAGTTTTTACTCATATTTTAAATAGAAGCCGCTTTCTGCAGTTAAAACAACTGTAGGGCTGCAAAGGTCGCCCATGAAATTGTGTCGTTATCCAATTAAATAAGGCTAACATTTTCTGTGCTACTCAATTGACCTCTCTCTACAACACAATATTGGCAAACAAGCAGAGATGTTCTGACATCCACCTAAGAAATAAGCAACATCTTGAAAGTTGGACCTAAAGTCCTGGAGACTGTTAATAAAAGAATCAGATGTTGGCGTTTGTGGAGGCTTTGAACAACTGTGCGCTGCTGGGAATGGATGAGTGCTTGAACTACTGCAGAAATATTGAACTCTCGGGCGGAAAATGCACACTGAAAATGTAAAATTACACAATACTTGGAAAGCTACAGGTTACCCATATTTTCTTCTATGCAGCAGCATAAAGACATTATGAAAAGTACATAAATGGATGAGTTTACATTATAAATTAGTCTTCAAATGAGACCCCTCTTTAAAGGGCAAGTTCACTTTTTAAAAAACAAAATGCAATTTTTTTTTTTTCCATGGAAAAAAATAAAAAAAATAAATCATGCCATGCAGATTGCCAGTGTGAGCTGTCTTCCCCATACACTGTATGGCCAGGCAGTTAACACTGACAGGAAGACTCAATGAATTACCATAGTGCTCAAGTAGTTCATTTAGAAACACAAGCTGACAGCCGCAAAGGAGGTTGGTGTTTGTACTTCACACACAAAGTTGTGCGGAGCCCTGCATGACTGCACCATTTTCAAAAAGTGACAGCTAGTACAGGGAACTTCTCCCCATACTGCTGTCACAGGGAGAGGAGGGAACGGGGAGCGGCTGAAGCAGTGGCAACATGTTACATCCAAAAGGTGAACTTATCCTTTAACAAGTACATGAAATTGGATCTAGCATCTGGGCTTTTGTGTGCAGCGCCACCTATTTTTTTTTTATATACACACACACACACACACCTTTCAGCCATAGATTTATGACCACCCATCATAACCCCTTGAGGCATGGAAGATATGTCTATTCTAACTACCCTGTAAAGAGAAGAGATCCCCGTCAATGGCTGCATGCCCTTGTGGTGACAACTACAGGCTTACTATGGAATCTATTGCCCCTCCTCTACACTGAAGCCAGCGATGGGAGCCGATCATGTGACCGGAGTGCCATCAGCATAGGTAAGAATAGACATCTTTCATTTACAGGGTAGCTGGAACAGGCTTAGAATGGGGATGGGAACAGGTTTAAAGTATAGTAAGTATTTGACTGGACTTCTAGTACATAGTGCCTAGTACACAGGGGCCGAATGGCATCGGCCAGTTCAGTAGAAACCGGCCGACAGTCGGTCTCCTGTGTGTACTGCAGCTGGTCGGACAGAAGGCAGCCATTAGGTTTGCCGATCGCCTCCTGATCAGCGATCTCAGCCAATAGCTGAGATAGCAAACCGGAGTGTTCCAGACAGGAGTCCCCATTAGAACAGCAGGGGAGCTCGCTGTACTAACATTGCATGTTAGTACAGCAGCTCCTTTTTTCCGTTCAGCCTTGCTGGGCTGAACTGAAAAAAAAAAAGCGAATAGTGTGTACTAGGCTTAAAGTGGATGTAAACCCAATGTCATCCTTTCTAAACTACTGCCATAGGGGTTATCTGTAAGGATATACATGCCTCCTGCATGCATCTTTACCTGTCAAATGTCTCCCCTCTGTCTGTTATGAGACCCTAAAAACTGCAGATTCTGTGGGTGGGTCTGTTGTCTGGAGCTCGGTGGGTGGAGTCGTGATGTCAGTAGACTCCCCGCCCACCTCTACACTCCCCTTGTCATAATGCATTTTCTCCTGTGTATTTCTTACACTGAACTTCTGCTATAATCCCCAACATCCAGTGAAAAGACAGGAAAGTAACCACATGACTTCAGCATGCCAAATCATGCTGAGGTGTGGAACAGCCAATCCTTGCAGAGCTGCTGAAGAAAGGAGCGGGGGTGGGAATTAAAAAATAATGCATGTCTTAGGCTAGTGCACGAGATATGTAAATCACCTGTCACTCACAGCAAGGGGGAGGATTTGACAGTTTTTCTCTGTTTGTCAAGTTTTATCTCACTGAACAATAAAAGGATTGCTCAAAGCTGGATTAACTCTTTGTGGCAAGACTGGGCTCAAATGATAGGAAATCTTATACTCTGTATAGAGGGGAAAAAAAAGCTGCGCTACAAATGGAAAGTCCATACAATAGTTCTTGGATGAACGGTGACCAATTCAATCTAATGACGAACATCAAGGTGAATCAAAAGATATATCAAACGTGCCACCACCTGAAGAAAAACCTGCTTACCAGCTGGCAGGTAAGTTGGGCAGTTGGCTTATACCCAGCCAGGGCCTTTACTCATAGGGGAGATCCGCTGATGGACTGGAGGTTGGATGATAGGATGATTGGATTGGATACTCAGACCCCTCCTGACACCACACGACCTTACACAGACCACGAGACCCAGCCACATATAGAGGAAGAAAGACCATCCATAGCGTGATACTGTCACAACTATAATTGAATAAAAGTTTTTCAAAGGTCCTGGCACAAGTCAGTAGCTTGTCAGAAGACCTATTTACACTGTAAATAGAACGGTGTCTGAGAAGCTGCTGCATGAAGAATGCTATATAGCCGATTCAGGTGGTCCATCCTTGCAATGTTGTCAATGTCTGCCAAGGTTCATTCAGGCTGTCAGTATTTTTCTTTTTTCCTGGGTGATCGGCTTTTACACCGGGAGAGGTAAATTTCTGCATACGCTGATTTATGCTGTAAATATTTCTCTGTGATGACAACGCTCAGCTTTTGTTAGTGCAGTTTCTTTTATTTATTTTTTAATTATGGTGAATACGTTGTTTTACCAGCACTACTCGGTGTACTTTGCTTGCTCTTTTGTTTTGGACCCACCTATGAAAAAACCTGGGATCATAATCTAACCACTGAAATACTGAATTGGTGACATTTTATATCTTATGGCAGACTCCACTGCTGAACAAAATGAAAAAAGTGGGATACTCTTGTTAAAAGGGAAATGAAAGGAGTCTAATTGGAGACCAAACATGAATGTACCCAGGAAAACCAAAAATTACATAAACATACACTATAGATTGCCAAAATGGAACATGCAATAAAGACCTACTATAAACTTGGTGATGAGGTCATCTTCATTCTCCTCCTTAAGAGGACATGTTGTATGGATGAAAGGTAAAAAGGTATCTGTGTAATCAAACAAATACATGTATAACATGCTGAGTCGCGGGGAGCTCTTGAGTGCATATAACAAAAAAAGGGATTTTCCAGGGTTGACAGCCTAAAAAGAACAAAATACAAAAAAGATCAAGTTTCAAATAAAAGCATTTTCAAATAATGCATTTTAAAAACTAGCTGCTCAAAACTTTGAGATAAAGCTTGACCACATATTGGGCATGCTTTACTACAGGAGTAGATGCGTGTTACCCATCAAAGCAAATGTTGGTAAATAAGATAGGATTTTTGTACTTCCCATAAAATCCATCAAGTCTTCAAGTTCACTTAAAGCGGAGGTTCACACAAAAATGGAACCTCTGCTTTTTGGAACCCTCCCCCCCTCCGGTATCACATTTGGCACCTTTCAGGGGGGAGGGGGGAGGGGGGAGGGGGGTGCAGATACCCGTCTAAGACAGGTATTTGCACCCACTTCCGGCATAGACTCCCACGGGAGTCTATGCCTCTTCCCGTCCCGCTGTCTGCTGGGACACACACGGGTTCCAGGAGATAGCGGCGACCAGTTAGGATGCGCAGCATGACTCGTGCATGGGCAGTAGGGAATCAGTAAGTGAAGCCGCACCGCTTCACTTCCTGATTCCCACACAGAGAACGGCGGCGGCAGCTGCCAAGGACCAAGGGATGTTTCGGCCCCGGGTGCAGACACCGCTGGATTCGGGGACAGGTGAGTGTCCTTATTTTAAAAGTCAGCAGCTGCAGTATTTGTAGCTGCTGACTTTTAAAAAAAATAAATAAAAATTTGCGGGACTCCCTCTTTAAAGAGGAATTAAACCCTGGAGGGTTTTACTTCCTCTTTGTTTCCCTGCAAAGGTAAAGCATAATGGGCTACTATGCATCGCATAGTAGCCCATTATGTGTTTACTTACCTAACAGGAGCCTGCGATGTCCCCGATTTCCTCACTGGCAGCGAGTGTCCATTCTTTACCCCTCTTCCTTCCGGGGCCGCGAACTCCGGCTCTGTGACTGGCTGGAGTTGCGTGAAGTCACTCCCGCGCAGGCTTACCTGTAAGTGAAAGTGGTCCGTAAGGGTTTACAACCACTTTAAGGACATGGGATTCAAAGAAAAATGGGTTATACTGCTACCAATGTAAGAATTTGGCACTGGCCAAAAAAAACCCACTATATTACCTATACCCTAAGGTTTGACAACTATCATGCCCTTTGCAGGTTGCAATGCAGGGACAGCTAGAGAAAACAAGGATTTGGAAAGAGTTTATAAACATTTGTCAGTAGGGTGCTTAAAAGAGAAGTTAGACCCCTTTCACACTGAAGCGATACTAAAACCGTGCCGGACATTTTTGCGGTGCTTTAGGGGCACTTTAGCAGAGCTTTTCGGGCGCTAGTGGGCCCGTTTTTATTTAAATCATGTGACAAAGTGACCTTTAAAAAAAAAAAAAAAAAAAAAACACATGTTTTGCGGCTCTTTCAAAAGCGCTTTTCAGGTCAATGGGCAGAGGCGTTTTTGGAGTCCTATTTATAGTACTCCAAACCTGCCCCAGAGATGCTGCTTGCAGGACTTTTTTTACCATCCCGCAAGTGCACCGCCCCAGTGTAAATGCACACATTGAAGTGAATGGGAAGCAGTTTTCAGGCGCTTTACAGGTGCTATTTCTAGCCCTAATATGCCTGAAAACTGCCTCAGTGTGAAAGGGGTCTAAGGGAATTTTAAATTTTTTTGCAGATTCATACTTACCTAGGTGGATCCAGCATTGGTCAGATGCTGCATCTGTCCTGACTCCTCTGCACTGACAACCGAGAAAACACTGCTGATCGCTTGGTTTTCAAAGCTTCGTGAGCAGAGAGCTGTAAAACCGTCAGTCACGGCTCTCTGCTCTTCTCCCTCTTTGCTCACTGGAGCGCTGAGCTGTGGAGGGGCGGAGCGGCTGTTGCAGGCTCTCATCAGCACCTGGTGAATCCAGACTCCGTGATCAGGGCGACATGGTGCCTGGACTGACATTGGTAATGTCAGAGCAGACTTCAGTGTGTTCTCTGCTGAAAACAGGTCACAGGAGTTTGAGAGCAATAATTCTAATGCAAGACAATTTAAAAGCAAGCTTGGGAGGAGCTACGTTCTGACGTCACCGCTGTAGTCCCAGAAGCATACAGGCTTTGTGGAAGCCGGCCGGCTCGTTATCTTTTACCATGCGCATTATATCCATCTTTCTGTAAGTTACCACTTGTCTTTTTACCTGAATAAATGTATAAGGATTTACACTATGTGGAGTTTTCTTGTTTTTTTGGTATAATACTGTCACAATATCGATCCTGTCTGCTGACTACTTCCGCTGACGCTTTGGAGTCCAGTGCCTGCCAGGGAGATCCCGGGCTGGGGTTACAGCCATCTGCCCAGTGTGGTCCCCTGTAATAAGGGACCATCACTTTCTGGTAAGTGGCAGTATTTTTCAGTGGTGGAGGAGATTCATATATTGCACTCATCACTTCAGTGTGGACCCTCACTATTTATCACTGCGGACTTACCTTCACTATTGGATTTTCTGATGTTTTATCTTTCAATATAGACTTTATTTTTTCAATTACGGATGGACCTTTATTATCTTGATTTTTTGTCATGTCACAAATTAATTTTAGTATTTGCACCCGCACATCTGGTGCATAACTATGATATGTACCGTTAGATGCACCTTAGTTTCATTTTTGGATGTTTATCTGTATTATTAATTTATGTTATGGGTTGTTCGTCACTTATGCCTTAAATTTTTGCTCATCATTTTGCACTATTCATTGATTAGCGCAACTTTTTGCTCTCTTTATACATTTGTTTGGTGTAGTATAACACTTTTTAGTCACAGCTCCTTTTTTGTTTTTATTTATAGCGCAGTATTTTTAGATTTAATTTTAAAGCATGACATGTTAAGTATCTATTTACTTGGTGTAACATCATCTTTCACAAACTGGAGAAATTTTCCAGCATAGAGGGAGTCCTAGCAAATTTGACAGACTCTGGGGTGATTGGCTGGCGGTCCCGAGACTTGCTCCCACAAAACTGGTAACTGATAGGATCTTTGGTTAATCTGCTTTTAGATGTGTGGTACAAGTAGTCCATATTCTGCTTATAATGATTACTTTATTTTCTGCTATTAGTCTATAAAAGTACCTATTGTACAAGATCACGCTTTGACTGTGCTCGCTATAATGTACAGTATTATGTGCCTGTTTGAGTCCGACTGTTGACATTATGCTTTATGGTTGTAACTGATGTATAACTGCTTCAAATAAATAAAACGCTGTTTCTGATTTAAAAAAAAAAAAAAAAAAATTAATCTTTCACATATATATATACATACATACATATATATTTATATTTTTTTTTTTTTATTATGTTTGGGCAAAAAATACTGATTTAAGCAAAAAGTTAATTCTCTTACAGTGGATTGGACATATAAAGTGAGCAGAGCTTTACCTCATTTACTTTCAGCTATAAGTACTAGCTAGGGTCCAGTACTGGGCTAAAGAACTGAAATAAGCTCATCCTAGGCATGCAATTTGTGTGTGGAAAACCCCAGAAACACAAGCTCCACCAACATTTCACAATCTGCAGCGGTGACAAATAAAAAAAAAAAAAAAAAAACACACCTCGCAATGTATAAAAATATTGCATTAGGGTAGATTACAATTGCAAAAAATGATTTAAAAGCAATGAAAAAAATTGTACCTTATATTCCCACAAATTCTGAGGTGGTTTGACTCCCAGGGTTTTGACTCTTTCCAGCTCCATGATAATGGCTTTTCTATGACTGTTACTCTCTATGCTGTATGGCTCTTTTGAGAACTCATCTTCTGCAATCGTGAGCAGGAGCCTGTAAAAACATCATAGGAGATGGAAAGTAACACAACAATAAAGCAGTGTTTTAGATAATGCTTTACGCATAAGAAACTTAAAGCTTACAAAGTTATACATTTACAAGCCTAAAATGATTTAATATGATTTGTTAAAAATTGTTTGAAATTTGAATGGTAAATTATAAATGTTACCCCAATACAACTAGCATACCATGGTGGTCACTCCACACAACTACTAACAAACATTTAACAACTAAATGTTAAAGAAAGCGGAACATGATTTCTCGAATATGCAGATGGCATGTGTGCCTAACTAACTTGTGGCACTGCACACCATTCACGATGGTGCAATGGCATTAACTTTAAATGGCATCACACGCACATTGCCAATAAATGTGCACTGGACAGAAACTCAATGCAATAACAAGCATTGCAGTGTGTCAACAAATAAAGCTGCAGGTCCAATTTCTGGGGAGCGGAGGTAAGTACTAGCCAATTATGAATGGGCTGCCTAATGCAAAGTACATTACTGAAAAAAATGTATGCACTGCACCTCAGCAGTTAGGTATGCACCTAGCCTAGATGCCCATTAATACAAGAAAATAAAAATAAAAAAAGAAATTAACAAATTTAATGATAATCTTTCTGCCTTAATCAGAGAAAAATATAAAAGAACAGATGGAGGAGGGCAGTAGGTTGGGACATTTAGAATGGAAAACAGAAGCAAAAACGCGTTGGCCATAAGAAACCAATACATTATCACTGATAGTATAGTCAAAGTGCATTTAAACAAAACAAAAAAGGTCAAAAAGGTATTTAAAAAAAATAAATAAATAAAAAGTAAACTAAAAAAAAAAAAAATTTAGTATCAAAATTTACTCCTCTAAGACAAGGTTGGTTTGCAGACTAACACCATTCAAAAATAGATAACAGACTTAACAGATGGTGCAACACTACAAGTGATATACCCCGATCAGCCATAACGTTATGACCACTCACCTTATACGAGTGGGTCCGTCTCCCTTGTACCAAACAGCCCTGACTAATTGATGCATGGACGCCACTATATCTCTGAAGATATGCTGTGGTATCTGGCAACAAGCTGTCAGTTGCAGATCTTTAAGTCTTGTAAGTTGCAAGGTGAAGCCTCCGTGAACCAGACTTGTTTTTTCAAGCACATCCCAGAGATGCTTGATTGCATTGAGATATCTGGAGGCCAAGTCAATACCTCAAACTATTTGTGAACCATTTTTGCAGTGTGGCAGGGCACATTACCCTGCTGAAAGAGGCCACAGGGAATACCATTTCCATAAAGGGTGTGTGCTTAAGTCACCAACAATGTTTGGGTCGGTGGTACAAATAAAAGAATGCCAAAAGCCTCTGCCAGTTGCCTTCCTTCCATACTGCATCCGGTGCTATCTCTTGCCCTGATAAAACGATGCACACTCACTCAGCCATCCAAAACGTGACTCAGAAGACCAGGCCACCTTTTTCCAGTGCTCCGTGGCCCAATTCTGATGCTCATGCGCCCATTGTAGGCGATTTTGGTTGTGGACACGGCTAAACATGGGCACCCTGACTTGTCTGACTACACAGCCCCATACAGGACTGATGCACGGTTCATTCTGACACCTATTGGAACCAGCATTAACTTTTTGAGCTACAGTAGCTCTTCTATTGTATTTGGACTACATAGGTCAGCCTTCGCTCCCCACGTACATCAGTGAGCCTTTGCTGCCCATGACCCCGTCTCTGGATTGCCAGTTTTCCTTCCTTGTGTATATACTAAATAGAACTCATGCTAAATGGAATAGTATCTATTTCCATAGCAAAACTGAAAGACCCTAGCTGCCGACTCACCACCCTAAAGAGAGAGCCGGCCTCTCCAGATGCAGTGACTGATCTGGATGGGCCATTTTCTGAGGAGGAACTGTTAGGTGTCATCTTTGCGCTCAAATCTAATAAAAGCCCAAGCCCAGACAGATTTACGACTCGGTTTTATAAATTTTTTTCAGGGCCTTCCTTCTGCTTTCCTTACCAAGACCTACAATGTAATCTCTGGAGATACGACTTTCTCCGCCCGAGCCTTAGAAGCTCACATCACAGTTTTACCCAAACCCAGCAAAGATTCGTCATTATGTGGTAGCTACCGCTTTATTTCCCTCACGAATATCAATATACGCATTTTCCCAAAATGATTGCTGATCACCTTACACCCCTTCTTCCCGACCTTATACACCTCGATCAGGTCGGGCTTACACCAGGTCGGGAAGCCTGTGATAATACCCTGAATACCGTCTCTTTAATTGAATATGCTCAAAAGCGTAGTCAGAAGACTTGCCTTGTATCGGTGGACGCCAAAAAATCCTTTGACCATGTTCACTGGGAGTTTCTCCGAGCTACTCCACACCAAATAGGACTGGGATCTAACATTCTCCAAAAAAATCCTGGCTCTATACACCAACCAAGAATTCGGAATCCTCTCAGACCCAATAGTTATTTGAAACTGAACTTGCCAGGGATGCCCCCTTTTATATGTTCTGACCATAGAACACCTTGCTATAGTCATCCGCAATAACCCAGATATTAAGGGTATTGAGGTTGGTTCCCGTCATTACAAATTGTCACTCTACGCAGATGAGCTTCTTTATATCTCTCTCACCCCCCTTCGCTAATGAAGGAATTTGCAGACTTTGGTCAAGGTCAACTTTGATAAAACGGAGGCCCTTAACATTTCTTTATCCTCCATGTTTCAACTCCCATTTGAGTGGCAACCTCTAGCCATTAAATACTTAGGTGTTCATATCCCTGTTACTCTTTCTAAACTGTCAGATCTAAACTACACACCCCTGCTCACCCTTATTCGCAACTGTCTTAAATCTTACGATAAACCTTTTATCTCTTGGTTTGGTCATATGAATGTCATTAACCACTTAAGGACCAGCCTCGTTTTGGATTTTAGGTGTTTACATGTTTAAAACAGGGTTTTTTGCTAGAAAATTACTTAGAACCCCCAAACATTATATATGTTTTTTTTTTCTAACACCCTAGAGAATAAAATGGCGGTCATTGCAATACTTTTTTTTGCACCGTATTTGCGCAGCGGTCTTATAAGCGCACTTTTTTTGGAAAAAATTCACTTTTTTGAATAAAAAAAATAAGACAACAGTAAAGTTAGCCCAATTTTTTTTTATATTGTGAAATATAATGTTACGCCAAGTAAATTGATACCCAACATGTCACGCTTCAAAGTTGCGCCCGCTCGTGGAATAGCGTCAAACTTTTACCCTTAAAAATCTCCATAGGCGACGTTTAAAAAATTCTACAGGTTGCATGTTTTGCGTTACAGAGGAGGTCTAGGGCTAGAATTATTGCCCTCGCTCTACCGGTCGAGGCGATATCTCACATGTGTGGTTTGACCACCGTTTTCATATGCGGGCGCTACTCACGTATGCGTTCGCTTCTGCGCGCGAGCTCGTCGGGACAGGGCGCTTTAAAAAAAAATTATTTTTTTTTTATTATTTATTTTACTTTATTTTATTTATTTTTTCACTGTTTAAAAAAAAAAAAAAAAAAAAATTTTGGATCACTTATTCCTATTACAAGGAATGTAAACATCCCTTGTAATAGAAAAAAACATGACAGGTCCTCTTAAATATGAGATCTGGGGTCAAAAAGTCCTCAGATCTCATATTTACACTAAAATGCAAAAAAAAAAAAAAAAAAAAAAAAAAAAAAAAGAAGTAGTTTAAAAAAAATGACACAAAAAATTGTGCCTTTAAGAGAAGTGGGCGGAGCCGTCATAATGACGTCGCTCCGGCCGTCACATGGTATAGAGACGGGTGGGGGCCATCTTGGCCTCACTCGTCTCAGTACTTCAGCAGTGACAGGTCCCGATCTCCTCTGCCGCTACCGACAGCTCCGGTAAGCTGCGGCGGGAGGGGGGTGGCACCTCTCGCCGCCGATAACGGTGATCTCGCGGCGAACCCGCCGCAGAGACCACCATTATTGTGTACAGAACCGCTCGCTGTAAAGATGGATACCTCGGTTGTGGCAGCAGCTGCTGCCGTTACCGAGATATCCATCTTTAAAAAAATTACGTACATATACAGTGAGCGGTCGTCAAGTGGTTAAAATGGACATACTGCCCAAATTGCTATATACTTCTCAAAAACGGTCCCAATCGCTCCTCCCTCTGGATTCTTTACTTATGTTAACACACTTTTACGTAATTACATCTGGCAACACAAAAAAAACAGGATTCAGCGCTCCACCCTCTTTTTGCCTAAATCTAGAGGTGGGGTGGCTTTACCTCACATACTCCCTTACCATAACGCGTCTTGCTTTCTCAGAATCCTTGTTTGGTACCATAGCCGGTACTCTAAATTATAGACAGTCCTAGAAAATGACCTTCTCACTCCTGACATCACATCCCTACTATGGACCAACCAAAAAGAGACCACATGCGGATGCCTTACCCCTCCTGGTGGTTTCTACTCTCTGTGCTTGGGACTCTTATGTAGGGGAAGGGTTTACTCACATCAAGACATGGTCCATTATCACCGCTATTTGAGACTCTTGCGTTCCCTCCTACTCTTTATCAATCCCGTTTTCTTATTTGGAATAAGGAAGACAAACCTCTACTTCAGGGATATGCAATTAGCGGACCTCCAGCTGTTGCAGAACTACAATTCCCATGAGGCATAGCAAGACTGACAGCCACAAGCATGACACCCAGAGGCAGAGGCATGATGGGACTTGTAGTCTTGCAACAGCTGGAGGTCCGCTAATTGCATATCCCTGCTCTACTTCATCACACCCTGCAGAATGGTAGTGTTCAAAATGTCACAACTGCTGGGGTCTTGTCATAATCAGGCCAGGGCTTGGTTGGAATTTTCTCAACTCCACCATTACCTTGTCGATTATACACACACACACACACACACACACACACACACACACACACACACACACAAACTGCTCTAACCAGACCACTTACTGATTTCGAAAGCTTGCTAACTCAGTCTGACAGGCCGTTACAAGCCTCATCTCTTATATACCAAGTTTTGCTGAAGACCACCCTACCACATGGCCCATCATTCATTGCTAAATAGGAACAGGAACTTAATATTCCAAGTACTGACTTTGACTGGGATAAGATACTGACATTTACTTATAGAACCTCCATATCTTCTAGAGCACAAGAGCGCAATTATAAGATCCTCGCCAGGTGGTATAGATGCCCTACCACTTTACATAAAATAGACCCGTCCATTCCAAATACCTGTTGGAGATGTTTTAAGGTCCAAGGCACCATGACTCACATTTGGAGCACCTGCCCGCTTATAACTCCTTTCTGGGACAAAATGCTTCTCCTCTACTATGATTTAGTAGGGGACAAAGTTGAAAAATTTCCTCTCATTACTGTGCTTTCCGTGATGCCCGGATCCTATAAACAAAAAAAAAAAAAAAAAAAAAAAAAAAGTCTTCTCCGACACTTCATGACTTTGGCAGGTACTGTTATTGCCAGGGCATGGCGAAAACCGTTACCTCTGTCCTTTGTGGATTGGGCCTGTGAAAATGGACTCTATTGGTCATCTAGAAAAGGTTGATCTCTTGGGAGAGGGATAAAATTGATGATTACACCTTAACCTGGTCAGTCTGGAATCATTTGACATTCCTTTAAAATTTGTCTCCTATCTGTAACCTCCTTGGCAGAATATATATGTTATCCTTCTTATATGCCTGGTTTTGTTTCCCTTCATAGTGCTTGGGTTCCTTCCCATTCTCTCCCCTTTCCTCACCCTTCTTTTTTTTCTCTTTTCTTTATTTTGTGCTCGTCTACCCAAGGTGAATGGATTTTTATTATGTATTATTTATTACAGTGAGTCACCTCGGGGGGACTCACTGTTGTCCGAGATACTGACAAACCTCTCCTGATGAACACCCTCCAAGGTCTTCTATGCTGCTGATATAAGCATTCCGCTGAAACCTCACTCAATGAACCTGTTGGATGATCACCAATCAGGAAATCACCAAATTGTACTCCTATTTGCTGTATGTACTAGTTACATGACTTATTACATATACACTGTACTGATTACAGATCCTATCTTGAACCTCTTGACCTTGGTGAGAGAGATAGTGAAAAATTTATAATATAATATAATATATATATACACACATACACACACATATATATACACACACACACACAGTGGGGACAGAAAGTATTCAGACTCTTTGCTCAGTATTTAGTAGAAGCACCCTTTTGATCTAATACAGCCATGAGTCTTTTTGGGAAAGATGCAACAAGTTTTTCACACCTGGATTTGGGGATCCTCTGCCATTCCTCCTTGCAGATCCTCTCCAGTTGTCAGGTTGGATGGTAAACGTTGGTGGACAGTAATTTTTAGGTCTCTCCAGAGATGCTCAATTGGGTTTAAGTCAGGGCTCTGGCTGGGCCATTCAAGAACAGTCACGGAGTTGTTGTGAAGCCACTCCTTCGTTATTTTAGCTGTGTGCTTAGGGTCATTGTCTTGTTGGAAGGTAAACCTTCGGCCCAGTCTGAGGTCCTGAGCACTCGAGAAGCTTTTCGTCCAGTATATCACTGGACTTGGCCGCATTCATCTTTCCCTCGATTGCAACCAGTCGTCCTGTCCCTGCAGCTGAAAAACACCCCCACAGCATGATGCTGCCACCACCATACTTCACTGTTGGGATTGTATTGGACAGGTGATGAGCAGTGCATGGTTTTCTCCACACATACCGCTTAGAATTAAGGCCAATAAGTTCTATCTTGGTCTCATTAGACCAGAGAATCTTATTTCTCACCATCTTGAAGTCCTTCAGGTGTTTTTTTTAGCAAACTCCATGCGGGCTTTCATGTGTCTTGGACTGAGGAGAGGCTTCCGTTGGGCCACTCTGCCATAAAGCCCCGACTGGTGGAGGGCTGCAGTGATGGTTGACTTTCTACAACTTTCTCCCATCTCCCGACTGCATCTCTGGAGCTCAGCCACAGTGATCTTTGGGTTCTTATTTACCTCTCTCACCAAGGTTCTTCTCCTCCAACAGCTCAGTTTGGCCGGACGGCCAGCTCTAGGAAGGGTTCTGGTCGTCCCAAACGTCCTCCATTTAAGGATTATGGAGGCCACTGTGCTCTTAGGAACCTTAAGTGCAGCAGAATTTTTTTTTGTAACCTTGGCCAGGACTGTGCCTTGCCACAATTCTTTCTCTGAGCTCTTCAAAAATATTGACCGACAATATTCTCAAAATATACATATAAAATAATATGTTAAGTGCTCCAAAATAAGGTGCTTCTGTGGTTCAAGTGCCACACTCCCCTCTTGTGACCCCACTCGGAGTCACTCACGCCGCCACTCATGAGACAACTCTGTAAAACAGGCATCAGTATGTTCCAGGTCCGCCGCTGGATGGCGTGCGTTCCACAGACTGTGGAAGTTGCGTCACTGGTTCCAGAAACTGGAAATGCGTAATTTTGGATTGAATCATTTCCGGATTCCCGAACCAGTGATGCAACTTCCGCCGTCTGTGGAACGCACGCCGTCCAGTGGCGGACCCAGAAAATACTGATGCCTGCTTTACAGAGTTGTCTCACGAGTGGTGTTGTTTGATTGTGCAGTACACTTAGTACCAGCGGTACTTAATTGTCTTTTTCCGGTTTTACCATTATGATTTATCTACCTTGGGCCATCCACATGAATACCCATATGGAAGCATCTCAGAGTCCATTTTACATACACCAGATCTTTTAGATCACAGCTTTATTGACCTCAGACTGCAAAGCTGAGGGTCCATTAACTCTGGTGAGTGGGGTCACAGAGATAAGAGATAAGAGATACATACACATATATACACACACACACTTTTTTTTTTTTGAAAATATTGTCACTGTCAATATTTTTTTGAGCACATTATCAAGTGGTTGTTTAATATTCTGCTAGCGCTGTTAATTCATGTATTTAGTTTTCCTTTCTTGGATCACTCTTGATAGGTCCTGACAACTGCAGACCAGGAAAATCCAAAAAGAGAAGCTCTGACCAAGTCGCCTAGTCATTACAATTTTGGCCCTTCTCAAAGTCGCACAAATCCTTACGCTTGACCATCAACTTCAGGGACATGTTTACTTGCTGCCAAATATATCCTACCAACTTTCAGATGCCATTGTAATGAGATAATCAATGTTCTTAACTTTACTGGCCAGTGACTATAAAGTTATGGATGATCTGTGTATATGACAAGGTAGTAGTCAAAGGTGATTGAAATTACTAGTGAAAAGTTAAAAATTATGCTCTTACCTTCCATTCACCCTTCCTGACAAAAAGCGTTCTTTATAATGTGAAGCCCACGGACCCAACTGCTCAAGCCAAAGCACTACTTCCTCAGGCGTCCATTTAGAAACTGGCTTGTGAACCAAGAGGTCGTGTTCAGACTCTCGACTGCTCCAGTGATACACTAGTAACACAACCTGAGAAGTAAATTTTAACAATATGTGATAAATATGTGATAAATATGTGAATCATTACAGAATTACAGTGTGTTCAAAACTTGCTTGAAGTGAATTTCACATAAAAAACAGCAAAGGTTTTTTTCTTTTGAAGTGGGGAAAAAAAAAAAAAAAAAAAAAAAAAAAAAAAAAAAAGGAGGAATAGTGGGCCTAAAATGGGTGCCTGATTTGGTAACATCCTAATGATAATCCCAAGGAAAGGGAACCAAGGGGGTTATGACTATGGTGAATGTCAGTAAACAAAAACTGTAAACCTTGAACCAGGTCTAGCTTAATTGTGTTAAAGAATTCCAGGTATAGCATTTTTATAAATCTACGGTGCAACTTTGACCAACACAACAACGCATAAACCAAAGGGGTGGAGATCTACCTGAACATGGGAGAAGATCACCAGCCACGGTGTCGCCTCCTCACACCCGATTTAAACCTCTAATTGCCATACTACCGTGTCGCAATTGTGTGCATTGCGTGCTAATCATGGGTTTAAGCCAGGTGGTAAGGAGGCAACATATTGCCACCTGTCAAACACGCCTGGATCACTTTTCAGAAGAGAAGCAGTGCCTTGTAAATGAAACCTTAGTTGCATTTGAGAGCTGCACTCTTAGAGCTCATTCATTAAAAGTAGGGGGGGGGGGGGTTAAAACCCTGTGGTTGAGTCACAGTTTTACTGCCTCCTATCCCTACCCGCTTTACAGCAGCTAAAAAGGTGTACACATGCTGCAGCAGGAATTAAGCCCCTGTTGCTTTTGGTGGGTGCTACCCCCTGCCAATCCTGACCCAGTCAAGTAAATGGGGCCACTCTGCAAGTGCCCTGAAACTGCAAGCTTCTGTGGGGTCCAAAGGGTTAAAGCAGGTGGTGAGAAAGCAACACAACGCTGACTACTTTAACCCCTTGTTTGCTGTACTGCACATGGCTGCAGGGCATTTGCAGAGTGGCCTCATTCACTTTAATGGGTCATGCTTGGCAGGTGCTACACAGCTGTGGTGCGCTTTCAGAAAGTGAACCAAACTCGCAGGATAATGGAAGTCTATGGCTAAGCGCAGGAAAGCTGCAGGTACACTGCACCCACGGCGTGGGTAAACCGCAGCACATGAAAGCAGCCCTATACTATTATGTCCGGTGTATTTCTTCACACTGACCTGAAGATCTCTTCTGCTACTGGCACCACACTGGGGACCACTAGATAGGATAAGAGGTGGAGTGCAGTTGGTATCACTCCATATGGGTACAGGACCCAGCGCAACAAAGGAGGCATTGGCTTATTTTGCTCCTGCTCCCTACAACAGCTCCAACTTTACAAGTAGTCCCTCTGCATTGCACCGTTTGATGCTCTGGGATGATGGGTCAGCACGTCCAGACCGCAATCTACTAGTAGATCGCGATCTGTTGGTTGCTGACCCCCACTCTAGAAGCTGGAAATCACTGTAGTAGACACCGCTACACCAGTGACCTCCACTAGCTTTCAGGTCTCATGCCAAGTGGCTGCCCTGCTGCATACTGAACACAGGAGATCCTCCATCATTCAGAGAATGTTGTGAATTTTCTCAATGAATGCAAAGTATTCTCTGATCGGATAAGGTGGAGCACATGACATCAATGCTTCTCCACCTTGACCAGAGTACGCTTTGCATTCACCAAAATAATGAAAAGCATTCTCCGAACAGAGTCTGCGCCGAGTGGCCAACTTCCTGTGCTCACACTGCAGTGGGACAGCTGCCTGGCACAGGACACAGAAGCTAGTGGAGATCACTGGAGTAGCGATGTCTACTACAGAGATTTCCAGCTTCCAGAGAGATCCCACAGGTACATGCAACTACGTAAAGATATCCGTACCTGGAATTCTTCTTTAACCAGTTCCTACCCTATAGCCAAATGACGCCCACAGCACGGGGCTTAATTTGCTCTGATGGCATCCGTGGACGTCTTCCCGTGATAATGCTGCCAGCACACCCTCTGCGGCGCGTGGGCTCTGATTGCTGCGTCCTTAGGACACAGCTGATCACAGATGGAGGTAAAGAGCCAATCACAGTGGCCTTTTACCACATGATCAGCTGTGTCCAATGACAGCTGATCACTATGTGCCCACCAGCACCGCCCCACCAGCAAAGGAGAAAAATTACCCGTTTGCAAAATTTTATAACTATAAAAACTATTTTTTTTTAATTTTCCACATTTTCTATCTTTTTCATTTGTTTATCAAAAAATAAAAAACCCGGTGGTGATTAAATACCACCAAAAGAAAGCTCCATTTGTGTGAAAAAAAAAAATGATAAAAATGTCATTAGTACATTGTAGCCTGACAGACTCCTGTGCAATTCACTCCGCAGCCGTCCCAGAGATGTGTGAATCGGCTCTATTCAGAGCAGGTCAGAATCTCCTAACATGTGAACTGGAAACGCATTCAGTTCTCAATAGTGTGAACCCAGCCTAAAAAAAAAAAAAAAAAAAAAAAAAAAAAAAAAAAGCAGTAACTACTGACTTCTAAAAACGATGGAATTGTTTTTGTCGGGTTCTGTGGAATAAAGGTCTTTAATACCTTAAGCCACTGAACTGGAATAAATATGCAGAGGACTGTACGGACTTCTGACTTGGTTCTCAATGATTTGCATTTCCCTTTTTTCCAGTATAGGGACTTGAAAGGCATTCAAAGCCGGTGGCCATTCATTAGTAAGGCAACTATAAATTTTCAGGTAGGCAACAGCAGCAGGCCCCATATTTCCCTCAGGACAGGTACAGTTGTATGCAAAAGTTTAGGAACCCCTGACAATTTCTATGATTGTCATTTATAAATATTTGGGTGTTTGAATCAGCAATTTCATTTTGAAATATCAAATAACTGAAGGGCACAGTAATATTTCAGTAGTGAAATGAGGTTTATTGGATTAACAGAAAATGCGCAATATGCATCAAAACAAAATTAGACAGGTGCATAAATTTGGGCACCCCAACAGAAAAATCACATCAATATTTAGTGGAGCCTGCTTTAGCAGAAATAACAGCCTCTAGACCTTTCCTATAGCCTGAAATGAGTGTCTGTATTCTGGATGAATGTATTTTGGACCATTCCTCCTCACAAAACATCTCCAGTTCAGTTAGGTTTGATGGTTTCTGAGCATGGACAGCCTGCTTCAAATCACCCCAAAGATGGTCAAAGATATTCAGGTCTGGGGATTGGGGACTGGGATGGCCATTCCAGAACATTGTACTTGTTCCTCTGCATAAATGCCGGAGTAGATTTTGAGCAGTGTTTTGGGTCGGTGTCTTGTTGAAATATCCAGCCCCGGCGTAACTTCAACTTTGTGACTGATTCTTCAACATTATTCTCAAGAATCTGCTGATATTGAGTGGAATCCATGCGACCCTAAACTTTCCCAGTACCGGCACTGGCCACACAGCCCCATAGCATGATGGAACCTCCACCAAATTTTACTGTGGGTAGCAAGTGTTTTTCTTGGAATGCTGTGTTCTTTTGCCGCCATGCATAACGCCCCTCGTTATGACCAAATAACTCAATCTTTGTTTCATCAGTCCACAGCACCTTATTCCAAAATGAAGTTGGCTTGTCCAAATGTGTGTTTGCATACCTCAAGTGACTCAGTTTGTGGTGTGTGTGCAGAAAAGGCTTATTTCTCATCACTCCCCCATACAGCTTCTCCCTGTGCAAAGTGCGCTGAATTGTTAAAGGATGCACAGTGACACCATCTACAGCAAGTTGATGTTGTAGGTCTTTGGAGGTGGTCCGTGGGCTGTTTTTGACCGTTCTCACCATCCTTCTCCTTTGCCTCTCCAATATTTTATGTGGCCTGCCACTTCTGGCTTTAACAAGAACCTTGCCTGTGGTCTTCCATTTCCTCACTATGTTCCTCACAGTGGACACTGACAGCTTATATCTCTGCAATAACTATTTGTAGCCTTCCGCTAAACCATAATGTAGAACAATCTTTGTTTTCAGGTCATTTGAGAGTTGTTTTGAGGCCCCCATGTTGCCACTCTTCAGAGAGTCAAAGAGAACAACTTGCAATTGGCCACCTTAAATACCTTTTCTCATGATTGGATGCACCTGTCTATGAAGCTCAAGGCTTAATGAGCTGACCAAACCAATTGTGTGTTCCAATTAATCAGTGCTAAGTAGTTACAGGTATTCAAAAATCAACAAAATGACAAGGGTGCCCACATTTATGCACCTGTCTAATTTCGTTTTGATGCATATTGCGCATTTTCTGTTAATCCAATAAACCTAATTTCACTACTGAAATATTACTGTGTCCTTCAGTTATTTAATAGGTCAAAATGAAATTGCTGATCAAAACACCCAAATATTTATAAAATGACAATCGTGGAACTTGTCAGGGGTTCCTAAACTTTTGCATACAACTGTATACTTTAGAGCAGGGATATGCAATTAGCGGACGTCCAGCTATTGCAGAACTACAAGTCCCATGAGGCATAGCAAGACTCTGGCAGCCACAAGCATGACACCCAGAGGCATGATGGGACTTGTAGTTTTGCAACAGCTGGAGGTCTGCTAATTGCATATCCCTGCTTTAGACATCTTATTTGTTATTATGCAGTTTCCTCCTCTACATCCCTCCCTACTCTGACGTTTTTAGTTTAATCTGCTGTTCGTGGGTGCAATGCCTTGTAAGGCTCATAGCACAAAAAAAAAAAAAAAAAAAAATTATTAATGCACATTTTTAACCTGCAAAAAGATGTGCGTTTATTTTTATTTTTTTACAAACGTGAACTTATCCTTTAAATCAGGTCAACTTCTATGAAGACTGAGCATCGTGGTCTGTCATAATCTTAACTACTTCATATGTAAACTGAAGGAAGAAAAGTACCTAATGTGGAAGAGTCACAATCATTACCATGATTTAAGTGTAAAGCTGGCCATACACCATACAATTTTCCTTATTCAATTTTCTTTAGATTTACCTTCAACTATGTAGTGCAAGGGTCTGCCTGATTGCATACACATTGAAAGGGTTTAGGTTTCACCTCATATTATATGGTTTTGGTAAATCTAAAGGAAAGTTGAACAGGAAAATTGTATGGTGTATGGCCAGCTTTACTCTATGGCCAGGTCGCAACAGGTCCCCCATTTAGTGACATGTTGGCAATCCCTGAAAACCCTTCTCTTTAAAGAAGCCGATCCTGCTTCTAACACCGTTTTACTTCATCAGCTCATCCACCCCAGCCATTAACTTTTGTACCAATTGACCCTTCCTTTTTAGATTGTAAGCTCTAATTAGCAGGGTCCTCAGATTCCTCTTGTACCAAATTGTAATGTAACTGTAATATCTGCCTTTATTTTGTTAAATGCTGCGCAAAATGTTGGCGCTATATAAACCTGAATAATAATAATAATAATAATAATAATAATAATAATAATAATAATAATAATAAATAATAATAATGTTCGTTATGAAGTAAAAACTAGGCACAAATGCTAAAAGGCATGCTGCCAGGGCTCAAAAAATCCCAGGGATCAGGTTGCCATGGCAAGATATTGCGTCCTGGCACCCGCGAACCTGGCATAGCGGGTGCCGCCAGGTAGAGGGGAGCAGGAGAGTGTACGCCTCCCCTTGTTGCTGCCCCAGAATGGACGTGTATGTAATCACTTGCGAGTCGCCGTTTACAATTTCCCCATGGGCCATCAAGTCCAGGAAAGAATGTAATGCAGTGTGATGTGCATTGCAACACATTCAGTGGAGTACAGGGAAAACATCCAGGGACCCCCCCCCCACAAATACAGTGCATATAAAAAGTCTACACACCCCTGTTAAAAATGTCAGGTTTCTGTGATGTAAAAAACCACACAAAGATAAATCATTTCAGAACTTTTTCCACCTTTAACCACTTCCCTACTGCCCATAGTGATATGAAGGCGGCAGGAACCCTTTTTTCCCTCCGGGCCGCCATCATATGACGTCTTTTACTTACTGAGCCTCTAAGGGGCGCACGCGCCCGCCGCGTCACTAGGCACCCGATGAGCGTGCCCGGCGGCCGCGATGTCCGCCGGGCACCCGCGATTGCCCATGAACACAGCAGGACTGTGGACCTGTGTGTGTAAACACACAGATCCACGTCCTGTCACAGGAGAGGAGACCGATGGTGTGTTCCCAGTACAGAGGAACACCGATCGGTCTCCTCCCCTTGAGAGTCCCCGCTCCCTAGGAAACAGTTAACCCCTCAATCACCCCCTAGTGTTAACCCCTTCCCTGCCAGTCACAATTACACAGTAATCAGTGCATTTTTTATAGCACTGATCGCTGTATAAATGTGAATGGTCCCAAAATAGTGTCCTAAGTGTCCGCCGCAATATAGCAGTCACGGAAAAAAAAAAAAAAAAAAAAACACACACACACACACACACACACACACACACTTCCATAAATGTATCCCTTATTTTGTAGACGCTATACTTTTGCGAAAACCAATCAATAGACGCTTATTGCCATTTTTTTTTACCAAAAATATGTAGAAGAATACATATCGGCCTAAACTGAGGAAAAAATGTTTTTTTAATGGGATATTTATTAATTATAGCAAAAAGTAAAAAATTGTGTTTTTTTTTTTTCAAAATTGTCACTCTTTTTTGTTTATAGCGCAAAAAATAAAAACCGCAGAAGCGATCAAATACCACCAAAAGAAAGCTATTTGTTTCATATGGGTACAGTGTTGCATGACCGTGCAATTGTCATTCAAAGTGTAAAAGCGCTGAAAGCTGAAAATTGGGCAGGAAGGGGGTGAAAATGCCCTGTACTGAAGTGGTTAATGTGACCTATAAACTGTTTAGCCATCTTTTCTCCACTTGATGAGGACTGTCTTCACTGTGTTCCATAGTATATCTAAAGCCTTGGAAATTCTTTTGTACCCTTCTCCTGACTGATAACTTTGATAACTTTTAACAATGAGAAGCCTCTGATACTTTGGAAGCCCTCTACGGACCATGGCTTTTGCTGTAGGATGCGACTAAGAAAATGTCAAGAAAGACCTACTAGAACAGCTGAACTTTATTTGGGGTTAATCAAAGGGCACTTTAACCACTTAAGGACCAAGCCTCTGAGATTGTGTTTACAAGTTAAAAACGGTTTTTTTTTGCTAGAAAATTACTTAGAAAAAAAATATAGAATGTTTGGGGGTTCCAACACCCTAGAGAATAAAATGGCAGCCGTTGCAATACTTTATGTCACACCGTATTTGTGCAGCAGTCTTAAAAGCACACTTTTTTGAAGCAAAAAATAAAACAGTAAACTTAGACTAATTTTATATTGTGAAAGATAATGTTACGCAGAGTAAATTGATACCCAACATGTCACGCTTCAAAATTGTGCCTGCTCGTGGAATGGCGACAAACTTTTACCCTTAAAAATCTCCATAGGCGACGTTTAAAAAATTCTACAGGTTGCATGTTTTGAGTTATAGAGGTCTAGAGCTAAAATTATTGCTCTCGCTCCAACGATCGCTCACGTGTGGTTTGAACACAGTTTCCATATGCGGGCGCTATTCAAGTATGCGTGCGAGCTCGGCGGGACGGGGCGCGTTTAAAAAAAAAATTTTTTTCTTATTCATTTTACCTTTTTTTTTTTTACACTGTTCTTTTAGAAAATAAAAATAAAAAATTGTGTCACTTTTATTCCTATTACAAAGAATCCCTTTTAATAGAAAAAAAAAAAAAAGCATGACAGGACCTCTCAAAAATGAGATCTGGGGTGAAAAAGTCCTCACATCTCATATTTATACTAAAATGCAATAAAAAAGAAAAAAGTCCCTTTAAGAGCGATCGGCAGAAGTGACGTTTTGACGTCGCTTCCACCCTGCAATGGTATGGAGATGGGTGGGGGTATAATGGCCTGGCCATGCATAACCGGAAGAAGGATTCGACCGCCTCCGCCGCTACCGACGGCTCCGGTAAGCGGCGGAGGGACCAGAGCACGGCGGGAAGGGGGGGCCCTCTCCCACCGCCGAAAAAAGTGATCTTGCGGTGAATTCGCCGCAGAGACCACATTTATCTGAAAGCGGACCGCCCGTTTAAGAGGATACCAGGGTTATGGCAGCTAGCTGCTGCCATAACGAGATTTCCCTTCAAAGTAGGTGGTAAGATGGCGGGCGGTCCATAAGTGGTTAAATGATGGCAGGTGTGTACCGACTCCTATTTAACATGAGTGAATGCGATTGCCTAACCGCTTGCCGAGCAGCCATCATTATACTGGGGCACGTCGGCACGATCCTGCGAACCATCGCAGCTGTACGTTGGCACTTTAAATGCCTATAGCAAGCGCGTGCCCGCTGCATGGCGGGGGAATCGATGCGCGTGGTCAGCAGTCGAGATGATCAACGCCGGCCACTCACGATCGCGGGCACGAGAGCCAGAGCAGGGATATGTGTGTAAACACACACATCCCTGTTCTGTGAGGCGAGACAGATTTTTCCTAGCTAGCAGGAACATCGATATGTCTCCTCCTCTAGTCAGTTCCATCCCTCCACAGTTACAAACACAAACAAGGGAACACATTTAACCCCTTGATCGCCCCCTAGTGTTAACCCCTTCCCTGCCAGTGACATTGATACAGTAATCAGTGCATTTTATATCTATAGCTACTAATATACGCTTATTGCGATTTTTTTTACCTAAAATATGTAGAATACAGGGGGTCCCCGGGTTACAAACAAGTTAGGGACTGTAGGTTTGTTCTTAAGTTAAATCTGTTTGTAAGTCGGAACAGGTAAATTTTTTAAGTGTAGCTCCAGCCAAAAAAACAATTTTTAAGCTTTTTGGATAGCATAGGGAAGAGTTAACACCCCTGTAACATTTGTTTTGCTGTCTGTGTCCCTGTTCAGAAGATTTCACCTCACTTTCTGTCCCAATGACAATTGGATTTTGAAAATTTTGGATTGTTGTGGAAACAAGCCTTGGTGATAAAGCATCAGTGGAGGTACCTTTTCCCCATAATAGCTCTTACAGGAGTGAATTTCCCTTCCTAGGGGTAGATTTCCCTTCACTTCCTGTTGTCTCCCTGCGTTTGTAAGTAGGAGTCGTTTGTAAGTCGGATGTTTAACTAGGGGACCCCCTGTATATATTTACCAAAACTGATAAAAAAAAGCTGATTTTTAAAAAACATTTTTGGGGATATTACAGAAAAAAGTAAAGTTTTTCCAAAAATTGCCACTTTTTTTGTTTATAGCGCAAAGAAAAAAAAAAAAAAAAAAAAAACGCAGAGATGATCAAATACCCCCAAAAGAAAGCTCTATTTGTGGGGAAAAAGGGACATCAATTTTGTTTGGGTACAGCGTCCCATGACTGCACAATTGTTAGTTAAAGCGGTGCAGTGCCGCATCTCAAAAAAATGGCCTGGTTATTAACCACTTCAATACCAGGTACTTAGACACCTTCCCGCTCAGACCAATTTTCAGCTACGTTGCAATTTGAATGACAATTGCGCGGTCATGCTACACTGTACCCAAACAAATTTTTTATCATTTTGTTCCCACAAATAGAGCTTTCTTTTGGTGGTATTTGATCACCTCTGCAGTTTTTATTTTTTGCGCAACAAATAAAAAAAGACCGAAATTAAAAAAAAAAAAAACAAAACAAGTTTTTCTTTGTTTCCGTTAACATTTTTTGTAAATAAGTATGTTTTCTTCTTCAATGATGGGCACTGATATGGCGGCACTGATGGGCTCCGATGAGGTGGGACTGATAGGTGGCACTGGTATGCGGCACTGATGGGCACTCATAGGTGGCACCGATGGGCACTCATAGGCGGCATTGATTGGTACATATGGGTGGGCACTGATGGGCACAGACGGGCAATGACAGGTGGCACTGATTGGTGGCACTGATAAAATGTATTGGTGGCATTGCTGGGCATAACTAAAACATAATGGTGCCAATCAGTGCCCGTTTGTGGGCACAGATTGGGCACATGTGGATGGCCATGGGGTACATACCTGGCCATCCACATGTTGCCCCCTTCCCTGGTGGTCCTAGTGGCGTCCCTGGTGGTCCAGTGTGGTGATCTGAGGGGGGATGCGCTGATAAACAATCAGCGCAGACCCCCCCCCGTCAGGAGAACCGCCGATTGGCTCTCCTCTACTCATGTCTGTCAGACGCGAGTGAGGAAAAGCCGATCAACGGCTCTTCCTATTGACAGCGTGATCAGCCGTGATTGGACAGGGCTGATCACGTGGTAAAGAGCCTCTGCCGGAGGCTCTTTACCAAGATCGGTGGAGCGGTGTGTCAGGCTGACACATCGCTCCACCGATCGCCGCGATGCGCGGCGCCATGTTATCCTGCTGGACGTCATATGACGCCCAGTCAGGATAACGGAACCACTTCCCAGACGTCAATCCGCTATAGGGCGGGCAGTGGTTAAGCAGGCAAATCTTCCGGTCTGTAAGTGGTTAATTCTGAACACAGCTACATCGCCCTGTTATAAGAGAGGGTGCGCACACTTATGCAACCACATTAGCTTAGTTTTTTATTTTTACTCCCCCATTAAAAGATTTCAGTTTGTTTTTCAATTGAGCTGTACAGTTTATTGGTCACAATAAAAAGGTGGAAAAAAGTTTTGAAATGATTTATCTTGGTCTTTTTTTTTTTTACATCACAGAAACCTGACATTTTAAACAGGGGTGTGTAGACTTCTTATATCCACACGTAAAATACGCATGCGTCGGCCCATCTACTCCTGAAAACGTTGATTGCGATAGGTTACATATCTCTGCGCACGCCAGAATGAGAGCAATAATTCTAGCACCAGACCCCCTTCATAACTCTAAACAGATGACATATAGGGGGCTTTTAAAGCATCGCCTATGGAAAATATAGGGTACTGAAGTTTGTCGCCATTTCACGGTTTGATGTGTATCCATTTACTCGGTGCATCGACTTTATTTTACCAAAATAATTGGGTAATTTATTCTGTTCATGTACCCTCTAAGATTAACTTTAAATGTATTTTTTACTGAAATTTTGTGATTCCTAGATCTTTGCAGTGATATCGAGTGACATAAAAAATTGCAACTACCACTATTTTAATTCTCTAGAGCAGAGGTTCTCAACTCCTGCCCTCAAGACCCACTAACATGCCAGGTTTGCAAGATAACTGAAATATCACAGGTGATATCATTTGCTGCTCAGTGATTGCAGTATTCCAGTCTGCATCTGCCCAAGGTAATACTTAAAATCTGGCCTGTTAGTGGGTCATGAGGACAGGAGATATAGGGTTTTATGTAATCTTTAGGCCTAAAATGAGGAGTTTCACACAAAAATTGAACCTCCGCTTTTCGGAACCCTCCCCCACTCCGGTGTCACATTTGGCACCTTTCAGGGGGGGAGGGGGGTGCAGATACCGGTCTAAGACAGGTATTTGCACCCACTTCCAGCACAGACTCCCACGGGAGTCTATGCCTCTTCCCGTCTCCACCGCGCTGTCTGCTGGGACACACACGGGTCCCAGAGACAGCGGGACCAGTTAGAAAGCGCAGTGCGACTCGCGCATGCGCAGTAGGGAACCGGGAAGTGAAGCCGCAGCGCTTCACTTCCCGATTCCCTTACAGAGAATGGCGGCGGCAGCACCCGAGGACCGAGGGACGATTCGGTCTCAGGTGCCGACATCGCTGGACCCTGGGACAGGCGAGTGTCCTTATTTTAAAAGTCAGCAGCTGCAGTATTTGTAGCTGCTGACTTTAAAAAAAAATTTCGCCGGACTCCCTCTAAGCCTCTCAATAACAAGACATCAGTGATAGGCAGATCCCTTTGACAATGTGTTTGAGCACGAAACGCGTCTGGAAGAGTCCTATACACAGACGTTGCCACTGCGACCTCGTGGTAGGAGCGGTGTGCTTTTCTTGCATTTTATACTACTATTTTATGGCCTTTATGTACTCCCAATTTTTAATACATACTACATCATATTTGCTATATTCTTGGCTCCCGGTAAACTTTTTTTATGCAGTACAACTCCATTGAAGGGGTACGTGGATTCATCGCCATTTACTCAACTTCCACCTGGATGTTGATCATTGGCGCAGGATCTGACTGACATAATGTGTTCACGTGTTTTATAACACAAGGCTAATCTTTATCCATCTTCTGGTGAGTACATTATATACTGGTGGTGGGAAATCACAGCAGAGATTCTACAAGACTACACTTTGGGTGGAAAACCCTCTACTTGAGATGCTAGCTTTCAGCCGACATCTGACACAGGTTTTGACACTCCTTAGTTTCTTTGAAACGAGATGTTCTAAGGAGTATCAATTTGTTTTTTTATGCACATTTGCACTGTATGTTCAACCATAAACAGATTTATTATGTTATTTTTCACTTTGGATTCACTTTATTTTTTACTTTTGGCCGATAGGTATGGTGGAGATATTCACCATTATTTTTTTTAGCGCTGCACTTGTTTGATTTTGTATTGCTTGAGGATTGTATATTCACATTTTATGTGCTAGTGGCTCCTTTGTTACATTGAGCGATCACACTTTTGAATTTAAATTTGAGTATACCCGAGTTAGAGCTGCTAGTTTTTTGCATATTAACAGACATTTTTGATATTAGATCTAAACGCCCGGTTATATCAGCTGAAGTGTTTTCTAGAGATGCCAATAGCTTGCACAGCATTTTTATTCGTTTACAAAATCTCGTCACCGCTGAAATTTTAACTCACTGGGACATTTCATTCCTTGGAACGCATGTAGATGAGAATATGGTCCACAGATCATTAAGATGGGATATCCCTCCTGGGATAGATGGGACTAAAAATTATATAGAATGGTTTAAGTTTTTTAATGGCGCTGATATTGATTTGCTCAAATTTATAATTAGGAAAAAGAAAAAATTACGACTTGATATTAATAAAAGAGAAGGGGGTGCATGCGGGGAGCAGACAGCGATGGACATGTCTCGCTGAGGCTCTGTTATTCCCGGGACTTCGCGGCTACCACAGACGCCCGAATGGCAGGGTAACTAAACAAAAAGCATACCAATATCCTCCTTAGTATCCTGTAAACCAAATAGAATGGTTTTGGGAGCTGCCCGAGGGAAAACAAAAGTGAAAAGCCACAAGGAAAAACCGCTCAGAGGCTCCTGTAATATGGCTCAGTCAAATTCTCCTCACACAGCTAAGGCCTGCGCTGACAAGAAACAGCTGCATTTACCTCAGGAACTGTATGACACAGCTAGTGAATACAGTGCCAGCTCCCAGCCACAACAAGCAGATACATTACACCCAAATATATTAAAACAAATAGAGAAAATGCTACAGAAAGCTTTAAAGCAGACCTCTGACCAAATTACAGAGAAACTGACAAAAGAAATACGTGATTTAGGCCAACGCACAGCTGAATTGGAAAACAGAATGGATGACATTGAAACTAATGTACTATCACATGACAATGAATTGGAGTCTCTTAACCACTAAGCCACCGCCCACCGTCATATGACGGCTGGACGAGGCTTCTGTTGTTCTGGGCGGGCGTCATATGACGTCCTCGCCCTCCCGAGCCACTAGGGGGCGGGGGCGCGCGTGCCCGCTGCGTCGCTCGGGACCCGGTGCGTGTGCCCGGCGGCCGCGATGTCCGCCGGGCACCTGCGATTGCCGGGTAACAGAGCAGGACTGTGGATCTGTGCATGTAAACACAGATCCACGTCCTGTCAGAGAGGAGAGGAGACCGATGGTGTGTCCCTTGTACATAGGGACACCGATCGGTCACCTCCCCCAGTCAGTCCCCTCCCCCCACAGTTAGAATCACCTCCTTAGGTCATACATTAACCCCTCGATCGCCCCCTAGTGTTAACCCCTTCCCTGCCAGTCACATTTACACAGTAATCAATGCAATTTTATAGCATTGATTGCTGTATAAATGTGAATGGTCCCAAAAATGTGTCAAAAGTGTCCGATGTGTCCGCCGCAATATCGCAGATCGCCGCCATTACTAGTAAAAAATAAATAAATAATAAAAATGCTATAAATCTATCCCCTATTTTGTAGACGCTATAACTTTTGCGCAAACCAATTAATATACGCTTATCGCAATTTTTTTTTTACCAAAAATATGTAGAATACGTATCGACCTAAACTGAGTAAAAAATTTGTTAAAAAAAATTGTATATTTATTATAGCAAAAAGTAAAAAATATTGTGTTTTTTCAAAATTGTCCCTCTTTTGTTTATAGCGCAAAAAGTAAAAACCGCAGAGGTGATCAAATACCACCAAAAGAAAGCTCTATTTGTGGGAAAAAAATGATAAAAATTTCATTAGGGTACAGTGTAACATGACCGCGCAATTGTCATTCAAAGTGCGGCAGCGCTGAAAACTGAAAAATGGCTTGGGCAGGAAGGGGGTGAAAGTGCCCTGTATTGAGGTGGTTAAAGATGAAAATTTAACGCTGCAAGCGCATTTAGAAGATTTTGAGAATAGGGCACGTCGTTCAAACCTCCGCATACGAGGTATGCCTGAGTCAAATCATTGACCTTCAATGGACTATGACTGCTCTTTCAGGAATTAACACCATCAATCCCAATTGAAAGATTGGAAACGGACAGAATCCATAGAGCTTTGGCGCCACGCAAAGCTGAAGGTCCCCCTAGTGACATAATTGTTAAGTTCCACTTTTTTCGCACAAAAGAGCAACTTATGACAGCCGCCAGGAACAAAGAATCTCTTACTTTTCAAGGTCATACCAGATTTTTGCTGACCCATCACCAATAACAGTTGCTAAACGGCGCGCGATGAAACCTTTGCTCCAAAATCTCCAACACCACCATATCCCTTATCAATGGGGATTCTCATTTTCTATTCGTTTTACATTTCAAGGCACCAAATATTCAAGCAGATCCTTCGAACAATTACAGAACACTTTGCAAAACCTTCATCTATACAATGGGCCCTCTACTAGCCCTCGTCGACGTACAACATCTAATTCTCCACAAAGTGCATCTAAGCCTGGAATTGACAGAAGCAGACAAAGTGCAGCAAAAAGGGGTCGATTCAATTCCCCAGACCCACCAGACACAATGGACTGAACGCATTTTGCATTTCTCTCTGAAGCTCATTTAACTTAATGGTTCACCTACCTTATCTTTAATTTTAAATATTTCAAGTTCTTAATATGTTATAAGTTAAAGTATATAACTTGACATTCAAATATTCATATATAATTAAGGATTTGTTAAAAGGAATACCATTTAATCTGACTCTTATGTTTGCTTATTTTTTAAGGAATATAGCCAAAATTGGATGTCTAAATTGAATTTTTTTATTTTTTCATAAAATTTGGCCGCGGGGGACCCAAGAATTGGTCACTGCTGCCCCCATTTTTCTGTCCTAGGACTCTCCTCCACTTGGGTTACAGTGTGAGGGGCCTCCTCGGATAGACTTTGTGCCTCTGAGCTAGCAGATTTGCGTACTCAGTACGCCATCATTTTATTTTTATACATATATTAGTAATTATAACTCATTTTAAATATATGACTCTTATTATTTCTTTCTTCTCTCATCTACTTCTCCTTTTTTCTTTTATCCAATCTTTCCCTGGGGTTTCTTTGATTCCGCACCTGATAACAGAAATATATCTATATATTTTATGTAAAAATTATATATGGCTCCTTTAAAATGTCCTAACCTTAAACGTCCAAGGTCTAAACATTCCTCATAAGCGAACTAAAGTATTCAGATCTTTATCCTCCTCAAAAGCCCATATAGTGTGCCTCCAAGAGACGCATTTTACTGAAACTTCAACCCCTAAATATTTTGGGACATGCTAGCCCCAAGTTTATACTGCTTCAGCTAAATCAAAACGCAGAGTACTAGTAGCATTTCACCGAACTACACCTTTTTCCCTCATAACAGAGATCAAAGATCCAGAAGGCCGCTATCTCATACTTTTGGGACACCTATGTGATATCCCACTCACAATTGTTTCCTATTATGCACCTAATAAAAGACCAACATCATTCCTCTCTCACTTGCTACAAGTAATAGATTCGCATAAAATGGGCACACTTTTGATATGTGGCGATTCAAATCAAGTTCTATACCCCTATCTAGATAAATCCCCTACTCCAACCGTATCCAGCTCTCAATCTCGTATGTTTCAAAGACTTCAACAACATTCACTGCTAGATTCCTGGCGTGAAATAAATTCTTCAAAACGTCAATTCTCTTTTTACTCCCATCCACATAAATCTTTTTCCTGTATTGACTAGGGGTGCAACGGATCGTCACCGATCCGCGATCCGAACGGGCCACCCTGTTCGGATCGGCACACCCGCGATCCGCGGAGTGCTCCACGGCCTCGGGTTTTAGGAAAGGCCGCGTCTTCGGCCTAGCTCCGGAGCCGCGCCCATCTTGGTACACCCGGCCGGGTGTACCAAGATGGCCGCAGCTCTGGAGCTAGGCCGAAACCGCGGCCATCTTGGTACACCCGGCGGCGCTGAGCATCGTGCTGACGTCATCACCCCGCCCCCAACTCGTGGGTTTGGCGGCTTCTCTAAAGCAAGGTATGAGTCTGACTAACAGGCACAGCACTAATACAGTGGGAAGTCTGTCTGTATTACAGTGGGGGGCATGTGGCTGTATTACAGTGGGGGGCATGTGGCTGTATTACAGTGGGGGGCATGTGGCTGTATTACAGTGGGGGGCATGTGGCTGTATTACAGTGGGGGGCATGTGGCTGTATTACAGTGGGGGGCATGTGGCTGTATTACAGTGGGGGGCATGTGGCTGTATTACAGTGGGGGGCATGTGGCTGTATTACAGTGGGGGGCATGTGGCTGTATTACAGTGGGGGGCATGTGGCTGTATTACAGTGGGGGGCATGTGGCTATATTACAGTGGGGGGCATGTGGCTATATTACAGTGGGGGGCATGTGGCTATATTACAGTGCGGGACATGTGGCTATATTACAGTGCGGGACATGTGGCTATATTACAGTGCGGGACATTAAATGTGAAAATCAGGTGTTCTGTCACATTAGCAACCATGTAAGGTCGGCAGGTTTGCTGTTGTTTTTTAAATCTAACATCTAAACAGTCTGTCCGATCTACAAATACTGTATTTATGCATATAAGCTCCGTTTTGTGTTGAAAATAGCTTTTAAATCTAAAACTCCGGTGGGTGTAACAAGATGTGTGTTTGTTTTTTGTTTTTTTGCTGATCCGAAAATGATCCGATCCGTGACTCTGATCCGAGGATCGATCCGATCCGTGAGTTTTTTGATCCGTTGCACCCCTAGTATTGACCATATCCTAATATCTATAAGTATGTCACCAGAATTGCTCAACTCTTATATTAAACCTTATACTTGGACAGATCATTGTGCGATAATTTCAACCTTTACTTCTTTAATCCCAAAAGCTCAAGACCCCACATGGCACATAAACGATTCAATTCTCACACACCCATCACATTCATCTGACTTAGAATCAGCAATAAAAGAATATCTGGGATACAATGATACTCCTGATACATCCCCACTGACATTGTGGGAAGCCCATAAACCTGTTCTTAGAGGGGTCTGTCTACGACAAGCATCATACCTTAAAAAAAGAAAAAATGACAACTACAACAAAAACTAGAAAAAGAATTTAATGACTGCCACACAAATTTCCAATCAAACCCTACTCCAGTATCAAAAGCACAACTTGATAAAGGCAAGTTTAAATCTTGACCTATTCCTATCAGAATCGGTGGACAAAACAATACGTAAATCTAAACATAAATTCTACTTTAAAGCTAATAAACCTGGCACCCTTCTTGCACGTGCGCTTCAAAAATTAAATAACCCCTTTAAGCCAATTCGCCTAAAAATAAACATCTTACTTCTTTATACAAAAAAGAAGGATCCTTCGACCACTCCTCAGCAGAATCATTTTTTTCACAAGTTAAACTTCCAAACATTTCTCAAGTTCAATACGATAACCTTGAAAGTTCTATTGAACCTATAGAAATCGAAATAGCAATTAAATCCCTTAAGTTAAATAAACGACCAGGCCCTGACGGATTCTCAGCCCTCTACTATAAAATTTTTTTCCCATATTCTTACTCCCATCCTGACAAAAGCATTTAACTCCCTACTTAACAATCCTTCTGACCGGAAACTTTAACAGCAATAATTTCAATGATCCCTAAACCTCCGTCTGATGACTCATCTTGTACTAACTTTAGACCTATATCCTTATTAAACCTAGATATATAACTACTAGCAAAAGTAATGGCATCTTTGCTTATTAATGAACCAATTATATTAAGACAAGATCAAGTAGGTTTCATCCCTTTACGACAAGCAGCAGATAATGTCCGTAGAGCATCATGATTGATTCAAGCAGCTAAAACAAGGCGAATACCTCTGTGTCTGTCATTGGATATCAAAAAAGCATTTGATACAGTGACGTGGCCCTACTTAAATTTCACTCTACAAAAATGGGGCTTTGGACCTCATTTTCTAAGCTGGGTCACTTCACTTTATAATAATCCCAAGGCATATGTTAAATATGCAGGATACAAATCAGACATGTTTGACATAAATAGAGGAACACGTCAGGGTTGTCCTCTCTCCCCACTTTTATTTGCCTTACTCATTAAACCTCTTGCCCAGGCTATCCGTACAGACCCCTCAATCAAGGGCATAGATTTAGCAGGCCATCAACATAAATGTCTATTTGCTGATGATATATTAATTTTTATGTCTTCCCCTCATATTTCTGCTCCCAATCTTATAAGCAAACTAGATCACTTTGCCCAAATTTCTGGACCAATTATAAACTCACAAAAATCAACAGCTTTAAATGTCTCTTTACCCCCGCAAACACTACAACAAGCTCAAACATCTCTGCCTTTTACATGGTCAACGTCTCACCTCACATATCTAGGTATTACTCTTACCTCCAATCTATCTGATATCTTCTCTGCTAACTATCCTCCACTACTACGAAAAATTACAAATTTTCTTAAATAATGGTCCTCTTTGCCAATATCATGGATTGGTAAAATAAATGTAATAAAAATGACTGTATTACCTAAAATGTTATATCTCAACTAAGGGAGACACACACACATACATATACACACACACATATATATATATATATATATATATATATATATATATATATATATATATATATATATATATATATATATATTTATATATATATATTATATATATATATTATATATTATATATATATATTATTATCCATCCAAAAAAGCTGCACACCCCGAAATAGATTTATCTAAAGGATTGTTGGATTCCCCAGTGGGGCTTTAAAACAGCACAGTGCAACATTACAAAAATCATTGATATTGGTATTGTGAAAACAATTTATTGACCGAGTATCCAGTCAAGTTATTATAGTCCATAAAGCGGAAAATACGTATTAACACTTCATTACATTGCAGTAAAATACCGAAGCCCCGACGCGCTTCGACCTATCTGCGGTCTCCTAGGGGGTACATTTGAATCTATAAAATAGTACAAATAATCAGAATTATAGAGATTTTTTAGAAAAATCACATTAAAAAGATCATGGTGATGCGTTTTACCGTCAAGGATGAAGAGGTTTCTAATAGGGGTATTAGGAGCCATTGAGGGGTCAGAGTGGTACGCAGGCCATCCCCACCTGCCCAGACGGAGAGCCAGCCCCAAGGGGCTTACAAGGAGCCACACTGATGCACGCCCCCCGGGGGGTGAAGGAGTGCACACCTGCAACAGACATCCATTAGTAGCCATTAATGAAGTAGTATACTATTATTTAAGTCATCATTGTAAGTGTTTATCTTGAGTAGTATGTTGAGACAAATGTGTGTACATATTTTAGAATATTAATTGAGTCACATGGAGTAAAAGTGTGAAAATAAAATTGAAAATATGAAACAAAAATGAGTGAATGATCCAAATGAATTGGTGTTACTACCAAACACAATATGGTACACAGGAAGTGCCCAGTGTGTGTGTGAAAGTGTGTACTGTGGATGGAATTGTGAAGTCCCTGAGGGGGTGCATGATGTGATGAAAGCATAGTGTAATAGGCCAAGTATTGGCAGAGGGTGAGAAGTGAAAAACCAAAAACAAACAAAGATGTGAAAGGTGAAAAAGTGAGAGGAATAAAGAACCAACCAATTATGACAGTGTATGAATGATGTAATGTGTGAAATAAAATGATATGGTTCAAAAGAAGTAATAATTTACTTTGTGCTGTGTCATAACTCATGTAGGTTGTATATTTACTCCATGTGACTCAATTAATATTCTAAAATATGTACACACATTTGGTCTCAACATACTACTCAAGATAAACACTTACAATGATGAATTAAATAATAGTATACTACTTCATTAATGGCTACTAATGGATGTCTGTTGCAGGTGTGCACTCCACCCCCCGGGGGGGCGTGCATCAGTGTGGCTCCTTGTAAGCCCCTTGGGGCTGGCTCTCTCTCCCTGTCTGGGCAGGTGGGGATGGCCTGCGTACCACTCGGACCCCTCAATGGCTCCTAATACCCCTATTAGAAACATCTTCATCCTTGACGGTAAAACGCATCACCATGATCTTTTTAATGTGATATTTTTCTTAAAAATCTCTATAATTCTGATTATTTGTACTATTTTATAGATTCAAATGTGCCCCCTGAAGAGACCGCAGATAGGTCGAACGCGTCGGGGCTTCGGTTATTTTACTGCAATGTAATGAAGTGTTAATACATTTTTACCGCTTTATGGACTATAATTGTATTTTTACCGTTTTATGGAATATGAACTTACCATTGGATCAGATCTTATATAAGCATGACTTGACTGGATACTCTGTCAATAAATTGTTTTCAGAATACCAATATCAATGATTTTTGTAATGTTGCACTGTGCTGTTAAAATGTTATATCTCTTTCGTGTATTGCCCATTCCTATCCCGGTATACTTCCTTAGGAACCTACAACGTAAAACACAAGCATTCATATGGAGCTCCTTAAAATCTCGCTCATCTACCCACACTCTTTATCTTTCTAAACATAGAGGATTAGGTTTCCCTAATTTTACTGATTATTTCCATGCAGCACAAATAGCACATATTCCTAAATATCACACGAAACACGAGATCCCCCTCTGGGTAGCGATTGAATCAATCGACTGTGATCCGATCTCCATACCAAATCTAATATGGTCTACCTCTTCTGACCATAAAATAAAAAATAGGAATACTAAACATACAATTGCTATATGGGATAGATTCAAAGTAATCAAAAGACTACAATCTCCACATATACCTCTTGCATCATTTATTAGAAATCCACTTTTCTACCCAGCTCATACATCTCCTAAAACTTTTAAAAAATGGATTTCTGCTGATTTAACACAACTTTATGACCTGATAACGACCACTTCACTTAAAACATTTCCTGAAATATGTGAAACCCATCAATTTCCAGATTCAGAACTCTTTCGTTATCTACAGATCAAAAAAATTGTGCCATTTATACAAGGTAGAGATAATCTATGTGACATAACGCATTTTGAACGTATTTGTAATTATGACCCCCACTCAAAGGGGCTTGTGTCAATGTTGTATAGTCACCTGAATGCTTTGCCTGATACAAAAACACCCTCCTACGTGGAAAAATGGGAGAATGATTTTGGTTTTCACATGGACTCATCCAAATGGGATAAAGTCTGGGCCAATACCAAAATATCTTCTCATAATGTAGTAGCCTTAGAGGCGAACTATAAAAGTACTTATGCGTTAGTATCTGGTCCCTGTTATGCCGCGTACACACGGTCGGACTTTTCGTCTACAAAAGTCCAACGGACGCTGAGGGACTAAAGCTGGCTGGTAATCCGATCGTGTGTGGGCTTCTCCGGACTTTCAACATACTTTTTTAGCCTCAAATCCGACGTACTTTAGATTTGAAACATGCTTCAAATCTTTACTTCGTAACTACGACGGACCCCGAAATACGCTCGTCTGTGTGCTAGTCCGACGGACAAAAAGCCACGCTAGGGCACCTATTGGCTACTGGCTATGAACTTCCTTATTTTAGTCCGGTGTACGTCATCACGTAAGAATTCGATGGACTTGTGTGATCGTGTGTAGGCAAGTCTGTTCGTTAGAAAGTCCGCCGAAAGTCCGCCGAAAGTCCGCCGAAAGTCCGCCGAAAGTCCGCCGAAAGTCCGCCGAAAGTCCGCCGAAAGTCCGCCGAAAGTCCGCCGAAAGTCCGCCGAAAGTCCGCCGAAAGTCCGCCGAAAGTCCGCCGAAAGTCCGCCGAAAGTCCGCCGAAAGTCCGCCGAAAGTCCGCCGAAAGTCCGCCGAAAGTCCGCCGAAAGTCCGCCGAAAGTCCGCCGAAAGTCCGCCGAAAGTCCGCCGAAAGTCCGCCGAAAGTCCGCCGAAAGTCCGCCGAAAGTCCGCCGAAAGTCCGCCGAAAGTCCGCCGAAAGTCCGCCGAAAGTCCGCCGAAAGTCCGCCGAAAGTCCGCCGAAAGTCCGCCGAAAGTCCGCCGAAAGTCCGCCGAAAGTCCGCCGAAAGTCCGCCGAAAGTCCGCCGAAAGTCCGCCGAAAGTCCGCCGAAAGTCCGCCGAAAGTCCGCCGAAAGTCCGCCGAAAGTCCGCCGAAAGTCCGCCGAAAGTCCGCCGAAAGTCCGCCGAAAGTCCGCCGAAAGTCCGCCGAAAGTCCGCCGAAAGTCCGCCGAAAGTCCGCCGAAAGTCCGCCGAAAGTCCGCCGAAAGTCCGCCGAAAGTCCGCCGAAAGTCCGCCGAAAGTCCGCCGAAAGTCCGCCGACAGGCTGTCGGACAGGCTGTCTGACAGGCTGTCTGACAGGCTGTCTGACAGGCTGTCTGACTTTTGTAGACGAAAAGTCCGACCGTGTGTACGCGGCATTAGGATCGCAAAATATGTTCCACAATACTCTCCACTTTGCTTTCGCGGCTGTGGTGATCTAGGAACGCATTTTCATATCTTTTGGGATTGCCATATAGCAAAAAATTATTGGAAAGAAATATTCCTAATGCTCTCTAAATTATTCAAGAAAACTATCATCCCAGATCCGACAATTGCGCTTCTAAATTTAAAGCCTACCCAAATCTCCTATACACAATTCAAACTCCTACAAATTACCACAGCCGCAAAGCAGACCATCGCCAAAGCGTGGAAGTCCTCATCACTAATGCTTTCTGAAACTACGAATAGAATACATCAGGCCATGATCCTCTCGAAAACAGATGCCATATCCAACGATAACATACCTAAATTTGAGAAAATTTGGAGTCCTTGGGTGACCCACTTTCTTTCTCCTAATTTTGACACTTCTTTACTAAGACCTTGGTAAATATACAAATTTGTTTTGAATAACTGATAAAAATATACTATAGATATATTTTTACTAAGAAATCCCCGGAAACCTCTACTAATCCAGACTTTTTTTTTTTTTCTTCTTCTTCTTATCTTTACTTTCCTTTAATTCTTTTCTTTTTTCCTTATTCTATCCTGTCTTCTCCTATTTATTTTTACATAACGAAATGGTAGCGAAACACTCACTTTTATAATGTTCAATTATAATACAATAATAGATAGTAAGCTCTAATGTCCTATTATAAATAACTGAATCTCATAGTAATTAATATTATTTCTTTATTACATATTACTCAAAGTTAAGTTTAACAACTTTTTCATTTTTTTGTTGCTCTTGATTATATAATTGTTAAAATTGATTGTAACACCTTAGTCTTTCTAAAACATATAGCCTATTTAAGTCTTTCATTGCTTGTAACTACAAAAAATACTAAGATCTGATATGTAATTTCAACTGATGCTACCATTTAATGTAATCAATATTTTGTTAATTGTATCAATGGTTTATATTTTCAAAATCAATAAACAAATTTGACGAGATAATAAAACAGAAGGAGGATTTGGTCCCATATATGCAACGTGAGGACTATAGGTTAAAAAAAATCATGGAAAATACTTGAGTTGGAACAAAGACATAAAAAGAAAATTAGAAATACTATGGATTTTAAGGGGAACACGGTGTTCAAATGGCAAACCTTGGCACCGCAGATGTTTTGGAACTACATTTTCCTTGATGTTCAACTACTCAACTGCAGAGTACATGAGCATCATGGGAAATGTAGTTCTAAAACATCTGGGGTGCCAAGGTTCACCATCACTGTTAGACAATCAGATGGAAACTGAAGGAGATGTTTATTTAAAAACACAAAATGGATTAGTCTCCGTGGCTGTCACTAATTCTAATCATGCATATCAACGATCTAACGGGGGGGATCAACCCTGTGGTGGACCTAATAAACCGAAATAGTTTAGATTTAAGAATTCTGCCAAGGGACACAACTCTCCTGGAACCCACGAGTGAGGGTACCATATAATGAGTACTCTGTCAGCACCTCCAATAGATTTGGTATTTTTGCCGATAGGTATGGTGGAGATATTGGCGACAAAAACATCCCCTATAACAATAACCTCCCAACCAATACCATACACAGGATAATAGACCTTATAAATCACAGATCACAGACAACCAAGGATCTCCTATGAATGGGAATTTTCACCAACATAACCAATCTACACATACGAATACTCCCAATGGCCCCCGCAAGGGAAAAAGGGGGCCTTATAATCAATAAATATAAAATTAAGCACAGTCTCCTCAGAGAGCCTTACGATATAGAGTACCACCAACCCAAATACAATGATAGGGGACCTCCTACTTATAAATCGCTATCCCCCACGGTCACCACACCCAGGTCCCTATAGATCTAACAATGGTTAGGGACATTTTTTAGACCAAGGTTGGTCCTGAAAGAGAAGTGCTTATGCAAAAGGAGGATCTAGAGGAGGAAAGAGGGTACATAGATCCAAAAAAAGAGGAAGATGTAGGGAAAAGTGGGATATTTAATCTGAGTAAAGGGACATTGACTGAGGATGAGAAATCTCCACTCAGTAAAAGGTTTAAAATGCACACCACAAGCCAAGCTTAATAAAATTTCAAACATATATTGACATTCATAAGTTTACAAGGGAAGAGTAATTGAAAAAACATTTTGCCCAGAAACCCATCATGAGGAACTCCCAAACATCACTTAAAAATTCAAATTTGAGGAATGCTTCCCTCTTTACCCCTTCTACATCTACTAAGCCCTAGATCAGTGTGCTTAAGGATATGGTTACCAAAGATTTGGAGGCACTCAAATCGCATGCCAAATCGGTGGCAATTGCAGCGTCAGAATCAGTGATTCCCAAAAGTAGTTTCTGTACTACTATTGACGATTTCAGGGTGCGATTTTCATTGACATCTGTGCAGAAACCCACACAGATGTCTCCAAAATCACCCCCGAAGTCAGGACTGATATGCGGGAATGAAACTGTGCGAGTTCAGCTGAAATTGCATGATTTCATTTCCGCAGTAAGTGTGAACCAGAGCTTAAGGTGAAATCCATTAAACATAATAAATTTGGATAGGAGTTTTAAAACTTTACTGGAGAAGAGGGATTTGGTTTTTAGACCAGCAGAAAAAGGGGGAGGAGTAGTGGTTTTAGATGAAACTGATCAGGTCAATGAATTTTACCGGTTATTAAATATTCATACCACTTGCAAAAACTACCCAAAGTTCCCACTAAGCAGTATAAATGTACCTTAAAAGAACTGATAACTCAGGGCTATGAACAAGGTATTAGCAATAATAGAGAACATGAATTTTTATGCCCAGGAGCACCAAAATACCAGGTTTTTTTACGGTTTCCATAAAAATTCACAAGAGTCTCACCTCAATGCCAGGTAGACCAATTGTAAGTGGTATTGGTTCCCTACTAGCTAGAGCAGGTGAATATTTAGATTTTTCTCCAGCCCCTTGTGTCATCTACGCCATCTTTTTTGAAAGACACCAAATATTGAATGATCTTCAAACAGTAAGGGTCAATGAACATACATATCTGGTAATAGCAGATGTATCAGCTTTGTATAGTAATATTAGTCATCAAGATTTAGATTCCATGGACTAATTTCCCCTCTATGTAAAAAAAAAAAAAATCTTATGGATTAAATCTTGCAATGTCTCATAATTACCGTATTCATCGGCGTATAACACGCACCGGCGTATAACACGCACCCAAATTTAGGAGGGAATTTTAAGGAAAAAAAAAAAAAAAAAAAAAAAAAAAAAACTTTTAGGAGGGAAGTTGAAGGGGAAAAAAAAAAAAAAAAAAAAAAAAAAACTTACATTTAAATGCCCATCATTGCAGCCTTCTCAGTGCAGCCTTGCCCCAGTGCAGCCTTCGATCCCCTGTCCCTGCTTCCTGGGCTTCAAAATCGCCGACCGCGATTTGAAAATGGCGCCGCCGGCGCCGAAATACACAGAGCCAGTCTCCGGCTCTTTCCGGCGGCTCTCGTTCACTTTCGGCTCCACTCGTAGTCCCGAGCGGAGCTATCCGAGTAGGTTCGGATAGCTCCGCTCGGGACTACGAGTGGAGCCGAAAGTAAACGAGAGCCGCCGGAAAGAGCCGAGGACCGGCTCTGTGTATTTCGGCGCCGGCGGCGCCATTTTCAAATCGCGGTTGGCGATTTTTAAGTTTTGACAGCTCGTGATCGCAGGGGATCGGCGTATAACACGCACCTGCGACTTTCCCCTGATTTTAAGGGGAAAAAAGTGCGTGTTATACGCCGATAAATACGGTACTTCTGGTTTAGCAATACTTTTTATTTATTTACAGACCAGGGTAGCCATGGGGGCAAAATTTGTCCCCAGCCTGGCTAAACCTTTTATGACCAGGTGGGAAAAGGACATCATATATGCCAGAGATTTGCCTGAACTTTACTTTTTACCATAGATATATTGAAGATGTACGCTTATTGCAGGGTGATAGGCTCTCTTTAGATAATTTTCTAAGCACTTTAAATAAGAAGCTCAATATTGAATTTACCCATTCATGTAGCGAGAGCGAGATTTATTTTTTGGACCTTATCCTAATCAATAATGGTACTGCTATTACAACCAAATCCTTTTTAAACCCTATGATAGGAACGGTTATATTCCAATGAACAGCTGCCATCATCCGAATTGGCTTCAATATATTCCGAAGGGCAGAACTGTTGTAACTTTGCAGAGTTTTTCGATTACGCTGAAGTATTAAAAGTCGTTTATGATGCCAGTGAATGTAGCTACACTCCATAGGGAATCCCTACTTGTACAGAAACCTAAAGAACTACTATCTGATAATTTTTGCCCTTTTATATCACTGACTTCTCATCCCAACATTATCAAGTTGAAAAGATTATCAAAAAACATTGGGGGATATTATAAAAAGAGACCCAGTTCTTTGTTCCATTTTACCTTCACAACCCCAAGTTGCATTCAGAAGGACTCCTAATCTTAGAGACAAACTGGCAATAAATGTGGTGGATCTCCCCCCCCCCCCCTATTGGCCTTTTTTAATTTTTATTTTACAGCTCTGAGGCTTTTTCCCCTTGCAAAAAAATGCATTGTATGCAGGGAAATGAGAACCCCCATACATAAATGCACTCAATTTTGTTCCAACACTACACAGAGATCTTATAACCTCAATTCTTTCATTACATGCAATACTAGATATCTTGTATACATGCTCCATGTATAGAATGTCCATGCCAGAAACCGTACATTGGCCGCACTGTTAAGACGACTTTCTGACCGTCTCAGAGAGCATGTGTACAACATTAAAATAGGGTTTTAGGGGTCATGATTTGTCAGCACACATCAGAAGATTCCATAAAAGTGATGCTAGTCAATTGAACTTTGTGGGAATTGATGTTGTTGATCCTTATTGGAGAGGAAGCAATAGAAAAAGGAGGGGGGTATCTAGGAAGGAGACCCAATGGGTATGTTATTGATGGATTGCTTTGTTCCCAAGGGCCTTAATGTCGATCTGGATATTGTTTTATAGATAACAGTTGAATGTACCATTTCATTTATAGTTCCCCCTTTTTTATATGTATATATCAGTAAGTTTTATGTACTCAATATTTTTTATTTTGTCTGTCTGGGGTTTGCTTTAAAATAACCACATACAGGTATTTTATAATTGGGAATTTTTTTTCAACATTTAATGTACTACATTCGGTGCTGTTCGTTCGCTGATCATGAAATTTGTTTATCAATCAACACTTTGCTTAGGTGGAAATCCTACCTTTTTTGCTTTCTTTTTTTTGATTTATCTTAGGTTTTATATTTGTAGATTTTCCATTATAATGATGGCTATATAATTTGCCATTCTGGAATCCACTGATGTGGTAATGTCTTTATACAGTCCCGGACTTCGAGAAAATGGTGGCTGAGCCATTTCTGAGTTTTGGCAAAGATGTCGTTTCTTCAACTACTGGTGTGAAATTCTGGCATTTCCGGGTCTGTGGTTATTTAAGCATCTCCACAACAAGACGTCAGTGATAGGCAGATCCCTTTGACAATGTATTTGAGCACAAAACGCATCCGAAAGGGTCCTATACACAGATGTTGCCGCCGCGACCTTGTGGTGGGAGCAGTGTGCTTTTCTTGTATTTTATACTACTATTTTTATGGCCTTTATGTACATGTGCTCCCAATTTTTAATGAACACTACACCATAATTAGCTATATTCTTGGCTCCTGGCGAGCTTTTTTTTATTTAGTACAACCCCATTGAAGGGGCATGTGGATTTAATCGCTGTTTACTCCAATTCCATCTGGATGCTGATCATTGGCGCAGGACCTCACTGACTTCATTTTCTGTTGATGTGTTTTATAAACACAAGACTCCTCTTTATTCTGGTGAGTGCATTATATACTGGTGGTGGGACATCACTATGGAGATTCTGCAAGACCACACTTTGGGTGAAATACCCTCTACTTGAGATGCTAGCTTTCAGCTGACGTCTGACACACATTTGGATACTGCTCAGTTTCTTTGAAACTAGATGTTCTAAGAGACGTATTAAAATTAGTTTATTCACCTTTGCACTTTATGTTCAACCATCAACTGAGAGATTTTTTTTTTTATACACTTTATTTTTCATTTTGGACAATTATTAACTTTAGTGTGGCACTTGTAAAAAAAACTGGCTCTTAACTTTTTTAGCTGGCTCCTAAATTCAAAGCAAATTGGTCAAGCCCTGTGCTGCACTGTTGGCTTTTGTGTATGGATTTTAAGTTTTAAATAGAGTGAAGAGGGATTAGAACACCCTTCAAGTTTTTATTACTGTCTGAGCTCTTATTAGGGAAATGAACCCCCTGTTTCAAACCCCAATTTCAAAATTACTAATGAGGCTTTCTACAGTACACACAGCTGCTGCAACTGTTAGTTTGGACCAAGCTGGTCCAAAATGTACCATTTTAGTTTGCCAACTATTTAACCACTTCGCTACCCGGCCATAGTAATATGACGTCCACAGATGGGATCTCCCATCCTGGGTGGACGTCATATGAGGGCCTGGGCTTCCCGGCCGCCTAGGAGGCGCGCGCCGCCGCGTTGCTCGAGACCCGGTGCGTGTGCCCGGCGACCACGACGTCCGCCGGGCACCCGCGATTGCCCGTTAACCGGGCCGGACCGTGGATCTGTGTGTGTAAAACACACAGATCCACGTCCTGTCAGGTGAGAGGAGAGCGATCTGTGTTCCCAGTACAGCGGAACACTGATCGGTCTCCTCCCCTTGTACGTCCCCGCCCCCTACAGTTAGAATCATTCCCTAGGAAACATAATTAACCCCTTGTGTCCCCCTAGTGGTTAACCCCTTCCCTGCCTGTCACATTTACACAGTAATCAATGCAATTTTATAGCATTGATCGCTGTATAAATGTGAATGGTCCCAAAAATGTGTCAAAAGTGTCCGATGTGTCCGCCATAATGTCGCAGTCACAAAAAAAAAAAAAAAAAAAAAAAAAACGCGATCTCCGCCATTACTAGTAAAAAAAAAAAAAACATTATATTTTTTTTAAAAAATGCCATAAATCTATCCCGTATTTTGTAGACGCTATAACTTTTGCGCAAACCAATCAATTTACGCTTATTGCGATTTTTTTTTATCAAAAATATGAATACGTATCGGCCGAAACTGAGGAAAAAATGTGTTTTAAAAAAAAAAAAAAAAAAAAGGGATATTTATTATAGCAAAAAGTAAAAAAAATAGTGTTTTTTTCAAAATTGTCGCTCTTTTGTTTATAGCGCAAAAAATAAAAACCGCAGAGGTGATCAAATACCACCAAAAGAAAGCTCTATTTGTGGGGGAAAAAAGGACGTCAATTTTTTTTGGGTACAACGTTGCACGACCGCGCAATTGTCGTTTAAAATGCGACAGCGCTGAATACTAAAAATTGGCCTGGGAAGGAAGGGGGTGAAAATGCCCTGTATTGAACCGGTTAAATTCCACTGAAAATGGAAGTTCTGCTTCTTTTCCTTGAGTTTCACTTAAAAACATCACATTTCAAGTCTAAGGAAAAAGCAGTAGTAAACCACGGCAATTAAAAAGAAAAAAAATCCCCTGCAAGGCAATGGCATCGCATACTAGCACATTATGAAAATTCTTACCTTAGAATGAAGCCCAGTCAGTGGTGTACTTTTACCGCTGACATGGTTTCCATCTTCCCCCAGTCTTCCCTCTGCCATCTTAAATGGCCTAGCCACGATGACGTCACTCCTGCACAGGCATGCGAGTCACGGCCACGGCACAATGCTCTGAAGGAATGGCATGGGTATGCCATTTCTTCAGAGCACATGCGCTGGCAAGTCTCAAGCTGTCAAAAGAGCAAATATCTCCTAAACAGTGCACGTTTAGGAGATATTCATTTTACCTACAGGTAAGCATTATAGGAAAAAGAAAGAAAAAAAATAAATAATCACCAAGCGGACTTTACTTTATTTTTGTTTTATAGAATACTTATAGGTAAATTTGGTTCAAAAATAAATAAAATCATGTCACGCTCATTTGCAATGTTTAAAACTATTTATATAAAAAAGTTCACTCACTGCCACCCCTGTTAAAGCAGTCAACACCCCTGAAAAGAATCCTCCTCCTCTGTTCAAATTTGTTCGTCCTGATCTGGAAGACGTTTGGTTCTGTTCATCTCCAAATTTATTGAAGGCCTGCAAGGCTCGACCAATCTCACTGTTCTGCTCAAGGTCTTCATATTTCTCCTTGATGGCATCAGGAAATAGTTTTTCTATCACATCTCTGCCACATGAAATCAGAAAAAGGGGGGGGGGGGGGGGGAGAGAGAGAGAGGGAGAGAGGGAGAGAGGGAGAGAGGGAGAGAGGGAGAGAGGGAGAGAGGGAGAGAGGGAGAGAGGGAGAGAGGGAGAGAGGGAGAGAGGGAGAGAGGGAGAGAGGGAGAGAGAGAGAGAGAGAGAGAGAGAGAGAGAGAAAGACCATGAAAATATTATTCAGAATTGTTAAAATTTGTTAAATGAAGATATATTTCTGTTAAAGGGGACCTTGCTCTAAAAATAGGATTTTTTCATCATACTTCCCTTTAAATCCTTTTCTTTGAATAAATACAGGACACAGAGTTAGGCTATTATTCATTACTTACTGGGTTATATGCCATCTCTAGGAGAATGGACACTGGTAGACAGTCTTAGACAGGTCGTCCGCCCCTATATAACCCCTCCCATACAGGAAGTACTTCAGTTTTGTAGCAAGCATTGAATCCTCGAAAAAGAGAGGGACCTCTTTGTCCAGTGATGTATTTTAAAAAAAAAAGGATTTTACAGGTAAGTAGGACGAAAAAAAATCCTATTTTCTTTATCATGCATCACAGGACACAGAGTTAGGCCATTATTCATTACTTACTGGGACGTCCCAAAGCAATAACCTTGAGGGGAGGGAGACACCCTACCAAACAAAAAATAGCCATCAGACTTGAAAAAGCAGCCTGTAGTACACTACGGTCAAAAGCCAAAACTTCAGCTGCTTGAACATCTACCTGATAAAACCTTGTGAACGTATGCACGGAAGACCAGGTAGCAGCCTTACAAGTCTGAGCCACAGATATCGGATGGCGAAAAAGCCAGGAGGTTCCTACACCCCTGGTAGAATGAGCTCTCACCTTAAAAAGGGAGGAGCCTTACATTTCAGACCATAGACCTGAGTGACCAACTGGCAGACCGGACCCAATTGGCAATGGAGGTCCTTCTGGGGAGAAAAAAAAAAAAAAAAAAAAAGCCGATCTTCGGATCTCTGCAGATCTAGACAAATAAACTGACTGCCCGGACAACGTCCAAGGAATGCAGTCATCTCTCTCCCGCCGAATGAGGCAGAGTAAAATGGCGGCAAATCTGGATTTTGTAAAAGCATTTGACACAGTTCCCCATAAACGTTTACTGTACAAAAGAAGGTCCGGAAACCTTACAAGAAGATCTGACCAAATTATTCGGGTGGGCTACTACATGGCAAATGAGGTTTAATGTAGAAAAATATAAAAGAATGCATTTGGGTGGCAAAAATTTGAATGCAATCTATACACTAGGGGGGAGAACCTCTGGGGAATCTAGCATGGAAAAGGACCTGGAGGTCCTAGTAGATCAGCAACAGCTGCAATGCCAAGCTGCTGCTAACAAAGCAAACAGAATATTGTCATGCATTTAAAAAAAAAAAAAAAAAAAAAAAAAAAGGGGGATTAAGTCCAGGGATAAAGCGATAATTCTCCCACTCTACAAGACTCTGGTCAAGCCGCTCCTTGTGTATGCTGTCCAGTTCTGGGCACCAGTCCTCAGGAAGGATGTACTGGAAATTGAGCGAGTACAAAGAAGGGCAACAAAGCTAATTAAAAGGGTCTGAAGGATAATTATGAAGAAAGATTGCGAGCACTTAACTTATTCTCACTGGAGAACAGACGCTTGAGAGGGGATACGATTTCAATTTACAAATACCGTACTGGTGATCCTACAATAGGGATAAAAGTTTTTCGCGGAAGGGAGTTTAAACAAGACAAGTGGCCACTCGTTAAAATTAGAAAAGAGGTTTAACCTTAAACTACATAGAGGGTTCTTTCCTGTAAGAGCGGCAAGGATGTGGAATTCCCTTCCACAGGCAGTGGTCTCAGCAGGGAGCATCGATAGTTTAAAAAAAACTATTAGATAAGCACCTGAACGACCACAACATACAGGGATATACAAAAAAGGTAATACTCACATATAATAGCTCACACACACCAGGTTGGACTTGTATCTTTTTTCAACCTCACCCTACTATGTAACAAGGTCCAGATTAAAAGGAAAGGGCGACACCGCCTTTGGCTAGAGGGATGAAATAGGACGCAACACCTTGGTGGTGAAGAATTAGATATGGTTCCCTACATGAAAAGGCCGCCAATTCTGACACCCTTCTAGCCGAGGTGATGTCCAATCCCAATGCTGGGTAAATTTCCAGGAACACCTTCGACTGTAGGGACCATTTCCCCCCCCCCCCGGGCAGATCTGCTAGCGGCTGTGATGATCTGCCCTCCAGTTCTCTACACCCAGGATATGGACTGCCGATGGAACCAGAAAATGTCCCTCTGCCCAAGCTAGTATGTGGTTTACCTCTTCCTGAGCTGAACAACTCCTGGTACCGCCCTGGTGGTTTATATAGGCCACTGCAGCGGCATTGTCAGACCGAACCCAGATAGGGCAGTCCTGAAGCCCCACCATCTAGGAGGTAGGGCCAGACATACCGCCTGCAACTCCAGGAGGTTGATGGGCAGGCTCTGTTCTGCCCTTAACCATCACCTCTTAGCTGTGAGCCCCTCTAGGGTCGCTTCCCAGCCTGAGTGAGACTGGTGTCTGTGGTCAGTACTCTCCAAGACACCGGGAGGAAGGATCTCCCCTTTCGCAGGTTCTGATCCTGCAACCACCAGTTTAGGCTTAAGCGCGCCAGAGGAGATAAGAACACGGGGTAATCCAGGGCTTGCCCTCTTCTGTTCCAAGCAGACAAGATGTCTCGTTGTATAGGCCTTGAATGGAACTGGGCATAGGGCACCACCTCAAAAGGAGGACCCCATCCGGTTGTCTGGTGCCCCTTATCCGACGCACCTGATGCTTCAGGGCACAGATCCTTTACCAGTGGCAAAAAATACCCTTGCCTGGACCGTATGTAGGATGGGACATAAGTTCTTCAGACTTTGAGCTGGTCTCAAGGCTGATTTTTCGGTATTTATGACTAAGCCAAGGCTTTCTAAATACCGCTCTATGCAGGCTATGCTCTGTTCTAGAGTCTGTAGTGTGTAATCTGAGCAGGAGGTCATCCGGGAACTTCAGCAAGATTTCCTGGGCCCTTAAAAAAAACCCAGTACTGGTGCTAGGACCTTTGTGAACACCGGGGTGCTGTGGCAAGCCCAAAGGGCAGAGCCACAAACTGGAAAGGACGTTCCTCTACTGAAAAACGCAGGAACCTTTGATGAGATTGAAAGATAGGTACATGTAAATACGTGTTCTTGACAATGATGAAGGCTACAATTGGAGGGGACAGACTACATCTGAAAAGGACTGGATTAATAGATGCTGGTTCAGGGATCTTAGATCCAAAATGGGTCTTGTGTCCCAGTTTGGTTTTTGAACCGTGAACAGGTTCCAATAAAGCCCTGTGCCCCTTTTGGATACAGGAGCCTGTATAAATAACTCCGATACACTAAATGATCTAGTGCCTGAAACCATAAGTTGCTCTTTTGAGGATTTGAGGGAACGCTGGATCTTAGAAACCTGAGCGGGAACCCCCCCGTAATTCCAGCTTGTAACCGCGGGATACTGGTCGAGGATACGGTCGAGGGTCTCCAAATGTCCGCAAAGTGCAGCAGCTTTCCCCCCCACCCGATAGAGTAGCGGCATCCCCTCAAAAGGAGGTCTTGGTGCCGGGTTTAGAAAAGTTTTGGACCCAGGGTTTCTTCTGGCCCTGCAGTTTGCTCCGGGTTTTAGCACCCTGTCGGCGGCGAAACTGCCTTGGCGCCGAGACGCCTAAGGAAGCAGTCCCTGAGGTTTGAAACGAAGGATGCCTGGTCCTTCTCTTCATAGGAAGTACAGCTCTTCCCTCCGGAAATCTTTTGGATAAATCATCAACAAACACTCCCCATGAAAGGGGAACACTGCCAATAACTTCTTACAAGGAAGCTCAGTTGACCAAGTTCTTAAAGCAGAAGTAAACCCATCCATAAGATTTTGATTTCCAGTACGTGCCGGAAATGTAACACTCCCATTGGTTGTGCTCTCAACCAAACTGTCAAGCCATTCAATGGCTGGTGTCATATCTGATCACATGTGAAAAATCATGGCAGTTGTAGATTAAACAAAGGCAAAAACGATAGGGGGGTTTACTTATACTTTAAGCCACAAAAGTCTGTGCATGTGTACAGACAGGAGAGCCAAACGAGAAACCTGCTGTATTGAATCCTTCAAGGCATCAACAGCAAAACACAGCACTCAAAGTATATCTGCTCTGCTTTCAGCAGGGTCATACTCTTGGTTAGGCCTGTCAGGCCATATGACCTGATTCTTTAAGGACTGGCAGACACCAATTGCAGCGACAGCTGGCTGAATAGCTGAACTGGCCAAAGAAAAAGGAAGCCTTTAATAGTGATTCCAGTTTCTTGTCAACGGGGTCCTCCAAGACCTGTGCGTTATCCACCGGAGAAGTTAATCTAGGTCTGGCATGCTCCACTTCTTGACAAACTTTCCCTCCATGGGATATAAAAGGAAAACCCTGTCAGGATGTTCCCAATTAGCATACACCCTCTGTTCAAACAGTGGGTGCAAGGAACAGACTCCATCTGAAAGCCTGGACTCCAAAGAGGACCAGGGGGCTCAGGAACCTCTGCAGGAGGTAACTTGTCGGTAAGAGTCTAGATCAAAAGCCTCTGACTGAGAGGCTGATACCAGCTGGGCATCTTCTGGCCCAGATTGTTCAGAAGCAGACTCATCTGCCAGGCCCTCCACAGAATCCTTGGCATTTAGCTCTTCCCCATCCTCAACCCACTCCAAGATAGGGGGCTCGGAGGGGGGGGGGGGGGGGGGGGGGGGGTTATGTCACGCTTCTTGCCACCCTGCGAGGTGGAGGCAATCATGCCAGCAATCCTGTCCTCTAACCCAGCTAGGGCAGAGGACAGATCATCCCTGGTAATAAAGGCTGAAGCAGCAGCGTTGACCATAGGCACAATACCGGACAGGCGCAAAAGCTCAGATTGCCCGGAAGCCCCTGGTCTCTCCGGGGATACAACACTAGGGTTTTGACTAGACTCCTCAGGAGCTACTGACATAGATGTGCTCTTCCCTGTAGTGTTAGGCCCGCTCCTCTTTTTTGAAGACATTTGCAAGCCACAAAAAGGGAGAATCTGGGTTTAGAATTTTACCCCAGAAGGGAGACCCATTAACAACTTGCCGCCCACCCACCGTGAAATGGCGGCTGGGCGGTGTGGCTCAGCTCTCGTTCTGGGTGGACGTCATACAACAGCCACCCAGAACGACTGCTCTCGGGCGCACGGCGCGACCCCAATCTATGTAAAGAGCCGCGGCTCTTTAACCATGTGACCAATCACAGCCAGTCACATGTAAACATGGAGATGCCGGTAATCGGCGCTCCTCTCTTCACAATGACAGAGTGTGAGGAGAGGAGAGCTGATCAGTGGCATCTCCTCACAGGGGATAAGCTAGGTATGTATTCAGGGCACTGATCGTCAGGGCCCTGATTACAAATGATTGCCCACCACTACCAGAAAAATCAGTGCCAACAACCAGTGCCCACAAGTGCCAGCAACCAGTGGCCATTAGTGATGCCAATCAGTGCTGGTTATCAGTGCTGTCCATCAATGCTCATCACTGCTGCCCACCAGTGCCACATATCAGTCACACCTATCAGTGCCCATAAGAGCGGCATATTCGTGCTTCCTCAGCAGTGCCCAGTGAAGGAGAAAAATTACTTATTTACAAAATTTACTGACAAAGAAACTTTTCAAAATTTTTGGTCTTTTTAAATATATTCATTTATTTTTTAGGAAAAAATAAAAAACCAGGAGTGATTAAATACCACCAAAACAAAGCTCTATTTGTGTGAAGAAAATTATAACAATTTCACATGGTTACAGTGTAGCATGACCGCGCAATTGTCAAAGTGTGACAGCGCTGAAAGCTGAAAAATGGCTTAGGCAGGAAGGGGGTGTGCCCTGTATTGAGATCGTTAATAGTGCTCACCAAGCACCTATGCAACAATCCTAAGTACTTTAGCCTGCCAACCAACACCTGGAGGACTCACATGACCCGAGTAAGGAGGAATTAACTGCTGAAGTGAACTGGTTCAGAGCCTGCTCCGAGTCCCGCAGCTGCCCCTTGGAAGCACTGCATAACAGCCACCTCGAGTTTAAATAGGCTGGCTGTGCGCCGGGATGCTCTGCACATGCATGTATGTGGTTGCGGCAGACGTGCACAGCTGTGTTCGCACACAAAATGAAACTTCATGCGCCATCCATAGAGCTACAGCACCTGCGCTGCAATGTATGCACACATAGTTCAGCCGCGTGTGCCATGGCTGCCACAGAATTCTCGTGCTCCATGGCGAACCATAGAAAGCGGCCAAAGACAACAAGACAAGGTACTCCTACACAAAACACAGCAGCTAGCCTAAAACTCCACCTGCGGTCACCGCCATACAGGTGGAGTTTTAGGAGCTCTAGCTAGTTTGACAGATTGTCACAGTCACCGGGGTCCCCCACAATAAGTAAATAAGGGGGTTTCAATTTCCTGTCCAGGCACAGGGAAGCCTTAGAAACTAAGAGCCCAATATTCACACATTACGTCGGGTTCCGTCACTTGGGGACCTTCAAGGACTGTGTACCCTTTAATGTTTTAGGGTCCACTCCCTTGGACCTGTACAGCACCCTGCAGGAATGCCTTAGCTCTGTGGTGGCCAGACATCCACTACGCTCGAAGGTAGCATTACAGGAAAAACCCTGCAGGATCCTTGCGTCATCTTTGCGAGGCTCAGATACCATTTATGCACATAAGTTTTTTTCAAATGGATCTGATTTATTCAATCCCTTGATTCATTTAAGAATGGTTTTGTGACTAAAGACCTGGAGCTCCGAGAGCTTAACAAACGTGCCTATCCACCTTGCAGACACTGGTAAAAAAAAAAAAAAAAAAAATCTGAAGTACTTCCTGTATGGGAGGGGTTATATAGGGGCGGACTTCCTGTCAAAGACTTTGTCTACCAGTGTCCATTCACCTAGAGGTGGCGTATAAGCCAGCAAGTAATGATTAATAGCCCAACTCCGTGCCCCGTGATGCATAATGAAGAAATGTACCTGTTCATAGACTATCATGACATGACTGTCACCTAGGGCCAGAAGTCAGCCTCTGCAGTAAATATAATTTAATTTATTGTTACAATTTTTTAAGCTAGGGAAATTACATGGAGAGAGAGAGGTGGGAGGTCGAGGCAGACAGAGGTTGAATAAAGTCACCAGTCTATCCAGTTCAGTTGTGTGTTTATGTTAAAGTGATACTAAAGGTTCATTTTTTATTTTCTAAATATGTTCCTTTAAGGTAGCGTACTATTGGTTCATTTACCTTTTCCTTTGTAAATGCTTTTTTTCTGTGTGTGAATTTTCAACTTTCTGTTCCTCCTCTAGAAGCTTGCCCCCATCATCCGAGCCGTTCTGGATGGGGGTTAGTCAGCATTCTGACCCCCCTCCCTTGGGACTACATCCCTGCGGGGAGACACTGTGTGCGTTCACAGGCACGGGAGGCAGGAACGCCTTCCTTTAAAGCAGTGACGTTGCTGCAGGGAGCACGCTCGAAAACCCGGAAGTTGAGGAGAACATACAGAGAGGAAAGGTGGAAGTGCTGATAAAGCCTATTTATCTAACAGCTAGATTCATGATCTCTATAGCATATAGATCAGATAAAATAAAAATAAAAAAATGTTTTAGCTTGACAACCCCTTTAAGTCAAATTTGGTTCACAGCCCGCTTTCAGAAAAGACTTTGCAGACTAACACCTGAAAGCAGAGAGATGTGTTGTTGGGATGAATGAAGTGCATAAAAGTATCCTCCAATGATGAGCCATCGGAAAATAGTACTACTGACCCACAAAACTGGCAACTTACTCCTGCATCTATTTAATCTGCTTCACCCAAAGCTACAAACCAAGAAATCAATTAAGCTGAAACCTCAAAACATTGGTTTTGGAACACAAAGAAAAAAAAAAAGACTAATAAAATTGTTTTAAATCATTCACCAAATCTTTAAAATTTGCCAACTTTTCTTAGCAGTGTATCATTATGTTGCCATTTAGGCATTACTGCCTGCTGCTTCACCTGTCAGCCTATATGTAGCTTGGTATTAAAGCAGCATAAAACCCAATAACAAAAGTGTAATATATTGCAGTTTACCAATCATTAGATGTGGTGGCTGCATAGGTTTTCTTTTTTTCCCCCTCCGTTTTTACCTAGTGATCTGGCCAGCAACACACCTGGGCACAGCAGACAGCTGCATTGTCAGCTTGGGGGGAGGGGAGTGTTAGATGTATTAGCCGATACAAATACACTAACAAATTGAAGCGAAACTCCAGCTAACACTAAGTAGTTACAGCAAACTTTTTTCCATTTTGAGACAAAAGGTTTTACAAACTGATCATTGTAAGCAATCCTGCCATTGTTAAATGGCTTGTCTCATCCTAACAGATACATCTGCAAGTGAGCTTATTCTTTTAAAAAATAGACTTGCTGGCTGGATCACCTGATGCAAATAGAAGAAATAAAACCTAAAAAAGAAAAAACGCCCATCACATCTAAGTATTGATGAGCTACAATATAATAAACGTCTTCTTTTGGGTTTAGGTGCCGGTTCACACTGCAGCGTTGTCCGAGATCGGATTTGATTCGTATCGCACTGCAAAAAACATGCGATTTCAGCCATACAGATAAAATGGCTAAATTTGCATCACATTCGGACCAAACTCGCACAGGACCTTTTTTTTGGTCCGCAGCAGAATCGGATCACATGGGTGTTCACACCCATGCAATCCAATTCCTGTCCGAGTTTTCAGATCGCACTGCGATATGTGAACGGATTTGGGAGTGTCATTAACTTAATTGACACTCCCATAGGGCAGTGTGAACTGCCACTGGGAGACATGTGATGCGGGAACCCGCAGTGGATTTGCAGGTTTCCCACATCGCTGCAGTGTGAACTGAGCCTAAAGGCTAAGTTTACCTAAATGAAGATTGCAGATATTTGCAGGCAAACATGTACATTTATTTTATTTTTTTTTAAATAGTAGCAGATCGCGGGTGCAATGCCAGGCTTCCGCACACACTGCCTACAGCTCTGCTGCCTGTACCTCTGCAAGGTCTGTCATTTTTAGGCTCCATTCACACCCGCGATTCTAGAATCTCGACAAAACATGGGACGCATTTGCAATGTCATTACTTTTAATGGCACCCCAATTGTGGTGCGATTTTGCAGAGATGAATAGTGCTGAAATTGCAACGTGCGAAGTTTGTCGCTCAAAAAGGAGGAGCTTCTTTTGAGTGTCGCGCATTTGCGATTGCAGCGCGACAAAATCAGACAGCGACTGGGTTTGCCATTGGAAGTAATGGCACTGCAAACATGCCCCACGTCTTGCAGCGATTCCGGTATCACGGGCAAAATCGTCCACGATTCCAGAACGCCCAGGTGTGAATGGAGCCTTAGGGCTGTAGGCAGTGTAAATGAACTACAGGCGTGCTGATCAATGCACCCACAGTTCAAACTGCAAGTCTATCTGCCACTGTGGCAGAAGGTACTAGTTTGTGCCTTCACGGGGTTCTGTGACACGCCATTTTTCAAAAGTCACAGCGGGTGCGGTGAGGAGAACCACTGCCTGCTGTCACGGAAGGGGGAGAGGAGGCAGGAGCTGGAACATTTATGTTCTAAAAAAGGTGAACTTATCCTCGAATACCGCTATAACAATGGCATCCTCTTTACTGGCACAGACCACATAACTAATGCAAGAGCACAGCTAACATATTCATTGCTATGGATTATGACAGAAGGAATTTTTGTTTTTCAAAGCACTAGGCCAGATTAACACTTCCACACAATACTGTTTATGATGAAGTGTATTAGTGGAAAACGGTAGACAGAAAAAGCACTGCAATCAGGTGCTTTTTGAGAGCGTTTGAGAATTTATTTGCTTTCTTTACATATAAGATGATGGAAACCTAAACTACTGAGAACAAAATGTTGAAATACCAGACACAATTTATGGAATATGATTACAAATTAAGATACAAACTCAGCACACTGCATGTCTTACCTTAGCAGAATGTTAACTTTAGGAAATCCTTCCCATTTGTTGCGACACTCGGGACATTCAGTCTTCTTTGATGAAACCCACCATAGGGCCAAACAGTGCCTACAAAAACTGTGCCCGCAGTTCAAAGTGGTAGGGTTCACCAAGATATCATAACAGCAATTGCAGGAAAACTCGCTGACAGAGATATTCCGGTCTAATTTAGCATCTGGCTTGGGGTTATCGTTAGCACTTTCTAACTTTACATCTTCTTCCATGGCTACTGCCTATAAAAGTTTTTTAGTCAAATATAGTATCCAGATCTTCAAGAAGATTCTCCACCAGGCATCATCAACCCTGCAAAAGAGAAAAAAGTTCTCACTTAGTGAAAACCTTAAATGGAAAATAGGCAATGCAATTTCCAGGTTTTTAGTTAAAGCTTAACGGAAAAAGCTGAAGTGTCTCTTTGTCATAACAATCAACCTCTTTTTTTTTAGCTACCACTTCCAAGGTTTTGTCTCAAAGTAAAAGAAGAATCTTCAACCAGAAATTTCATTTAATTTCCATTAATCTATAAGCATACCTTAATTTAGACAAGTAGCACAGGTCTACAATTTTATCCCTGATGTCCTTACACAGCTATCTGGTCTTGGCCATTGTGGAGAGGTTGGAGTCTGTTTGAGTGTGTGGACAGGTGTCTTTTATACAGGTAACAAATTCAAACAGGTGCAGTTAATACAGGTAATGAGTGGAGAACAGACGGGCTTCTTAAAAGAAAAATATATAAAATAACAGGTCTGTGATCCGGAAGTCTTACTGGTTGGTAGGTGATCAACTACTTATGTCATGCAATAAAATGCAAAATAATACAATCTGATTTTCTGGATTTTTGTTTTGGATTCCATCTCACATTACCTGTGATAAAAATTACAGACCTCAATGCTTTGTAAGTAGGAAAACCTGCAAAATCGACAGTGTATCAAACACTTGTGCTCCCTACTGTAATATAGTTTTATGGTTTACAAGGGAAGAGATAGTTATGTAGAGCTGGAGAACTGCCCAGACTACATAGGGAGCGCTGGTAAGATTGTGTGGGACTTGGTGTCACCCTTATTCGGAAAGGGGTATCACTTGTACTTTTTAGTCACTTGTTAGATCATGGAATTGGTGGACAATGTGCAATCTAATCCCTGGGGCTTACCCCAGCAGCTTGTAGATTCCCATCTTAGGCTGGGGGAGAAAGCCTGCTTGAGATATAATAATTTGTTCACTGTGAAGTAGAGGGATAATAAGAATGTTTTCGTTCTGTCCTCCCTTCACGTAGACACAACGGTCCAAATTCAAACAGCGACTGGTGTTGTGGAGAAACCCCTCTGTGTCCACGAATACAACCTTAATATGGGGAAGGGTGGACCTAAACGATAAGTTGATGGCGCTGTACTTAATTGCCAGTAAGGCCAGACGCTGGTACAAAAAAAGCGTCTGTATACTTATTCCAATTGGCTCTGCTGATCGCTTATGTGCTATACAAAGCTTCAGGACGAACGGGATCCTTCCTTAAGAGATCACAGTCCTACTGTTTCCAGACGTTGCTGTGGCCCAACTTCCTAATGTAAATGCAGTGAGCTGGTTGCATGGGAAGCATTTTCCGTATGTCCTCCCTGGTACCCCTACCAATCGATCACACCAAAGATGACGTTGTGTCTGTAGCAAGCACGGATTTAGGCGCGACACCCACTATTGTTGTCCCTCCTGTCCTGACCAACCTGGTTTCTGCATCGGCGGATGTTTCGAACGCTACCACACACACAGAATTAGCGTAGGGTACAGCACTGCACAGACTAGGACACACTTTGACAGGGTCTCCAAAGATGCCATTGCATTTTTAGAGACCCAAACCTGGAACGGAACAGTTACAAATAAAAGTGTAAAAAAAAATTATAATATAATATATATCTTGTTTTATTCTCCCTATTCTCTCTATTGTTCTGCTCTGTTTTACTGTATTTTATAACTGCAATGTTTTATCATGTTTGCTTTTCAGGTATGTACCGTATTTAAATCGGCGTATAACACGCACCCCAACTTAAGAGGGAAGTTTCAGGAAAAAACTTTTTTTTTTTTTTTTAAAACCACTTTGAAGCAAAATGGTCAGTGAGAATCAATGCAGCCTAATCTGTGCCCCTTTGCCTCATCAATGCAGCTCACCATGTCTCATATGAAATCACTGAGCCGTCATCCGTTTCCTCAGCTCTCAGTCGGCAGTCACATACACAGTCCCGCCTCAGGCATTGGACCAGAAAAGGCATTTGATCGCCTAGATTGGGAGTTTTTGAAAGAAACACTGGAACAACTAGGTTTATCCCCATGCTTAATTCAAAAATCATGACCTTGTATTCCACTCCCTCAGCTCATATTGGAGTGAATAGCTTACTTTCGGACCCGGTTCATCTATTGAATGGTACCCGTCAGGGATGTCCTCACTCGCCGCTCCTGTATATACTAGCAATAGAGCATTTGGCGATGGCCTTGCGTGCTAATAACTCAATACAGGGTGTTGACATTGTTGATAAGTAGGGCTGTGGAAATTAAAGATTAATTCCTCGATTAATCGTTTTTTGGTTAATCTTAATTTATTTGATCGGTAGGCTGCCTGCCCTGGGGCCACTTTGAGCAAAGCTCCCTCCTCCACCAATATATGTCATACAGTCTGCGGGCATCTCCCACTGTGTGTCCCGGAGCCGAGTGTGAAAACTTTGGCCGCGCTGTGAGAAAAGTCCCGTCCTCCTCCTAGATCAGCTCGTGTGATAGACTGAACACTGTGTCTATCACACGAGCTGATCTAGGAGGAGGGCGGGACTTTTCTCACAGCGCGGCCAAAGTTTTCACACTCAGCTCCGAGACACACGGTGAGGCTGAGATTATGGGCACGGTGAGGCTGAGATTATGACGCGTGACGTCCTAGCCATGCCCAGCTATGTCCGGCTTCGGCCGTTGCCATAACAGGGCTAAATCAGCTAAAAGTAGTTGGATCTGTATGCGCATTATAATTAATCGAAATTAGTTGATCAATAAAAAAAATAAATAAATCAATTAATCGAACATGAAAATTTTAATCAGTAACAGCCCTATTGATAAGCTATATACGATAAGTTTGTTTGCAGACGATCTCTTGCTTCATAAACGAATCCAATAAATTACATTTCCGGCGCTTCTAAAGGAATTAGAACTTTTCAGTACTTTTAGCAATTTTAAAATTAATGCGGCAAAATCACAATGTCTAACTATTACTCTTGCGGAGGACATTCGAGTTTCTCTTGCTGATAATTTTTCGTTCATGGGCCCAGTACTCTATTCACTTTTTTTGGGGGATTCAGATTCCCAGACAAATTTATAAAAATTTTATGAGCTCAATTACCTCCCACTTGTGAAAGTCATGCAAACTCGTCTTAAAGCGGAGTTCCACACAAAAATGGAACTTCCGCTTTTCGGAACCCTCCCCCCCTCCGGTGTCACATTTGGCACCTTTCAGAGGGGAGGGGGGTGCAGATACCTGTCTAAGACAGGTATTTGCACCCACTTCCGGCATAGACTCCCATGGGAGTCTACGCCTCTTCCCGTCCCCACCGCGCTGTCTGCTGGGAACACACAGCTCCCAGGAGAGAGCGGGGACCACTAGGGACGCGCAGCGCGACTCGCGCATGCGCAGTAGGGAACCGGGAAGTGAAGCCGCAACGCTTCACTTCCTGATTCCCTCACCTAGGATGGCGGCGGCAGCTGCCGAGAACCGAGCGGGTTCTCGGCGTCCCCTGCCGACATCGCTGGACCCTGGGACAGGTAAGTGGCCATGTATTAAAAGTCAGCAGCTGCAGTATTTGTAACTGCTGGCTTTTAATATTTTTTTTTTTTGGCGGTGTGGGTGAACCCCCGCTTTAAGAAATGGTCATCAATGTGACACTCATGGTTGGGACAGGAATGTCACTCTTTAAGATGAACATCCTTCCTAGATTTCTTTATATTTTTCAAACAATCCCAAGTTCCACGTTTTCTATATTACTAAAATATATTTGGCATAGATTCTCAGCTAGACTTAGATATGACATTCTAGTGAAGGGGAGAGATGCTGGTGGTGCGGGCCTGCTGCACCTGAAATTTTACTACGCGGTGGCTTTACTCAGTAGGGTGCTTCCACCATGAATCTCTCAAGCAGGGTTACTCCCGAGTCTGATCTAACGCCTGTACCATTAACCTCTCTCCCATGGCTTTTTCCCACTGATCGGCCACGGTGAACACAAGTGAAGCCTTTGATCTCATCTTTATTATATGTATGGGACAAAGTTATCAAAACATACAAAGTATCTTCACGCCCAGGGGCATTGACTCCAATATTGGGTAATTCAAGGTTCCCGCCGTGTATTATAGAAAAAAATGTTCTCTATTGGCAAACACTACATCCTTCACCCATCTGTCATTTATTTACAGACAGAGGCTTGAAAACTCTGGGTGAACCTAGTTCTTGCTCTCACCAAACGGCAGGTGAATGGCTTCAATATTTGATAGCTACGCCATTTCTATAAATGGTTGAATAGTTTAAGCCCCTGTAGAAACTTAACTCAGGTTGAGGAGATGTGCCTTTCTCACTCAAAACATCCCCATGCATTATCTAAAAAAAAAAATGGTATTCTACTATTGCACGCATTTCCAAACACCCTTTCTATGTCCGCGACTGGAAGCGAGAATTAGGTAAAAATCTGTCTGGAAGATTGGGATAAGGTGTTCTTCCTCATCTTTAAAATAACTGTCGTATTATTCTCAGGACGTTAGTATAAGATGACAAGATGGCATCGCTGTCCGGTCTTACTAAATAAAATTAACCCAGCTATCTATGATCTATGCTGTCGATGCGGTGAATCAAGAGGCACATTACTACATCTATGGTGGTCTTGCTCGGAAATAAAACCAATTTTGGTCGGCCATATATTTTTTTTATATTTTATTAACGCCTACAAACAGGCAAAAACAGGTCAATACAACCAGTATATATTACGAACAATGAAAACATATACATAACCATACAAACATCTGTAAGAGGGGGCATAATACCAAATTGAAAATGGTTTGCCAACATGCGAGTTTATATGAAGCGTCGCTCCTATTATATAGAGTGACTTTTCAGTGGCGGCTGAAGATCGTCATAACACCACAAGGTCCTTGAAAGCAAAAGATGTGCCTGCGCTTGTTCTATCTGAGCCCAGTTTAAATTGACTATGACGACACCAGTCTATGATCCTACTCAAATGGGTCGCTTGATAGTATTTCCGGGCATCTGGGAGGGCTAGTCTGCCGTATTGTTTGGTTAGTGACAATAAATGCATGAAAAGGGGGACGTAGTTTATATGCACAGACAAAAACTTAATAAAAAGCGAGTTAATCTGTCTAAAGTAAGCAATAAGGTAAGTAAGGAATCTTAACTCGTAAGGCTTGGAAAAAAATAAATAAATAAAAAAAAAAACAGAAAAAAAAAAAAAAAAGGAACTTAGGTAGTATAGACATTTTCAGCAGATTGATTCTGCCGAACCATGAATGTAAACCTTTGTTCCAGGTGTCTAAAAGAACACGGGTTCTAGATAGCAAGGGCAGGAAGTTAAGCTCAAATATACGTGCTAGAGTTTTAGGAATGTAGGTGCCCAGGTACTTTGGAGCCGTCACAGTCTATTTGAAGTTAAAGCTAAAACTAAATATAGATAAGAGAGTAGGGGGTATCCCGATTCCCATTGCCTCTGATTTATGCCAATTTATCTTCATATTGGATAAAGATTCGTAGATTTCAAACTGTCGTAAGAGATTAGGGAGCGAGACGGCGGGATTTATCAGAGAAAAGAATAAAACGTCTGCATAGGCCGAAATTTTGTACCGATTTCCTCAGGCCCTGTATATCTGGGTTAAACTAATTCTGCTCAGGCATGGTTCTAATGACAGTGCGAATAACAAAGGGGAGAGCGGACACCCCTGCCTTGTGCCATTTGCTATAGGAAAAAGATCAGACAAAACCCTGTTGACTTTAACCTGGGCTGTAGGTTGAGAATATACTTTAGTGATCCATTTAATAATAGTTTCCCCAAGGCCTAGATGTCGAAGGACCGTAAACATATATTGCCAGCTCACACGATCGAAAGCTTTTTCAGCATCCGTATTAAGAAAAATGCAGGGTGTGTTGGTGGAGCTGGCAACATGAAGTAGGTTAACCACTTGCCGACCGCCTAACGCAGATATACTGCGGCAGAATGGCACGGGCAGGCAAAATCACGTACCTGGTATGCGATTGCCTGCCGCGGGCGGGGGGTCCGATCGGACCCCCCCATGCCCGAGGCGGTCGGCTTCTGACTGGGAGCATTCAGAGATGAGGGGGGAGGCCATCCATTCGTGGCCCCCCCTCGCGATCGCTCCCAGCCAAATCAGATCATTCCCCTGCCTCTGTATAGTACACAGAGGCAGAGGAAATGATGTCATCTCTCCTCGGCTCTGTATTTTCCGTTCCGGCGCCGAGGAGAGAAGACATCTGAGTGAGTGCACAACACACACAGTAAAACATGCCAGGCACACAATACACCCCCCGATCGCCCCCCCCCCCCCCCCGTCACACTGACACCAAGCAGTTTTTTTTTTCCTGATTACTGCATTGGTGTCAGTTTGTGACAGTTAGTGTGGTAGGGCAGTTAGTGGTAGCCACCTTTAGGTCTAGGGTACCCCCTAACCCCCCCTAAGTTTTAACCCCTTGATCAGCCCCCCGTCGCCAGTGTCACTAAACGATCATTATTCTGATCGCTGTATTAGTGTCACTGGTGACGCTAGTTAGGGAGGTAAATATTTAGGTTCGCCGTCAGCGTTTTATAGCGACAGGGACCCCCATATACTACCTAATAAAGGTTTTAACCCCTTGATTGCCCCCTAGTTAACCCTTTCACCAGTGATCACCGTATAACTGTTACGGGTGACGCTGGTTACTTCGTTTATTTTTTATAGTGTCAGGGCACCCGCCATTTATTACCCAATAAAGGTTTAGCCCCCTGATGGCCCGGCGGCGATAAGCGTTGCCCCAGGCAGCGTCAGATTAGCGCCAGTACCACTAACACCCACGCACGCAGCATACGTCTCCCTTAGTGGTATAGTATATGAACGGATTAATATCTGATCCGATCAAATCTATACTATACTAGTGTCCCCAGCAGTTTAGGGTTCCCAAAAACGCAGTGTTAGCGGGATCAGCCCAGATACCTGCTAGCACCTGTGTTTTGCCCCTCCGCCCAGCCCAGCCCACCCAAGTGCAGTATCGATTGATCACTGTCACTTACAAAACACTAAACACATAACTGCAGCATTCGCAGAGTCAGGCCTGATCCTGCAATCGCCAACAGTTTTTTGGTAGCGTTTTGGTGAACTGGCAAGCACCAGCGGCTTAGTACACCCCGGTCGTAGTCAAACCAGCACTGCAGTAACACTTGGTGACGTGGCGAGTCCCATAAGTGCAGTTCAAGCTGGTGAGGTGGCAAGCACAAGTAGTGTCCCGCTGCCACCAAGAAGACAAACACAGGCCCGTCGTGCCCATAATGCGCTTCCTGCTGCATTCGCCAATCCCAATTGGGAACCCACCACTTCTGCAGCGCCCGTACTTCCCCCATTCACATCCCCAACCAAATGCAGTCAGCTGCGTGAGAGGCATTTTCTTTATGTCCTCCCGAGTAACCCTACCCAACGAAGCCCCCCCAAAAAAATGTCGAGTCTACAGCAAGCGCTGATATAGGCGTGACACCCGCTATTATTGTCCCTCCTGTCCTGACAATCCTGGTCTTTGCATTGGTGAATGTTTTTAACGCTACCCTTCACTAGTTGAGTATTAGTGTAGGGTACAGCATTGCACAGATTAGGACACACTTTCACAGGGTCTCCCAAGATGCCATCGCATTTTGAGAGACCCGAACCTGGAACCGGTTAGTTATAAAAGTTAGTAATAAATAAAAAAAAAAATAAAAAAAAAAAGTTGTTTTATTGTTCTCCCTCTCTATTGCTCTGCTCTTTACTGTATTCTATTCTGCAATGTTTTATCATGTTTACTTTTCAGGTATGCAATTTTTTATACTTTACTGTTTACTGTGCTTCATTGTTAACCATTTGTCTTCAGGTACGCCATTCACGACTTTGAGTGGTTATACCAGAATGATGCCTGCAGGTTTAGTTTATCATCTTGGTATCATTTTCAGCCAGCGGTCGGCTTTCATGTAAAAGCAATCCTAGCGGCTAATTAGCCTCTAGACTGCTTTTACAAGCAGTGGGAGGGAATGCCCCCCCCCCCACCGTCTTCTGTATTTTTCTCTGGCTCTCCTGTCCCAACCGGGAACCTGGGAATGCAGCCGGTGATTCAGCCAGCTGACCATAGAGCTGATCAGAGACCAGAGTGGCTCCAAACATCTCTATGGCCTAAGAAACCGGAAGCTACGAGCATTTCATGACTGATTTCGCCGGATGTAAACAGCGCCATTGGGAAATTGGGAAAGCATTTTATCACACCTATCTTGGTGTGGTCAGATGCTTTGAGGGCAGAGGAGAGATCTAGGGTCTAATAGACCCTAATTTTTTCAAAAAAGGAGTACCTGTCACTACCTATTGCTATCATAGGGGATATTTACATTCCCTGAGATAATAAAAAAAAAAAAAAAAAAAAAAAAAAAAAAAGTAACAGTTTAAAAATAAGATAAAAAGCAAAAAATAATAAAGCACCCCTGTCCCCCCCTGCTCTCGCGCTAAGGCGAACGCAAGCGTCGGTCTGGCATCAAATGTAAACAGCAATTGCACCATGCATGTGAGGTATCACCGCGAAGGTCAGATCGAGGGCAGTAATTTTAGCAGTAGACCTACTCTGTAAATCTAAATTGGTAACCTGTAAAGGCTTTTAAAAATGTATTTTGTTGCCACTGCATGTTTGTGCGCAATTTTAAAGCATGTCATGTTTGGTATCCATGTACTCGGCCTAAGATCATCTTTTTTATTTCATCAAACATTTGGGCAATATAGTGTGTTTTAGTGCATTAAAATTTACAAAAAAAAAAGTGTTTTTTCCCCAAAAAATGCGTTTGAAAAATCGCTGCGCAAATACCGTGTGAAAAAAAAAATGAAACACCCACCATTTTAATCTGTAGGGCATTTGCTTTAAAAAAAAATATATGTTTGGGGGTTCAAAGTAATTTTCTTGCAAAAAAAAAAAAAAAAAAAAAAATTTTCATGTAAACAAAAAGTGTCAGAAAGGGCTTTGTCTTCAAGTGCTTAGAAGAGTGGGTGATGTGTGACATAAGCTTCTAAATGTTGTGCATAAAATGCCAGGACAGTTCAAACTCCCCCCCCAAATGACCCAAGCTATTTGCTGAGAGGCATGTCGAGTCCATGGAATATTTTAAATTGTGACACAAGTTGCGGGAAAGCGACACATTTTTTTGGGAATATGTGAAATTACACCCCAAAATACATTCTGTTGCTTCTCTTGAGTACGGGGATACCACATGTGTGAGACTTTTTGGGAGCCTAGCCTCGTACGGGACCCTGAAAACCAAGCACCGCCTTCAGGCTTTCTAAGGGCGAAAATTTTTGATTTCACTCTTCACTGCCTATCACAGTTTCGGAGGCCATGGAATGCCCAGGTGGCACAACCCCCCCCCCCCCAAATGACCCCATTTTGGAAAGTAGACACCCCAAGCTATTTGCTGAGATGTATGGTGAGTATTTTGCAGCTCTCATTTGTTTTTGAAAATGAAGACAGACAAGGAGAATTTTTTTTTTTTTTTTTTTTTTTTTAATTTTCAAAAAATTCTCTTCTCGTCTTTCTTCATTTTCAAAAACAAATGAGAGCTGCAAAATACTCACCATACATCTCAGCAAATAGCTTGGGGTGTCTACTTTCCAAAATAGGGTCATTTTGGGGGGGGGGTGTCACCTGGGCATTCCATGGCCTCCGAAACTGATAGGCAGTGAAGAGTGAAATCAAAAATTTACACCCTTAGAAATCCTGAAGGCGGTGATTGGTTTTCGGGGCCTCGTACGCGGCTAGGCTCCCAAACATGTGGTATCCCCGTACTCAGGAGAAGCAGCTGAATATATTTTGGGGTGCAATTCCACATATGCCCATGGCCTGTGTGAGCAATATATCATTTAGTGACAACTTTTTGAATAATGACAAAAAAAAAAAAAAAAAAAAAAATAATAATATTCAATGGGCTCAACATGCCTCTCAGTAATTTCCTTGGGGTGTCTACTTTCCAAAATGGGGTCATTTGGGGGGAGGGGGGGGGGGTTGTAACGCCCTGCCATTTTAGCACCTCAAGAAATGACAGGCAGTCAAACTAAAAGCTGTGTAAATTCCAGAAAATAAACCCTAGTTTGTAGACACTATAACTTTTGCGCAAACCAATATACAAATATACGCTTATTGACATTTTTTTTTACCAAAGACATGTGGCCGAATACATTTTGGCCTAAATGTATGACTAAAATTGAGTTTAGTGGATTTTTTTTTTTTTTATAACAAAAAGTAGAAAATATCAATTTTTTTTCAAAATGTTCGGTCTTTTTCCGTTTATAGTGCAAAAAATAAAAACCAGAGGTGATCAAATACCATCAAAAGAAAGCTCTATTTGTGGGAAGAAAAGGACACAAATTTTGTGTGGGTACAGCATTGCATGAATTAGCAGTTAACGGGACATGATATGTGGTATATATTGGAGTCGATGTGCTCTAATTGATCTAGCTAGAGTTTTCCCGTATTTATCCCCGTATTCATAGCTAATCCTCCTACATCTCTGCAAAGCTGCTTTGGCCTTATAACGTAGTAGGACATTAATCTGAGTGCGAAGTGTAGTAAGTTACTGTTCCAGAATAGGGGAGGATGCATGTTTGTGCTGAGATTCGATCTTTTGAAGCTTAGTCAGAAGTAAATTTAATTGCTTCTCCCTCTTTTTTGAGTCTGGACCCATGTTTAATTAAAATGCCTCTAATGACTGTTTTGTGAGCCTCCCATACCATTGCCAGGCTGCTATATGAAGTTTGGTTCGTCTGTAAGTATAGGAGGCAATTCTTTAATTTCTTCAAGTATTTCTGGAATTTGGAGAAGACTTTCATTTAGCTTCCATACGCGTGATGCTTGAGGAGTGACTTGCAGCAAAGCATATGTCAATAAAATGGGAGCATGGTCAGACCATGTGATCAACCCAATAGAGGTTTTGAGGACCACATGAAGAGGAGTGTGAGGAATAGATTTTATGAGGGGGAGAATAAAATGAATAATCTTTCTCCTGAGTGTTGAAGTCGCCACACATCGATTAGCTGAGCCCTATATATAGATTGTGCAATTTGTTTTTGAGAGCTTACTGGGATAGAGGATGAGCTCGTAGATGTATCTACTTTGGGGATCAGGGGGGCATTGAAGTCACCACCTAAAATCAACTGACCGTTTGTAAAGTCTAATAGCTTAGTTAAAATCTGACAGATAAAGACATCCTGGTGATCATTGGGCACATAGATTGTTGCCAATGTCAGGCACACCCCTCCCAGGAGGCCTTTTATGAACGCAAAGCAATCTCCTTCGTCCAGCAAAGTTGGACTACAAGTCCATGGAAGTTTACTAGAGATCAGGATAGAAACCCCCTTAGACTTAGCTTTCCTATTGGTAGAATGATAAGACACTGGGTAAAATCTGTTTTTGAGTACAGGCAGCTTGTTGTCTCCAAAATGAGTCTATCAATACAAGATGCCTTCAGATCATGTAAAAGCATTTATCTTTTCTCGGGGATATTCAGGCACTTAGCATTGAGGGAAAACACCTTAAGGTTATCCATTGCCAACTAGGGGAGGAAATGGGAGGGAATGAGCAGGGAAGGTGAAAAAAAAAAAAAAAAAAAAAAAAAAAAAAAAGGGGTGGGAGCAAGCGACAGAGGTACTATCCGTCCCTCGCCCCTCCCTAAAACTAAGATTGGTTAATTACAATATACATACCCCCCAAAATCTGAGGGTCTGTGTCGGCCTAGGTGGGGGAGCGGATAGAGCAGGCTCTATGAGAACATCCCTAGCCCACTTCTACTACCCCGGCCAAACTGAAACAGTACCTGTAAACCGCATGCAATAACATAACAAAAACAACATCCCCATGAACATTAGATGAGAGTATGGGGACAATAAGGCCACTCCGTCCAAGTCTCACCACCAGTCCACCACCCCAAGAGGAAAAGCAGGGTATGGTAGGCCAGTGGTAAGGAGGTCGACAACGCAAGGGACCCCTCCGAGTCCCCACCCCGCACCCACAGGCGTGAGAGCTTATATATTCAACCAAATATTTTAATCCCACCTGTGTCCCGCCAGTGGCCCAGACAGTTGATCACTCCCCCCGATTTCAATGGCTTCAAGGGAATCCAGTCGGGTGACTAACAAAATTCGACACCATCAAGACCAGGGTTAGATGAAGACAGATGACAATTCGCTAATGATGGCAAATGGCGTGGGAAATGACAACTCCGCAAATGATGACAATCAAGGTGGTGAGCGACAATCCACTAACAGTAGCAGACACTGTGGTGACGTGGCAGGTGACACTCTGGTAAATAGTGGCAAATGGTGGCAAGTAATAATCTGCAAATTCTGACAAGTGACGTGAGAAGTGGGAGCCTGCTAATGGCAACCGGCAACGTGGAAAGTGGTGACCCCCACATAGTGACAAGTGGCGGTCCTCGGGTGGGGCCAAGCGACAATCTACAAATAGTATCAAGTTTCTGCAGATGGTAGAAGGTGACGTAGCAAGTGAAAATCTACAAAATAGTGACAAGTGGCAATCTACGATAGTGACTACAGAGGACAACAAATGAAAATCCGCAAATGGTGGCAAACGGCATAACGAGTGATACTCTACAAATAGTGACAAGTGAAGTGACTAGTGAAAGTCTACAAATGGTGACAAGTGACGGGATTCTCGCTTTATTTTTTTCTTCTCCTCCCTTCCTTTCCGCAAATGGTGGCAGGCAACATATCAACCAACAATCCGCAAATAGCGACAAGTGATGTGACGAAAAAAAAAAAAAAAAATTCCGCAAATAGCGGCCAACAGCGTGATGGGCGATATTCCGCAAATGGCGGCAGATGGTATAGCCGGTGACTTTTTTTGCAGATCTGAAAACGATCCAATGTCTTTGATCCGAGGATCGATCCGATCCGTGAGTTTTTTTGATCCCTTGCACCCCTACAAGTGACTACCATTAGTGACAAACAACTTTCTACAAGTGGTGACAGGAGACATAGCAGGCGACGCGCCCAGGTCTTCCACCAATTCTACATCATCATGACCCCCCCCCCCCCCATCGTGTTCCATCCCTAGAAGCTACCCTCCAAAATAAAGTACTGGAAACCATCATCATTCACGTTGAAAACGGGGTGAGTGGGCAGTCTCTAGCGTTCCATTCCAACAGTAACGCCCAGCTTCTCTTTTGACATGCTGGGTTATGGGCGACATTTCTGCTCAAATATAGAGGCAAGCCGATAGAAACCCACTCCCCCATGGTTTATGATCATGAGGTCTGTTCCAGATCTTTTTAGGAGTACCATATGTATGGGAGAGAACAAACTTCTATAGATATAATATTACTACAAAAATCACTGTACTGTATCTCTATTAAGTAGGGGAAAGAAAATAACAGGGAAAAGCAGTAAAAGTTCATGTTTTAGATTTTCAGTCAACTTAATAGGACTCACGTGGGCTCGCCTTCTGGATCTCCTCTCGGTTCTTGGCGGGCCGGGTTGAGAACTCCTCCCCGGTACCGCTGTTTGAGCGGCCCACCGGTTGCGGTATAAACTGCAGCCAGTTCGGAACTGATACGGGCTCAAAAGCCATGAAGAGAAAAAAAGGCAGGTAAGTCCCCTGGTGTGCGGAGAGTGAAAGAGCTCTGCACCTTTCTAAAAACAACCAAGAGGGGGAATCCCCATCGCCAAGTGGCTCCCTGACGTCAGGCAATTTCCAAGATCGGACGCAGAAGTGCCCGTCTATAGAGTGGCTCTGAAAAGATACGGCTTCCCATGCTCGTCAGGTGATGATCTCTTTCTAGGTGTAGTGATGCAATCGACAGACCACACCCCGTGGACGGTTAGTGTCACTCTGCCGAGGCCCCAAGGCTTGATGCATCTGGTTCAATTCTAGATCGGCTGGGACTGCATCATTAGCTTCCGAAAGATCGCTACCGCCGCGTCCGCCAAATCATCAGGTCCCGTAACCTCCGGCAGACCCCGGATTCGCAAATTGTTGCGACGGCTTCTGTCTTCCACTTCCTCCATATGGAGCTGGAGCATCACCTCTGCCTGTGTGTGTGTGTGTGTGTGTGTGTGTCTTGAAGTAGTTCCAGAGTGGTGATTCCTTGTTGCAGAGAGTCCAGGGAGCTTTCTCCCATAGTCAGCCGAGATGACAGGGACTGGACATCCCGCCGGACCTCAAGGAAATCCTTGCGGTGTTGCTCCTCTATGCGGCCGATAAGAGCTTCTATATCGGCTTTCGTCAGTAATGAGTCAAGCAATGCTCGGAGGTTTGAGTCCATACACAAGGTAAATGATTGTGTAGAGTGTCTGGGAGCCAAGCGGGAGACCTTTAAGGAGTCAGGATTAATTTGGACATCTGGGGAGGCAGTTGGAGCACTTGGGCTTGAGGAGTCTCACATCATGCCACGTGGTTCCACCATCTTAGTAGCAGGAGAGGACGCCTGAGTACCCGTAAGGTAGCTGTCCATTTTCCCACTGCCTTTTGCGGTTTTCACTTTCTGACTGCTTCCCCTCGCTGTCCTCTTCCTGGTAGAGGGCATGCCGCAGAGTTAAGGTGTAGTAGGCCGGGGCAATCGAACGGGGGGCCAGGAGTTCAAGCGGTACAAGTCTTCATTCAGCCATGTCTAAGCCACGCCCCTCATCTGGTTGGCCATATTTAACCTTAGTCATGTGATCAGCGGTTAAAATTGGCAGGAGACTCCTGAGGCAGCACTTTTCTTTAATCCCATGTTCAATTAAATCAATTAAAAAGGGAATACTTAGATTTCTCTTTATGGCAGTAAGAGCCATAATTCCATGATATTGGAAATCCCAAATAACAATACGGGAATGGGTAGTAGAGATGAACCATACAATGCGGATGGAAGAGCCAGTATGCATAGCAAATCGTGAATGCAACTTTGAGTTTCTAGAGTCTCCTCAGCTGTTACCTTATTTGTGACTGTCAAGATCCTATATATTCTTTTCTGCTTTTTTTTTTTGGTTGTGTGGGTTTTGTTGCAGGTATATAAAAATTGGCATTAATAGCGAATATTCTATCATGTTATATCTTTACTTCTATTTGGGGAAAACATGGGGGGGGGGGAATGAGGAAATATAAAATTATGTAAACCTAAGGATATTTAGGTTATAGTCACTAAGCATAGTTATCTCTCGTTTTTTTTTTTTTTTGCAAAATGCTATTCTTTTGAATAAAAATATTAAAAATGGGAAAAAAAAAAAAAAAAAAAAACAAACACACACACACACACACACACACTCTTGGATGAGCATCTTAGCCAACGCAACATACAGAGATACAGGAAATGGTAGAGACAGAAATACATACACTCACATTGGTGGATGGACTAATATATTTGAAACCTCACCAACTATGTATGGGTAGGTGATGTGCCAGTGCTTCACAAAAATACATAAAAGCAAGGAGCTCAGCTTTAACCAATTGAGCGTCATAAGATTTTACCCCCTTCATGACCAGACCATTTTTTGTATTCAGCACTGCGTTATTTTAACTGGCAATTGTGCGGTCATGCAACACTGTACCCAAACAAAATTTACATCATTTTTTTCACACAAGCAGAGCTTTCTTTTAGGAGTATTTGATCAGCACTGGGTTGTTTTTATTTTTTGCAATAGAGAAGAAAAAAAAAAAATAAAAAACTACTAAAATAAAAAAAAAAATCAATATTTTCTTACTTTCTACTATAAAACATACCCAATAATTTTATAATATATCTCCTAATAGTTTATGGCCAAAATGTATTCTAGTACATTTGATGGAAACAGAAAAAAAAAAAACCCGATAAGTGTATATTGATGTGTTTGCATGAAAGCTATAGCAAACTATGATAGGGAATGTGTAATCACCAGTGACATTAACCGCTTCAGCACCGGAAGATTTTACCCCCTTCCTGGACAGAGAGTTTTTTGCGATTCGGCACTGCGTCGCTTTAATTGACAATTGCGCGGTCGTGCGATTTGGCTCCCAAACAAAATTGACGTCCTTTTATTCCCACAAATAGAGCTCTCTTTTGGTGGTATTTGATCGCCTTTGCGATTTATTTTTTGCGCTATAAACAATAAGAGCGACAATTTTGAAAAAAAAAAAAAAAAAAAAATTTTTTACATTTTGCTATAATAAATATCCCCCAAAAATATATAAAACAACATTTTTTTTCCTCAGTTTAGGCTGATCGTATTCTTCTACATTTTTTATTCCAAAAATATCGCAATAAGCGTTTGATTGGTTTGCGCAAAAGTTATAGCGTTTACTAAATGGGGGATAGTTTTATGGCATTTTTATTAATTTTTTTTTTTTTTTACTAGTAATGGCGGCGATCAGCGATTTTTATTGTGACTGCAACGTTATGGCGGACATGTCGGACATTTTTGACACATTTTTGGGACCACTGTCATTTATACAGCGATCAGTGCGATTAAAAATCCACTCATTACTGTGTAATGGACACTGGCAGTGAAGGGGTTAACCACTAGGGGGCGGGGAGGGGTTAAGTGTGTCCTAGGGGAGTGATTACTAACTGTAGGGGGATGGGCTAGCAGTGTCATTACTCTGATCACTGCTCCCGATGACAGGGAGCAGTGATCAGTGACACTTGTCACTAGGCAGAACGGGGAGATGCGGTTTACATCAGCATCTCCCAGTTCGTCCTCTCCGTGAGGCGATCGCGGGTATCCCCACGGCGATCGAGTCCGCGTGACCCGACTCAGAGCCCCCCGGCCAGCGCACACGCAATGGCACGGCGGGGAATTCAAATGGACGTACCTGTAAGTCCATTTGCCCAGCCGTGCCATTCTGCCGACGTACATCGGCATGCGCCGGTCGGGTACCGGTTAATACAGTGATCAGTAATAATACAGTACCTTGCAAAAGTATTCACCCCCCTTGGCATTTTTCGTGTTTTGTTGCCTCACAACCTGGAATTAACATGGATTGTTTGAGGATTTGCATCATTTAATTTACAGAACATACCCACAACTTTGAAGATTTTTTTTTTTTTTTTTTATTGTGAAGCAAACAAATTAGGACAAAATAACAGAAAAAGTCAAAGTGCATAACGATTCACCCCCCTTAAGTCAATACTTTGTAGAGCCACCTTTTGTGGCTATCACAGCTCCAAGTCGCTTTAGAAAAGTCTCTACGAGCTTGCCACATCTTACCACTGGGATTTTTGCCAATTCCTCCTTGCAAAACGGTTCCAGCTCCTTCAAGTTGGATGGTTTGCGCTTTTGAACACCAATCTAAGTCCGACTACAGATTTTCTATTGGATTGGAGGTCTGGGCTTTGACTAGGCCATTCCAACACATTTACATGTCTCCCCTTAAACCACTGAAGTGTTGCTTTAGCAGTGTGTTTGGGGTCACTAACCTGCTGGAAGGTGAAGCCCCATCCTAGCCTCAAATCACACGCAGAGTGGTACAGGTTTTGCTCAAGAAAATCCCTGTGTTTAGCACCATCCATCTTTCCCTCAACTCTGACCAGTTTCCCAGTCCCAACTGCTGAAAAACATCCCCACAGCATCATGCTGCCACCACCATATTTCACTGTGGGGATGGTGATCTTTGGGCGATATGATGTTTTGGGTTTGCACCAGACAGTGTTTTCTTTGATGGCCAGAAAGTTAAATTTTAGTCTCATCAGACCAGAGCACCTTCCTCCATACATTTTCGGAGTCTCCCACATGCCTTTTCGCAGACTCAAAACGTGTAATTTTGCTAAAAGTAATGGCTTTCTTCTGGCCACTCTGCGATAAATCCCAACTCTATGAAGCGTACTGCTTATTGTCGTCCTATGTACAGATACTCCAGTCTCTGCTGTGGAACTCTGCAGCTCCTCCAGGGTTACCTTTGGTCTCTGTGCTGCCTCTCTGATTAACGCCCTCCTTGCCCGGTCTATGAGTTTTGGTGTGCGGCCGTCTCTTCGCAGGTTTGATGTTGTGCCATGTTCTTTCCATTTGATGGTGCTCCTAGGGATCAAATATTTGGATATATATATATTTTTTTTTTTTTTATAACCCAACCCTGAATTGTACTTCTCAACAACATTGTCCCTTACTTGTTTGGAGAGTTCCTTGGTCTTCATGGCAGTGTTTGGTTAGTGGTGCCTCTTGTTTAGGTGTTGCAGCCTCTGGGGCCTTTCAAAAAGGTGTGTATATGTAATGAGAGATCATGTGACACTTAGATTGCACACGGGTGGACATCATTTCACTAATTATGTGACTGCTGAAGGTAATTAGTTTCACCAGAGCTTTTTATGGGCTTCATAACAAAGGGGGTGAATACATACGCACATGCCAACTATCAGTTTTTTATTTCTGAAAAATAGTTTTATGTATATATTTTTCTAATTTTACTTCCCCATCTTAGACTATTGTGTTCTGATCCATCACATATAATTCAGATTAAAAAAAACAACTAAAGGCTGTAATGTAACAAAATAGGTAAAAAGCCAAGGGGATGAATACTTTTGCAAGGCACTGTACTACAAACAGTCACCATACTGACACTGGCTAGGAAAGGGTTACCATCTAGGGTGATCAAGGTGTTAAATGAGTGCCTAACTGTGTAATGTGTAAAAAGTGTGCTACTTTTACTACTAGAACTCTGTTTCTTACCCCCGCTTTGCAGGGTTGAGAAACGGACAGATCGCGCCCTCTGTACCGTTTATCAACAAAGCTCTGGGCTGTGATTGCACACAGCCAGCCAATCAGCAGGTCCTGGTCTTGAATCATTGGCTGGAACTTGCCGATAGGCTCCCGTTGTTTACCATCTCAGCAGGAGCCGGGCGGGTGATACCCGCCCTAAACCAGGGAGTAGGCAGCAATGTACGGGTACGTCGCTTTGCCTACAGTTGCCACTCGTCCACAGTATATTGCAAGTGGGTGTCAAGGACATACTAGCTGGTACTCAGGACGCCCAACTAAGGGAACATAAGCAGTCTAACCGTTGCGGTTCGGTGCGACACGTTTGAAGAAGAAAAAAAAAAGAAGGGGAGGGAACCTCTTAACCCACATTGATCAAGGGTAGGGCAGCCCATTAAAAATGGACAAACATGCACATTTACATGTGAACCAAGGCCAATAAGCGCTGCAATGCACAAGAACCAGTTTTGCACATTGTGGCAACACAAAGAATCTGTTCTTTAAAATGGAAGTAAACCCCCCCTATCGTTTACAGCCAAGGAAGCTGCCATCTTAGCCTCAGTTTGAACTTCAGTGAAAAGGTGTACGAGAAAACACTGCGCTAACTAGTGAAAAAAAGGGGGGGGGGGGGGGGGGACCAGCTACATACAGTATGACAAAAACAATAGATAAATGGTAGAAAAAAATGTAGCGCATAGTATATATATTTCAGTCCAAAAAAAATATAAATAATGGTGAATCTTTTGACCAAATATCATATAATAAACACAAAGTCAATAAACCAATAAGCAAATGGGTGAGGGATGTAATGTCCCGCTGCATAGGAACATAGATGTAATCCCAGAGGAAGATTATGTTCCAGCCGTTGGCAGAAGGTTGTATAGATCCGTAGGGAGAAAACACATCAACCAGACAAGGGCATCATGGGAAAGATGGTATGTATTGACTTTTACCAGATCCTATGGACTCCCTTGTCAGCGACAGGGAGTCTGGAAAGCAGTGTGCCACCCAGGGCATAAGGAAGGATATCCCGGCAGTCGAACCCTCCAAGTTGGACTCTGCGTAGATTTCCAGGGGTCAGGCAAGTCCTCGCAAGTAGATAACCAAAATATGGATCCAGAAGATGGAATATCCCTCATGGAACTGGAGAAAAACACTCACTCCCATTCAGATGGTATGCGAAAAGAAAAAAATATGCTTCCACATGGTGCAGATAAAAGGGGATGTTTTTTTATTGCTAAAAAAAAAAAAAAAAAAAAAAAAACTTTACAATAAAAAACGTGATCACAACTAAATAAAAAGGAGTAGGCAACATGGAGAATGATAAATTGGTCCGACGCGTTTCGACCTAGGGGTCTTCTACTGGGGCATGAACCATCCACTCCAGGCTGCCAATATTTAAGTGTTCTTGCATAGCAAGACCACTTACTGTCATCTCACATATATATTATTATAGCCAAATTTACCACCCTAACTCCTTCCACAGCTTTTACACTACATAGACAGTAATATACCAAAACGTGCAGATTGTTCCCGATTGGTGTGCTATTACTTTGTGGAACGTTTCACAAAATATCGTCGTTTTTGCGGCAAAATTTGTCCCATAGGAATGAATGGCGAAATGTTCAAAACTAGAGTGGGAGGTGACAAAAGCTGATATTATGACCAGCCAAAACATTATGACCAACCAAAACATTATGACCACCCCATGAAAAAAAAACATTTTTGAAAAACTGGAGTTAGACTTACCGGTAACTCCTTTTCCAGTGGTCTTCCAGGACAGCCCTTGAGAGATGGAGTCCCTCCCATCGACCCAGGAAACACATTGCCAAACAGTTCAAAAGGCAGTCCCTCAGGTCCCTGGTCATTCATTCACCAAGAACCGAAGGATGGAACTGTAAAAACAGAACCATAACAGGTAATAATGTTAGTACATTCACATAATCAAAAAAGGGTGGGATCGTGCTGTCCTGGAAGACCACTGGAAAAGGAGTTACCGGTAAGTCTAACTCCAGTTTTCCCCAGTTGTCTTCCAGGACAGCCCTTGAGAGGATCCCCAAGTACTCACCAGATTAGGGGGGACCACGGCTTGGAGAACTTTTCTCCCAAAAGCCTGATCCTGACTGGACATTAAGTCTAGTCGATAATGCCTTGTAAAGGTGGAAAAGCTTGGCTGCTTCACATATTTGCTCCAGGGTGGCACCAGCTCTTTCTGCCCAGGATGCTGATAATGCCCTTGTGGAGTGGGCTTTAATACCCCCAGGAGGATCTTTGTTTACTGTCTTATAGCCCTCTGCTATAGCTAGCCTAATCCACCTAGCTATGGTGACTTTAGAAGCTTTTTGCCCCTTACGTTGTCCGGAAAAAAGAACAAAAAGTGAATCTGAGATTCTGAATGGATTGGTTACCCTAAGATACTCTAGGATACACCTCCTCACATCTAATAAAATGAAAACGCCTTTCTTTCTCGTTTGAAGCCTTCTGACAGAAAGAAGGGAGGACAATATCTTGTGACCTATGGAAATTAGATGCCACCTTTGGTAAGAACCCAGGGTCTGTCTTTAGGATGACTCTGTCTTCCAGAATTTGGAGGAAGGGTTCTCTGACAGAGAGAGCTTGGATTTCACTAACTCTGCGTGCTGAAGTGATTGACACAAGTAATACTGTCTTGAAAGTGACCAGTCTTAGAAAGGCCTCTGAGATAGGTTCAAAAGGTGACCCCAAAAATGCCTTTAGAACGACTGATAGATGCCAGGATGGGGCGATGTTAACTCTAACTGGTTTGCGTCTGGAGATTGCTTTACAGAACCTAGCAATGAAAGGATCTTCTTGCAATCTTTTCTCTAAGTACACACTTAAGGCCGCTATCTGGACTTTAATAGTACTAGGAGTTAGCCCTTTGTCTATCCCCTCCTGGAGAAACTGCAGGATATTTGCTGTATCCATGTTTACCTCACCTCGGCTGTTCAACCAGCTGTTAAATTTTCTCCAGACCTTCCTGTAAATATGGCCTGAGTGACAGGTTTTCTACTCTGTAGCAAGGTCTGAATCACTCTGTCAGTCAGGCCCTTGCTCCTCAAAATTTCCTCCTCAGTAACCACGCTGAGAGGTTCAGCATGGATACTTGTGGATGAAAGAGAGGTCCCTGCGACAGAAGGTCTGGTCTGCAGGGGAGCCTCAGAGGAGGTTGGTCTGTCAACCGTAGTAACGTTGTGAACCATGGTCTCTTGGGCCAGAACGGTGCCACTAAGATTAAACAAGTTTCCTCTACTAGAAACTTCGCTAAAACCCTCGGGATGAGGTGAAGCGGAGGAAACGTATACGCTAAACTGAAGGTCCATGGGGTCTGTAAGGCGTCTACTGACCAGGGCTGATCTCCTGGGTGTAGCGAGCAAAAATTTGGAGCTTTTGCATTCTCTTTGCTTGCAAACAGGTCCACTACTGGTTTTCCCCAGTAAGCTGCTATGTATTTGAACACTTCCGGGTGTAGAGACCATTCTTGATTCGACACTCGTTGTCGACTCAAGAAATCTGCCGTGTTGTTGAGCTCCCCTTTCAGGTGAACTGCAGAGATGGATGCCAGATTGGATTCTGCCCATTGAAACATGCGATTGGCCACCAGCATTAGTCGATGACTTCTGGTGCCCCCTTGCTTGTTTATATAAGCTACAGCCATCATATTGTCTAAACGGACCGGTAGATGATGACCTTGTATTGTATTCCGAAAGAATAACAGAGCCCTGAGACAGCTGTTAGCTCTTTCCAATTGGACGAGAGGAGCTTCTCCTCTGCCGTCCACCTGCCTTGTGCCCAATCTAAGTTGAGGTGGGCTCCCCAGCCCCAGCTGCTCGCATCCGTAGTTAGTATGGATGTGACGGGAGAGATCCAGAGAACCCCTTTGTTCAAAGTCTTTCCACCACCAGAGGGAGCGCTTTACTCTGGTGGGGATTGAAATCTTCCAGATCCCTGTCTTTTAATTGTTCCAACAGAAACCTCTGAAGGTCTCTTTGGTGGAACCTGGCCCATTGTACAGCTGGAATGGCTGCTGTCATCAGTCCTAAGAAAGACATCACCTCCCTCACTGTACGCTTGGCGCTGCTTTGGAGAAAAGACATTCTGTGGCGTAGATTCAATATCTTCTCTTCCGGCAGGACTATCCTCTGCTCTACTGACAGGATCTTGTACCCCAAATACAAAATTTCCTGTGTTGGGGTAGTCTTGGACTTTTCCAGACTGACTATCCACCCCAACTGCCTCAGGTTGAGCTGTGTCAACTCTAGGTCCCGACGAAGTTGCTTCTCCGAATGGGCCGTGAGGAGTAAGTCATCTAGATATGGAATAATCTTGACTGACTGTAGTCTTAACGGAACTAATGCCTCCCCGAGAACCTTGGTAAAGATTCTCGGGGAGGACGACAGTCCAAAAGGAAGTGCTCTGCACTGGAAATGATAAACTTTGGTGTCTATCTGGATCGCCATCCGAAGAAATTTCTGGCATTCCTTCCTTATTGGGATATGCAGATAGGCGTCCCTTAAATCCAGGGTAGCCATGAACACCTCTTTTTGGAGAAGATTCCTTATTGAGTAGATAGACTCCATCCGGAATTTTTTGTATCGGATGGAGCGGTTCAGAGGTCGGAGGTTCACGATTAGTCTGAATGTCCCGGACGGCTTTTTTACCACAAAAATGTGTGAGTAAAAACCGTCCCCCTGTTCCTGAATAGGGACTGGTGTCAATACCTCTTGATCCACCATTTCCCCTATTAACAGAGGCAAGGCCTTAGCCTTCTCTGAGTGTCTTGGAAGCTTTGTCACAAGAAACTTTGAGGGTGGATCGCTGTGAAACTCCAGCGCATACCCTCTTTTTATAATGTTCAAGACAAACTCGTTTGAGGTTATCTTTTCCCACTGTGGGAGAAAGTTCACTAATCTTCCTCCCACCGGGACCCCGACATCACTGGGGTTTAGGGTTTGAATTGGGGCGGTTAAAAAGTATGCCCCTTTTCCCTTTCCCTTTTTGTCCTGTCCAATGCTTTTTGGGTTTGAACTCCTTCTCTGACTTGGAGGGTTCCTTTGAGGGACAAAAAAATTTTCTTTGAAAATTTTTCTTTTTAATGGGAAAGGTTTTCTTTTTATCCGCCGTTCTTTCCAAGGCGGTATCTAGTTCAGGCCCGAAGACTAAGTCTCCTGTAAAGGGGACACTGCACAAGCGTGTTTTAGACGCCGTGTCTTCCCCCCCAAGTTTTCATCCAGACTGACCTCCTAGCTGCGACAGAAAGCGCCGCTGTTTTAGCCGTAAATTTTATGGCATCAGTGGAAGCATCAGAGATGAAACTTGTCGCCTTAAAAAGCATAGGGAAGGTTTTTAAGATCTCCCCCTAGGCGTGCCTGCCTTTAGATGCTCTTCTAGTTGGGCTAACCAGAACTCTAGATTCCTGGCAACACAAGAAGTGGCCAGAGCTGGTTTTAAACCTGCCATAGAAGCATCCCAGGCCCTCTTTAAGACTATATCTGTTTTCCTGTCCATTGGGTCCTTTAAAATGACCCATATCCTCAAAGGCAAGGTCAGACTGCTTTTGAGACTTTGGACAGAGGGGCGTCTAGTTCAGGATTTTTATTCCAGACCGCCTCTGGGCTCTCATCAAAGGGGAATCTCCTTTTTAGGGAATTTGGGAAGAAGACCTTTTTATCTGGCTCGGCCCATTTCTTGCGGACAAGGTCAGAAAGCACATTATGTATAGGGAATACCTTAGCTTTCTTTTTCCCCAGAGCCTCATACATTTTATCAGGTCTGGTCAATTGAGTTTCTTCCTCATCAATTTCCAGCGTACCATAAATAGCGCTCAACAGCTCGTCTACATCCTCCAGAGACAGCTTGTATTTTGCGACTTTGTTAGCTACAGCCTGATCCTCATCTGAGTCTGCGTCAGAGGATTCAGGGCTAACTAAGACGGGGCTATGCTCCCTGACTGTAGGGGGCTCCCCAGAGCTGGGTGTTGTAAGGCATGGTGAGGAGGAAATCGCAGCTGCTTTACTGGTGGAAGCAGACGTGCCTACATCTGCGATTAACTCGCAGAGAGATTTAAAGGTTGATGCCATCTCATCTTTAAAGGAGCCAAGGAAGAGTCTGCCTCTGTTTTAAGTAAGCCTGCAATACACTGCTTGCATAAGGCTTTGTTAGAGCCTGAGGACAACTTATTTCCACAATTAGGGCATTTTTTACGGCCTGACTTGTCTTCCCTTGGAGCTTCCTTACCCTAAAATAAAAAATAAACTATTTTAGCATCGGAAAACCTTTTAACTCTCATAAAACACCTGTGCTGCAACCACCACTGCATCCACCCGGGACTGTGAGGTAACCACCACCATGGGGTACTACAAATCCCAGCCTTACAACAAAACTCCAGAAAAAACCACAGTAAGGGCTTGCCCAGCAGCCTACCTGGGTTTGGCTGGTGCCTGCCTCCACCGGAGTGTCCTGGGAAGTAGCCTCCATGGTCCCCCTCGCACTCTGGGTCCCGCCGCTAGTCCGGTATAGCTGGACGCTGGTCGGGACTTGTAGGCCTCAGCGTGGGCTTTCCCCTCCTCCTTGTGCCTGTAGAGACCTGGAACCAGAAGTCTCGGCACACAGGATGACGCGGTTCCGCCGGAAATGACGCTCGGCGTCTCTGACCCCCACCGCTGTTTGTAGCAAGGAGCTGTGATGGAAGAATCCATCTGCACTGCTCCTGGGGGGAACCTGCACCGACCTGTCCCTGGCACACCTCGGCACTGGAAAGAGGGGGGGGTAACGGGTCTGCTCCTGTCAGCTGGACGGTACCCGAGCCCCAAGATTTTAAGGTAGGACTAGATTGGCGCCGCTGGATAGGACCCGGTCCCCCTGTGTGGCTCCGCTCCCCTCAGGCAGCCCCTGAGAGATGGAGTCCTTCTCCTGGTTCCTGGCAACATGTTCCTCCGACGGAGGAAACACAAATGACTGACCAGGGACCGCCTTTTGAACTGTTTGGCAATGTGTTTCCTGGGTCGATGGGAGGGACTCCATCTCAAGGGCTGCCCTGGAAGACAACTGGGGAAAAAATGTTAAGCTCTTTCAGCTAATGATGGGACTTCAACTTTTTTACTACTATTTATACTTTTTATAATATTAAGCTTTTTAACACTTCAGTTACTCCAGCCACTCCACCCAGTTACTCCGCCCACTCCAGTTGTAGAGGTAAGAACACTTCACACAATTTCCCCAGAAATTGTAGCTTTTCTAGTTATAAATAAAACAACAACTAGTAAGGACCAATTACAAGTAAAAGAAATAACATAATTTCATTGGATCAGTGTGCTCAGCTGATCCCACTCTGGATAGCCCAACATGGAAGGAAATACATAATCTCATTGGACCTGTGTAGTCAGCTGATCCCAAACTGGATGACAAGATAGGGGAGAACCAATCACATTATACATGAGACTGGCAGGTGGACCTAACCGCCAATAAAAAAAGTCGGCTGGAGGATCCATCATCGTAATCAGGGATCTCCACTTCTAACAATAGGAAGTGGCGTCTGGCTGAAAGAAGCGCCAGACGCCAATCCGAAAACACGTGCTGTGTGACAGGCGGACCTGACGGCCAATCAACAGGCCGGCCAAAACATCCCGCCACAGCAGCCGCCGGTCCACGTGTCAAACCAAGGGAAATGACGTAGCGCCCAAAAGCACGCCAGACGTCAATCCCAAGTCACGTGACAAGCAACGGAAGCCCAGCAAGGCCATGGGGAAATGAGATCCCACGATGCAGGAAATGCGATCTCCATGGTCACACTGCACATGTGGACCTGGAATCAACGCTTCTCCCACGTGATCAAATTAACGTATCACAGTTCTTATATTTATTTACATTTTTGCCTTAGGCGTCTATTCATTAGTGAACTTATATGTTCTTTTCTGTTTCTCAGCATATACATTATGTGCCAATTTCAGTTGTCCATTTTGTTTAATTCATTCCAAATATGATGACTGTGGTGCTTTCCTTGTAATTTATTGTCCCCCAGGATATGTCTTCTCCTTCGTGATACATTAATTTGATCACGTGGGAGAAGCATTGATTCCAGGTCCACATGCGCAGTGTGACCATGGAGATCGCATTTCCTACATCGCGGGATCTCATTTCCCCATGGCCTTGCTGGGCTTCCATTGCTTGTCACGTGACTTAGGATTGACGTCTGGCGCGCTTTTGGGCGCAACGTCATTTCCCTTGGTTTGACACGTGGACCGGCGGCCGCTGTGGCGGGATGTTTTGGCCGGCCTGTTGATTGGCCATCAGATCCGCCTGTCACACAGCACGTGTTTTCAGATTGGCGTCTGGCGCTTTTCAGCCAGACACCACTTCCTATTGTTAGAAGTGGAGATCACTGATTACGATGATGGATCCTCCAGCCGACTTTTTTATTGGCGGTTAGGTCCACCTGTCAGTCTCATGTATAATGTGATTGGTTCTCCCCTATCTTGTCATCCAGTGTGGGATCAGCTGACTACACAGGTCCAATGAGATTATGTATTTCCTTCCATGTTGTGCTATCCAGAGTGGGATCAGCTGACCACACTAATCCAATGAAATTATGTGATTTATTTTCCTTGTAATTGGTCCTTACTAGTTATTTTATTTATAAATATTGGCAGCCTGGAGTGGATGGTTCATGCCCCAGTAGAAGACCCCTAGGTCGAAACGCGTTGGACCAATTTATCATTCTCCGTGTTGTCTACTCCTTTTTATCTTGTTGTGATCACGTTTTTTATTGTAAAGTTTTTTTTAGCAATAAAAAACATCCCCTTTTACCTATATGGAAGCATATTTTTTCTTTTCACATACCATCTGAATGGGAGTGAGTGTTTTCTCCAGTTCCATGAGGGATATTCCATCTTCCAGATCCATATTTTGGTTATCTACTGCGAGGACTTGCCTGGTGACCCCTGGAAATCTACGCAGAGTCCAACTTGGAGGGTTCGACTGCCGGGATATCCTTCCTTATGCCCTGGGTGGCACAATGCTTTCCAGACTCCCTGTCGCCGACAAGGGAGTCCACAGGATCTGGTAAAAGTCTATACATACTATCTTTCCCATGATGCCCTTGTCTGGTTGATGCGTTTTCTCCCTACGGATCTATACAACCTTCTGCCAACGGTTGGAACATCATCTTCCTCTGGGATTACATCCATGTTCCTATGCAGCGGGACAATATACCCCTCACCCATTTGCTTATTGGTTTATTGACTTTGTGTTTATTATATGATATTTGGTCAAAAGATTCACCATTATTTATATTTTTTTGGACTGAAATATAATTGAGTAATATTTTTTATATTTCTGTTTGAACTTCAACTGCCATAGTACTGCACACATGATCTGTTAACCACTTCAGCCCCGGACCATTTTGCTGCCAAATGACCAGGCCACTTTTTTCGATTCGGCACTGCGTCGTTTCAACTGACAATTGCGCGGTTGTGCGACGTGGCTCCCAAACAAAATTGACGTCTTTTTTTCCACACAAATAGAGCTTTCTTTTGGTGGTATTTGATCACCTCTGCGGTTTTTATTTTTTGCGCTATAAACAAAAATGGAGTGAAAAAAAATATATAAAAAAAACAATTTTTTCCTCAGTTTAGGCCGACACGTATTCTACATATTTTTGAATAAAAAGAAAAAAAAAAAACGCAATAAGTGTTTATTGATTGGTTTGCGCAAAAGTTATAGCGTCTAAAAATAAGGGATAGTTTTATGGCTTTTTTTTTTTTTACACTAGTAATGGCAGCGATCAGCAATTTTTATCGTGACTGCAACATTATGGCGGCCACATCGGATAATTTTGACACATTTTTGGGACCATTGGCATTAATACAGCAATCAATTCTATAAGATTGCATTGATTACTGTAAAAATGTCACTGGCAGTGAAGGGGTTAACCACTAGGGGGCGGGGAAGGGGTTAAGTGTGTCCTAGGGAGTGATTCTAACTGTCTGGGGGATGGGCTAGCAGTGACACGTCACACTGTACTGTCACTAGGCAGAATGGGGATATGCTGCGTTTACACTGGCATCTCCCAGTTCTTCAGCTCTGTGACACAATCGCAGGCACCTGGCGGACATAGAGTCCACGGGTACGGATTTCGCGGCAGGCGCGCGCACCGCCGGGAAATTCAAAGTGACATACAGGTACGTTACTTAGCCCAGCCGTGCCATTCTTCCGACGTATATCAGCGTGAGCCGGTCTTTAAGTGGTTAAGATACCAGCCATTGGATGGTTTGACAGTTTGTTTGAGAGCACATCCAATGTGACAGTTACATTTCCGACACGAACCAGAATGTAACTGTTTTTTCAAACTGTTAAATCGATGGGTTTACTTCTGCTTTAGCCCCAGTTCATACTGCCGTGACTTTTAATGCATCAAAGTCACATGACAAGTCGCACACCATTAAGGGCAATGGAACCATTCTAATCGGTGCACTTCAAGGCGCTCCGACTTAGAAAACGGTTTCTGCACCATTCTGGGGCGACTTCAAGATGACTTGCATTGAATTCTGTTAAAGAAGCTGTATACAAGCCGCACTGGTGTGAACCGGTGTTGTATCGAGAAATGCCCTCTGTTGAAAAATGCCTCCGATGGGTCTGCACATGTGCAGTACGCAATGTCATTCCAGCTGATATGACGTCAACACGACGCATGCGCAGATTGTCGGAGGAATTTTTCAACGGGAGACAGTATTTGATGGCCAGTATTCAAAGCTATGCAAACAGTGGAGGGAGAATGTACTCGTCAGATGCTGCCTCGTTGTGGGGCGGGTTTTCCGTGTGCTGAAGGGCAGGTTGGGTGTGTTGAACGGTGGGTTTTGCCTGTGTCCAAGGGCGTGTTGCAACACACACAAAACCCACCCTTAACCACTTCAGCCCCGGAAGGATTTACCCACTTCCTGACCAAACTATTTTTTGCGATACGGCACTACGTCGCTTTAACTGGCAATTTGCGCAGTCATCCAACGCTGTACCCAAACAAAATTGTTATCCTTTTTTTCCCCACAAATAGAGCTTTCTTTTGGTGGCATTTGATCACCTCTGCAGTTTTTATTTTTTCCTCTATAAACAAAAAAAAAAAAAAAAAAAATTAAAAATGTATTCATCAGTTTAGACCGATATGTATTCTGCTACATTTTTTTCCAAAAATGTTTTTCAAAAAATATTGCAATAAGCATATATTGATTGGTTTGCGCAGAAGTAATCACGTTTTCAAAATAGGGGATAGATTTATGCCATTTTTATTTATTTTTACTAGTAATGGCAGCGATTAGTGATTTTTAGCGGGACTTCGACATTGCGGCAGACAGATCGGACACCTGACAATTTTGACACTTTTTGATAACAAGTGACATTATTACAGTGAACAGTGCTAAAAAATTTGCACTGCTATTGTACTAATGACACTGGCAGGGAAGGGGTTAACATCAGGGGCGATCAAGGGGTAAACGTGTTCCCTGTTTGCATTTTCTAACTGTATGGGGGGACTGTGTGACTGGGAAAACACACAGGTCCGTCTTCCTGCATAACAGAAAGACAGGATCTGTGTGATCTCCCCTGTCAGAACACAGATGTGCCTTATTTACACAGGCAGATCCCCGTTCTGTCACTGCGGAGAACGATCGCGGGTGGCCGGGCAACGAGTCTCCCCTGCTGGACAATGGTAGCGCACGCACACCCATAAAATTGAGTTCATGAGCCAACCTACACCTACGGCGATTTACGGGAAGGAGCCAACCTGCCGCAGTATGACGGCGGCTGGTTGGCAAGCGTTTAAACGCACCCATAACCCGCAACAGCGAGGCTCAATCTGACAACTACGTTCCCCCACTGTTTGCATAGCATCGGATAATGCCTCTGACGATCTGCGGATGCGCTCTGTTGACGTCAAGCCAGCTGATCAACTTATCAGCTAGAGGGATGTTTGGTACCACGCATACGCAGACCCATAGGAGGCATTTTTCGACGGAGGGCATTTCTCCAATAGAACACCGGCACTTAAAGCGGAGGTCCGCCAAAAAAAAAAAAAATATATATAAGCCAGCAGCTTTTAATATTTGGACACTTACCTGTCCAGGGTGCCTGCGATGTCGGCAGCTGAAGCCGATCTGTTTGTCGGCTCTCGGCTGCTGCCGCCATCCTTGGTGAGGGAATAAGGAAGTGAAGCTGTGCGGCTTCACTTCCTGGTTCCCTACTGCACATGTACGAGTTGCGCTGCGTGTCCTCACTGGTGCCTGCTGTATTCTGGGACCTGTGTGTCTCCCAGAATACAGCTGGGGAGGACAGAGTAAGCACCGAAAGCGGCGTAGGTCACCGTGAACGCCGCGGTGAGCTATGCCAGGAAGTGGGAGCAAATACCTGTATTAGACAGATATCTGCTCCCTCCTCCCCATAAAAAGGTGACAAATGTGACACTGGAGGGGGGAGGAATCCAAAAAGTGCAAGTTCCATTTTTGGGTGGAACGCCACTCTAAGGGCCCATTTGCTAAACTGCAGCTATTTAGTGTGAAGGCAGTAAATTTCGACTGCAAACCTGTGCAGCAGAGGGGACATGACACAAGGTGAACAGCATCGCACAGCTCCTTTTTTTTCTTATTAGAACTTTATGTGAAGCACACAAAGTGACACTTCACTACTCTACAAAACACTGGCTTCTCAGTGACATGCAGGGTCACCCAATGAGCTGCAATATTATACAAACACATTGTAGTGTGAACATGACACAGAAAACGATCCTTGTGTGTGTGTGTGTCAGTGTGTGTGTGTCAGTGTGTGTCATTGCAGTTACCTGCATTTATGCATGAGGAAAACTCAGATAAGCACACATAGTGTGAATGGGGCCTAAAGGAATCTTTTATGAGATAATAAGAGGCTGTAAATGAGGTGAGAGGTGTGCCAAGTGATGGCAGCCGGGCACACCGGGCGGGGACATATGTGGTGCAGCAGGTGGTAGCGGCCACAATAACCCACACAGGAGCCGGGGCCAGCTCCGTCCTCCACAGTCAGCACTTTCTGTCCTCTCCATGCTGAGGGCAGACATCCCAGGAAGCATTAGAAGTGAGGGGGAGTGCAGCGCTCACCTCACACACCTGTCGTTAGAAAACAAGACTAAGCCCCGCGATAACACTCCGCCACACACATAGCACAGGCCTCTATGTCATTACAGCACGGTCTCAGCAAGAGAACTACTCACCGTGTTCCGGTTCCGTCAAACATTCCGAGGGGAACGCCATATTTCTTAGCGTCCCCACATCTCTTTCCTTTTCCGCCCGGCCAGCGCTGTGATTGGTGCAACTCTACGCATGCGCCTTTCGGCTGTCGTCTGGTGGCCGCCCAGTGTAGTCGTTCATAGGTGTGCTCATAGTATGGGGTGCTGGTTCACGTGACCACCTAGAGAGGTCAACATCTACAATACATAATAGAACAGCACAGCGAATTGTCACCCATGACTTCTATTAACTTAGAGTCACTCTTGAAAGTTTTCTCTTTTTTTTTATTCCATTTCCTCTTTTTAACCCATTACCTACCAGAGGAAATTTACATTTTTTGCACACGTTAAAATCTGCATTTTGTTTGCTAGAAAATCAGACTAGGTTCACACTTGTGTCATACCTCCCAACATTGTGAAATCGGAATGAGGGACACGTACTAGCAAATGTATGTAGGCGTAGGACACGCCCCCTGCCACACCTCCTTGAAGGAGAAATAACCCCAAAAAAAGGTTAATTAAATCCACAAGTGCTTTTTTTACCACTATTATTCCTTTATAATGGCTTTTAAAATGTACAAATGCAGTAATTTAGAATTTGGATGAAAGGTTTAGCACTGGGAAACATTTTTTGAAAGATAAAAAGTGCATTTTATATACAACTATATGGATCAGACCAAAATGAGGAGGAATGAGGGACAGAGGGACATTGCTCCAAATCAGGGACAGTTGGGGAGTATGCTTGTGTGGTGCTGGGAACTGCATGTGATTCGAACAGGAATCACACCACTTTGAGCCTATTCATTTTGTATGGCTCAAATCCCATTGCACCCGTACCAAAAAGGTGCATGCACTTTTTTCTACACTGGTGACTGGAAACAGATCACATGAGTGTTCACACCCGTGTGATCTGATTCTGCCAATCGTACTGCATTTTGCCAACAGTTTCTGGGGTGTCACTAACATTGACACCCACATCAGTTCTAGGGTTGCCACCTCATCTCCTTAAAACCGAACAGATATGAATTACACAGGATCTGTGGCTGATTAAGGTGGTAATTATTATTATTATACACGATTTATATAGCGCTAATAGTTTATGCAGCGCTTTACAATGTAGAGGGGGAGACAGCACAATTACAGTACAGTTCAATACAGAAGGGACAGGAGGGCACTGCTCATGCCTCATAGAGCTTACATTCTAAAGGGAGGGGGTGGTGGTACAAAAGGTAATAGATGGGGGTGACTCGGGGACAGTTAAACTCACTTGGTGCCTTATCTGCATTAAATTAACCTGTGTAATTCATATGTGTTCAGGTTTAAAGGGATGAGGCAGCAACCCTAAGCAGTTCGCATGAATATCGTGCGATTGTGATGTGGTCCGGAAAACGAATAGTAATCGCTACAAATCCATCACTGCGTCAGTGTGAACCTAGGCTCACTTAGAACCCCCAAACACTGAGGGGTTGATTTACTAAAACTGGAAAGTGCAAAATCTGGTATAGATGTACCTGGTAGCCAATAAGCTTCTAACACTAACTTCATCTTGTTTTGGATAAAGTAACGGAGGGTTATAACCCCTGTTAGAATTTTTTTTCACCATCTGTGTCCCATTGCGGAGATTTCCCTTCACTTCCTGTCCCATAGCCAAACAGGAAAGTGAGAGGAAATCCCTGCAAATTAAGGGAATTCCTTGGGACCCCCAGCTTACCAGAACTAGTGTCCCTGTTGGAAGCATTCACCCTATATTACTTTTCTGGGGACAACTCAAAATTTGTGATTTTCTTTTACTTTCACTTTCAATGATAATGGTAAACAGGACAAATAGAGAGGATGAATCTCATTAATGGGGGCACAGACAGCAATAAAAACTGACAGATGTTCTAATCCCTCTCCACTCTATACAAAACTTGAACAAAAAAAAGTGTTGCCTTTAGTTTTAATTTAACCACTTGACGACCGGCTGCAGTACATATAGCCAGTGGGGGAGCTGATTGGCCAGAGGGGGAGCCACCCACGCTCCCCAGAGAGACAGGATGGCGGTCTGCCGATGTAAACAAGGCAGATCGCCGTCCTGTCAGGTATGAACAGAGAGATCTGTGTTCCTGCTAGCAGGAACACAGATCTCTCTGTTGATACAGTGAGTTCATCCCCCACACAGTAAGACCCTATACACACACTGCAGATTTTTGTCTTCAGATTTACCAAAACCATGTAGTGCAAGGACCTGCCTGATTGCATACAAATTGAAACTCTTAAGGTTTGACCTCATATCATATGGTTTTGGTAAATCTGAAGACAAAAATCTGCAAAAAAATCTAATAGTGTGTATGGGGTCTAAGAAAGCATCCCCTAGGGACACACTTGAAGGATCAGTAAAGATGTTTAAAAAAAAAAAATAAATAACAAACGTGTTATACTTAAAGTGGGGTTCCACCCAAAAAAACAAACATATCTAAAAAATTCTAAAAAAACAAACAAAACAACATTTGGATATTTTTTTTTTTTACTTACCTCTAAATGCCTGTTGCTAGGTGGTCCCTCGTAGTCTGCCCCTTCCTCTGCCTGGGCTGGTGACATCACTTCCCCCTGGCACAGGAAGGGCTCGGCTCTTCTCCCTCCCTCCTGTCAATCATCTGGGACCCATTACAGGTCCCAGGTGATTGAGCGGCCAATCACGGCGCGCGGCGCCGCTCGCGCATGCGCAGTGGGTGCCAGGCTGTGAAGCCACAGCCCGGCGCCCACAGTTGAAATGCCGGCGCCGACGAGCGGAGGGGGGGACGAGCGGGGCTTCGATCCCCCGCATCGCTGGACCCTGGGACAGGTAAGTGTCCAATTAAAAGTCAGCAGCTGCAGTATTTGTAGCTGCTGACTTTTAATTATTTTTTTTTTTAATGGCCCCCCTGGGTGGAACTCCTCTTTAACTCCACTGTGCAGTTCGTTTTGCACAGAGTGCACAGCTCGTTTTGCACAGAGTGGCCGAGGACTCAACACCTTCATGCAAGCTCCCTCGCATGGTGTTGAGTGCTTGCGGGCGCGCTTCCGTGATACAGCCGGTGGCCATAGCCGCTCACTGCATTACTCGGCCCCGCCCCCCCGGCGCGCCGCGTCATTGGATGTGATTGACAGCAGCGCGAGCCAATGGCTGCGCTGCTTTCAATCCATCCACTGTAACAGGTCCATGGCCAGGCTGAGCGGCGAAGAGGATGCCGGGGACGAGCGTGGGACTTTCGAGGGGTCAGTTAAGTAAAACGGGGGGGCTGGGGGGGGCGGTATTGTCGGATGTTTTTTCACCTTAATGCATAGAATGCATTAAGGTGAAAAAACTTTTACCTTTACAGCCCCTTTAACCCTTTGATCACCCCTGGTGTTAACTCCTTCCCTGCCAGTGTTATTAGTACAGTAACAGTGCATATTTTTTGATCACTGATCACTGTAATAATGTCACTGGTTCCCAAAAAAGTGTCAAACGTGTCAGTTAGATGTCCGATTTGTCCGCCGTATTGTCACAGTCATGCTAAAAAACACTGATCGCCACCATTGCTATATAAAAAAAAAATTCCATAAAAATATCCCATAGTTTGTAGACGCTACAACTTTAGCACAAACCAATCAATATACGCTTATTGGGATTATTTTTACCAAAAATATGTAGCAGAATACATATTGGCCTAAATTGATGAAGAAATTTTTTTTTTTTTTTTACATTTTTTTATTGGGTGTGTTTCATAGCAAAAAGTAAAAAAAAAAATTTTTTCTTAATTGTCGGTCTTTTTTGTTTATAGCGTAAAAAATAAAAACTGCAGAGGTGATCAAATACCATCAAAAAAAAGCTCTATTTGTGGAAAAAAAGGACATAAATTGTATTTGGGTACATCGTCGCACGACTGCACAATTGTAAAGCAGTGCCGTATCTAATGAAATGGCCTGGTCATTAAGGGGGTAAAGCCTTCCGGGGCTGAATGGGTTAAGCTTTGACAAAAAAACTTGTAAGCTGAGTGCTTTCACACTGGGGCGGTGCGCTTGCAGGGCAGGAAAAAAAGTCCTGCAAGCAGCATCTTTGGGGAGGTGCGGGAGCGGTGTATACACTGCTCCTAAACCGCCCCTGGTATTGAAATCAATCCCCAGTGTAAAAGGGGTCTTATATTTTATGAAAACAGAGGCCCTGGAGGATGAAATGGAGGTTGTTGAAAATTTTTATGTCACTCAATAGTTGCTTAGACATTTTCAGGAAAAAAAATTACACTTAAAGTGACTGTCTACCTAATTTTTTTTACAAACATATTATACTTACCTGCTCTGTGCAATGGTTTTGCAAAGAGCAGCCCCAATCCTCCTTTTCTTTGGTTCTCCTCTGGCGGTTCTGTCTCCTCCCCCCGCCGAGTGCCCCCATAGGAAGCCACTTGCTATGGGGGCACTCATGCAGGCTCCGTTCAGAGCCACGCTGTGTATGTGCATTGACACACACAGTGCAGCTCAGCCCTCTGCCCATTTACTGGCTGGCTGTGATTGTCAGCAGCAGGAGCCAGTCGCTCCCACTATTGCCTCCATGTCCAGTGAGGAGAGATAGAGCAGAGAGAGCTGCTGCTCTTGTGCACAGCGCTGGATCAGGATCAGGCTGAGATAAGTATAGGGGGGGATTGCACATAGAAGTTTTTTACCGTAATGCAAATACATTTACATACAGTGTGCATGCCGGACCTACATGTGCATTTGCATCTGTGTGCGGGAGATTGGGGGTGCTTTTATTTTTTTAATTATTTTTATTTAATTTCTTTAACTTTTTACATGTTTTGTTCATTTAACTTCCATCAGGACTATTATATGCGTACACCGGATGGGAAGTGGTTCATGTAAATAAAACTAAAGAAAAATCAAAGTGTGAGAGAGCCAATGGCAGTGAAAACGCAAAACGAATTTACAAAAATGTATTTCTGCATCTGATGTCTTTTTTGGGTAGCCAGTGATGATGCAACTTCCTACAAGTGCACAAGGGTTATATTATTCCAGCACCTGGCTCTAAGGTTGCTTTCACACTGGGGTGCTTTACAGGCGCTATAGCGCTAAAAAATAGCACCTGCAAAGCACCTGTAAAGAGCCTCTCCTCTCACTCCAGTGTGAAAGCCGAGTGCTTTCACACTGGAGCGGTGCGCTGGCAGGATGCCAAAAAAAGTCCTGCAAGCAGCATCTTTGGGGCGCTGTAGGAGTGATGTATACACTGCTCTTACAGCGCCCAAATGGGCAGCTGCGCTGAAGAGCTGATGAAGCACCACCACAGCGGCGCTTTGAGGGCACTTTTCACTTTTTTTCGGCCGCTAGCAGGGGTTAAAAGTTTACTGCTAGCAGCTGAAAAGCTCTGCAAAAACGACGGTAAAGCGCAGCTAAAAATAACGGCGCTTTACCGCCGATGTGAAAGTGATAACTCCTGCGCTGTCAGAGAGGGCATGCGCTAAAGGACACTGCTGCAACACCTGTGTGACTGATCCAAACAGACAAATAAAGCAAAAATATGGGAGGTAGTGTTTGCGCTGTGACAAAGGGAAAAGGGGGGGAAGGGGGTGGATGGGACTGAATAAAGTGCATGGAGAGGTAAGACAGATGACCTAAATGAATGAGCAAAACACACTTAAGGGCTCTTAAATACTAGAAAAGTAAAAATAAAAGTAGAAATATAAAAATGCTGGCGTCAATGGAAAGTGCAAGCAAGAGACACAAAATGAGTGTGTATCACAATAATAAGTCAGTAAACCAGTACAAGTGGGTACCTAAGCCAAGCAGGCATAATAAATGGATGAACGAAAGTGCTAGCATAAGTGAAGGACGCTACAGAACAATGACACAAAATGAATATATAAAAAATAAATAATAAAAAATAAAACATTAAATAAGTCCAAATGAGTGTGGGCGAGTATCACACTAGCACATAAATGACAGCTCGGACGAGCTGTAAGTGACAAATCCACAGGGGTGAGTAAATATCAATCCCACCACCAAGTAAAAATTTCCCAAATAGACAACAGTTCCAATGAAGGGGGGAGGGGGATCTTCAGTGAGGACACCTCCGTGTTTGCAAGCCGCTTACCTTACAGCTGTAAGGCATACAGCTTGTGTTGCAAGTAGCTAGCAGGCATGGAAATCCAGTTATACAGATGATGGCGATGGTAGATATGCAAGGCGGGATATAAAAAGACAAAAAATGGACAGCATATAGTGTGACTCCGTGACGACCAGAGTGGAGGGGGGGCAAGACACAGAGGAGGGGAAGTTGCACTCACTTTTTTTAAAATGAGTGTGGGCATCAATCCACGAGCGCCGAGCTCGTATACTTCAAAAGGTATCTTCAGTCTTCAGTCTGTCCCCGCTCCCAGCTCCTCCATGCTCGTCAGGTAGAGTAAGTGTATATGGTGTATGAGGAGAAAGCGCACATAGCGTGATCCCATATAAAAAGTCAATTTATTATATAAAACAATCCAATCAACTTACATTTAAAAGACGGCTACAGTAAAAAGCATCCACGAGTGCCGAGCTCATCTCCTGCTATTGGTCTGTGGCAGCGTCCCGTGCTCGAATCCTAACGCATATCGTCACGTCGCGTGAAGAAGTCAATCACTGGCAGTCACCAGATATCTGCACAGGGAACTGCGATTGATCAACGGGGTTTGATCTCAGTGTTAGAGGCCCCAGGGGACTGATGCTGCATCCACTTAGGTAAGCATGATTCTTAAAAAACAAACAAAAACAAACTATACATTTTTTTTTCCTCCAAATATAATATTTATTGAAACCCACAACGGGCGAAAACAGGTCATTACATCGATTTCTTGAGGACAGTGAAAACATCATAATCAAGGTGTCAGAAAGGAATCTAATAATTTCTACTATCATCCATTTGTTAAAAACTACAAAAAAATGGACCATGGGGTAAGACCTGAGGTCACCCATAACCATTTTCATATTTTCAACAAACAAAGGAAGTTGAGATAAGAGAAAAAAGCAAGGAGAAGAAAAGAAAAAGAAAAGAACAGGGGAGAGAGGGAGAAGAGAGAGAGAAGAGAAATAATGAGTGGAGGGGGGAGGGAAGCGGGTCGGGATGGCGTTGGCTCAGGACAATCAAGGTAATTGATTGTATGAACGATATCATTGGAGTGGTAAGTACTAAATCCTTTATTCTATTAATATCTTCCACCTTATGAAGCCAGTTAGCCACAGTTGGCAGTAGTTGTTTCTTCCATTGGAGAGGGCTACAAGACTTTGCAGCGTTCAAGAGATGCCATACAATGGATTTTTTATAGAACTTGGCAGGAATGCTAGAGACATGCAGCAAGAAAAAGGTCGGATCACCAGGAATCTTGTATTCCCTGACTGTTGCCCAAAAGTGGGTTAATTTAGGACACGACAAAAATATGTGGAGTAGCATTCCTCTGTCCCCTTACATCTCCAGCTCCAGGCAGTAGTGGCTGGGTAATACTTACCGTATATTCTCGAGTATAAGTCAAATTTTTCAGCACATTTTTTTGTGCTGAAAGTGCCCCCCTCGACTTATACTCTAGTCAAGCACTTTTCTGCAGCAAAAAATTTCATTTTCCGAACCGAATTTGGGGCCCCGTATCTCAGGGCCACTTGGTGCTAGGATCCCCAAATTTGGTGTGCAAACCCAGTGGAACTGGTACCACAACATATTCAAAGCCGAAGTTCCTAGCACTAAGTGGCCCCGAGATACGGGGCCCCAAACTCGGTTCGGAAAATGTCATTCTCTGCTGCAGAAAAGTGCTTGACATTTTCTGAACCGAATTTGGGGCCCCATATCTCAGGGCCACTTAGTGATAGGAACCCCAAATTTGGTGTGCAAACCCAGTGGAACTGGTACCATAACATATCCAAAGCTGGGGTTCCTAGCACCAAGTGGCCCTGAGATACGGGGCCCAAAAACCAGTTCGGAAAATGTCATTCTCTGCTGCAGAAAAGTGCTTGACATTTTCTGAACTGATTTTTGGGGCCCTGTATCTCGGGGCCACTTGGTGCTAGGAACCCCAGCTTTGAAAATGTTATGGTGCTAGTTCCACTGGGTTTGCACACTAAATTTGGGGTTCTTAGCACTAAGTGGCCCAGAGATACGGGGCCCCAAATTCGGTCAACTGTGTCCATCTGCAGCAATGTCATTTCGGGACCGTTTGGGTTCAGAGACCCCAAATTTTGGCTGCAGCTAGGGGGCATCTAGGAACCCTTAACCACCGAGTTTGAAGTTCAGGGGACCTATGGCTGCAAATGGGCACAGTGAGGCATGCAAATGGGCACAGTGAGGCATGCAAATGGGCATTGTTGACCCTCTTTTCTACTTACAGTAGCTGTGCATTTCTCACCCTCGTCTTATACTCGGGTCAATAAGTTTTTCCCATTTTCTTGTGGTAAATTAGGGCCTCGACTTATACTCGGAACGACTTATACTCGAGTATATACGGTATATAAGAGGTGGGGGGTGAGAATCCTACCTAATTGTTGTAGGGTTCGAAACATGCGGGGGTCAAGACCAGGAGAGAACTGCGTATTCCCCATAATAGGGGACTCTCCACGAGGAGAGGGACTGCACATCCTGCTTGATCTCGAGAAGGTCTTTACGGTGCTGCTCCTCTAGTCGGCTGATCAGGGATTCTAAAACTGCCTTGGTTGGGAGGGCATGGAGAAGCGCCCGGAGCTCAGTATCCACACAAAGGGTAAGCGGTTGGGGGACTTGAGCTCGACTGGAAAGCAGCTGGAGTTTCTGAGTACTAGTCTGATGCCACGAGGCAGTGAGAGAGGCAGGGTGAACAGTTGAATATGAGGTCTCCCAAGACGGGCAGCATGGCTTCGCCATCTTGTGAGCGGGAGGGGTCACTTGCTAAGCTATTTACACATGTCCCCAGGGGAAATATGTCAATGCAAAAAAAAGTTTTAAAAATGGCAGTGATTTTAATAATGCTTAAAGTGAAACAATAATAGGGAAATATTCCTTTAAATTTCGTACCTGGGGGGTGTCTATAGTATGCTTGTAAAGTGGAGCATTTTTCCCGTGTTTAGAACAGTCCCTGCACAAAATGACATTTCTGAAGGAAAAAAAGTCATTTAAAAGTACTCGTGGCTATAATGAATTGTCGGTCCCAGGAATACAGATAAAAGAAGTCATTGAAAAAAACAGCATGGGATCCCCCTAGTCCGTTACCAGGCCCTTCAGGTCTGGTATGGATATTAAGGGGAACCCGGCGCCAAAATTAAAAAAAACAAATGGTGTGGGGGTCCCCCTCAAAATCCATACCAGACCTAAAATCTGGTATGGATTTTAAGGCGAACCCCGTGCCAAAATTGAGAAAAAAATGGCATGGGGGTCCCCCAAAAATCCATACCAGACCCTTATCCGAGCACGCAACCTGGCAGGCTGCAGGAAAAGAGAGGGGGACGAGAGAGCGTCCCCCCTCCTGAACCGTACCAGGCCACATGCCCTCAACATGGGGAGGGTGCTTTGGGGTAGCCCCCCAAAGCACCTTGTCCCCATGTTGATGGGGACAATGACCTCATCCCCACAACCTTTGCCCGGTGGTTGTGGGGGTCTGTGGGCGGGGGGCTTATCGTAATCTGGAAGCCCCCTTTAACAAGGGGACCCCCAGATCCCAGCCTCCCCCCTGTGTGAAATGGTAACGGGGTACAAATGTACTCCTACCATTTCACAAAAATAGTGTCAAAATGGTACAAACGATATATGGTGCAAGGACACGTCATATATCTCACCAGATATCTCCGGCCACAGAGCGACCACCAGGCATATAATGGAAAGAATCCTTTCTCATTTAAATCGAACTTTCCAAGTCACATGTGATTCGTTCTTTTCATGATTTTATTGAAGATAAGGACGCGTCATACGGCGGGTGTCTACCATGGAGGCGGGTCGGTTGAGGCTTTTTTTTTTTTCTTGTTCGGGCCGTCAGCGGAGCGAGAGAAGAAAATGAATGGACTTCATGGGACATTTTTATTTTTTTATTTTTTAATAAAGGACTTGTCCCAAGCCGTGTCTTGTCATTTGTACCATTTTGACCCTTTTTTAATGAAATGGTAGGGGTACATTTGTACCCCATTACCATTTCAAACAGGGGGGAGGCAGGGAACTGGCGGTCCCCTTGTTAAAGGGGGCTCCCAGATTCTGATAAGCCCCCTGCCCGCAGACCCCCACAACCACCGGTCAAGGGTTGTGGGGATGAGGCCCTTGTCCCCATCAACATGAGGACAAGGTGCTTTGGGGGCTACCCCAAAGCACCCTCCCCATGTTGAGGACACGTTGAGGGCATGTGGCCTTGTATGGTTCGGGGGGGCGCTCTCTCGTCCCCCCTCTTTTCCTGCGGCCTGCCAGGTTGCGTATTCCGATAAGGGTCTGGTATGGATTTTTGGGGGGACCCCCACGCCATTTTTTTTTTACATTTTAGCGCGGGGTTCCCCTTAAAATCCACACCAGACCTGAAGGGTTGGGTATAGATTTTGAGGGGGACCCCCACGCCATTTTTTTTTAATTTTGGCACGGGATTCCCCTTAATATCCATACCAGACCTAAAGGGCCTGGTATGGAATTTGGAGGGGCCCCATGCAATTTTTTTAAAAAATTTTGGTCCGGGGTTCCCCTTAATATTCATACAAGACCCAAAGGGCCTGGTAATGGACTGGGGGGATCCCATGCCGTATTTTTCAATGACTTCTTTTATCTGTATCGCCGGGACCGACAATTCATTATAGCCACGAGTACTTTTAAATTACTTTTTTCCTTTAGAAATGTCATTTTGTGCAGGGACTGTTCTAAACACGGGAAAAATGTGCCACTTTACAGGCATACTATAGACACCCCCCAGGTACGAAATTTAAAGGAATATTTCACTTTTATAGTTTCACTTTAAGCATTATTAAGATCACTGCTCCTGAAAAAATGGCTGGTTTTAAAACTTTTTTTTGCATTGATACATGTACCCTGGGGCAGGACCCAGGTCCCCAAACACTTTTTATGACAATACCATGCATATAAGCCTTTAAAATTAGCACTATTGATTTCTCCCATAGACTTTTAAAGGGTGTTCCGCGGCTTTCGAATTGGCCGCGAACACCCCAATTTGTTCGCTATTCGGCGAACAGGCGAACACCAGATGTTCGAGTCGAACGTAAAACATCGGGCTCATCCCTAGCGGCATGTGTGTTGGTCGTCAGAACTTCTTTCTATTAATTTTGATGAATATGGCTTACAGCTAGTGAAAACTCAAAATTCAGTATCTCAGAAAATTAGAATATTGTGAAAAAGTTCAATATTGTAGACTCATGAAGGTTGATTTACTAAAACTAGAGAGTGCAAAATCTGGTGCAGCTCTGCATAGAAACCAATCAGCTTCCAGGTTTTATTGTCAAAGCTTAATTGAATATGCTGAAGTTAGAAGCTGATTGGTTTCTATGCAGCGCTGCACCAGATTTTACATTCTCCAGGTTTAGTAAATCAACCCCATGGTGTCACACTCTAATCAGTTAATTACCTCAAAACACCTGCAAAGGTTTCCTTAGCCTTTAAATGGTCTCTCAGTCTGGTTCAGTAGGTTACACAATTATGGGGAAGACTGCTGATTTGACAGTTGTCCAGAAGACAGTGATTGACACCCTCCACAAGGAGGAAAAGTCACAAAAGGTCATTGCTAAAGAAGCTGGCTGTTCACAGAGTGCTGTATCCAAGCATATTAATGGAAAGTTGAGTGGAAGGAAAACGTGTGGTAGAGAAAGGTACACAAGCAAGAGGGATAATCGCAGCCTTGAGAGGATTGTGAAGAAAAGGCAAGAATTTGGGGGAGATTCACAAAGAGTGGACTACAGCTGGTGTCAGTGCTTCAAGAGCCACCACACACACACATGTATCCAGGACATGGGCTACAACTGTCGCATTCCTTGTGTCAAGCCACTCCTGAAACAGAGACAACGTCAGAAGCCTCTTACTTGGCCTAAGGAGAAAAGGACTGGACTGTTGATCAGTGGTCCTAAGTCCTCTTTTCAGCTGAAAGAAAATTTTGCATTTCATTTGGAAATCAAGGTCCCAGAGTCTGGAGGAAGATTGGAGAGGCACAGAATCCAAGTTGCATGTGGTTCAGTGTGAAGTTTCCACAGTTAGTGATGATTTGGGGATCCATGTTCTCTGCTGGTGTTGGTCCACTGTGTTTTATCAAGTCCAAAGTCAGCGTAGCCCTCTACCAGGAAATTTTAGAGCCCTTAATGCTTCCCTCTGCTGACCAGCTTTATGGAGATGCTGATTTGATTTTCCAGCAGGGCTCACACTGTCAATACCTGGTTTAATGATCGTGGTATCACTGTGCTTGATTGGCCCGCAAACTCACCTGACCTAAACCCCATAGAGAATCTGTGGGGTATTGTCAAGAGGAAGATGAGAGACACTAGACCCAACAATGTAGACGAGCTGAGGGCAGCTATCAAAGCAACCTGGGCTTCCATAATATCTCAGCAGTGCCACAGGCTGATCGCCTCTATGCCGCGCCGCATTGATCCAGTAATTCATGCAAGAGGAGCCCGAACAGGTATTAAGTGCATTGAGTGCACTGTACATGGACATACTTTTCAGTAAGCCAACATTTCTGTATTAAAATCCTTTTTTTTTAATTGGTCTTATGTAATGTTCTAATTTTCTGAGATACTGAATTTTGGGTTTTCACTAGCTGTAATCCATAATCATCAAATTTAAAAGGAAGAAATGCTTGAAATATATCACTCTGTGTAATGAAGCTATATAATATACAAGGTTCACTTTTTGAAATTAATTACTAAAATAAATTAACTTTTTGATGATATTCTATTTTTTTGAGATGCACCTGTAATGCCTGGGGGGGGTCCCCTTAGTCTACATGTAAAGTGGTGCATCTGTATCGTGTATAGAACCTGCTACAGCAAAAATGCAATTTATAAAAAAAAACATTTTCCCTGCAAGCTTTCTTTATTTTATAAACAACGGCTTGGGAAGCCTGTCTGTATGATGAGTCCACAATTTAGTGCACTCAGAATAAGATTAGAGATTTTTTGGATAAATTCTGGTGTCTGTTTTGCAGACTTTGGATAGAAGTAACAGGTGGGGGAAAATTGGGCTTTGGATGTTGGTGGTGCCTTCACACCGTAACCCTTTAGAGGTGCTGTTGATAAAAGCAAGAATTGGCCTTGCTGTAAAAAAGAAGCCCCAGTTCAAACAGTGGTGGAAAAATTAGTCTTTGGGTGTTGGTGGTGTCTTCACACCGTAAGTCTATAGAGCAGGGATCTCCAAACTACGGCCCTCCAGCTGTTGCAGAACTACACATCCCATGAGGCATTGTAAAACTCTGACATTCACAGACATGACTAGGCATGATGGGAATTGTAGTACCTGAACGACTGGAGGGCCATCGTTTCGAGACCCCTGCTATAGAGGTATTCTTGATAAAAGCGAGAAGTGGCCTTGCTTTAAAAAAATGTAATTATATACACCTGTCATACAGGTGCAGAAAAAATGGTCCTTGGGTATTAATTGTGCCCATGAAACCTATACCAAAAAATGTATTCCAGATAAAATTAACACCAACAAAGCTAGGCAGCCTATAGGGGTGCGCATCTTCACTGGTCTCACGGTTCGATTAGATTACGATTATCTGGTCAACGATTCGATTTGATTCCGCGATGCATCACGATGCATCACGATTACTGACGAGCTCCCTCTTCTGCTTGGGCCGCCTAGGCGGCCCTTTCACCCTGCAATGTTCTGGGAGACATCACAGTTCCCAAAAGATTGCCCGGCTATGCAGGAAAGCGCAGTTAGACATGCGTACCTGGCTGTGAAGCTGCAAGCTGTCACAGCCGGATGCCCACAGTAGTATTGCCAGCGCTGTGGACAGGCACGGGAGGGAAGGGAGGGTTTGGGTGCCCACGTCGCTGGATTGTGGGACAGGTGAGTGTCTATTTATTAAAAGTCAGAAGATACACTTTTTTTGTAGCTGCTGACTTCTAATAAACAAAAAATTGACTGGAACTCCACTTTGAATTAAAAATAACCTCACTCCCTTAAAAAGTGCACTAATCCGGTGCACTACAGGGTACAGGAATTCACACACACTGCTGCTGGGAGGTCAGAAGGGACAGAATCCACAGATGACAAACATCCATGTGAAATTCCCTGTACTGTCTCTGTGCTGACCAGTGGCAGCTGGTGCTCCAAAATTTTTTGGGGGGTGCAAACAAACTGAAAAATACTGAACCTCCCCCATCAAATGCAGCCTCACTGTGCCCATCAAATGCAGCCACTGTGCCCAAACGCAGCCACTTGTGCCCGTCAAATGCAGCCACTTGTGCCCATCAAACGCAGCCACTTGTGCCCATCAAACACAGCAACTTGTGCCCGTCAAACGCAGCCACTTGTGCCCGTCAAACGCAGCCATTTGTGCCCGTCAAACGCAGCCATCTGTGCCCGTCAATCGCAGCCACCTGTGGGCCTCAATCGCAGCCACCTGTGCCCGTCAAACGCAGCCACCTGTGCCCGTCAAACGCAGCCACTGTGCCCGTCAAACGCAGCCACCTGTGCCCTTCAAACGCAGCCACCTGTGCCCGTCAAACGCAGCCACCTGTGCCCATCAAACGCAGCCACTTGTGCCCGTCAAACGCAGCCACTTGTGCCCATCAAACGCAGCCACTTATGCCCGTCAAACGCAGCCACCTGTGCCCGTCAAACGCTGCCACTGTGCCCATCAAACACAGCCACCTGTGCCCGTCAAACGCTGACACTGTGCCCGTCAAACACAGCCACCTGTGCCCATTAAATGCAGCCATCACTAACCCCCCCCCACCTCCAATGCACGGGCCACCACTGGTGCTGACAGTTCCTTGGCATTCCTGTTTGCACCTTCCAGCACACTAGGAGTTAACAGTGGAATGTGCACAGGATTGCCAGGGACCTGTCAGCGGAGCGAGAGGTGTAATGTTACTGTTTTTAAAGTTACTTTCTTTTAATAAATGTTGTGTTACTATGGATGCTGTGCCCCCGCTCTATGTGCTTTTTAAAAAACGATGTCACTTCATACCGAATTTCGCCATAGTACGATCCCGCTCATGTGACTCCTGGCTCGTCCCGCCACTCTCCGCTCTCCTCTCCACTCTCCTCTCACGTGTCTCCTGAGTCCTGACGTCAGCGGGGAATTCTCAGTCCCGCCCGCTGACTATAGTTATCGTATCAGAAGAGAGGTGGGACTGAGAATTTCCCACTGACATCAGGACTCAGGAGACGGAAGAGGAGAGCGGAGAGGGGCGGGACGGGCCAGGAGTCACATGAGCGGAATCGGATTGTACTACGGCGAAATTCGGTGTGAAGTGACATCGTTTTTTAAAAAGCACATACAGCGGGGGCACAGCATCCATAGTAACACAACATCTATTAAAATAAAGTCATTTTAAAAATACGCTCGGAGCGCTTTCCCGGGAGGGGCGGGGCTAGTAGTCATGACGTCACCCGACATTGATTTTCCGGTCCTTATGCATCGATGCCGCATCGGGGACACCCGAATCGCGATGCATCGATGCAACGATTAATTTCAGCACCCCTAGCAGCCTAGACAGTCTTTCAGAGATTCAACATCCCAAAAACAATTCGTTGACATCAGGGGCTTGATAGCTGCTACTAATCCAGGAATTATTCATTTTGATAAGTGTCAGCTGGTCAACGGAGTCTGGGGACAGAGGCGCTCTTTTATCTGTCATAAAACCTCCAACAGCACTGAATGCCCGTTTGGAAAGCACACTGGATGCATGGCTTCCCAGCAGCTCAATTGCATACTGGGCAAGTTCTGGCCAGTGGTCTATTCTCATGACCCAGTAGCCCAGTGGATTGTCGACTGGAAAGCGCTCCATGTCTGTTTTTGCCCCTAAATAATCTCCCACCATATGATGCAGATGCTGCCGATGGGATGTGGAAGCTGACAGCCTTGAGCGCTGAGGACCAAAAATATTTTTCAATGCATCACTAAGGCAGCCCCCTTCGCCACTGCTCCTCGTGCGATCAACAGAAACCTCAAAACTAGCTTTTCCATGAGACTGTAACCTACCAGATTCCAGAAAGGCGTTACATAAACTCCTCTTTAAGGTGTCCTTAAGATAATTCATCCTCTGCTCCCTCTGTGGGGACAGGATGAGTTCTGAGACTTTCCCCTTGTAACGGTCAAGGAGGGTCGCCAGCCAATAATGATCTTTCTCCTTGATGATACAAATTCTCAGGTCCAAAGTATATCGGAGCCCATGCACCGCAAGTTTGTGGAGGCATGAGAAGCAGAGTGCTCGCGGTCACTGAGGATTACAATATCTGGAACTGCCTCCTCCCAGCCACGTACTACTCCCAAGGGTTCTGGGGACAGAAAACCATCTCTTAAGGTTTGACGTATGTCTTCCTCTGCTTCAGTGCCTCCAAACTGCCAGAATCCTCTTCCTCCTCCCTCTCTTCTTGTGTGTTCTGTGGCATCACAAGAATGGTGTCTGCATAAAGCAGGCCTTGAGAGGAAAGGAAGTCCTCCTCTTACTCCTTCTGCTCTGCCACGAGTGCTCTGTCCATAATGCCACGCAGAGTGTGCTCCAGCAGGAATAGGAATAGTGTCACTGATGCATGCATTGTCACGGCTCACCATCCCTGTCACCTTCTCAAATAGTGACAGTACAGTGCATGTATCCTTTATCAGCAGCCATTGGCATGGGGAAAAAAAGCTGAGCTGCCCTGAGCCTGTCGTTATGTCATACTCACACAGGCACTCATTGACGGCCCTCTGCTGCATATGTAGCCAGTGCAAAGTTGTGTTCTATGTGGTGGGAATGTCACATCTGGGCCTGCCCCTGCATAGCTGATATAATCTCTGCTCCTGTGTGGCTCCTGTCCCCTAGACCAGTGTTTCTCAACTCCAGTCCTCAAGGCGCCCCAACAGGTCATGTTTTCAGGCTTGCCATTATTTTGCACAGGTGATTTGATCAGTTTCACTGCCTTAGTAATTACCACAGCTGTTTCATCTGAAGGAAATCCTGAAAACATGACCTGTTGGGGCGCCTTGAGGACTGGAGTTGAGAAACACTGCCCTAGACAGACCAGCTAAAGCAATGCATGGCATCTTTTAGCCTGACTCATTGAATAGCCCCTTCAATGATTAGTTGGTTCATAGGAAAATTCAGCAGAGGAGGGCATGGAGGAGGAGGGGGTGAAGCTGACAAATCTTGCATTATCATCACCAGCTGTATGGAAACGTGGTGGCAAAACAAGCTCCAGTACTGAGCCCTGTCCTGCATCCTTCCTAGTTGCAAGCAGAGTTACCCAGTGTGCTGTGAATGAAATATAGCGTTCCTGACCCTTGCTGGACCATGTGTCAGCAGTAACGTGGACCTTGCTGCTGATTGCCTTGCCCAACAATGCAACAACATTGCCTTCCATGTGATGGTACAGAGCTAGAATGGTCTTATGTGCAAAGAAATAGCGACTGGGAACCTGCCATTGTGGTACAGCACATTCTGCAAATTCACAGAAGGGGGCAGAATCCACCAGATGGTAAGGCAGGAATTGTAAATCCAGCAACTTGAACAAGCTGGAATTTAGACGCTGGGTATGTGAGTGGCAGTGACTGTATTTTTCTTTTTGCTGCAGAAGCTGGGGCAGAGAAATTTGCCTGCTATACTCTACAGCTGGTGGTGTGCTGCTCGCAGACGTGCTGCAAGGACCTGTGACACCCTTCGTTATATCATCATCCCTGTCAATGGAGGTTGTTGAGAGGTCATGAGATATAGTAGGGGTAGACCTGAAAGGTGAGGAGGAGAAGAATTGCATCCCTTTTCTGTGGCTTTCAGGTGCTCTTGCCAATGGGCTGAGTAGTGGGAGGTTAAATGCCTTGTCAAGAATGTGGTACCCCAATGGCTGGTGTTTTTGCCACACTTGATTTGCTTGAGGCAATGTTTGCCAATTGCAACAGTGTGTTTAGCTGCACATGTGCTAAAAAAAGGCCCATACAGCCGAGCTGTGGAAAGCGGGCCGGGAGATAACAGCTCCACAATCTGATGATATAGAGTGGCTGCTCTCTAATCCTCCATGATGGCTGCCTCTAGAGGACCTCCTGCCTCGTTGGGGTTGAGCCTCACTTTCCTCCTCTGCTCTATACGGCACCCAAGTCGCGTCAGTGACCTCATCATCATCCCCTCCATTCTCTTCATCACTGGAGCCAACTTGGCAATACGCTGCAGCTGGGCTGTAGGCTTATGTTCCTACCTTCCTCAACCTCAGAACCAACATCAGAATCAAGTAATGCCTGTGCATCATTAAGGAGCAAGTGCCTGACGCTGTGTTCAAATAACTCAGCTGACTCCTCCATGCATGATGTTGGGTCTATGGCAGAAGTAGCTGTGGACGAGGAGGCAGAATTAACTTAATTAGCTCTGACAGCTGCGGTGGACTGGGCACTAGTCTCTGCTTGGTGATAGAGGATGAAGAGAATGAAGATGGTTTATTAAGCCAGTCCACCACCTCCTCTGCATGCTGTGGCTGGATAGCACGGGAAACACCACTAAACAGAGAAAATGGTACTTTGCCTGTGGACACATACGCTGCTGGCCCCCATCACAGTTGCCTGGGAACATCTGCCTCTCCTTAATGGCCTCCCAGACATGATGGGGGGCTTATTACCGAAATGTAATAGAGACAGGGAAATGTGTAATTGGATGCACTTTAATTAATGTAAAGTTGTGTTTGGTGCACTTTAACTTGAGGATTGCTGGTGACAGAAATGTCAAAACTACAAAAAAAAATAAACGGGAAACAAGCTGCTGTCCGAAAAATTTGCGGCTCACAATTTCACAAGAGGGGGTAGACACGGGCAAAAAAACTAAAAAAAAAACCCATGCAGCAACCAAGAAAAAAAAAGGGGGGGGTATCTCAGGGCATTCTTTAAGGCAGGGCAAAGGAGGCAGATGCCCTGGGCCCCATCATTGTTGTGGGGCCCAAAGCAGCAGCCTCATACTCAGGGCCATCTTACTAGCATTGTGGGCCCGTGGGTAAAGTAATGCACTGGGGCCCTCACAAGCCTGCACTACCGCTCACCAAACGCAACCCATTTAAATAAAAGGGTTTGCACTGCAAGTTCCCCACAACCACAGGGCAGTATATAGAGGTCAGAAATAGGTAAGCCAGTGTATAAAGGTCAGTAATAGTTAGGGCGGTGTGTAGAGGTCAGTAATAGGTAGGGTGGTGTGTAAAGGTCAGTAATAGGTAGGGTGGTGTGTAGAGGTCAGTAATAGGTAGGGTGGTGTCTAGAGGTCAGTAATAGGAAGTGCGGTGTGTAGAGGTCGGAGTAGGTGTAGTGAAGCCACCGAGACAGGCATTCGGCAAAAATCAGAGGTGACAGCTTGGAGATGGAAAGCAGAAAATGCTGTCAGTACCCGCTCAGTCAGCCCTCCTACTAAGACTAAAGCAGTGGCGTCACTAGGGTTGGTGTCACCTGGTGCGGTAAAAATGGTGTCACCCCCCCTATTTTTGGGTCCAAGGCCCAGCATTAGAGCTCGTTGTGGCGATCAATAAGGCCTAGAGGATAGCAGGTAAGACACTTCCTAATGGCTCAGTCCCTAGGAACAGTAATGGATAATGGCATACAGGCCCTCTCACCAGACCCAGCGAAACCGCAGCAGTGATCCCTCCAGCTGGACGTTCGCTCACTCTGGGTTGCCCAGGCCAACTCTGGTCAGTAGTGTAGCACGTCTGTACCCTGGCAGTGGCTCCATCTTTCTCCCCTTTGGTGGTGCAGGTACGGCATGGCTCTCTCTCTAGTGGTGCGGGTACAACATGGTTCTCTCTCTGGTGGTGCGGGTACAGGGGTACAGCGTGGCTCCCTCTCTGGTGGTGTGGGTACAAGGGTACAGCGTGGCTCCCTCTCTAGTGGTGTGTGTACAGGGGTACAGCGTGGCTCCCTCTCTGGTGGTGCGGGTACAAGGGTACAGCGTGGCTCCCACTCTGGTTGTGCGGCTACAGGGGTACAGCGTGACTCCCTCTCTGGTGGTGCGGGTACAGCGGTACAGCGTGGCTTCCTCTCTGGCTTCCCCCAGCACAGTCCTCTCTTTTTCTCTTCTATTAGCAGTCAATTCCTCTGCTTTTTCCTGGTTCCAGGCTCTCTCTCCCCCCCATCTTTCTCCCCTTTGGTGGTGCATGTACGGAATGTCTCTCTCTCTCTGGTGGTGCGGGTACAACATGGTTCTCTCTCTGGTGGTGCGGGTACAGGGGTACAGCGTGGCTCCCTCTCTGGTGGTGCGGGTACATGGGTACAGCGTGGCTCCCTCTCTGGTGGTGCGGGTACAGGGGTACACTGTGGCTCCCTTTCTGATGGTGTGGGTACAGGGGTACAGCGTGGCTCCCTCTCTGGCGGTGCGGGTATAGAGGTACAACGTGACTCCCTTTCTGGTGGAGCGGGTACAGGGGTACAGCGTGGCTCCCTCTCTGGTGGTGCGGGTACAGGGGTACAGCGTGGCTCCCTCTCTGGTGGTGCGGGTACAGGGGTACAGCGTGGCTCCCTCTCTGGTGGTGCGGGTACATGGGTACAGTGTGGCTCCTTCTCTGGTGGTGCGGGTACAGAGGTACAGCATGGCTCCCTCTCTGGTGGTGCGGGTACAGGGGTACAGCGTGGCTCCCTCTCTGGTGGTGTGGGTACAAGTGTACAGCGTGGCTCCCTCTCTAGTGGTGCGTGTACAGGGCTACAGCGTGGCTCCCTCTCTGGTGGTGCGGGTGCAAGGGTACAGCGTGGCTCCCACTCTGGTTGTGCGGCTACAGGGGTACAGCGTGACTCCCTCTCTGGTGGTGCGGGTACAGCGGTACAGTGTGGCTTCCTCTCTGGTTTCCCCCAGCACAGCCCTCTCTTTTTCTTTTCTATTAGCAGTCAATTCCTCTGCTTTTTCCTATTTCCAGGCTCTCTCTCTCTCCCCCCCAGCAGAGTGCATGCATGCTGGGGCTGAAGCCTGCTGTCTGTGGACACACCTGGGGCCGCCAGTCTTCTGGGACTACATTTCCCATGATGCTTTCCCAGTGTCTTCTGATTGGCCCTCTGCTGTGGCCAATGGGGAGAGCGGGCAGGAAGGTGGGCGGCGTTGCGGCAAACCTGATTAGAACCGCTCTCTCTTCTCCCATTCGACTGACAGAAGAAAGGGGAGGGAGGAGCAGGGGGAAATACACACGCAGCCTGCCTCTCCCCTGTCACATCGCTGCTGCCAAGTAACTTGTGTGTAGTGCATTTACCAATGCCATGCCACCTGACTTCTGTACTGCATCCCCCTAGATTGGAGCCGGCCCTGATGGGGCCCCATGAGCAGTGCCCAGGGGTGCCCGCTCAATAAGACGGCCCTGCTCATACTTGCCAACTATTCCAGTTTAAATTCCCTTGTCCCATGAAGTTTTAGTCCCATGCTGTGTCCTGATATCTCAGTGTAAAGCCCTGTTACTAATGCTGCCCAGCTCTGCCCTATTGCCAGATGACTCACCTGCAGTCTCTGTGTTTACAAGTAAATAGCCTCCATTTATATGTAAATAGCGACTGCATTAATATGTAAATAGCCGCTGCATTATTATGAAAATAGCCGCAGATCAGCAGCATTGATATGTAAATAGAGTTGGCATTCATATGTATATCATGCCCCCCTGAGGTCATATCCACCATCACCTCTGCTGAATCCTGCCCACTGGGGAGGTAAAGGGTCATGCTTTAAATTTCTGCCTGTGATCATTAAAGAGGGAGTCCACCCAAACCGCAAAAAAAAAAAAATATATTAAAAGCCAGCAGCTACAAATACTGCAGCTGCTGACTTTTAATACATGGTCACTTACCTGTCCCAGGGTCCAGCGATGTCGGCAGGCGACGCCGAGAACCCGCTCGGTTCTCGGCAGCTGCCGCCGCCATCCTAGGTGAGGGAATCAGGAAGTGAAGCGTTGTGGCTTCACTTCCCGGTTCCCTACTGCGCATGCGCGAGTTGCGCTGCGCATTGTAAGTGGTCCCCGCTATCTCCTGGGAGTGTGTTTCCCAGGAGACAGCGCAGTGGGGACAGGAAGAGGCATAGACTCCCATGGGAAGTGGGTGCAAATACCTGTCTTAGACAGGTATCTGCACCCCCCTCCCCCCTGAAAGGTGCCAAATGTGACACCGGAGGGGGGGAGGGTTCCGAAAATCGGAAGTTCCATTTTTGTGTGGAACTCCGCTTTAAGCCTAACATCAGCCTGTTCCATAAAGGTAAGCAAATTGGAGGTGGAACCCTTTTTCAAAATACCATGGTGCCACAGCACTGTCAATTTTGGTGCATGTGAATACGCACATCTCAGCAGATGCGCGAGGGTGTCAATAACAATTAATGGCACTGCTGTGTATCTGCTAAAGGGCAGCATGTTTCTGTGGTGTCAGGAAAGCGATTTTGCATGTGTTCCCGACACACACAAATGCGATCACAGGCTAAATTTCTCAGCTACATTGGTGGTCAGTGTAAATCTTCTCAATACATTGGGGCGTGGTGCACAATCCTTTCATTCACACTAGTGGCCAGTGTGAAGGTCTCCCTTGCATTGGTGGTCAGTGTAAATCCCTCCTTACATTGGTGGTTACTGTGAATGCTCCTATTACATTAGTAATCAGTGTAAATCCCCATTAAATTAGTGGTCAGTGTAAATCCCCATTACATTAGTGGTCAATGTAAATCCCCATTACATTGGTGGCCAATGTAGAAACTCCTCTTTATATTGGTAATCGCTAAAAAAAATCCAATCTTGCATTTGTGGTCCAATCCTCCCTTACATTGATTGTCCATGTAGAAGCCCTTTTAAATTGGTGGTGATTGTAAATCCCCCCTTACATTGGTGGCCATTGTAGAAATCCCCTTTACTGGCAGTTGATGTAAAAACCCCTATTACATTGGTGATCAGTGTACATTTCATTTTACATTGGTGGTAAGGGCAAAATTGCCCTTACACTGGTGGTCAGTGTAAATCCCCCTTTACATTAATGGTCAGTGTAAATCCCCTAACACAGGTGGTCGATGTAGAAGTGTCACTTTACATTGGTGGTCAGTACAAATCTCCTCAACAATGGTTGTCAGTGTAAATTCCCCCTTACATGAAAGTCATTGTATATCCCCCCTTACACTGGTAGTTGGTGTAAATGCTCCTATTACATTGGTGTCAGTGTAGAAATCCCTCTTGATATTGGTGAGTGTTGTAAAATCCCCTGTTACATGGTGGTCAGTGCAAATTCCCCCTCACATAGGTGTTCAGTGTAAATCCCCCCTCACTTTGGAGTGGCTTGCAAATGATTACAAACTTTGCTCTACATGATTCAGAACTGGTCAAAGTGTACTGCCTCCTAACTAATCCCATCATCCCACCACTGCCACTGATCCCACCAACCCCCCAGCATTGCCACTGATCCCAGGAGTCCTAGGATCCCTGGGAGTTTTCCATCTATTGATGGGTCCCCTCACCTCCCCAGTCCATGGTGTGCAGGCAGTGAGGAGATGATGTGCACTAACCTCTTGCAACCAATCATTGAGTGGTAAGGATATGCAGTAACCTCTAGCAACAAATCAGTGAGCAGAAATAATGTTTAGTAACCTCTAGCAACCAATTAGTGAGGGGTGAGGATGTCCAGTAACCCCTAGCAACCAATTAATGAGCAGTATTGATGTACAGTAATCTCTAGCAACTAATCAACTAGCAGAAGTCATGTGCTGTAACCGCTATCAAATAATCAGTGAGCCATAATGTGTACTGTAATCTCTAGAAGCCAATCAGTGAACGGTAATGATACACTGTAACCTCTGGCAACCAATCGCAACTGCTGCCTGATCTGATTCATTAAACTGATTTTAAGTCTAGCTGCTATTTATTGTATGTCTCAGAGCAAGTGAAGAGCGAAATTGCATGGAGAGGGGGGGCCCAAGAAAATGTTTGCCCAGGGATCATTCAGTATTAAAGACGGCCCTGACAGCACTGTATCCAGCACTAAACGTTATGTAATTCAGTGTAAAACACAGCACTACACAGTCACACGCCACTGACACACTACAATATACTGCAGTAAAACTGCTCTGACGAACTTCAATATACTGAAGTAAAACTGCACTGATGTACTACAATATACTGCAGTAAAACTGCACTAATGCACTTCAATATACTGCAGTAAAACTGCACTGACGCACTACAATATACTGCAGTAAAACTGCACTGATGCTCTTCAATATACTGCAGTAAAACTGCACTGACGCACTACAATATACTGCAGTAAAACTGAACTGAGGCACTTCAATATACTGCAGTAAAACTGCACTGATGCACTACAATATACTGCAGTAAAACTGCACTGATACACTACAATATACTGCAGTAAAACTGCACTTACACACTTCAATATACTGCAGTAAAACTGCACATTTGGAAATTTTACATCTCTAGTCCTGTCTCATCGCCAAAACAGGACATGTGAGGGAATCCCTGGTTGTCAACATTGTCACTAGAACTAATGTCCCCATTGGAAGATTTCCCCTCTATTACTGTTCTGAGGACAGCCTAAATTCTGGGGTTTTCTTTTACTTTCACCATCAGTGATAATGATAAATATGACAGGTGGCGAGGGTGAATCTCCCTAACAGGAACGCAGACAGTAATAAAACTCTGCTCCCCAAATTAAAAATGCAAAGCATTTTGGTTGCTGCATGTGTGCAATGCAGGTGGGTGGCTGGTGGGCAGTAAAACCGCAGCCTAGCTGCCTGTGTTTACTGTCCCTGGCCGCCTGTGTAAGGCTACTTTCACACTGAGGCGCTTTAGAGGCACTACAGCGCTGAAAATAGTGCCTGCATAGCGCCTGTAAAAAGCCTCTCCTGTCTCTCCAGTGTGAAAGCCTGAGTGCTTTCACACTGGAGCGGTGCACTTGCAGGACATTAAAAAAAAGTCCTGTAAGCAGCATCTTTGCAGCACTGTAGGAGTGGTGTATACACCGCTCCTAAAGCGCCCCTGCCCATTGATATCAATGGGGCAGCGCCGCCAAACCGCCGGCAAAGCGCCGGCAAAGCGCTGGCAAAGCGCCGCTGCAGTGGCGCTTTGCCGGCGGTTTTAACCCTTTTTCGGCCGCTAGCGGGGGTTAAAAGCACCACAATAGCGGCCAAATAGTGCCGCTAAAATAAAGGTAAAGCACCGCTAAAAATAAAGGTGCTTTACTGCCAACGCCCGCCCGCCCCAGTGTGAGAGTAGCCTGAATAAACCCTATGTGATTAAACCAGCTGCTGAAAGTACTTAGTAAAAAATTGATGTTTTACTATTATAAAATACAATTCATTATTCTTTTTTCTCTAGGCATGCATTTACATTCACTTTTCTTTGTTCTAAAGGTTTATCTATTAAAAAAAATATAATAATCATTTTTTTGTAACTATCCTTCCTCTATACAGTAGGTATAGCAGGGATCCCTCTAGTGGTACTACAAGTGAATAATAAATAGTAAGTAGTGAGTGTATTAAAAACAGAGTAAAGTACTCAACCACTGACAATGCACCCCAAGAGATGTGGGTGCAGGGGGTACTCATTGATTTTTTTCTAAATGGCTTCTCCACATATATGCACCACACTATGTAATATGTAAACTATATGGGCACATTCACACCTCTGCGTGTGTGTTACTAAGCATGCTGCAACACACATAATGTTGTGAATCCAGCCCAATACTCATTCACTGCACTAAAGTAACTTTCATTGTAAATAGCACCTCAGTGTACCTTCCTAGTGCTCTGAATGAACATTGTAACAAACAATGGACATTGTGCTGTGATATATAAAATACTGCAGGTGTCCCTCAATAGGATTTTCCTGACTCCATTTTTATATATGGTAGTTTCTTCATCATCTTTGGGTCTCCACTTTGTCACTTGGTTATCCACCATGACCATCCCTGTAATAGGGCGTACACACGGTCGGACTTTGTTCGGACATTCTGACAACAAAATCCTAGGATTTTTTCCGACGGATGTTGGCTCAAACTTGTTTTGTCTACACACGGTCGCACAAAGTTGTCGGAAAATCCGATCGTTCTAAACGCGGTGACGTAAAACACGTACGTCGGGACTATAAACAGGGCAGTGGCCAATAGCTTTCATCTCTTTATTTATTCTGAGCATGCGTGGCACTTTGTCCGTCGGATTTGTGTACACACGATCGGAATTTCCGACAACGGATTTTGTTGTCGGAAAATTTTATCTCCTGCTCTCCAACTTTGTGTGTCGGAAAATCCGATGGAAAATGTCCGATGGAGCCCACACACGGTTGGAATTTCCGACAACACGCTCCGATCGGACATTTTCCATCGGAAAATCCGACCGTGTGTACGGGGCATTAGGCTTTACAAAACCTGACTCAACAGAATTTCATAACAAAATAAATGCACAGCTAATCTTTCACTTGCTGTCATTGTGTATACTGGCAGTTATCTGACTGCTTCTTTCTTTACCCAATGATTGCATGATGTAATTGTTATATTGAGCTGCTAATTCTTGCAGTGTTTGCATATGGTTCTTTTGCTTATTGTATACATTTAAAACAAAACAAACCTTGTTAAATAAAGAATTTAAAAAAAAAAGAAAAAAAATACTGTAGGCAGTTCCTGGATAGGGTCAGCCAGCGCCCGGCGTAAATATGTGGAACTGCACCCCCCCTCCATCTGCTAACGCGTTACGTATTGGGATGTACGGTTCTGCATGCTCTGACATGCTGTTTCTGCCCCCATGAGTTGCTAATTCTTGCAGTGTTTGTATTTGATTCTTTTGGTTATCCTGTACTTATAAAACAAATAAAACTTTCTTAAATAAAGAATAATAAAAAAAAAAATACTGCAGGCAGTTCCTGAATAGGGTCAGCTAGTGCCCGGAGTAAAGATGTGGAACTGGATCCCCCTTCTGCTAATTCATTACATATTGGGATGTACCACCCTGCATGGTCTGATTTGCTATTCCTGTCCTCATGCTCCGGCTGCCCATAGTTAGCATTTCATGTTGGTCTTGGGCAGAGAGTGGGTTTGTTGTAGTTTTGTGTGACAGTAGTAGCTGTCACAGCAGACAGAAAGCTGCGACCTAGTTGAATTGAGGCCACAGTCTGATAGTTGGCCATCATCAGTTTCAAGCGTGCGTTCAAGTGGGTGTAAACCCCTGAAATGAAAAATGAACAAAGCATATCCTTCCAGAGAGAGTGTATACTGGCCTCAACTCAAAGTACCTAGTGTGATTTATGTCTGCTGTCTCATTCTTCTGCTATCTGACTGAGTAACTTCTGAGAGTCTATGCCGACACCACAGCTGTTGGTGACCCCTACTCGTGTCTTTTTGTCTGCATCTCCACCACCGGCTCTCCACCAGCACCAGGACGGACAGCAGCAAAGAGGCCTCAGGTGAGAAAACTTTTATTTTCTCAAAAATAAATTCTGTCTTTTCTGTGCGGTGTTGAGGTGCCAGATGGGGAGTGCAGCCACAGAAGGTAAACACGTTTCCTATTTGATTTTGCCTGCATTCTGTCTCTGCATGATTACTGAGAATGTTAAAGGTACCTATTACAATTTAAGCATGCTAAAGAATTATCATTTTTAAGAGCTTGCCTTTTCTCCTTATCCCCAGAAATGACAATGTATATATATATATATTTTGTAAAGGGATGTATAAGTGCAGGTACCGCAATTTCTAAAGAGTGAGTAGAAGTTGGTGGCTGTTGAATGTTTTGTATGTATGATTTTTTGAACATTTGTGGTCCTAAGGCGGATAGGTTTGCCTTCAGCGGATAGCCACAAATAGGTGAATGACCTGCTGCATGTTCTCTGGAGTAGGGAGTCTAGATAGGGACTAGCCTATTGCCACTCAGAAAGGAGACGTCCTTCTGAGAGTAGAACAAGTGAGATATCTCAACTTATGTACTGGGCTGCCGGTACACAGCCATAACGATAAACGGTGGAGCTCTCGGTCCCGGAGTTCCAAATTATTGTCATTTCTGAAGAGAGTAACGAGAAATTGTGATAAATATGGGAAATTTGCTTAAGAAAAATATTTTACCTGTCATGAATACATTTGGGTTAACAAAAGATAGGGCAAAAAAGTTATTAAAAATAGCAAAGGCAACAGTGCTAAGTATTGCCAAATTACAACCAAGTGCTCCTATCATCAGAATGATGGTTAGTGGAGACCAGATGCCTTGAAACATCATGTGAAAAGGTGTAAACTAACAAAGAAGGAGTCAGTAGAATAAAGAAATTATTCCCGCGCTAACAAGACCAGAGTCTAAACTAGTACTACGGACAAGCTGCATGCACTGAATGAAGGTGCAACCAAACCTTAAAAGGACATAAAAATATTAGGTAGTGCTGCGCTAATCCAAAACGCCCCTGTTGGGTTACTTAAAGTGATGGTGAATGACTAAAAAATAGTGTAGATAGCATTAAAGTGTTGGCAATCCTCCATAAAACATCACACTCATAAAGATATATTGGCAATGCTAAAACCAGTAAAAACAAATCAATGTGTAAATAAATTGCTAAAGGATCGTTCACCATAAAAAATGTCATTAAATAAATACTCCATCCATAACTGAAAACATGTGCAAAGATAAATGGTGGCACCTAACATATACCACTAAGTGACTCAAATGAAGTGGCAAACAGAAATAGCACATAAAGTGACAAGTGCAAAGTGAAACAAAAAAGAAATATTTTGAAAAATAAAAGAAAAATGTAAACCAGTGCAATGTTCGCAGGTTGTTCAAAACTATAGCAAGCAGTGGTGCTAGATAATGTGACTTGGAAGATTTGGTATGAACCAGAAGTGACAGTAGAACAAGGTCCTTATTTGTTTAAAATAAAGGTGATAGCGTCCTGACATGCAACGGTCGCTCCGTGATGTTTGACTCAAATAACCCGGTGCTCAGCTTCGTGTACAAACACTCCTGTGAGAGATGGCCCCTTACCTTAAGGCAATAGGGCAAACGCATATAACCAGGGGTCTTTGCACAGGGTCCTCCTTGAAGCAATGGAGCAGGCATGTATGACCAAGAATCTTTTTTAGGGGGGTCCTCCTAGGATGTAGAGCCCTATCCTCACGGTCCCAATTCCAGGGGGTGGTTCCCTCGGTAAATAAGGGGGATAGAAAACACGGGGAGCCCCAATAGTGTAATACTGCTTAAAACCAGTAGCTTTATTAAGGTAAAAACACGGTACTCACATGTAAAACAACAATGATGTTCCTATCTCCGACGAGCGGCGAGCTCGTATTACTGACACAGCGTGTAGAGCCTGTCCCGTCCTTACGCGTGACGTCACACCACACGTGACTTCATCAGAGGAAGTCTGAAGCTTCCTCTGATGAAGTCACGTGTGGTGTGACGTCACGCGTAAGGACGGGACAGGCTCTACACGCTGTGTCAGTAATACGAGCTCGCCGCTCGTCGGAGATAGGAACATCATTGTTGTTTTACATGTGAGTACCGTGTTTTTACCTTAATAAAGCTACTGGTTTTAAGCAGTATTACACTATTGGGGCTGCCGGTGTTTTCTATCCCCCTTATTTACCGAGGGAACCACCCCCTGGAATTGGGACCGTGAGGATAGGGCTCTACATCCTAGGAGGACCCCCCTAAAAAAGATTCTTGGTCATACACGCCTGCTCCATTGCTTCAAGGAGGACCCTGTGCAAAGACCCCTGGTTATATGCGTTTGCCCTATTGCCTTAAGGTAAGGGGCCATCTCTCACAGGAGTGTTTGTACACGAAGCTGAGCACCGGGTTATTTGAGTCAAACATCACGGAGCGACCGTTGCATGTCAGGACGCTATCACCTTTATTTTAAACAAATAAGGACCTTGTTCTACTGTCACTTCTGGTTCATACCAAATCTTCCAAGTCACATTATCTAGCACCACTGCTTGCTATAGTTTTGAACAACCTGCGAACATTGCACTGGTTTACATTTTTCTTTTATTTTTCAAAATATTTCTTTTTTGTTTCACTTTGCACTTGTCACTTTATGTGCTATTTCTGTTTGCCACTTCATTTGAGTCACTTAGTGGTATATGTTAGGTGCCACCATTTATCTTTGCACATGTTTTCAGTTATGGATGGAGTATTTATTTAATGACATTTTTTATGGTGAACGATCCTTTAGCAATTTATTTACACATTGATTTGTTTTTACTGGTTTTAGCATTGCCAATATATCTTTATGAGTGTGATGTTTTATGGAGGATTGCTAACAAAGAAGGAGTATAAAGAGGACCCATCTAAATGGTGGCCACCAGAGGGTCCCTTAATACACCTACAATTGATGCATTATTTAACCTACTTTTTAAAATGTCTAATTGTGGGGGGATTGAATGTTTAGCAGCCTGGGAAGAAGTATCCAGGAAGGATATAGAACCGTCCCCCTATAAAATGTGCTCAGAGAAAGCTGCTTTACATGTAGAAGATGAGGATGAGATGCCCAATGCCTGGGCTTCCCCTTATGAATTAATAAGAAGGGAATTGGCAGGAGCATCTGCACCTATGGTAGAGCGGGAGGAGGTTACAGGAGGGGAGTCAGCTAGTGATGATATAGGAGAAGCATTTGGTTATCAGCAGGCCACTCCAAGTATTATGACAGAAACCACACAGCGTAGACACATAGGTAAACTTGTTTCCAAACAGTATTCCCCACATTACCGTAGAGAGGAACCATTCTATGATACAGATGGTACAATGACGTTTGAAAACCATGGGCAGTTACGGCAATACACTCCAGCAAGAGCAGATGCCTTGGCAAGATTTAATAAATTAAGTAAATCTGATACTAGTACTCCCCCAGCAAGGGGATCCAGGAATCCTGCCTCACCTGTGCTAACTAGGCAACAGGCAAAACGGTTGGGATTAGTGCCTCAGTGTACTCCAGAAGATAGACAGAGGACAAAAGAATATTTTAGATCCAAATTAGAGCCATTTGGACAAATGCCCTTGAGAGAGGTAGCTTTGCCAGGGGAGGCAGATGACCGGGGAATTATACAGCAAGGATAGGAAAAGTTTATGTCCCCTGGAAACCCAATGAAATTAGGGCAATTGTTGCTGATCTACCCAGCTTAGAGAAATGTCCAAAAAAATGGTATAAAAAGTTGATGTGGATAGAGAAAACGCAACAAGCTACATATATTGATATGTGGATCTTGATTGTGCTGTGCCAGAGAAGTATGTAGATGTATGGAATGTATTTGCAAGAAATAAGGGAGCATATGATCAAGAATAATGAAGGTGGAAGATCCACCACTAGACCCGGTTGTGCATGAGGAAACGATTAAAAGATTGGGTAACAACCACTTTTGATAAGGGGCAAGATATGCGAGCATTGATGGATGTTGTTCAGAAGAAAGGTGAGGATGTGTTAGATTATTGGAATAGATTTAAAGATGCTATTCAAAAGCATAAGGATTGGATTCCAGTAGATGAAACTGCTTTGTCCAAGACATGGTCTGGTTGACAGTTTCATGGGAGGATTGTTACAGGAAGTTAGAGAATGGAGAAAGAAGCCATCGCTAGAACTAATGAATATTGAATTTTACAGAATCTGAGAGATTAATAAGGATAGAGATAAAAATAAGCAATAATGAATGTATAACAAGTTCCCGTACCGGGGAAAGCAGCACTGCATATGGAAAGTATTGAGGTGTAGGTCTTGGCTGTTCAAATTGGAAGGGAAAGACAAGCTAAGTCTAGCAGAACTAAGATGTATGTTAGAAATGCCCCAAGAGTGCGGGCTCGGGTACAGCAGATAGTGGAGTGTGGTGATTTGATTAATGAAAATTTCATTCCTTCCCTGAGCTTGCTGTCTGGAATTTGGGACAAAATACAGAACCAATGATTGATGCGTCAGTTAATGGTTTATCTATCCTGTGTTTAATAGATAAAGGTGATTCAAAGAGTTTGTTAAATATATGTGATGCTGTCCTGGAACGTTCGAGGACTGAGCAACCCAATAAAAAAAGTGGCGGTTCTCAGACACCTTAAATCTGTTGGGGCTGGAATCGTGTGCCTACAGGAGACGCATTTTTCTCCAGATCCGGCGCCCAGTTTCAGCCCTCGCATTTATAATATTCAATTTCACTCGACTTATACAGCATACTCCAGAGGAGTCAGAATTCTGATCCGCCAGGATGTGGAGTTTAAATGCATACGTAAACTTATAGACCCAGGAGGGAGATATGTGTTCTTATTGTGTAAAATATTTGGTTTTTCATGTATTATAGCAGGAATATATATACCGCCGCCGTTTTCGGCGGGGGTCCTCAGGTGTCTGGCAGGGTTTATGGCTCAATTTCCTGATACCCCGCTCCTAGCATTAGGAGACTTTAACAATTACCTAATGTATCAATGGGATAAGCTTCCAGCTCCCACTAACATACCGCTGGGGGGTGGGGGGTTTACACCCTTTGCCAGGTTGCTTGGGGAACTTGGACTGACGGACATATGGCGGCAAGGTCATCCACACGCCAAAAAATTCTCATGCCACTCAGCATCACATGGGGGACTGTCCAGAATTGATCTAGGTCTCGGCAATCTCGCAATGCTGCCATTGGTAGCGGAGTCAGATTATAGTGACAGACATATTTCAGATCACTCCTCATTTTGGGTGACTATTCTGCTCCCCGGCACAGAGAAAAGGACAGAGTGGAAGTTAAATCCTTTCTGGCTTTCACTGTTCCCGGAACAGGACCCCATAAGGGTCTCATTACAACTTTTTTTTTAAGGACAACCTGGGTAGTACTACACGCAGTATAGTGTGGGATGCAGCAAAAGCATATTTACGTGGCCAATTTATCAGAACAATAAATCGCATTAAAACAGACACTAAGGCATGGGAAACACTGGTAAGAGAAAAGGTCACTGAGACTGAGGATAGATTTATAGCTGACCCTAATGAAGAAACAAAAAGTGCGTGGCTGGGAGCTCAGTCCATGTCCGCCCAATTGGCGTTACAACTGGCCGAAAACAAACGTTTTTTCCTACAACAGAGCCATTTTGAGGAGGGTGAGGCAACTGGGCACATGCTAGCTGTGATGGCGCGTGCGCAGCGGCCCTCTTCCCTGTTTTCGGCCATTTGTGACGAGCAGGGATCCCCTCAATACCAGACCACAAATATATTGCAAACTTTTAAGTCATTTTATGCCTCCCTTTACACCTCTCAGGTACAACCCACAGGGGAACAGATAGATGATTTTTTAGGACGGTGTGAGCTGCCTCGCTTGTCAGCCTCGGATGCTAATATGCTTAATGCGCAACTGACTGAGGAAGAATTGTCTATTGCTCTAACACAGTCGCATAACAATAAATCTCCAGGAATAGATGGTCTCCCATCCGAGGTATACAAGCGATATGCAGATACATTGCTCCCCGAATTATTAAAAGTATACAATGAAGGATTGAGGGAAGGTAAACTTCCTGATTCCATGAATGAAGCGATTATTATTGTACTGTTGAAACCAGACAAGAATGCAACATCACCAGACTCATACAGACCTATATCCTTGCTTACAGCGGATGTGAAGCTGTTGGCTAGGATATTGGCAACCAGACTAGCTAAGGTTGTACACAAACTGGTGCATAGGGATCAATCAGGATTCATTCCAACTAGATCCACGGCCCAAAATATTAGAAGGCTCTTTCTGAACCTACAGATCCCTGTGGATAACCCTGGCAATAGAGCAATATTTTCGTTGGACGCAGCTAAGGCCTTCGACAGCGTCGAGTGGCCTTACCTGTGGAAGGTACTTGAGCATATGGGCTTGGGGGCAACATTTATTTATTTATTAATGGGTCCAACTGTTATACGCAGCACCCTCAGCTAGGATTAGAATTAATGGAGAACTGTCAGAACCATTTTCCTTGTTTCGAGGCACTAGGCAGGGGTGCCCTTTGTCGCCCCTGCTGTTTGCCTTGGCCCTGGAACCTCTGGCAGCAAAGATAAGGGGGGACCCAAACATAACAGGATTCAAACGAAATACGGGTACAGATGTCGTCTCCATGTATGCGGATGATACTTTACTGTACTTGGGTGATACACAAGATACATTAAAGCATGTTATGTCCCTCATTAAAGAATTCGGAAACCTGTCAGGCTTTTCCATTAACTGGAATAAGTCAGTGCTGATGCCGGTAGATCCCATAACTGAACCATTACCAGAGGGAGCTGAGATGATACAAATAGTACCAGCCTTTCGTTACTTAGGTATACAGATATCCCCAAACCCATCCCAATATATAAACCTCAACCTAGTCCCTTTACTTAGTAAATTCCGTGAAAAATGCACGTCCTGGTGCAAACTACCACTCTCAGTGGTAGGAAGAATTAATTTGATAAAAATGGTATGGGCACCGCAGCTCTTGTATATATTTAACAACTCCCCGGTTTGGATCCCTAGAAAGTGGTTTGACAGGATAGACTCCCAATTTAGGGAATTGATTTGGAGCAAAAAGACAGCAAGGATTAGCCTAAAGACACTGCAGTATAGAAAGGATGAGGGCGGGTTGGCAGTTCCTCACTCCAGGGCCTATTACCTAGCATCCCAGCTCCAGCAACTTGGGGGCTGGGGGGTGACAGATCTAGCGGAACCTATCCGCAGACTGCTGGCTGTGCAGGATGGGAGTGTGACGGCTCTGGAGTGCCTGGAGGCTGGCTACATGCACCTTGACCCTGAAGCCCCTACAGTGAGAATGCTTAAAACATTGTGGGCTCACACGAAAAAAATAGTGGGGATCAGAGGTTTCATAGCGCACACACCAATATGGCATAATACCAACTATAAAGAGTTATTAAAATTAAAAGGATTTAGAAACTGGGAACTGTTAGGAATCCGATACCTGTCTCAACTGTATACTGGACCAAATTTTAAATCCTTCATGGAAATGCAGGGGGAATTTAATATTCCACGAACCAATTTCTTCAAATATCTGCAGTTGCGACACGCGATACAAACGCAATCGCAACGTACTCCATTACATCTGACTGACCACACGCTGATACAGGGGATCTTCTTGGAAGACAATAAGAAAGGAATGATTTCCAGAGCATATAACATACTTCTTGATGCCATGCAGGACCCATCTGGTCTTCCTTGTCGGCGAGGCTGGGAGGAGGATATAGGGAACATAGATGGGGAGACGTGGAACCTGTGTCTATCCTCTGCACCCTTAGTCTCGGTGTCCGCATCCCAAAAGCTATCGCATCTATATCTGCTGCACAGGGTTTACAGGACTCCGGTTAGGTTGCACAAATGGGGGATTAGAGAGACTCCATTATGTCCGAAATGTGAGGGTGCCCATGGGGACCTACTCCATATGATATGGAGATGCCCCAAACTTTTTCGGTACTGGAAGGAAGTCCTAGACATAATATCACAGGTTTATATGTTCAATATTCCACGAGAGCCAGTAGTGTGTTTATTAGGAGCGTTGGATGAGGAGGCTTTAACCCCTTCGGCACATACAGCGGTCCTTCGACTATTATACATTGCACGTAAACTCATTGCTCAACTATGGATCACTCCCAGAGTACCCACTAGAAAACAATGGGTGGAACAGGTGAACAAATTACTAATCAGGGAGAAACTAACATACCAACACAGAAAAGCCCCACGCAAGTTCTACTCATTGTGGCAGGCGTGGCTAGATGTTCCGGGTTTGGCACCACATCAGCTGATTAAAGATAGGCTATTACAAATGTAAGATTTTAACTGCATTGGTAAGGAGGTAACTAATTACTTGGCAAAAAGAAAATGTGTAATTCCGGGGGGGGGGGGGGGGCAACACGACATGGTGGGCTGAGGCAGCTTTTATGTGGTTTTGTTACCCTATGCCCTTAGGGTATTGGGGAAACTTGGGTAGGAAGGGGGCAAAAAGGAAAAAAGGAAAAAAAAAAAAAAAAAAAAAGAAAAAAAAAAAACGAGAAGAGTTTTGTTTTGTTTGATTGTTTTTTTCTTTGTTTCTGTTCTTACCCATCTATATTCTTCTCTTTGCTCTTTTTTTTTTAATTTTATATATATGGCTATGACAATGTAATAGGAAAACGCATTCTTAAGGTCATTGATATCCGGTAATATCCGATGATGTGTTGTTGAAGATGTATGTTCCATATTACCATGATATTGTAGTACATCAACTGTCATATATTATGTAATGTGAAAGTCAAAAAATAAATTTTCTTTTCTGATTTAAAAAAAAATATATGTGATGCCAATTTTTCCACTTCGAATCAGCAGGTAATTTTGGTCGGGGTAAGTAATGATGTAATTACTGCCAAAATCACTGAGCCTCTATAGGTAAGAATGGGAGGTCAGTGTCATAAATGATCTTTTGTTTTATCGCCATACTCCCCTGACAGTCTACTATACTAGACAGAGGTATACTAATAAATATAGGAGTAACTATAGTTTTAACCACTGAAGAAATGGGAGTAAAACATACTTGAAGTAAAGGGAGACTTTAGATTTGCTCCTTATGCCAGCAATTTATTAACCCCAAGCGGAAGGGGCTGTTGTAAATATCTATAGTGACTCAGCCTATGCTGTAGGTATAGTGCACAGTTTTGCACAACTCTGGCAAGAGAGAGATTATTTGACAGCGGCAGGAACTCCTATACAGCATAAAGAGTTAATTGTCAGATTATTGGCAGCAGTCCAGCTGCCTCTTAAAGTTGCAGTGATTAAATGTAAAGCACATACCAGAGCAAATGATAGTATATCACTTGGGAATGCTTTGGCTGATAGGTATGCTAAAGATGCTATACATTCTTATGAGCCAACTACAGCGTTTCCAACATTCCTGCTCACAGATCTTCAAGTGGATCTGGACATCCTATCAGCCCTGCAGGCAAGCTCACCTCATACATTCTTTTGGACCGCAAAGGGAGCTGTTTGTGGGGCAGATGGCCTATGGAGATTAAAAAAACAGACTGGTTGCTCCTCCGACTTTGTTCCCTTCTTTGTTTGCTTTGAGCCATGGGCCTTGCCATGTCTCAACAGGAGGCATGTGTCGGGTGGTAGCCAGGGACTGGTGGGCTCCAGGTTTTCATACATATGCTGCTAAACAGGTTACTGAATGTTCTGTATGTCAAATGCATAACATTGGAAGGTCAGTGCCCACTCTCATGAAGCATATTCCACATACTGAGGAACCATTTCAAATTGTGCAAATTGACTTCTCAGATATGCCCCCTTGTGGTCGATTTAAGTATCTTTTGGTTTGCATTGATCAATTTTCGAGTTGGCCAGAAGCCTGGCCCATGGTGAAAAATGATGCCAGAACTGTGGTAAAATGTCTGACGAGGGAATTGATCCTAAGGTTTGGTATAGGGTCAATAATTTCCTCAGATAGAGGGACACATTTTGATAACAAACTCATGGCAGAAGTAGTGAACATTTTGGGTATGAAACAGCAATTGCATACTCCTTACAGACCTCAGGCTAGTGGGATGGTGGAACGCAGCAATCAAACCCTGAAGAGGTATTTGGCCAAAATAACTGATAATGGACAAAGCACATGGGTAGAAGCATTACCTATAGCCTTGGCGACCATTAGGACTACCCCTAAGGAGAAACATGGACTGTCACCTTTTGACATATTGTTTGGGCCGCCTAAAAGACTACATTCACCTCTTGTGCAGCCAGAGAGAGTGACTTTAATAAATGGTCAAGTTTCCATGATAGAAAATGTTCGCAAATTGGCAAATGTGTTTTCTGATACTTTTTCCAGAGCCAAAGCAGGACAACCTGTGGACACGAGTGAAGGAACTCATGGACTAAAGTCAGGAGATTGGGTGTATATCAAGAATCACACACCCCAGACTACTTTGTCCCCTAAGTGGAAAGGACCATTTCAGGTCATTCTTGTGTCTCCTACTGCAGTGAAGCTGAAAGATTATAAGTATTGGGTGCATGGTTCACACTGTAATGCCCCGTACACACGGTCGGATTTTCCGATGGAAAATGTCCAATCGGAGCGTGTTGTTGGAAATTCCGACCGTGTGTGTGCTCCATCAGACATTTTCCATCGGATTTTCCGACACACAAAGTTGGACAGCAGGAGATAAAATTTTCCGACAACAAAATCCGATCGCGTCAATTCCGACCGTGTGTGGCCTGTTCCGACGCACAAAGTGCCACGCATGCTCAGAAGAAATTCCGAGACGGGACAGCTCGTTCTGGTAAACTTAGCGTTCGCAATGGATACAGCACTTTCGTCACGCTGCAATGTTAAAAATGATTTAATACAGCGCACTCTCTTCTTCTTTATAATGTGACAAGAATATAGTAGTTTTGCTGCTCATATTCACACAGACTTCTCACAAACTTATTTCGTTACTATTTATCTGGATTCCCTCAATATATTGTGATTTCGCACATCTGACAACATATTTTTGTATATTTTTTTTGGCTTTAATGTAGAATCTTTTTTTGTGTTTATTTTTATTTTTTTTGGTGATTTTGATTTGTACTCCCGAAAATGTTTGTGTGTGTTTTTTGTGACAAGTTCCCACAACACCATTAATATGTTGTTCTATTTAATCTGTAGGAGATTGTTTCGTGTTGTTGTCCCTTGTTAGTTTCACATTGTACTTTAGAAATGTACCTGAATACTCACCAACAAACTGTCTTTTTTGGGTGAAAACACACACAGGAGAGTATAATTTCCCCAAAAAATTTTTATTAAGGGGTCACAACTATAAACGAAGAGGGAGGCAACGCTGGAGAAACTGCAGAAATTGGCGAAGCCTTGGACCCCCAGGGCAGACATCAATTATTTAAAAGCAAAATTGGTGGCCTGAGGAGTCCTTATCTTAGGGAGGGCAGTTTGGTCCAGAAGTCCCAGAGATCCGGAAAGCAGCAGATGACATCTGTGTCCCCAGGCTGTGGTCATACGAGAGACTGCATCTTCTGTCAGACCAGACTGAACCCAGGGCAATCACTCTTTGGTCTTCCTTCCACGCTTCCTTACAGGCTGTGGCTGTGGTGGTGGAGTTGTGGCAGCAGGAGGAGGAGGAGGAGGATGGTCCATCTCAATGACATCTGTCTTGGGTGTTAGTTCCCCACTCTCCCCCTTACGTAGGACTTTATAAATCAGGTCCTCAGAGAGCTTGCGTTGGCCCTCCTGCATGCCCTGCAATTTTGTGGCAGCCATGCAGGCAAAGGCCTCTTCAGGACTGGGGAAGGCTCTGAGGGACGCAGAAGCCTCCTGGATCAGCCTGTACGCTGAATCCTGCACAGGACTGGGAGTTATCTTCCTGGCTCGTTTATGTGGCAGGCGGAGGGGAGGAACCTGATATTCAGTCAGGCTGCGACTGGTCCCAGGCTTCTCTTGGCTGACACTTAGCCCCACCCCCTCCTGGCTGCCACTAATCCCCGCCTCCTCCTGACTGCCACATTCCACAGCCTCCTCCTGGCTGAGGTCTTCCTGTGTATGAAAAAGGGACATAGTTTTAGTATTTTTTCAATCAATCACACACAATTTTCACCTCCTGACTGCTGCAAATTCAATGTTAACAAATATAACAGACTATTATTCTGAGCCCAGCATTTTTCATTCTTGTCCCAATTTTGGGTGCCCACTACTGTCTATTGATATGTAAAACACTTTTTTTAATCAGCAATTAGTGATCAATAATAACATCTAATAAACATCATTTATTTATTGACTAGAAATCTGTAGAAGAATGCTATACCTGACTCCAGCTGGGCTCCTCCACTTCTTCCTGGCTGGAAGGCCCAGGTTGGACATCGGAAGCCTCAGCTGGTATGGAAGGAAGCGTGGAAGGAAGAGTAGAGAGTGATTCCCTGACTTCAGTCTGGTCTGACAGAAATCGCAGTCTCTCGTAGTACCACAGCCTGGGGACATAAACGTCATCTGCTGCAGCTCCGGACCTCTGGGAATCTGTGACCTTCTTGCGCTCCCTTAGATATGTGCTCCTCAGGCCACCAATTTTAGCTTTTAAATAAGGGATGGTTGCTGTGGGGACCACCGGCTTCACCAACTCCAGCAGTTTCTCCAGCGCTGCCTGCTTCTTCTGTTTGTGATTATAATGTGGGTGTCTGACCTGCCACAGACAGGGCAGCTCTCTGTACTTGTCAATAAACAGGGGCAGGAAATTGTGGTTGTTGAACCCATCCATTTTCTCTGCAAGACACAACACAAGACAAACCCTAATGTCAGGCAAAACTCCCCTAATCTTGTTACAATATAGGCTTCCATTTCGAAGCAGTATAGGCCCAAGTTTAGATCCTACCTTCGTTAGCACGATCGGCGTCTCCGATGCTCCTTCTTCCGCTCACAGATCATACGTAAGACAAACGTGTGTTACGCTTTATACACACTGCGCATGCGTATAACTCCGCCCCTGACGTTCTTTCTAGTCTATTCCCCACCCCTTTTCGTTCGGTTCAGTTCTACCAAATGTGAACTTTGTAAGATCAAGATTTGTGTCTTTCTTGTTGTTTTTACACAGGCCTGTTTTCTATAAAATGCACATTTTGATTTTGGATAATGCCACCACAAAAATTGGTATACAACAAACATGTTGGTTTGTCAGAAAAACCTTTGGTAAATGCACATGTGATTGTGCTGGTATTAAAAAGATTGTTCATCAAGAATGTGTGGATTATTGTCTCAACGCTACAACATTTTTGGGGTGATGTAATTGTTGTTTTATGAGAAAATGGGGGTTATTTCCTAAGGGCAAATCCACTTTGCACTACAAGTGCAGTTTAAGTGCAGTTGCAAGTGCACTTGTAGTGAAAAGTTGCTTTGCATTTAGTAAATAACAGCCAACAGTGCTTTGTATAAGGTTACACAATCACGCCATTTTCTGGACTCCACACATTTCTGTCAGGGTCAGCTCAAACAAACACAATTGTCCTTCTGGGCTGAAGGACAATTGGATACTCAGGGTACAGACCATCTACGTGGTTGAAACAAGCTTCATTATATCTCACTTGGTTCAAACAAACACAAGCAGTAAATGTCCACAAAGAATTTCTTTTGTTTTTTTTTATTAGAAAAAGGCTTCACATATTGTCTGGCATATTGATAGCCCCCTACCCGCAAAGAACTCCAGGTATCGTAACCGGACATCACGGGCACTCAGGGAGGGCAAGCCAGGACGTCCGCTTTCAAGCGCCGTCAGTGTTGTTGGATGTAGGATTCCGGCCTCAGGCCCAACTGAGCCAGCATAGTTGGCCGAATGTTTTCTTAAAAAATTATGGAGAACACAGCACGCAAGTATTATATGGTTCAGTTTATACTCCGCCATATGGATGGGTGTCAGAAATAGTCGGAACCGGCTGGCCAGGATTCCAAATGTGTTCTCCACCACTCTTCGGGCTCTGGCCAGCCGGTAATTAAAAACCCTCTGTTCCGGGGTGAGGGTCCTCATCGGGAATGGCCGCATCAGGTGGTCCCCCAGCGCAAACGCCTCATCAGCAATGAACACAAATGGGAGACCTTCCACATTGTCCTCTGGAGCTGGCAAGTCCAAGCTGCCATTCTGGAGACGCCTGTAGAACTCCGTCTGGGCGATGACTCCACCATCGGACATCCGGCCATTCTTCCCCACGTCCACATACAAGAAGTCGTAATTAGCCGACACCACCGCCAACATCACTATACTATTAAACCCCTTGTAATTATAATAGTACGACCCCGAGTTGGGTGGTGGGACGATGTGGACGTGTTTCCCATCAATTGCACCTCCGTAGTTAGGAAAGTCCCACCGCTGGACAAAGTGGGAGGCCACAGTCTGCCATTCCTGTGGCGTGGAAGTAAACTGTTGAGGAAAAAACAATAAACATTAGTATTTTTTCACAGAAACATGGCAAGCAGATTATACACAAACATTATGGGGCAACTTCCAGATAGCATTTATTAAGGGGAATTTAACAACGCCAAAGTATAAGGTACACATATCATATTCCCCCGCCACCCCCTCTCATGGGCCATTTCTAACATTATAGGGGGGGGGGACTCTTGGACAGGTAACCCTCTTCACTTCATTGAGAGATGAATGCCTAAATACAGGGTATTACTTGGAACAGCCCCTCCTTAGTTACACTATTGGCAGCCCACTGGACAGGTAAGAAGTGTCATAATACAAAGATATAAATACCCACTGTACACATTTGAGGACATTTGGACATTCTGCTATTACCTATCAAGATAATAATAGGATACAAAAACTTTAAACAGTACCATTGGAAAGTATACAGGCAGGCCCTTGCACTACATGCTTTGGGGAATTCATCCATAAATCTGACCAGTAAAGAGATGGGTGTAGTATGTATGGGTTTGGCAAAGTCAGCAGATAGATGATTGAGGATAGAGAATTGGGATCAGCTGACTTAGCAGTTGGGGGGAGGGAGGGTTACTAAAAATTATTTGGGGACACCACAAAAAAAAGCCTCTGGCACTCTGCATGAATTTAAATCAAAAATAACATTTCCAAACATTTTAGGGGGTGTTTGGGGTAAAGCACTACTATGGAGCTGATAAAATACATTGTTAAGTGACTACATGAGCTGAATATAGGGCAGGAGACACCATGCTGGGGAGGTTATTGAAGGGCAAATATGTATGAAGGACCTAAACTAATAATTACATAAAAATCCAGCATGCATGAGGAGAAAGGGGACATTCACAGCATATTACAATCATGGTAATTAGGGAATGAGGAAAGAAATACAATATATTAGCAAACATTCAATACAATAAAATGTGATATTAAAGGATAAAAATCTTACCTTCATATATTCCTTCTGAAGGACCGGGATGATGGCAGAACAGGTCTCTGGGATAATGATCCCCAGAGCCTGGGGGGAGATGCCTGTCGAGAACTTGAGGTCCTGCAGGCTTCTCCCTGTGGCCAAATACCGCAAGGTAGCGACTAGGGATGAGCCGAACACCCCCCTGTTCGGTTCGCACCAGAACATGCGAACAGGAAAAAAGTTAGTTCGAACACGCGAACACCGTTAACGTCTATGGGACACGAACATGAATAATCAAAAGTGCTAATTTTAAAGGCTTATATGCAAGTTATTGTCATAAAAAGTGTTTGGGGACCCGGGTCCTGCCCCAGGGGACATGGATCAATGCAAAAAAAAGTTTTAAAAACAGCCGTTTTTTCAGGAGCAGTGATTTTAATAATGCTTAAAGTCAAACAATAAAAGTGTAATATCCCTTTAAATTTCATAGCTGGGGGGTGTCTATAGTATGCCTGTAAAGGGGCGCATGTTTCCCGTGTTTAGAACAGTCTGACAGCAAAATGACATTTTGAAGGAAAAAACACATTTAAAACTACCCACGGATATTGCATTGCAGACAATACACATAGAAGTTCATTGATAAAAACTGCATGGGAATTCCCCACAGGGCAACCCCGAACCAAAATTAAAAAAAAAAAAATGATGTGGGAGTCCCCCTAAATTGCATACAAGGCCCTTCAGGTCTGGTATGGATATTAAGGGGAACCCCAGTCAAAATTTAAAAAAAAAATGACGTGGGGTTCCCCCTAAATTCCATACCAGACCCTTCAGGTCTGGTATGGATTTTAAGGGGAACCCCGCGCCAAAAAAAAAAAAAACAGCGTGGGGTCCCCCCAAAAATCCATACCAGACCCTTATCCGAGCACGTAACCTGGCAGGCCGCAGGAAAAGAGGGGGGGACGAGAGTGCGCCCCCCCTCCTGAACCGTACCAGGCCACATGCCCTCAACATTGGGAGGGTGCTTTGGGGTAGCCCCCCAAAACACCTTGTCCCCATGTTGATGAGGACAAGGGCCTCATCCCCACAACCCTGGCTGTCAAAAATGTTAAAAATGACAAGAGACAGTTTTTGACAATTCCTTTATTTAAATGCTTCTTCTATCTTCCTTCATCTTCTGGTTCTTCTGGCTCTTCTGGTTCTTCCTCCGGCGTTCTCGTCCAGCATCTCCTCTGCGGCGTCTTCTATCTTCTTCTCCTTGGGCCGCTCCGCACCCATGGCATGGGGGGAGGCTCCCGCTCTTCTCTTCATCTTCTTCTTCATCTCTTCTTCCTTCTTCTCTTCTTCTCTTCTTCATTTTCTTCTCCGGGCCGCTCCGCAGCCATGCTGGCATGGAGGGAGGCTCCCGCTGTGTGACGGCGTCTCTTCGTCTGACGGTTCTTAAATAACAGGGGGCGGGGCCACCCCGTGACCCCGCCCCCCTCTGACGCACGGTGACTTGACGGGACTTCCCTGTGACGTCACGGGGAATGCCACAGGGAAGTCCCGTCATGTCCCGTGCGTCAGAGGGGGGCGGGGTCACCGGGTGGCCCCGCCCCCCGTTATTTAAGAACCGTCAGACGAAGAGACGCCGTCATACAGCGGGAGCCTCCCTCCATGCCAGCATGGCTGCGGAGCGGCCCGGAGAAGAAAATGAAGAAGAGAAGAAGAGAAGAAGGAAGAAGAGATGAAGAAGAAGATGAAGAGAAGAGCGAGAGGCTCCCCCCCATGCCATGGGTGCGGAGCGGCCCAAGGAGAAGAAGATAGAAGACGCCGCAGAGGAGATGCTGGACGAGAACGCCGGAGGAAGAACCAGAAGAGCCAGAAGAACCAGAAGAACCAGAAGATTAAGGAAGATAGAAGATAGAAGAAGCATTTAAATAAAGGAATTGTCAAAAACTGTCTCTTGTCATTTTTAACATTTTTGACAGTTTTTTAGTGAAATGGTAGGGGTAAGTACCCCCTTACCATTTCACACAGGGGGGGGGCCGGGATCTGGGGGTCCCCTTGTTAAAGGGGGCTTCCAGATTCCGATAAGCCCCCCGCCCGCAGACCCCCACAACCACCGGCCAGGGTTGTGGGGATGAGGCCCTTGTCCTCATCAACATGGGCACAAGGTGTTTTGGGGGGCTACCCCAAAGCACCCTCCCAATGTTGAGGGCATGTGGCCTGGTACGGTTCAGGAGGGGGGGGCGCACTCTCGTCCCCCCCTCTTTTCCTGCGGCCTGCCAGGTTGCGTGCTCGGATAAGGGTCTGGTATGGATTTTTGGGGGGACCCCACGCCGTTTTTTTTTTTGGCGCGGGGTTCCCCTTAAAATCCATACCAGACCTGAAGGGTCTGGTATGGAATTTAGGGGGAACCCCACGTCATTTTTTTTTTAAATTTTGGCCGGGGCTCCCCTTAATATCCATACCAGACCTGAAGGGCCTTGTATGGAATTTAGGGGGACTCCCACGTCATTTTTTTTTTTAAATTTTGGTTCGGGGTTGCCCTGTGGGGAATTCCCATGCCGTTTTTATCAATGAACTTCTATGTGTATTGTCGGCAAAGCAATAGCCGCGGGTAGTTTTAAATGTGTTTTTTCTTCGAAATGTAATTTTGCTGTCAGACTGTTCTAAACACAGGAAACATGCGCCCCTTTACAGGCATACTATAGACACCCCCCAGGTACGAAATTTAAAGGGATATTACACTTTTATTGTTTGACTTTAAACATTATTAAAATCACTGCTCCTGAAAAAACGGCCGTTTTTAAAACTTTTTTTTGCATTGATCCATGTCCCCTGGGGCAGGACCCAGGTCCCCAAACACTTTTTATGACAATAACTTGCATATAAGCCTTTAAAATTAGCACTTTTGATTTCTCCCATAGACTTTTAAAGGGTGTTCCGCGGCATTCGAATTTGCCGCGAACACCCCAAATTGTTCGCTGTTCGGCGAACTTGCGAACAGCCAATGTTCGAGTCGAACATGAGTTCGACTCGAACTCGAAGCTCATCCCTAGTAGCGACCAACCTCTGCTCCGGAGTGATGGCTTGCCTCAAGCAGGTATCCTGCCTGCTGATATAGGGGGTCAGCGAAGCCAACAAACGGTGAAACACGGGGTCCATCATCCGCAGAAAGTTCCTGAAATCATCAGGATTATTCTCACGGATCTCACGGAGCAAAGGCATATGACAGAACTGGTCACGCTGAAGCAACCAATTCTTGGTCCATGAACTCCTCCCCACCCTGTTCATGGACTGGACTTGTGTCAAGGTCAGGGCCCCAACACCAAGCCCCCGCACAGCACGAACTCTACGAGGAGTACGCATACGAAACATGGCTAGAAAACGGTCGGCTGCTCAGAACGAAGTAACAGAACGCACTGAAGAACAGCAAGGCCTGTGAAGAGCGACCTGAAAAACAGCAACGAGCAGGCAAGATCACACAGAAAACTCTGATACGAACTGACTGCACGCACTGAAGAGCAGATACAAACCCACAAGCACAAACTGAACAGCAGAAAACGATCTGAAAGCCACGAGTCTGAAAAAGCACGAATCGTCTCTCACCAAACTTTTACTAACACGAGATTAGCAAAAGGAGCCCAAAGGGTGCCGCACTTGGTTCTGAACCGGCCTTTTCTAGTCTCGTCGTACGTGGTGTACGTGACCGCGTGGTTGGCGATCGGAAATTCCGACAACTTTGTGCGACCGTGTGTAGGCAAAACAAGTTTGAGCCAACATCCGTCTGAAAAAATCCTAGGATTTTGTTGTCGGAATGTCCGAACAAAGTCCGACCGTGTGTACGCCCTATAAGAAGTCTGTGGTTCCAAAAGAGAATATAAGCCGGTCTGCTACTGGCAAGAATTGTTCTGTACCTTTACCTTCCAAGTCTCCTCCACTGACTCGTGCTCGAGCAAGAAGACTGCAGAATGAATCTCCTAGGGCCTAAGATGAATGTGAAGCTCTGGAGTGTTATCCTCTGCGGTGGAGCAGTGGTATGGATTACAGTCATGGCATATGAATGGACATACAAGAAGGAAAAGGGTAAGATACAAGACACTTTTCTTTTAAATGCTACTGTAATGGAAGAAATGTCACAACTTGAACTGGTTTCAGATGCTGACCTAAGAGCACGGAGGGAAGCAGCACATGAATAACATGCCAAACTAGCAGAACTGTCACGTACCTTACAACGGAGCCCGAAATGATGAGGGTGGCCACTTGCACAGTTCTGGTCCAAGCACCCCTGGTGGTGGGTACAGGGAGTGCGAGGGCAACGAAAGGGTGCAGGTGCCTGCAGGCAGGAGGCTGGAACTTGAAGATATAGGAACCTCTGCTGAGGAGATGTGGAAACTGATCACCAAACTTGTTCAGCGGGAGCCAGGTCAGAAACAACTGCAGAATCAGGAACAGGCAGGAGTCGGCAACAGGCTGGCAGCGGGGTACCAAGTCAGAAGGCAAAACCGTAGTCAGGAACAGGCAGGGGTTGGCAACAGGCGGGCAGCAAGTTACAGAATCAGGAGGCAGAGCCGTAATCATAAGTTCAAGCCAAGGTCAGTATTGCAGGTAGAGGCAGGTTCAGCAGGCAGGGGAGATCCAAGAGAATGGTCAGAAGATAGCCGGGTTTTCAGGAACAAGGTCAATCAGGCAGAGTAACAGGAACACAGGAACAAGCTGAAGACAATCCAGCACTGATGCTAGGCAGACTCTCTGTTTATATAGGGTGCTGTGTGCCAGAATTTGTGCCAGCGTACGTGCGCACGCTCATGCGCATTAGCACCTTAGCACATTGGCACATGCACGTTAGCACCTGGGCACATTGGCGCATGCGCGTTAGCACATTAGCGCTTTGGCACTCGCGGGCGCACATTAGCGAGCGTGCGCGTTCGCATAGAGGTGCCATTGTGCATGCCCACCCTGGATCTCATTTGTCTCTGGCTATGGTTCCGTGCATGCACATTGGCATTAGCAGAACGAGGATTGGCAGCTGCTGCACGGAGATGGGTGCTTGCTGTGTGAGTTCTCTGACAAGAGCCTTTCCATAACTCTTTTGTATCTATGCACCTGCAAGCCGCCAAGAAACTGAATATCACTAATTGCTGGATATGTACACATGCACCTATTTGTCATAAGACTTTACCTTTGTTAGGAATACCTAGCACTTTAACTGAAATAGAGGACAGTGCACACTTTGGTGAAGTCAGTAGAACAATGATTGACAGAGACATTTCACTTTTACTGTTCACAAATGCTCCATTGAGAAAACCAGCCGTCTGCATTAACTTTACTCAAACTTATACACCTGAGTTACTCTCCCAGGGTTACCAGAGTACTACCCGACAGATTGGGAATTCCAACTGCATGGATAATGCCGATATCAGGTACTAGTTTGATGGTAAGGATACTGTATGGAGTACCTATGGACTACACACATCGTCAACATTCCCGACAGAACAATATGAGACTATTGATGTGTCTGCAAGGATATAATTTCAATAAATCTTGTGCTGCCCCACCAGGCTATTACTTCATATGTGGAAAGAAAGCATATACTTGGGTTCCTTTGAATTCTAAGGGGGTTTGTTACTTTGTTAGAGTCATACCTGCTACTTGGTATATGGAGGATAATGACTTTCAAGAAACACAGCCCCACAAAATACCTATACACTTTCTTAAAAAAGACTTTGTGCGTCTTAGCAGAAGGGACCTCACTGGTCAGTCAGTTCCAGGAGAAGATGAACCCCCAGGACAAGATGAAGAAGAAGACTCTGAAGTTAATGTAAAAGATGACAATTATCCTAATAGGCCTACCTCTTATCCTGAGTCAAACGATAATTTTACAGATATTGAATCACATGATAGAGATATTAAACCATTGTTTTCTATTCCTTGGGTAAATAGATGTTGTATTAAAAAGGCTTTCAGTTTCATCATTGATTTGGCAGACCTGATGGATAACATTACTGCCTTGTATGATAGAAACTTTATAGCTCTTGCTACAGAATTAAAGATGATCAAAAAAGAGGTTTTGCAGCACCGGCTGGTGCTGGATTATCTCACGGCCAGTCAAGGAGGAATATGCACCATAGTGGGAACTACTTGTTGTAACTACATTGGAAATGATACTAAACCTGAAGATGCCATCATTTCACATGTAGAAAAGGTACAACAAATGAAGGTTAATTTTCACAAACAACATACCGAAACTGCTTGGGTTGAGGGTAGCTGGGAAGGCTGGCTCTCCTGGCTCAATCCTCTCAACTGGTTTTCTGGTATTGCAGGATGGTTTTCTGGTATTTTACATGGTATTCTATATATTGTTGGAATTATAGTCCTCATAATCTTAAATGTTAAATGCGCACCTATGTTATGCAAATGCTGTTTGAAGATAACCACACGTGCTTGTACTAATATAGGTTCTTCTGAGCCCTCAAGGTCTCGAGTCAGAACTGCTCATGAGATGGTGCTCTGTATACCTGGAGATCAACCTAAAGACACAGAAGAAGCTTAAAAGGGATACCGAAAGAATTCTAAACACAGGAGGGGCTGTGCAGATATGAAATATATGAGCCATATCTTGTTATGTATCTAGAGTTCCTCTTCAACATGAAACTGTATTTCTTATAATTTTGAGTAGAATGTTACTGAATTCTTTTGGTATTGCAACACATGTGGCTGTCTTGGTTGGCCTCCAGTTGACATGAAATGTTCTGCCAATGACATGACACAATTCAAATTAAATCCCTTGATATAATTAGACTTCCTTTTTGTCAAACTAACTGTCACCTATAAATCAGAAAGGTCAAGATGACCAAAAGTTATGTTGAAATACTTAGTAAAATGCGTTTTTTGTGATGTGTAACTTTGGGCTTGTGCCCGCCATAGACTACTGTATAATCATTCTCTATAAAAGCTGTACTGCCCTGTAAACTGTATCACATTCTCCTGAAAGATGTGATCCACTGTATGTACAGTGCATATTCTGAAGTAAACATACATGAGACGAATGCAGCTCTATTGGCGTTGATGCCCTTTATTTCAAGGTTCAACTTAACATTACCCTATGACACCGTGCATAGGTGGGTGTGTCCATTCTCTCCACTCAGGTCTCAGATCACACTCGACTTCCTGTACTATGCAGTGCAGAGTGTTACATCAGATCCACTCCCCTGCCTTTTGGAGCTGAGAAATGATGTGTAAATTCTGTGTTTTGAATGGCTGTAGAGGAGAAAAGGCAGCAGATAAATAGGCGCAACTTATGTAAGAGGATTTGATTCATTCCTGTGTACTGCCCTCCTCTAGTTAGGCTGCTAAGCTAAATTTAGTCCTCGGCGTCACTGTAGTCAGTGGAGCAGTAAGTGATTGTTTTTGTCTGGTCAGGGTTTCCTAGCTGGGTGTTTGATTTAGAAGCTTCCAGAACATAGAGCAGGGAGAGTCAAATGACTAGTATGAATATTTGGCCCTAGCCAATCCATGGAAGAGGTGTCCAGAAGATGGCTGGGGAGGTGATAATTGTTTAGCAGGCCTTTTCAAAGCACCTTTTCTTGTCCAGGGAGGGTTCCTGCTGCCCCTGGGAGATTGTTAGTGAGACAGATATTGCAGTGTGGGCCTTAGCAGGAGCTAGGCTGAGGGTCCGGGGAAGATTGCTAAATGATTTTTTGCTGGATGGGGATGGCATCATCCTGGAGTCCTGGTCTGGAGAAGGATCTTTTGTCTCCCTCACTGAGGAGCTACGTGTGGATGCTGGGTGGCAGACAGCTCCTTGAATACTTGAGAAATGACCTTGACTATGGACTGATAGTTGTGCAAATGCCAGAAGGGGATTAAGTGCCTGAGGATGCTATATGGAATGAGGCTGCTTTTAGAGAGCTCTACATATACTGGCCATTCCCTGTTACTTCCATGAAAGGCTGCTGTAGAGAAGATTAGTGAGAAGCGGTCCTTCTGTTATTTCTGCTATTGTTTGGAGTATCCTAATCCCTGAACCCCTCTCTCCTTCAAATTATTCCGCAATAAATCCTAAAAAGACATCCCCTGTATTGTCGGTGTGCCTGTGCATGTGACTGGCATCCTCTGCACTAGTAAGGGAAACCTGAGTACGTTCTCAGCGGGTTTGCTACTTTAATGTCACATGTAGGGATGAGCTTTCTGTTTGGAACGAACATGAGCTTGACTCGAACATTGGCTGTTCGCCTGTCGAAAACCGAACATTATGGGCCGTTCGCGCCAAATTCGAGTGGTGCTGTGCATTGCTGTATGATGATTGGCCAAAGCATGCACCATGACCTGCATGCTTTGGCCAATCCCAGTGCCCTCAGCTAAGAGAGCCATAATTGGCCAAAGGCAGGGTGCCTTTTGCCAATCTTGGCTCAGGGGGACTAAGTCCACGCCCTACACTATATAAGGCTGCCTGCACGTCGGCCCCATTTAGTGTGTTGTTGGCGTGGACGGAGAGAGAGTGTCATTTAGATTGAGCAGGCAGGCAGGTTATTTAGTTAGCTGCAGTGTATTTAATATATATATAAATATATATATATACAGTCAGGTCCATAAATATTGGGACATCGACACAATTCTAATCTTTTTGGCTCTGTACACCACCACAATGGATTTGAAATGAAACGAACAAGATGTGCTTTAACTGCAGATTTTCAGCTTTAATATGAGGGTATTTACATCCAAATCAGGTGAACGGTGTAGGAATTACAACAGTTTGTATATGTGCCTCCCACTTTTTAAGGGACCAAAAGTAAAGGGACAGATTAACAATCATCCACCAAATTTTCACTTTTTAATACTTGGTTGCAAATCCTTTGCAGTCAATTACAGCCTGAAGTCTGAAACGCATAGACATCACCAGACGCTGGGTTTCATCCCTGGTGATGCTCTGCCAGGCCTCTACTGCAACTGTCTTCAGTTTCTGCTTGTTCTTGGGGCATTTTCCCTTCAGTTTTGTCTTCAGCAAGTGAAATGCATGCTCAATCGGATTTAGGTCAGGTGATTGACTTGGCCATTGCATAACATTCCACTTCTTTCCCTTAAAAAACTCTTTGGTTGATTCCGCAGTATGCTTGGGGTCATTGTCCATCTGCATTGTGAAGCGCTGTCCAATGAGTTCTGAAGCATTTTGCTGAATATGAGCAGATAATATTGCCCAAAACACTTCAGAATTCATCCTGCTGCTTTTGTCAGCAGTCACATTATCAATAAATACAAGAGAAGCAGTTCTATGCCCACGCCATGACACTACCACCACCATGCTTCACTGATGAGGTGGTATGCTTTGGATCATGAGCAGTTCCTTTCCTTCTCCATACTCTTCTCTTTCCATCACTGGTACAAGTTGATCTTGGTCTCATCTGTCCATAGGATGTTGTTCCAGAACTGTGAAGGCTTTTTTAGATGTTGTTTGGCAAACTTTACATCTTGTGGTGAACCCTCTGTATTCACTCTGGTGAAGTCTTCTCTTGATTGTTGACTTTGACACACATACACCTACCTCCTGGAGAGTGTTCTTGACCTGGCCAACTGTTGTGAAAGGGTGTTTTCTTCACCAGGGAAAGAATTCTTCGGTCATCCACCACAGTTGTTTTCCGTGGTCTTCCGGGTCTTTTGGTGTTGCTGAGCTCACCGGTGCATTCTTTCTTTTTAAGAATGTTCCAAACAGTTGATTTGGCCACACCTAATGTTTTTGCTATCTCTCTGATGGGTTTTGTTTTGTTTTTTCAGCCTAATGATGTCTTGCTTCACTGATAGTGACAGCTCTTTGGATCTCATATTGAGAGTTGACAGCAACAGATTCCAAATGCAAATAGCACACTTGAAATGAACTCTGGACCTTTTATCTGCTCCTTGTAAATGGGATAATGAGGGAATAACACACACCTGGCCATGGAACAGCTGAGCAGGCAATTGTCCCTTTACTTTTGGTCTCTTAAAAAGTGAGAGGCACATATACAAACTGTTGTAATTGCTACACTGTTCACCTGATTTGGATGTAAATACCCTCAAATTAAAGCTGAAAGTCTGCAGTTAAAGCACATCTTGTTCGTCTCATTTCAAATCCATTGTGGTGGTGTATAGAGCCAAAAAGATTAGAATTGTGTTGATGTCCCGATATTTATGGACCTGACTATATATATATATATATCCACTGCATACAGTTTAGCTATATCTGACTGCAGGCTGTTCCTGGTGTACTTTTTCTAATATACTTCTGGCAGGCAGGTTATTCAGTTAGCTGCAGTGTATTTAATATATACAGACAGTCTTGTATATATATATATATATCCACTGTATCCAGTTTAGCTATATCTGACTGCAGGTCATTCCTGGTGTACTTGTTAGGGCTGGCTCAGCCCTTCCTTTTCTGAGCTGGCCGCTCAGCTGTCAGCTAATTGCCAGCTCTCATCTCTCTCCACAGTTAACCAGCTGTTGTGGATCTGCTCATCAGTCCCGCCTACTTAAAGATCTCCAGCTCACTTCATTCCTGCCTTCTCCTTGGTCACATCTCAAGAAATCATCTCCTGTGTTTCTGTTTAAAGACTGGCTTTGCTGACATCCCTTTTGGCTCCTTATCCTGCTTGCTGTTCCTCTACTTGGATCCCTGACTTCTAGCTGGCTGATTACCCGATCTGGTTATTGAACTCTGGCTTGGCTGATTACCCGATCTGGTTACGAAACTCTGGCTTGGCTGACTACCCGATCCAGGTACTGGACTCTGGCTATGCTTTGATTATGCTTACTCTACTTACCTTTTTATTTTTTATTAATAAACAAGTGTGATTTTACTGTACTTCTGACTCAGTCAGGTTCATGGCTTCTGACAGTACTTTTTCTTTTTTTTTTTTTTTTTTAATTTTTTTATTTATCAAAGAAAACAGGTCCACAGGGACCGATACATCGGTATTTAACATTGTAACAATACAGTACGAGCATTTACATAGGTCTTATATCGGAGATTTTCTCCCACTTATTTTAAGAACCTCTTGTGTTGTGGTGTAGTGTGAGATTGACATACTTCAGAGGTTATAACTGTGCAAGATCTCCTAAGATGATGTATAACAAGGTTGCTCTTTATTGTCTTCGGGTTATGATAATGTCGTGGTGTGTTCGTCAAATGACGTTAGTAGTGTGGGGCCTATTAATGGTTCCTCTGTGTGCCCCGTTCTCTTCCTTGTTTTTATTTTCTATAGATCAGTAGATAGAGCTAAGATAGGAGAGAGAGTGTATAGAAAAAAGAGAAAAGAGAGAAAAGTGGAGGGGGGGGCGGGGGGGTTGGGGAGGGAGGAGTCTGCGAGCAAGGGGACCTCGTAGTATCCCGTGAGATTTACTTTCCAATCTGTCAATTAGCTGCCTATAGGTTTCAAGTATGGGCTAGGTATCTGTTTCTTCTCTCTGGAGGGCCTGTCCTTCTGCTGAGTATTTAAATATATTCCACAACTGCCAAGTTTTGGAGTATGTCTCACTTCTGTTCTGACTTGTGAGGATCAGATCTTCCAATGTGCTAATTTCGTCTACCTTCTTAAGCCAGGTGGCGATAGAGGGCGGCTCGGGGGATTTCCATTTGAGGGGAATGCAAATTTTAGCCGCATCTAATAGGTGTCGAACGATTGACTTTTTGTATGCCCGAGCAGGTGTATCGGTGGCGTGTAGGAGGAAGTAAGCCGGTTCATCAGGGACATTACGATCGGTGAATTTCTGTATTATCCCCCGGACCCTTCCCCAGAAAGGCCTTATCCGGGGACATGACCAGAATATATGTATTAGCGTGCCTGTGTTCTGCTGACATCTCCAGCATAGTTTCGATGTCTCGGGAAAATTTTTTTGTAATATTGCCGGTGTTCTGTACCATCTCGTAAAAATTTTGTAATTGGTTTCTTGGAATCTGGTGCATATGGATGATTTGTGGGTGAAGTGAAGTATGTGTGTTCTTGTTTGCGGGGTGAAGTGGCAGTTCAAGTCCCTTTCCCATTTGTCAAAACTGGGGTGTTGGTAGTCTTCAGGAGGTGTGATGAGCATGTTATAGGTCAGAGACAGCGTGTGCGGTAACACACCGCTTTCCATACAGATTTCTTCGAAGGTAGTGTGGGGAGGGTCAGTTACAGTTGGGGGAGTCAAACTGCTAAGGAAGTGTGAGAGCTGGTTTGCCCTCAGGAAGTCCAATCGGTATATACCATTCGGATCTGATAGTTCGGCTAGCGTTGCCCACTTTCCACCATTGCTGTAATGGGAGGCTTGGTACATCCCTGAGTTTCTGAGTGTGCGGAATGTAGGATCTATTATACCTGGAGTGAATTGTGGATTGCCTAATATGGGTCTCAATAGTGAATTTTTAGTAGAGAGAGATGTTTGTGATATTAGGCGTGTACAGATGCTCGTTGTGGTTCCAATTAACGGGTGGGATCGTATTCGTGCAGGGAGTGTGGAGCCGCTCCATGGGGCTCTATTCAGTGGGATGTCAGATTGTGATTGTTCTATTTGAGGCCATAGCTTTGTTTCCTGGTGTCTGCACCAGTCAACAAGCCTACTCAGGTGTACTGCTTGGTAGTATGTTTTAATCTCTGGCATGGCCATTCCGCCGTGTTGTTTTTGTAGTGAAAGTGTCTTTCTCGGGAGGCGTGGCTTTTTCCCTGCCCATAAAAAGGTTGTAAATAGTGAATGTGCCTGTCTGAAATAGTTTGCGGGTATGTGAATAGGTAAAGCTTGTAATAGATACAAGAATTTGGGAAGCACCATCATTTTTAGTATATTGCAGCGTCCAAACCACGAGTGTAGGCCATTTTTCCAGCTGTGAAGCAGCGTTTGGACGTTTTTTAATAGAGGTGGGAAGTTGAGTTTGAAAATCTGGGAGAGTTTTGGAGGGATATAAGTGCCTAGGTATTTCAGGGCTTTGTCTGTCCATTTGAAATGGAAGGTATGTTGAAAGTGTGCGAGTTGGGTTTGTGGAATCCCTATTCCCATGGCTTCGGATTTGTTAAAATTTATTTTTAGGTTGGAAAGATGTCCGTAGATCTCGAACTCTTTCATTAAGTTTGGGAGGGAGATGGCTGGGTTAGTGATGGAGAACATCAAATCATCTGCATATGCAGATACTTTATGTTGGGTGTCCCGTACTGTAATCCCCTTGATATCTGGGTTTAGTCTCACATGGCACAGGAAGGGTTCTAGTGATATAGCAAATAGCAAGGGTGATAGTGGGCACCCCTGTCTGGTTCCATTTGATATTGGGAAAGAATCTGAGACAACACCATTAGCCCTGACTCTGGCTGATGGATTTGAGTACGCTGCAGATATCCAATTAAACAGCTTTTCTCCCACTCCGATGTGCTTCAATGTTTCAAACAGAAATTTCCAGTGTATGCGATCAAACGCTTTTTCTGCATCTGTGCTAAGAAAGATGCTTGGCGTCTTGTCTCTATTTGCTATATGGAGCAGGTTCAGAACCTTAATGGTGTTGTCCCTGGCCTCTCTGGTTGGCACGAAGCCCACCTGATCTAAGTGTATGAGTCGTGGTAAGTGTTGTTGTATCCTAGAGGCGATAATTTTGGTAAAAAGTTTCAGGTCAGTATTTAGTAATGATATTGGGCGATAGCTGCCGCATTGTGTGGGGTCCTTACCCTCTTTTGGGATTACTGAGATCTGTGCCTGGAGCGTCGAGGGGTGTAGTTTTGAGCCGGAGCCAAGGTCGTTGAATAGTTTTGTTATGTGGAGGCCCAAAGAGGAGAGGAAGGTTTTATAGTAGTTAATAGTCAAACCGTCGGGTCCTGGCGCCTTTCCCTGTTTGGTGGTTTTTATAGCCGACTGAAGTTCTATAAAAGTGTGATGGGTTCCTCTAGAGATTCCCGTGCCTCCAGCGGTAGGGATGGCATTAGTGATGAGGATATATATTCAGGTGTATTGTCTGGTGTGGGCAGTGTCGTCTGTAAATTATATAAAGAGTGATAGTAAGTTTTAAACTCTTCTGTAATTTGTTTGGGAAGGGAGACTGTCTTCCCGGTAGTGGTCGTGATCTTAGGTATGTATGACGCCAGTTTTTGTTGTTGTAGGGAGCGGGCCAACAGTCTCCCACATTTATTGCCGGATTCATAAAGTTTTCTCCGGCATATTTGGAGTGCTGCTTTTGCTTTGAAGCGTAGTATGTCTGTGACTTGTGTACGGGTGGTATCTAGTTCGGCCCCTAATTCCCTTGTGGGTGTTAGTTTGTGGCTTGTTTCTAATGTCTGTAGTTTCCTAAGCAGGGTGTCTAATTGTTCTGTTCTTTTACGCTTTAGTCTGGATCCATGCTTAATAAGCACACCTCGGATCACGGACTTATGTGCTTCCCACACCAGACCCACGCCGCTGCCCGGAGTATTGTTAGTTGTAAAATAATGTTCAATCTCCTGTTTTACATCTGCGTAGACCTCCGGGTCCTGCAGTAAGCTTTCGTTTAGTCGCCAGGGCGGGCGCTGGGTCGTGTGCGGGTCAGCAATGGCATATTTCAACAGTATCGGTGCGTGGTCGGACCATGTGATAGGTTCTATCTTGGTGTGTAGAACAGCCTGTAAGTTTCTGTGGGGTATTAGAAAGTAATCAATGCGGGAGTATGATTGGTGGGGCCGGGAAAAGAACGTATAATCCCTCTCTCCAGGGTGGAAGAGGCGCCAGGCGTCCATTAGTTGCGCCGAGTGTAGGGCCATTTGTATCTTTTTGCGTGAGGTGTTTGAGGTCGAGGATGTACCAGAGGACGTGTCTTCTGTCGGGGTTAGGGGTGTGTTAAGGTCTCCCCCTACTATCAGTTGGCCTGCAGTGAACTGTATAATTTGGTCTAGTCGTTTCTTTATGAATGCGTCCTGATGTTCATTGGGGGCGTATAGGTTTGCGAAAGTCATCTTTGCGTTCCCTATCAGTCCTTTTAAGTATAGATACCGCCCTTCTGGGTCTGTTTTAGATTCTAGGTATGTCCATGGAACTCTAGCTGAAATTAGGATTGAAACCCCTCTGGACTTTGCTTGTGTATTGGTGGAGTGGTAAACAGTGGGGTAGTATCTGTTTTTAAGAATTGGTATAGTATTGTCCCTGAAGTGCGTTTCCTGCAGCAGGATTACGTCCGCCTTCATGCGTCTCATGTCATTAAGAAGCATCCGCCTCTTCTCTGGTGTGTTTAGTCCTTTTGTGTTTAGTGATATTATGTTTAGGGTGCCCATGTTCGCAGATTAAAGAAGGGGGGGGGAGGGGGGAAAGGGGGGGAAGGGGGGGAGGGACTTGTGGAGAGAGTTAGATAATAGAACAAGAAAGAAAAAGTATATAAGACAGATAGAACAGTGTCAGGGCAGATTGCCCCTAGGGTATAGAAGGTTTAGAGAGCTGTCACTAGGGCGTGCAGCGTGATAGGGTACTAAGGGTGCAAGCAATAGTACTTGCTGAAGCGCTGTCCGGAAAAAATCCGGCTATGTAGCGCTGGCCTAAGTGGGTTTGTGGGAGGACACGGTCAAGGGATGAGTCTCCCCGAGTCTCTCTCCGCTCACGGCGTAATGTAAAGTCGTGTGTTCAATCGGTATAAGGTTGTAGTCTGATATGGAGAAATCAGTACAGGAGTTAGCAATCAATATCAGAAAGTAATTCAGCAGTAAAGTAAGCAACATTTCAAAACAGGCAACTATCATCAGCCAAAAATAATAAATGTAAACAGGGGTCCCCTTCTCAATACTGAATAAGTGTTAGGAATAATTCTGTAAACCTCTAAAACTTATTTCTGGATAATTGTGGTGGGCTTCCAGTCTATAAAGGTTATAACCCTCCCCTCCCTCATGGAGAGAGTTAGTCAGCGTGTACCACAATGTATATGAAAGGTGCAGAAATGTCTCTCCAGGGTCTGCAAACTGGAACAATATCCACCCCTCCCTCCCCCATCCCCACCCACGCAGCAAGGCTCGGTTTGCAGCAAGAGGTTGTACCATCCAGGTTTGTAAGGACAATGAAGTTCTGATAGTTCCTTCATAGCTATCCTGTAAGGAGGTGGATATTTTCTCCTGTGCTTCATATAAAGGGTTTCTGTCTCGGTTTCTGTCCACTGTGTCTCTTACTATCATGTGGGGAAGTGTTCCACCTCTTTATTTGCTGGGTAGTTTGTGGTGTGAACTAGCGGGTCATCTCAGGGCAGGCCCAGATGGTGTGCACCCAGGGGACAGAAGCCGCTTATCAGGCTAAACCCTCACCGCAGGGACGACACCCCTGGGGCAAGCTGCAAGGATGTAGGGCGGGAGCTGGCGGCAAATTAACACTTCTCCCCTTTCATCTCCAATGGGTGGCCCCAGCCGGGGTGCTAGACAAACAATTGTTGGAATGTTCAGATGGGGGGTATTTGAGGGGAGTGCTTCTTGAGAGTCAGCAATGATGTGGGGAGGGACGCAGGTCAGGGATGTATGGGGATCACAGGATACCTTTACTCACGTGCAGGACCTCCAGATGCCGAGCGGCGTCTCCTCCTTCCTCACTGACGAAGCGGCACTGGTCCCCGTGCAGCCGAGGGACCCAATCTACCCATCGGACGTGGGAGTATTTGTAGCCAGTCCGGGATCGAGATCGGGGTCGCCTCTAGAAATCGGAAGAGCGCCGGCAGGTCCGCTGTTTGCAGTGTAAATGCGGCTGTGTCATTGCGGAAAGTCACCGAGAGAGGGTATCCCCAGCGGTATGTGAATCCTTTCTGCTTTGCTAGGTCCAGGAGGGGTCGCAGCATGGCTCGGCGTTTCAGGGTGGCTCTCGATAGGTCAGGCAGGATTCTGACTCGGGACTCATTATAGTCTACGTCGCCGTGTTCCCAGGCGCAACGTAGGATGGCCTCTTTCTGTATGTAGCGGTGAAGTCTGCATACTACGTCACGTGGGTTAGATGGGTCTGTTGGCCTCGGTCCCAGTGTTCTGTGCACCCTGTCTAGCTCTATGTCTGTGTCAGTTTCATCAAGGACAATGTGGAAGATATTTTTCACAGCCTCTGCTAGGTGTTCCGGGCTGGTTGTTTCCGGGATGCCTCGAAGCCGCAGGTTGTTTCGGCGGCTTCTGTCTTCGACATCTTCCATATGTAGCTGCAGGGAGATGGCTGTGTCTCTGTGTAGGTCCCTGGCTTGTTCCAGGGCTGATACTCTTTCCTCTAAGGAGGACACAGCCATCTCTCCTGAGGAGACTCTGTCTGCCAGGCTGGACACTTCACCTTGCACTTCTTGTATGTCCCGGCGGTGGGTCTCTTCAAGCCGTAGGATCATTGCCTCAATGTCGTTCTTGGTGGGGAGTGCTTGCAGGAGCGCTCGGATATCTGGATCCATTGGTGCTGGTTCGGGAGGGCATGTGGAGGCCATTCCTCCTGTTGTAGTACTTTCTGGGGTCTCAAGTATCAGGGAGGGTGCTGCGGACAGGTTCTCCAGGGAAGTCTGGATATCTCTGGTAGAGGCCTGGTGTGTGAGCTCACGCGGAGGGCCTCGTGGTGCTGCAGCTCTGGCACCAGGGGAAAGTTCTTGTCTGAAATAGCGGTGTATTTCTCCGGATTTCTGGCTGGAAGGGGTCCCTTTGGATACAGCTCTTGTCCTGTATCGTTTAATAGCTTTCATACCGATTGAAATGATATAAAATTCCGGGGTTAGGAGTTTGAGATCGGGAGCTCAGAGAGAAAGCAGCCTCACTCAGCCATGTCCAGGCCACGCCCCTTGACAGTACTTTTTCTAATATACTTCCGGCAGGCAGGTTATTCAGTTAGCTGCAGTGTATTTAACCACCTCAATACTAGGCACTTTCGCCCCCTTCCTTCCCAGACCAATTTTCAGCTTTCAGCGCTCTCACACTTTTAATGACAATTACTCAGTCATGCTACGCTGTACCCAAATGAAATTTTTATCATTTTGTTTGCACAAATAGAGCTTTCTTTTGGTGGTATTTATTCACGACTCCGTTATTTTTTTTTTTCCGATATAAGCGCAAAAATAGTGGAAATTTGGAAAAAAAACTATTTTCTTTTTTCTGTTTTAAAAGAAATCCAGTAAAATCGAATTTTGTCATAAATTTAAGCCAAAATGTATTCTGCTACATGTTTTTGATAAAAAAAATCCTGTTAAGTGTATAATAATTGGTTTGTGTGATCACGGACATATGTACGCAAATGATCATGTACAGATGTGTGCAGATGATCACGTACATATGTGTGCAGATTACCATTGGGACATGTGATTTTAGTGGGACATATGTGGGGGACAGCTTTTTTTATTATTTGGGGACATGTGTTTTGGGAACATGTGTGTTTTACATTATGTGGGGACATGTGTGTGTTTTACATTATGTGGGGACATGTGTGTGTCTTACATGCATGTATTTACATGTGGGTTGACACTAGGTTGGTGATCAGTGAGTAAAAAGCTGTAAAAAACAGCTCATACTCACTGATCATCAGCCGGCTGCAGCGATCCCCTCTCCTCTCCTCCTCAGCGACAACTTCCGTGTGAGGAGAGGAGAGCTGATCGCCTAGCAACCGGCTGTGTTTACATCACATGACGGCTGTGATTGGACACGGCCGTCATGTGATCAGGAGGGCCAATGACAGAGCCCTCCTGCCGATCCGAGATGCACCGTGTCCGGGCGCGATCCCGCTCCTTCTGAGGGACGTTCCTGAACGTCCACTCAGAAGGAGAGAGCACCCACCCGGCCGTTTATGTACATTGGCCGGGTGGGAAGTAGTTAATATTTCCTGGCCCATCCTTCCATCAGCACATAACTGGTTAACAACTCCTGTGGAGCCCCCAATGACCACATGTTCCAAGCTGGATATAAAAGACAGTCCCTCCCCCAACTAAGATGTTCTTTTTTTTTGGTCTGCTCCAGGCCACATGTTGATTGCAGTTGGTAAGTAATTTGTTTACTGTATCCCCCCCTGCCGAACCTACTCCTCCATGTCCAGCCTCTCATGGAGTTGAAAGACCCTGAATACTGAAGTTAAGTATTTCTAAGAACTGGGTGCCTTTTTGTGCCAAGGCTGCGGGCGAAATGATGCTTAAACAGCATTGATATATTGTACAGGTGTGGTATTATAGCAGCTCTGCAATGTCATCATTGCCTCCCCCTTTGTTTGTTTTTTCTGTCTTTTTATATGCAGTGCAGCGCACTGCTCTCCTGGCTTTATTGTCAGCCTGAATGGTGTCACAGAGTGTGAGGAGATGGGCAGCACAAGATGGGAACCACCAGACACCATGCAATGGTGTAACTGATTTTGGATGTCTGCAGTTGTGAGGGCTTCTCTCCCTCCCTCTCTCTCTCTCTGCAGTCCTGCCAGGTAAAGGACTTACCTCAGATTCTGTCTGAGTCTCCTGTCTGTCTCTGGATGTGCTGTCCTGGCTCCCCTGCTATGCTGTGTACTTCTGTGGGTTTGACAGTTTGACTGGTTTTTATTTCTGACTCTGGCTGTGTCTGCCTTTGGAAATGCTGCCTGAAGCTCACCTGCAGATAATTCTGAAGTGAGTGGATGAAGGCAGATGGCTCTTAAAGAGACAGGGTTCCATGTTTTTCGGCGAGAGTTAAGATAATTTTCTCCATATATTTTGTGCAAATATGAGCTTGCCACACCTGTTAGTGGCACAGAAGATTAGCAAAGGTAGGAGTGGGCGACGTGGGACATGGTTCTTTAAAGAGTGCCCATGGAAAATATGCAAATTAAGATGTTTTGCATTATTTTAGGAGCAGAAACCCTGAACGCAAACGCTCCAAAAATCATAAGACCTGCCAACGATCACAGGATGGTGACACCTAACAGGTTGTCACATTCATTAAGCATGTGGTCAATACACTCTAAAGGAGTTGTTTCCACTTACCTTGTGAAGGGACAGAATCCAGGAAATTGGCACATGCGATTATGCCAGCATGATAGAAGATGCCTTGCCAAGCTCAGTGGCAGAGCAATGAAATTGCACAGGTTGCCTCACAAGGATGTGGTTGTGCAAAATTCTAATGCCGCGTACACACGAGGGGACTTTACAGCAGACTTTGCCCGGCGGACGGGATTTCGTCGGACAATTTGATCGTGTGTGGGCTCCAGCGGACTTTGTTTTCTCAAAAGTTGGACGGACTTAGATTTGAAACATAGAATCATCTGGGGGCCTTTCTCCCGAGTTTTCTAGTACCTAAGGCAGGAGCCTCCTGACCTGTTTCAGTTTGAAGGCATGGAATGTGTTCATATACAGTCAGGTCCATAAATATTGGGACATTGACACAATTCTAATCTTTTTGGCTCTATACACCACCACAATGGATTTGAAATGAAACGAACAAGATGTGCTTTAATTGCAGACTTTCAGCTTTAATTTGAGGGCATTTACATCCAAATCAGGTGAACAGTGTAGGAATTACAACAGTTTGTATATGTGCCTTCCACTTTTTAAGGGACCAAAAGTAAAGGGACAGATTAACAATCATCCATCAAACTTTCACTTTTTAATACTTGGTTGCAAATCCTTTGCAGTCAATTACAGCCTGAAGTCTGGAACGCATAGACATCACCAAACGCTGGGTTTCATCCCTGGTGATGCTCTGCCAGGCCTCTACTGCAACTGTCAGTTCCTGCTTGTTCTTGGGACAATTTCCCTTCAGTTTTGTCTTCAGCAAGTGAAATGCATGCTCAATCGGATTCAGGTCAGGTGATTGACTTGGCCATTGCATAACATTCCACTTCTTTCCCTTAAAAAAATCTTTGGTTGCTTTCACAGTATGCTTCGGGTCATTGTCCATCTGCACTGTGAAACGCCGTCCAATGAGTTCTTAAGCATTTTGCTGAATATGAGCAGATAATATTGCCCGAAACACTTCAGAATTCATCCTACTGCTTTTGTCAGCCGTCACATCATCAATAAATACAAGAGAACCAGTTTCATTGGCAGCCATACATGCCCATGCCATGACACCACCATGCTTCACTGATGAGGTGGTATGCTTTGGATCATGAGCAGTTGCTTTCCTTCTCCATACTCTTCTCTTCCCATCACTCTGGTACAAGTTGATTTTGGTCTCATCTGTCCATAGGATGTTGTTCCAGAACTGTAAAGGTTTTTTTAGATGTTGTTTGGCAAACTCTAATCTGACCTTCCTGTTTTTAAGGCTCACCAATGGTTTACATCTTGTGGTGAACCCTCTGTATTCACTCTGGTGAAGACTTCTCTTTATTGTTGACTTTGACACACGTACACCTACCTCCTGGAGAGTGTTCTTGATCTGGCCAACTGTTGTGAAGGGTTTTTTCTTCACCAGGGAAAGAATTCTTCGGTCATCCACCACAGTTGTTTTCCTTGGTCTTCTGGGTCTTTTGGTGTTGCTGAGCTCACCAGTGTGTTCTTTCTTTTTAAGGATATTCCAAACAGTTGATTTGGCCACACCTAATGTTTTTGCTACCTCTCTGATGGGTTCTTTTTGTTTTGTTCACCCTAATGATGGCTTGCTTCGCTGATAGTGACAGCTCTTTGGATCTCATATTGAGAGTTGACAGCAACAGATTCCAAATGCAAATAGCACACTTGAAATGAACTCTGGACCTGTTATCTACTGCTTGTAAATGGGATAATGAGGGAATAACACACACCTGGCCATGGAACAGCTGAGCAGTCAACTGTCCCATTACTTTTGGTCCCTTAAAATGTGGGAGGCACATATACAAACTGTTGTAATTCCTACACCGTTCACCTGATTTGGATGTAAATACCCTCAAATTAAAGCTGAAAGTCTGCAGTTAAAGCACATCTTGTTCGTTTCATTTCAAATTCATTGTGGTGGTGTATAGAGCCAAAAAGATTAGAATTGTGTCGATGTCCCAATATTTATGGACCTGACTGTACATCAAGAGGTTCAAGATGGAGTCCATGCAGACAGTCACAGGTACAGTTCAGCAGGAGGACCAGTTGGAATCATTCGACTGGCCAACTCATACTCACATGTACCGATTAATGCCGAACACCAGAGGCGTGTAAGATTTGCGGTGGCCAGAGGTCACCTCCAGTTGTCTGCCTTTTACAGAATTGGCACAGCCCCAGGAATCTTTTTGAAGATCTTGTTGGCAGTGGTGGTACCTTGTGCCAGGTGGCACATGAGGGCGTTTCAATTTGCCTTCTTTGGCCTATGAGCTAGGCTGTCTATGGATCAGAATATCTTTGTGCCTGTACAAATTCCACAAGAACTGACATTTTGGACATCGCCACTGTGCTTTGTTGGGACGCATGCCTCTCAGCCCAGGAGATTCTGAAGCCTGATGCCAGTCTCTGGGGCTGGGGTGTCCAAAATCTGAAGAAACAAGTGCAAGGCCATTGGAGCGCAGTGAAGCGCAGACTCCCCAAGTATCTTGAATGGAAGAAAGCCCTTTTCTACCTTTGCAAGCCTTTCAAGATTTTCAAGGGGTTGACAACAAGACAGTAGTAGCCTACATGGCCTAGAAAGGGGACACCAAAAGTCTTTTTCTTGTTGCATCTTGCAAAGAAACTTTTCGTGGGGCAGAGAATTACTTAGTCAGTTAAGGTTGGTCTTCTTGTCAGGGAAGCAAAGCCAATGATTGGTTCGGTTAGGCAGAATATTTTTTTCAACAAGTGCCTCATACCAATATTGGCCCTATGGGGCATTCCAGCAGTAGCTCTCAGGGAGACTTCACTGAACATGCAGCTTCTGATATTTGCAACAGGATACCAATGCAAAGACTCCATCATACAAGAGGTTCACAGTACCATGGAATTCTCTGTTTGATCTCTGTCTCTGGTCAAATTAAATCATTTATGGCATGGTCAGTAAAAGCTCCCCAATCCAATAGGACTACTTTTAATAGCCTGGCTATGGAATAGACTACACTAGAAGTCCAGGGATTCTCATCTGAGGTTGTTCAGACCCTGGTGACCAGAAGATCATCCATGAACGCTACATAGGAGAGGATATGAAAGAAGTCTGTTTTGTCTGTTCAGCAAAACTTCCTCTCCTGTGTTCCCTGCTCTAGTCAAAATCGTTGACATTTTACAGTCAGCGCTGGAGGTTGGTCTGGCATACAACTCCATTTGAGGTACAGATCGCTACTTTATCTTTTCACAGGCTGCAGATGGGTGCAAAAGCCAGTGCCCAGATGCTTCTTCCAGATGACGATTCATATGACCTTGAGGGAAATCCTGGTTCCCTCTGTGGGACTTAGGCTTGGATCTGAGAGCACCCTTTGCTCCAATAGGTTCAATTAAAAAGTGGTATCCAATTTCGGAGGGACTACTTCCCAGTTTTCACACGAGAGGCACTGAGTGCACAGCAGGAAGACTTCAGTTTTCTTACACATGGTTGAGTTACTAACAGTGTACTTGGTTAAAAGAGGAAAGTGTACAATCTTTTGATTTAGTCATCAGGCCTTCAAGAGTCATCCACTCTTGGGTTACCAGGGTGATTAGATTGGCATGCAGGAAGCACGCTTTTCTGCTCTGAAACAATTGCAAGCCTATTTGACTAGAGGGGTGGCAGCCTTTGCGGCAATTATGACAGGATTGCTTGGAACATATAGGTAAGGGCTAGCTTGAAGGTCTGGTGCGGTCTTCATTCAACCTTACAAACTTGCGACCAGCAAGTTTGGGACAAGAGAGATCAATTATTTCTGGCTAGCAGCTTTTCTTTGATTGTCAGTGTCTCTTTTCATTTGTTCTCTCCCACCCTATATTGGCTTTGGTATATCCTGTTATGTGCTGATGGGAGGATGGGCCAGGAAAACATAAAATTGTTATCACTTACCGTAATTTTCCTTTCCTGGCCCATCCTCAATTCAGCACAGGACTCCCTCTCTAGTGGCCTATATATATATATATATATATATATATATATATATATATATATATATATATATATCCACTGCATACAGTTTAGCTATATCTGACTGCAGGCTGTTCCTGGTGTATTTTTTCTAATATACTTCAGACGGTTTACACAGTACCGTGCACCCCTAGTGCAGTAGCTACTACTTGTCAGATGGTGTACACAATACAGTACACCCATAGTTGTTATTACACTTCTGTTGGTGTACACTGTACCGTGCACCCATAGTGCAGTTGCTACTACATTTCTGGTGGTGTACACAGTACACAATACAAACAGTGCAACCATAGTTGCTATTAGACTCTTGTTGGTGTACACAGTACCGTGCACCCCTAGTGCAGTTGCTACTACTTTTCTGGTGGTGTACACAATACAGTACACCCTTTGTTATTACACTTCTGTTGGTGTACACAGTACTGTGCACCCATAGTGCAGTTGCTACTACTTTTCTGGTGGTGTACACAGTACACAATACAGTGTAGTGTGGTGTTGCAAAACAAAATCCCCATCATGTCCGGAAGGCCACCAAGGAGAGGCAGAAGCTCACAGCCCACTAAAAGAGGGCAAGCAGGCTCTGTGTCTACAGTCCACAGTGCTGGTCATAGACATGGTGCATCTTCTGCAGGTGGCTGTGGGGCACGCCTGTCCTTTTTTTCTGCTGTGGACAGGGGCAGAAAAATTGGGCCTTTGGTGGTGGTGGTGTGACAACACTGTAACCCCTCACAGATACTCTTGTTGGGCACAGGAACGGGTCCTGCTGTGAAATATTAGATCAAAAATTGTATTTACATGCCCCTGTTAAACAGGGACAGAAAAATTGGGCCTTAGGCAGTGGTGGTGGTGCCCTAAACCAAAAATATTGTTGGAAGCTAGCATCATCAAGATTTAGGAGGAATAGGATAGTCACTCAGTATAGGCAGTCTTCAAGGGATCCCACATCAAAAGAAAAATCAATCAGTTACATCAGCATCAGGTGCTTGATAGCTGCTGCTGATCCAAGACTGATTGATTTTTATGAATGTGAGCCTATCAACGGAGTCTGTGGACAGGCGCACTCTATGATCCATTACAAACCCTCCAGCAGCACTAAATGTGCGTTCAGAAAGACTGCTGGATGCAGGACAGGCCAGTAGCTCAATTGCATATTGAGCTAGTTCTGGCCAGTGGTCCATCCTTAAGACCCAGTAACCCAGTGGATGCTCTGTTAGAAAGGTGCATGTAATGCAGACGCTGGCGATGGTTGCTTGAACCAATCAGACCTTGGCGCTGAGGAGTGAAAAATTGTCTAAAGGCATCGGTCAGCCGGCCACCTTCTCCACTGCTCTTCCTCTGACTGAACGAAGCCTCAGCAACACGTTGTCCAGCACCAGGAAATGGTAACCTCACAGGGTCTGGAAATGCATTGCACAAGCCTTTCTACAAGGCCTCCTGAAGATGTTTCATCCTCTGCTCCGTCTGCAAAGGCAGGATGAGTTCTGCAACCTTACCCTTGTAACGTGGATCAAGAAGGGTTGCCAGCCAGTAATGATCCCTCTCGTTGATACCACGAATCCTAGGGTCCTTATGCTGCATGGCCTCCCTGACTCTACAAAGCCTGCAAAAGTTTGCAGAGGCATTCGATTCTGAGTCCTCTGGGTCACTAAGGATCACATGATCCGTAACAACTTCCTCCCAGCCACGTACAACTCCTTGGATTTCTGGGGACTAAAAACCATCCCTTGAAGACTGCTGCTGAGTGTTATTCTCCACGTCTATGCTGACACAATCCTCCTCCTCCTCTTCTTCCTGTGTGTTTGGTGGGCCTGCAGGAATAATATCTGGATAAAGGGGGCCTTGAGAAGTAAGGAAGTCCTCCTCTTCCTCCCGCTGTTCTGCCTCAAGTGCCCTGTCCATTTTTCCATAAAGCGTGTGCTCCAACAGGAAGACAAGAGGGACAGTATCACTGATGCATGCATTGTTGCTGCTCACCATCCTTGTGGCCTCCTCAAATGGTGACAGGACAGTGCATGCATCCTTGATCAGTAGTCACTGGCGTGGCAAAAAGAAGCCAAGCTCCCTTGACCCTGTCCTGGTGCCATACTCACACAGGTACTCATTGATGGCCCTCTGCTGCATGTGCAGCCGCTGCAGCATTGCCAACGTTGAGTTCCACCTGGTGGACATGTCACAAATGAGGCAGTTGGTGGGCAGGTTGCATTCCCTTTCAATGTCAGCCAGCCGAGCACTGGCATTGTATGACCGTTGGAATTGACCACAGACTTTTATGGCTTGTCTCAGGAGATCTTGTAAACCCGGGTACCTGCTCAAGAACCGCTGCACTACCAAATTCAGGATGTGTGCCAAACATGGAACATGGGTCAAGTGTCCCTGTCGGAGGGCGGAGAGAAGGTTGGTGCCATTGTCGTATACAACCATTCCTGGCTGAAGCTGGCGTGGCGTCAACCACCTCTGAGCCTGCCCCTGCAGAGCTGAGAGAATCTCTGCCCCAGTGTGGCTCCTGTCCCCTAAACAGTGGTTTAACCTTAAACTACGTAGAGGGTGTTCCTTAGGACGAAGGACCCTGGTGACTATGACACGCTTCAAATTCTGACTGGGGAGGTTGTCCGGATTCGCACTTCCCTCACTAGAAAAAGCCTTCTCGCCCAGACACAACGCATATTCGAACAGGGGGAGAGGTCAGGGAAGTTATTAGCCTGGTTGTCTAGGGAACAACAGGGGGGGATGTGCATACCACACATTCAAGGACATGACGGACGCCTCACATACGACTCAGACGAGATAAACGATAGCTTTGCCTCCTTTTATAGGAAGCTCTATGGCACTAGGGTCACATACACTAGGGACGAACTGACCGATTACTTGGAGCCCATTGACTTCCCGGTCCTGACGGAAAAATATCGTGACAACCTTGATGCCCCCATCACCACAGACGAATTACTTAAAGCTCTTAAGTCACTCCAGTCAGGCAAATCTCCGGGTCCGGATGGGATACCCGTCGAGTTCTATAAACAGTATGCCGAGGAGCTGACAGGGAAACTACAGGCTATGCTAAAGGAGGCGCAACGACTGGAGACACTTCCAAACTCATTAAGCGAGGCGGTGATTGTTGTAATCCCCAAGCCTGGGAAAGATTTGTCTCTGTGCTCATCTTATCGCCCCATCTCCCTGATAAATGTTGATGCTAAGCTCCTGGCCAAGGTTTTGGCCATGAGACTTAACACAGTAATAACAGCCCTAATACATCCGGACCAAACGGGGTTCATGCCGGGGAGGGGAACGGACATCAACATCAGGAGGCTTTTTACCCATATGGATAGGGCGCAGGTTGAGTCAGCGGGAGTGGTGGTCTCCCTTGACGCCGAGAAGGCCTTTGACTCCGTAGAGTGGGTCTTTTTATGGGAGGTCCTCTCGAGATTTGGATTCGGGACGAATTTCCTAAAATGGTTACGGATGCTATATGCCAACCCCACAGCTAGGATTCGCACTAATGGAACCCTCTCTGATTCTTTCCCCCTGGGTAGGGGCACACGTCAGGGTTGCCCTTTGTCGCCGGGGCTTTTCGCTTTGGCGATAGAACCCCTTGCCATCACTTTGAGGGCGGAGGCGAGGGTGAAGGGCATAACGGTAGGCACAATTGAAGAAAAAGTGTCCCTATACGCGGATGACACATTACTTTATCTTGCTGATCCCAATCAATCATTGCAGGAAGCTTTAAACCTATTTGAAAACTTCGCCCGATTTTCAGGTGTCCGCATAAATTGGGACAAGTCGGTCTTGTTTCCGCTTCATCCCATGCTTCCCAGGGTGGACACTGCCACCCCACTTCAGTGGGTGGACGAGTTCACGTATCTGGGTGTAAAAATCAGAAACCCTACCCACGAGTTTTTGGAAAAAAATCTGCAGCCCCTTGTCTCCCAACTCACAGTAAAGTGCACGGCCTGGCGTTCCTTACCGCTCACCCCCGTAGGCAGAATTAATTTGCTTAAAATGATATTTCTCCCGAAATTTCTGTATGTCTTCCGTAACACACCATCCCACATACCCAAGTCCTTTTTTAGACGTCTAGAGGGGATCTTGACCGCTTTCATCTGGGCTGGGAGACCCCCCAGAGTGGCAAAGAGGGTGCTTTACCTTCCTCTATCAAAAGGGGGACTTGCCCTGCCAAACTTTTTGATATACTATTGGGCCGCTGTACTGGTTACGGTGCGCTGGTGGTTCTCTCAGCCCAGACAAAATCCTGCAGTTAGACTCGAGGCTGCCATCTTGGGCTCCTATGCGGCCCTGTCAAACCTAGTGTACAGGGGTCCCAAGGCTCCCTACCCTCTGACGACCCCAATGAAAACTACCATTAGAGTGTGGAGGGAGGCCAGGGCAATATATGCTGAGCCAACTCGCGTGTCTCCTCACACTCCGCTTTGGGGTAATCCTACCCTATCCCATCTCTATGATATTCCAGATCCCTCCCAGTGGGCTACACGGGGAATAACCACTCTAAAACATGTTATAACCAATGGTAGGCTAACGTCCTTCAATGACCTTAAACGACAGTACTCTCTCCCACGAACTTTTGAGTTCAAATACTGGCAATTGAGACACGCGATGAGGGCGCAATTTCCGGATAAACTGACTCTGGAACCGGACTCAATTGAGCGACTTTTGACCTCAAGTGCAATGGGGAAGCCCCTATCCACATTGTACATGTACCTGACAGTAGCATATGACATTAAGCCCACCCGTACGTTTGACAAATGGAAGGAGGATATTCAAGCACTGGGGGAGGAGGAATGGGAGGATTGTGTCTCGACCTACATCCCAACTGTGATGGCAGCTAAGGACAGGTTCCTGCAGTTGAAGTTTCTTCATAGGGCCTACTTCACTCCGCATAGGATGGCAAAAATTTATCCCAATGTCGATCCATCATGCCCTCGATGCAGGAGCGGAGAGGGGACATTCTGGCACATGGTGTGGGCGTGCCCGAAGCTCGGACCATACTGGGAAGGGGTTACAGGGGTGTTAAATGACATATGTGGAACTGAGTTATCACCTGATCCCATGCTGCTTCTGTTGAGCTACTTGGGTGATGTTGAAGGGGACAGATACACTAAACTTTCTATAACACTTATGCTGTTCTATGCAAGGAGGGAGATAATGCTACATTGGAGGGCGGCTGAGCCCCCCACCCTCGGGTCCTGGAAGAAGGCAGTAGACTCAGTGCTGCCACTGTACAAACTCACATATGAAAGCAGACAGTGTCCTGCTAAATTTAATAAGGTCTGGTCGGCCTGGATGGATGCGCGTGGCTGAGGGACCGGGAGCTGGGGACCGAGTGACGGATTCCCCGGTCTTGGCTTGGGGCTTGCCCCTCCCTCGGACACGGGGGGTCGTCGGGTCGTGTCGGATAACGATTATATTTAAATCGGAGGAACTCTTCACATATGTACTGGATCTGGGGGTGGTGGCGAACACGCTACCTGCTGATACTCAGAGCTGGCTCCACATAGGAATATCCTATGATCTCATTGGGGGAGGGTGATGGGGAATAAGCGGATGAAGACTAAAGGGGAACTACTAGTAAGGCTGCTCAATACTTGGATGTAAGTTGGAAATAGGATAGAATGGGTTATATGTAGACTGCGCAATATTGTTGTTCCATTCTCTCTATATGTTACAAGATATACAGGAAGCTAGTGAATATGCATTTGTGAGATCCTTCACTGTTTCCTTAAAGGGATGCTTTACCATAATGTTGTAATAACTGTATACTAATTGTCGTACACTGATGATTTTGTAATGCTGATTTGTTAAATAAAAACCTCAACTGTTAAAAAAAAAAAAAAAACTACGTAGAGGGTTCTTTACTGTAAGAGCGGCAAGGATGTGGAATTCCCTTCCACAGGTGGTGGTCTCAGCCAGGGGGCATCGATAGTTTCAAGAAACTATTAGATAAGCACCTGAATGACCGCCACATATATACAATGTAATACTGACATATAATCACACACATAGGTTGGACTTGATGGATTTGTGTCTTTTTTCAACCTCACCTACTATGTAACCCATGCACCGCATGGTATCTTTTTGCCTGAGTGCTTGCGTAGCCCCTTGAACGCTTACGGAACAAATCTGCAGAAGAGGCCATAGAGCAGTGGTTCTCAACCTTTCTAGTGTCGTGGTCCTTGATAAAATTTCACAGGTTGTGAGGACCCCTAACAGTAAAATTATTTTTGTGGCATGGGTTGTCAGCACCCAAGGCATGACAAGTAATTTGTGCCCCTAACCCACGGACATTTAGCGCTCCCTGAGTCCCTTCCACTCATACAGTATTAAACCCCTTATGGTACATTTTAGGATGTACCACTCTTTCTCTTTTTTTCTCCTTTTGTTTCCTTTTATCCCTCTCTATTCTAATTTCTTAGGTTTTTTCCCTATCCCTCTCTCTATCCGTCTTTCTTGTTCTTGCTCTTATTCTTTCTCTCCCTTTTTATTTGTTCTTCCCTCTCTTTTCCTCTCCCTTCCATGTATTCTCTATTTTCATTCCTTCTGTTACTCCTTGGTGAGGGGTGGGGGAAGAATGGAATGAGTGGCAGTGCCCGTGGGAGTTGGGAAGAGTGGCAATGCTGGGGGGAGTTCTGATCAGCCAACTTGGGTGCTCTTGATCAAGGTCATCTGCTGATCTTAGAACTGTAGTGGGGTCTTTTAATGGCAACTACAATCACAGGTAGTGTTACTCACTGCTTCTCCAGCTTCACTGTGCCACGGGCTCCAGGGACAGCCCTGCTGGGTGGCCACAGGCTCCAGGGACAGCCCTGCTGGGTGGCCGCAAAAAGGCTGGGAAAGAGGTGCGGGCTTCAGGAACAGCCCAGGATTTGGTGACCCCTGGCAAATCATCATTTGACCTCCGAGGGGGTCCCGACCCCCAGGTTGAGAACCACTGCCATAGAGGAAGAAGAAAAGGAGGGGGTGGAGAAGAGAGCTGTGGCAGAATCACCGCATTTTGGAGGCATGGTGGCGGAACAAGTTCCAACAATACTGAACCCTGTCCTGCATCCTTCCCAGCTGCAAGCAGAGTTACCCAGTGCGCCGTGAAGGGAAGGTAACATCCCTGCCCATGCATGCTAAACCATGAGTCTGCGGTAATATACACCTTACTGTTGACTGCCCTGTCCAACAAGACAAAAACATTGCCTTCCACATGCCGGTAGAGAGCTGGAATGGCCTTCCGTGAAAAGAAATGGCGTTTTGGAACCTGCAACTGAGGTACAGCACATTCCACAAATTCACGAAAGGGGGCAGAGTCTACCAGCTGAAAAGGCAGTGGTTGCAGCGCTAGCAATTTGGCCAAGCTAGCATTCAGACGCTGAGCATGTGGATGGCTGGGACTGAATTTCTTTTTACAGTTTAGCAACTGGGGTAGGGAAATTTGCCTGCTAAAATCACATGGTGGTGTACTGCTACAGATTGGCTGCAAGTACTTGGGACACCTATCGCTATACCTTAATTCCTCTCTGTGCAGGTTTTTGAGAGGACTGGAGGTATAGTAGGGTTGGAGATCCCAGATGAGGAGCAAGGAGAAGTCTGCCTTTTTCTTTGATGTGGGTCTTTCAAGTGCTGTTGCCAACGGACTTGTTGCCTTATGAGTTTATGTGAAATCTACATTAATAGCTGTAAAATATTGGAATTATGAATATATTTAATTTTGCTTTTATCTATGTACGGCGGAACATATTATCTTCACAGAAATCTCTGGTAGACCAGACAAGTCGGTGCCTAGGCTTGTGTATACAAACAATGGGATCCAAACCTCATTGTTTTACACATACTCACTTCAAAGGATCCCATGCTGGGATATGCAATGAAGGGAGGCCAACCCATAATCAATACTTAACTTCCCGGGAAAATTCAAGTTAAGCTCCTGCTCAGAATAGTCACAAGCATTAAAGGGGGCTGACTTATGCAAAGTATAGGGATTGGAGATGTAGAAAGATAGATAGATAGATATACTTTATTGTCATTGTATACATACAGCAAAAAAATTTTTCCCGGATACTCTTTACAGCAGCAATAAAACATTTCTCAAGAAAACCACACATACATACTCTTAGCACATTCCCACATATCTATTTAAATATATCAAAATATAAAATGTTATTTAAAAATAAATAAATAAAAGAATGTTAAAACTCTACATAAAATTCCTAAAACACTGTAGCCAGTCCTTAACCAGGAATAGGGAAGCTCACCAATCAGAGCCATGCTATGCCAACCAATGAGGCATCAGCATGTATTGATATACACAGACTAGATGGGAGGGAAACACACACTTTTATGGGAGAGCAACCATCAAAATGGAACCTTGGTGCAAAGGGTAATTATGGGAAAGGTCTGCATTTTACTTGTAACTAAATATGTTTATAGATTAATATTTTCAGGAATATACTCTGTATTCCTTCATGTAATTCTCTTATTTTAACCTAATATTTTCTTCCGTGGTGTAGACTATAGATAGATGGTTGTGTATTAGATAGACTTTCAACTACTCACCAATAAATGTTGTTATTGTGTTAAAGCTTTCATTCATGGTCAAAGAACTCTCATATAACCCAAATAATATCTGAGAGATATTAAATCTCAAATATAGTCTACGGGAAAAAGACTGCATGGGAGGTTGTCATATGTCTGGTCAAGCATGTGGTGCCCAATCGGCTGCTTTTGTGGCCACGCTTGATCCGCTTCAGACATAGGTTGCAAACAGCAATGGTGCGATCTGCTGCACACGTGTCCAAAAAGGCCCACACCAAGGAACTTTTCAAAATCAGCGGGGAGTCAACAGCACCCTGCACCTGCGGAGCTCAGCGGTGTGATGCAGTAGGGTGGCTGCCCTTAGGCTTCCCCCTAGAGGACATCCCGTCTTGTTGGATTTGTGTCTCCTCCTCCTCCTCTAGTCTATCATGCACCCAAGTAGAGTCAGTGACCTCATCATCCCCTCCCTCCTCATCACTGGAGCAAACTTGGCACTATGCTGCAGTTGGGGGAACATGACTGCCAGTTTCTTGTCCTTCTTGGGCACCCCCTCTCTCTAGGCTCACGTTATGCCTTTCCTCAACCTGGGAACCAACATCGGAGCCTTCAAATCGCTGCGCATCCTCCAGCCGCATGTACCCGACACTGTGGTTGAATAGTTCGGGGGACTCCTCCGTGCATGATGGTGGGGCTACGGAAGGAGTGACTGTGGACAAGGAGCCGGTGGAATAGGCCACTTTGGCAACTGCATAGGAAGGAAAACTACTCTGAGCCTGGGTGACAGAGGATAAGGAGGATGAGGACGGCTTTGTTATCCACTCCACCAACTCTTCTGCATGTTCTAGCTCAATAACATGGCCAGCAGCAGAAAAACAGAACAAGTGTGCCCCACGGCCACCGGCAGAGGATGCACCATGTCCATGACCAGCACTGTTGACTGTAGACACAGAGCCAGCTTGCCCTCTTTTAGTGACCTGTGAGCGTCTGCCTCTCCTTGGTGGCCTTCTGGACATGATGTATATTTTGTTTTGCAACACTGCACTACACTGTATTATGTACTGTGTACACCACCAGAAAAGTAGTAGCAACTGCACTACGGCTGCACTGCATTGTGTACTGTGTACACCACCAGAAAAGTAGTAGCAACTGCACTACGGCTGCACTGTATTGTAATTACAATTTGTGATCTAATATTTCACAGCAGGGCCCATTCCTGCACCCACCAATAGTATCTGTGAAGGGTTACAGTGTTGTGGCACCACCACCACCACCACCACTGCCTAAGGCCCAATTTTTCTGCCCCTGTTTAATAGTGGCATGTAATTACAATTCTTGATATAATATTTCACAGCAGGGCCCATTCCAGCGCCCACCAAGAGTAACTGTGAGGGCTTACAGTGTTCTGGTACCATCAACACCTAAGGCCCAATTTTCCGCAGAGTGTATAGGGCAGGCCATATAGTATATACAGTCGGTCACCTATTTTCAAACATCCGACTTACAAACGGAGGGAGACAACAGGAAGTGAGAGAAAATCTACCCCTAGGAAGGGAAATTCTCTCCTGTGTTATAATGGAAAAAGGTGTCTCCACTGATGCTTTAAATTACAAACAGATTCAACTTAACAAACCTACAGTCCCTATCTTGTTTGTAACCCTGGGACCACCTGTATACTGCTGTTTAGCATATATAGGGCCTGGGGGCCCCACCTTTTTTTAATTTAGGTGCGGGGTTCCCCTTAATATCCATACTAGACCCAAAGGGTAATGGGCTGGGGGGGGCAACATTACATTACAGCCGCAAGCAGTTTTAAATGACTTTTTTTCCTTTAGAAATATAATTTTGTGCAGGGACTGTTCTAAACACGGGAAACATGCGCCACTTTACAGGCATACTATAGACACCCCCAGGCACGATATTTAAAGGAATATTACACTTTTACTGTTTCACTTTAAGCATTCTTTAAATCACTGCTCCCGAAAAAACGGCTGTATTTAAAACTTTTTTTTGCATTGATACATGTCCCCTGGGGCAGGACCCGGGTCCCCAAACACTTTTCATGTCAATAACATGCATATTAGCCTTTAAAATGAGCACTTTTGATTTTTCACGTTTGAGTCCCATAGACTTTAACGGTGTTTGCGTGTTCGCACCAATTTTTTTTCTGTTCGCGTGTTCTGCTGTGAACCGAACCGGGGGTGTTCGGCTCATTCCTAGTCACATGCATGTAACATGAACCACAATGGACTTGAGTCATGCAAATGTGCCCTTAGAGCCCATTCACACCTTTCTGGTGCGGTGATGCTCATGCTACCACAATGCACATTACATGCATTAGCTCATTGTGTTTCCATTCATTTTAAAAGGTACCCCAATATGTTAAAACAATGAAGCTCTAATGCTCATGCATTGGAATGCACCAAAAACACCACAAAGTAATGTACTTCTGTATACTAATGTGGGCTGTATTGGCAAAAATTGTGCATGTTTGTTTCTTTGCACGTTGTGGTGTGTTGCCAGTCCATTCATTTGAATAGGCTACTTTAGTTCCCATTTACATCTGTGTGATTTGCCGCGCTTCAGCCATTATGTGACATTGCATGACAAGAGCATTCCCATTATTGTTTATGGGGCCCATTCACATCTATACAATGCGCTTCTGTATTACATGGAAAAAGGTGCGGCCGCTTCTTTTGGTGTGACATGATGTGTTTTTGGCCCTATAGACTTAATGTGATACTAAAGTCTTGTTTTTTTTTTTCTTTAAAAATAATAAACGTGTATAGTTACCTGCTCTGTGTAGTGGTTTTGCACAGAGCAGCCTCGATTCCCCTCTTCTCAGATCCCTCACCGATGCTCCTGGCCCCTCCCACCTGTTGAGTGCACCCACAGGAAGCAGCTTGCTATGGGGGAACCCGGGTCGAGCCACAGCTCTGTGTGTCCATTCAGACACGGAGCTGCGGTTTGGCCCCCTCCCCTCTCTTTCCCCATTGGCTAACTGACTTTTATGGACAAGAGCGGGAGACAAGGGCCCTGCTGCTGTGTCTCAGCCAATCAGGATTTCAAACCGGCAATGCAGTTCGACTTCAGGGGCGATTTGACAAACATCTGTGCGAGTTTATGCACAGATGTCTATTTAAATTGCCCCCAAAGTCGCCAAAAGTAGTACAGGAACTACTCTTGGGTATCGGCGCGGCGCCGCAAAGTCGGCTTCACACTGATTTAGACGGTGCCATTGCCGGCAATAGCTTGCCGATTTGGCATGTGATTTGACATGTCAAATCGCATGTCAAATCCGTCCGATGAGCACGTGGGCTTAAAGGGAGTGCTCCTAATCTCAGCTTGTTACCTGTATAAAAGACACCTGTTCACGGAAGCAATCAATCAGATTCCAATCTCTCCACCATGGCCAAGACCAAAGAGCTGTCTAAGGATGTCAGGGACAAGATTGTAGACCTACACAAGGCTGGAATGGACTACAAGACCATCGCCAAGCAGCTTGGTGAGAGGGTGACAACAGTTGGTGCGATTATTCGCAAATGAAAGAAACGCAAAATAACTGTCAATCTCCCTCGGTCGAGGCTCCATGCAAGATCTCACCTCATGGAGTTTCAATGATCATGAGAATGGTGAGGAATCAGCCCAGAACTATACGGGAGAATCTTGTCAATGACCTCAAGGCATCTGGGACCATAGTCACCAAGAAAACAATTGGTAACACACTACGCCGTGAAGGACTGAAATCCTGCAGTGCACTCAAGGTCCACTGCTCAAGAAAGCACATGTACAGGCCCATCTGAGGTTTGCTAATGAACATCTGAATGATTCAGAGGACAACTGGGTAAAAGTGTTGTGGTCAGATGAGACCAAATTTGTGCTCTTTGGCATCAACTTAACTCGCCGTGTTTGGAGGAGGAGGAATGCTGACAATGACCCCAAGAACTCCATTCCCACCATGGAGGTGGAAACATTATGCTTTGGGGGTGTTTTTCTGCTAAGGGGACAGGACAACTTCTATGCATCAAAGGGATGATATATCATCAAATCTTGGGAGGGAAATTCCTTCCCTCAGCCAGGGCATTGAAAATGTGGATGGGTATTCCAGCATGACAATGACCCAAAACATGCGGCCAAGGCAACAAAAGGAGTGGCTCAAGAAGAAGCACATTAAGGTCCTGGAGTGGCCTAGCCAGTCTCCAGACCTTAATCCCATAGAAAATATGTGGAGGGAGCTGAAGGTTCAAGTTACCAAACGTCAGCCTCAAAAACCTAATGACTTGGAGAGGAGCTACAAAGAGGAGAGGGACAAAATCCCTCCGGAGATGTGTGCAAACCTAGTGGCCAACTACAAGAAACGTTTGACCTCTGTGATTGTCAACAAGGGTTTTGCCACCAAGTACTAAGTCATGTTTTGCAAAGGGGTCAAATACTTATTTCACTCATTAAAATGCAAATCAATTTATAACTTTTTTGAAATGTGTTTTTCTTGATTTTTGTTGTTGTTATTCTGTCTCTCATCGTTAAAATAAACCTACCATTAAAATTATAGACTGATCATTTCTTTGTCAGCGGGTAAACGTACAAAATCAGCAGGGGATCAACTACTTTTTTCCCTCACTGTATAGGTAAGATTTATTATAGGCTTACATTACATAGTCAGATATGAAAATTTACTTCCACTTTAACAGAAAACTGACAGGGTTTACACCTCTTCTATAGGCCTCATTTAGACGTGCCGTTGGGGATTGGGTTTAGTAAAAATGGGCAGTTGAGCCATGTTTTTAGTGCCCGCCATTATGCTGCAATTGACAGTGGATGGGGATGTTTACATGCTGTGGTTGTGATGCTTAGCAGCTGTGGCAAAAACTACCAAACACATTGCAATCGGCTGGTGGCAAGCCCACTAAACAAGCCCCATTTGGGCAAATGAGGAAGCGTTGCGGTGCATGAGGTTGTGGCTCATTTATCAGCAACAATCAGGTTAAAACAGGCAGGGAGGCAGTGTCACATGATCTGAAAAGCAATCTGAATACAGATTTTTTTGAATCAAAAGGTTTTTATTGTACCAAAAAACAAACGAACAGTACAGTCAAATATGAAACACAGTTCACTTTGTCCATTTAGTGGATTATTCAACATACGGTCTATTGTTACATTCGTCAATACTTAAATATAGCATCTGTTCGTATTTCCTTTCAGCATAGACTGTTAAGTTGATCTCACTTTGCACCATATTGCTACCCTCTACCATCCACCTCCCGCAACCTATATCCTTGTCCTAGTCCCATCATATGATTGAGCATCCAGCCGGATGTCCCACTCATCGTTCACTGCACCTATACGCCTCTCAACAGCCTCGTACGGACTAACTCCATGGGGGCTAATTCCTGGTGAGTCAAGCCATGCGTCCCATAGTTTGTCAAATTTTCCAGGGTTCCCCCTGTGCTGGTATATGTATTTTTCCATTATGAGTGTTTTTCCCATGTGTTGTATCCAGGTTTTAGTTTTGGGAGGTACAGCTGATTTCCAGCTCAAGAGGATTATTTTCCTGGCCTGAAACAGTGCTCTGGCATAAGCAGCTCTTGTCGCCTCCTCCGCTATCGTCCCCTCCAGAACTCCCAGTAGACAACTCAGTGGGTCAAGTGGGACATTGGCCTGGAACACCTGATTCAATGTAGCCAGCACCTCTGTCCAATATCTATGGAGTTTGGGGCAACGCCAGAGGAGGTGAATCAGGTCCCCAGGTGCTGTACTGCACCTGCCACATAGTGGATCGGAGCTCTGCCCATTTCGTAAAGCTTCACAGGTGTATAGTGCACTCTCAGTAGTATATACAGCTGGGAAACCCTTTGTGCCACATTCAATGAACATGCGTTGACTGCCTGCCAGGCCTCCTCCCACAGCTCGCCTGCAATGGGGCCCAGGTCTGACTCCCACTGTGTCACCGCCTTCATGGGGTGCCCTTCCAGGAATGATGATAGTAACATGTTGTAAAATTGTGAAATTATACCCTTTGTGTCGGACGTGTCCTGCAGCATATGAAAGACAGAGGTGGGGGACTGTATCCATTCTATTGAGTTCCCTTGTGCTCTAACAGCATGTTTTAATTGTAAATAATAAAATAGCATGTTGGCAGGTAATGCGCATTTGGATTGTAACTCATTGAAAGAGAGCAAGGTCCCATTCTGAAAAATATGTTTCAGATGAGTTATGCCCACATGGCGCCACCTGGGTCCCTGTTGAATTTTAGCTAATTCTGTGTATGATTTATTTCCCCAAATCGGGCTATAGGCTGTGAACCCCATCAGGTTTTGTAGTTGTTTAGTCTTGTTCCTTACCTTATGAAGGAGTGTATATGTGGGTATTTGTTTATTGGGCCTTTGAAAGTGTTGAGCTTCTAGTCCCTCAGGTATAGATTCCGCCCCCCGTGCCAATCAGCATAAGTTTGGCTGATGAGCCCGTCGGTCATGGCACCTATCAGGTGCTGTAGCTGTGCGGCCAGATAGTATGTCCAAGGGTTGGGAAGGGCGAGACCCCCTCCCTCCTTCGGGTATTGTAGTTGCTCTAGCTTAATTCTAGGGTGTTTGGTGTGCCATAGTAACAACCTGAATAAGGAGTTGACCACTCTAAATATCTTCAGTGTAATAACTACCGGTGTGTTATGTAGCATGTATAAAAACTGCAACATCAGAATCATCTTGATGAGGTTTGTTTTTCCTGCTAGGGACATTTTAAGTTTATTCCATATGTTTATTTTGTCTCTTTAACGTGATAACAGGGGATATATATTCAGTTTGCAAAAATCAGTTAATATAGGGGAAATGTATATACCTAAGTATTTGAAGGTGGACACTATGGGTACCGGGCAAGCAAGCCCCACGCCAAGTGCGGGGGACGCATCTATAAACATTAAAGCTGATTTGGTCCAGTTAATGGTAAGTCCTGAGAAATGACCAAACATTATAAGGGACATTACCTAAATCTTGGAATCCTCCACACCCTCCAGGAAAAGAAGCATGTCGTTGGCATAAAGCATGATTTTTTCGTGCAGTTTGCCATACCGGAATCCCTTAATCTGTGGGCAGTTCCTCACCGTAGCCACAAGTGGCTCAATGGCCAGAGCAAAGAGCAGGGGCAACAGAGAACATCCCTGCCTCGTTACCCTGCCCAATGCAAAGGCATGAGACATCCTATCTGACATATGTATGGCAGCCTGTGGTGTATCATATAACAGCCTTACCCACCTAATAAACTTGGGTCCAAACCCAAACTTGACCAGTACCTCCCACAGATACCGCCAGCCAACACTGTCAAATGCCTTACATAGTTACATAGTTACATATTTAGTAAGGTTGAATAAAGACACCAGTCTATCCAGTTCAACCTGAGTGAGCACCCACAATTGTCCCCATCCCTGCACAGTGCGTCCCATCAGGATGCCCATCCACTGTATCATTATTTTTAATATATTTAAGGTACCCATGTAGCGCCATCAATCTACACAGCGCTCCACCACACCCACACCGGTCCCCACCCCTAAGGGGTCTGCAATCCAAGGTCCCCAACTCACGCCCATGCACCAGGGCCAATTTTTTGGACAGAAGCTAATAAACCTAACAGCATGTCTTTGGAGTGTGGGAGGAAACCGGAGTACCCGGAGGAAACCCACACAGGCACAGAGAGAACATGCAAACTCCAGGCAGGTAGTGTCGTGGTTGGGATTCGAACCAGTGACCCTATTGCTGCGCGGCAAGAGTGCTACCCACTACACCACTGTGCTGCCGTAATTGGCGTCAAGAGATAACAGTGCTCTGTGACCGGCCGAATCCGTGGGCTGGGGTCTAACAGGTCCTTACCTGCTTTGAGCAGTAATATTATGTTGGCCCTTGTCATGGTAGTGGGTAGCTTTCCCGATTTAAATGAGAAATTGAAGACTTCTAGTAATTTGGGTAAAATCACTTCCCCATATTGGGTATACACCTCCATAGGGATCCCATCACCCCCCGGGGCCTTGCAGATAGGGAAGGAGGCGGCCGCCTCACTCAGCTCATCTAGTTTGAATGGTGCTTCCAGCTCCGCACACGCTTGGCGGGATAGAGTTGGAAGGGATATTGTGTCAATGTATGTTTGCAGTTCCTCGTCCATGTAGTTGTCACAGGGTTTGTAAAGGTCAACATAAAAAGCCGCCAATTCAGCTATTATTTGCTCAGGATCATTCACCAGCTGTCTCAAAGAGCTACTTAACGCTCCTATGGCAGGGGACGACTGCTGAGATCTGGCTATTCTGGTCAGTATTCTGCCAGTTTTTTCACCTTCTTCATAAAATGCTTGTTTGGTAAAGAACCTTTTACGTTCCGCGGCGGAGGATCTCAACCAGTCCAGGGATTCCTGGCCCGAGATCCATGCCTCCCTCGCGGAATCAGACGGGTCTAGGACATATGCAAGCTCCAGTTGCTTCACCTGGTCTTCTACCTGTATCATTAGGGCTGATTAATCGTGTTTAATGGCAGCAATTTCAGCTATGAACGTACCCCTCAGACATGCCTTGAATGCGTCCCATCTCATTGTCAGATTGGTGTGTGAACGGTTATCAAAAAAGTATTGTTCTATCTGGTTCACCACCCATTCATGCGATGTGAAAAGTTTTAGCCAGAAGGCATTCAACTTCCATGGTGCCCTGGGCAGGGAGACCACCGGACGGGTAGTGAGGTGTGCCACCAGTGGGGAATGATCAGACACCCCCCTGGGGAAGTATTCCACCCTGGTGACCATAGCTAAGAGTTGTGGAGACCCTACGCAAAGGTCAATGGGAGATAGCGACCCATTAGTTTTGGAGAAGCATGAAAATTGTTTAGTTGTTGGGTGTTTCGCTCTCCACACATCTGTCGAGCCCACCTCCTGCAGCAATCGGCTCAGAATGGTGCCTCTGCTCCCTGGCTGAGCTGGAGGATGTCTATCCAATCTGGGATCCAGGTAGCCATTAAAGTCACCCATAATCAGTGTGGGGGCATCAGGTTTATTGACCAGGTAGGACAAAAGAAGCTGCAATATCTCTCTAGAGAATGGGGGAGGTATATGCACAAAGGCAAATATCACTGTTAAGGTAAACACTTTGCAGTACAGAAATACATATCTACCCAAAGGGTCTATGACTGCGTCCAATTCCTGGTAGGCCAAGGATTTGTGTACCAGTACACTCACCCCGTGCAAATATGCGGTGTAAGTGGAGTGGTAAGCCTTGCCCACCCAGGAATATTGCAGAAATCCGGTCATATCTTTTGTGAGGTGAGTCTCCTGGAGGCTCACTATAGAAGGATGACATTTTTTCAGGCATGTGCTTATCATACTGCGTTTCAGTGGGTCATGAACACCACGGACATTCCAGGTCACAACCGGGGTGGTCGCCATGTTAGGTGTGGTAAAATGTTATGTCCAGTGCCTGAGGGCCGCATCGCCCCGATCGCGGGCAGTGAAAAGTCTGCAGGCACACTATTGGTACACAGTTCTTTCGAATTGCAGTCGGCATTGATTTGGCGTGGTAGCGTGATTTGTCTGTAGAAGTAGAGGGGAGAGAGATCTGGAACAAAGTGCGTCAGTGTGACCATTGAGACCGTAAAAAACTGACCGAAACTGGTCTGTCGGGTGCGTGCATCACACTTGCATGGGGATGGGGTAAATTTCCTCATTCCATCCCCACTCCCAGAGTCGTTCGGTAAACTTGTGCCAACAGGGCACCAAATAACCCGCCCCCGTGAACTGGGGCTCAGTGTAGTGCTGTGAGTCTCCCACAGTACCTTAAATTTTGTCATAGTGAAACAATTTCTGTCAAAGCTCTTGTCAGGCGCTAGCTTTGAAATGGTGTGTATTGTCCCGCACTGTAAGTAGCAGACTTAAAATGTCTGTGGGTTACATACCGACCCTGTGGCTTTACATGTCGGACGTCAATCTCCTCCGTCGGCCTCCTGAGATCATGTTCGTTGCGGTCATCTGAATACAGATTGCACTTCAGATGAGCGATAGATTTAGACACATGCCTAAATCTACCTTATTCTATCCAAAACAAGTTTTACCTTTATTTTTAATTTAATGCAAAGTCACTGTGCACAAAAAAAGTGCACGTGCGTGATTGCAACATCATTATTGCCACATTAGGTAAACCAATTCACCACATACAGTTACTGCCTCAACAAATTAGCAACACAGACAGAACCTTAACCACTTACCGCAAACCGCCGTCATTGTACATCGGTATTTTGATGTAGAATACCGGGGTTATGGCAGCAGATAGCTGCCATAACCCCGGTATTTTCTGAAACGACAGGCGGACGTCTTTAGGATAAAAGTGGTCTCCGTGGCGGATTTTCCGCAAGATCACTTTTATCAGCGGCGGGAGAGGTGCCCACCCCCCTCCCACTGCATTCCTGTCGTCTCCACCGCTTACCAGGCCTGCCAGTATCGATGTAGATGATCCGATCATTTCCCCTCAGTGGAAAGTCGAGTGAGGGAATGATGGCCCCCCACTCGACTCAATGGCGTTGGATGACGGAAGCGACGTCAAACGTCACTTCTGCCCAACGGCCGGCCTTAAAGGGGAAATTTTTTTTCATTGAAAAAAAATGTAAAACATTTTTTTTTTATTGCATTTAATGCCCTGTACACACGGTCGGACTTTCCGACGGAATATGTGCAATCGGAGCTTGTTGTCGGAAATTCCTACCGTGTGTGGGCTCCATCTGACTTTCTCCATCGGAACTTCCGACACACAAAGTTTGAGAGCAGGCTATAAAATTTTCCGACAACAAAATCCGTTCGCGTAAATTCCGACCGTGTGTGGACAATTCTGACGCACAAAGTGCCACGCATGCTCAGAATAAATTAAGAGATGAAAGCTATTGGTTACGTGTTTAACGTCACCGCGTTCAGAACGATCAGATTTTCCGACAACTTTGTGCGACCGTGTGTATGCAAGACAAGTTTGACCCAACATCCGTCGGAAAAAATCCATGGATTTTGTTGTCGGAATGCCCGATCAATGTCCGATTGTGTGTACAGGGCATAATGCCGCGTACACACGGTCGGACTTTTCGGCTACAAAAGTCTGACGGACGCCGACGGACTAAAGTTGGCTGACAATCCGATCGTGTGTGGGCTTCCCCGGACTTTTAGCGGACTTTCAGTGGACTTTTCCAGCCGCAAATCTGACGGACTTTAGATTTGAAACATGCTTCAAATCTTTACGCCGGACCCAGAAATCCGCTCGTCTGTGTGCTAGTCCGACGGGCAAAAACCCACGCTAGGGCAGCTATTGGCTACTGGCTATCAACTTCCTTATTTTAGTCCGGTGTACGTCATCACGTACGAATCCATCGGACTTTTGTGTGATCGTATGTAGGCAAGTCCGGTCGTAAGAAAGTCTGCTGCAAGTCCACCAAAAGTCCGCCAAAAGTCCGCCAAAAGTCCGACAAAAGTCCGTTGAAAGTCTGTCGGACAGGCTGTCGGACTTTTGTAGACGAAAAGTCCGACCGTGTGTACGCGGCATAAGTGTAAATGTGAGATCTGAGGTCTTTTTGACTTTCATGCTTTTTTTCTATTACAATGATTGTTTACATTCCCTGTAATAGGAAAAAAGTGATCAAATTTTTTTTTTAAAGGGACAGTGTAAAAATAAAAAATAAAAAGTAAAATAAGTAAGAACATTTTTTTTAAAGCACCCCTTCCCGCAGTGCTCGCACGCAAAAGTGAACGCATACGTAAGTCGCACCCGCATATGTAAATGGTGTTCAAACCACCATGTGAGGTATCGCCGTGATCGTTAGAGCAAAAACAATAATTCTAGCAAAATACTTCCTCTGTAATTTACATAGTTACATATAGTTATATAGTTAGTCAGGTTCCAAGTCCATCCATTTCAACCAAAAAAAATAAATAATACAATCTCATATACACAAAGCTACGCCCACAGTAGATCCAGAGGAAGGCAAAAAACCCCAGCAAAGCATCCTCCAATTTGCTACAGCAGGGGAAAAAATGCCTTCCTGATCCCCTGAGAGGCAAACGGATTTTCCCTGGATCAACTTTACCTATAAATGTCAGTACCCAGTTATATTATGTACATTTAGGAAAGAATCCAGGCCTTTTTTAAAGCAATCGGCTGAGCTTGCCAGAACCACCCTGGGAGGGAGTCTATTCCACATTTTCATAGCTCTTATGCCCCGTACACACAATCGGACTTCTTGTCGGAAAAAGCTATGATGGTTTTTCCGACGGAATTCCACCCAAACTTGTCTTGCATACACACGGTCACACCAAATTCCGACCGCCAAAAACGTGGTGACGTACAACACGTATGACGGGACTTTAAAAGGGCAGTTTAATAGGAAGTGAGCCACCCTTTGGGCTCCTTCTGCTAATCTTGTGTTAGTAGAAGTTTGGTGAGAGACGATTCGCGCTTTGCAGACTCGTGCTTTTCAGATCGTTGTACTGCTGTTCATTTTGTGCTTGTGGGTTTGTATCTGCTTTTCAGTGCGTGTAGACAATTCGTATCTGTTTTCCAGTGTGTTCTTGTCCACTTGTTTCTGATTTTCAGCTCGCTCTTCACAGGCCTTTCTGTTCTTCAGTGCATTCTGTTAGTTCGTGCTATGTGGGGGCTTGGTGTTGGGGTTCTTACTTTGACCCAAGCCCAGTCCATGAACAGGGTGGGGAGGAGTTCATGGACCAAGAATTGGTTACTCCAGCGTGACCAATTCTTGCACATGTCTTTGCTTCGTGAGATCCGTGAGAATAATCCTGATGATTTCAGGAATTTTCTCAGGATGACGGACCCCATTTTTCACCGTATGTTGGCTTTGCTGTCCCCTTATATTAGCAGGCAGGATACCTGCATGTGGCAAGCCATCACTCTGGAGCAGAGGCTAGTCGCTACCTTGTGGTACTTGGCGACGGGGAGATCAATATTCCAGAGACCTGTTCTGCCATCATCCAGGTCCTGCAGAAGGACTATATTAGGGTAAGTTTTCTCCTTTAACATCACATTATATGTATTTAATGTTTGCTAATGTATTGTATTTCTTTCATCATTCCCTAATTACCATGATTGTAATATGCTGTGAATGTCCCCTTTGTTCTCATGCATGCTGGAAGCTTTTAATGCTCCTTTTTTGTCCTTCATGCATATTTGCCTTCACTAACCTCCCCAGCATGCTACCCTGGGCCCATATACACCTAGCCTAGTCACTTAACATGTATTTTGTCAGCTCCATTGTAGTGCTTTACCCTAAACACCCCCTAAAATGTGTACAAATGTTATTTGTGCCCTAAAATTCAAGCAGAGTCCCATAGGCCTTTTTTGGGGTCCCAAACTCATTTGGAACTCTCCCTCCCCCAATTGCTAAGTCAACCCATACCAATCCTCTATCTGCTGACTTTGTCAAAACCATACACACTATACCCACCTCTTTTGTGGTCATATTTATAGATAAATTCCCCAAAGCATGTAGTGAAAGGGCCTGCCTGAATACTTTCAAATGGTACTGTTTAAAGTTTTGTTCTCCTATTATTATCTTGATAGGTTATCTTGATAGCAGAATGTAAAAATGTGCTTCAATTTGTAAAGTGTGTATTTAGATTTTTTCTATTATGACACTTCTTACCTGTCCAGTGGGCTGCCAATAGTGTAAGTAAGGAGGGTCTGGCCAAAGTAAAACACATTATTTATGCATTCAGCTCTCAATGAAGTGGAGAGGGTTACCTGTCCAAAACATCTCCCCCCCTAAAACTTTTACAATGGGCCATCAGAGGGGGTGAGGAATCTGATAAATGGACCATATATTTTGGCCTTTAAATACTCCTTCAAATAAATGTTATACTGATGTTGTCCAAGAATGTTTGTGTCTAATCTGCTTGCAATGTTAATGTGCAAAATTACTTTTTTTTTTTCTTGTTTGACTACACAGTTTCCTTCAACGCCACAGGAATGGCAGACTGTGGCCTCCGAGTTTGCCGAGCGGTGGGACTTTCCCAACTGTGGAGGGACAATTGATGGGAAACACATCCACATTGTCCCACCACCCCATTCAGGGTCATACTATTACAATTACAAGGGGTTCAATAGTATCGTGTTGATGGTGGTGGTGTCGGCGACATATGAGTTTTTATATGTGGATGTGGGGAGGACTAGATGTTGGATGGTGGAGTATTTGCCCGGACCGAGTTCTACTGACGTCTTGAGAGTGATGGCTTGGAATTTGAGTAGAACGTGGAAGGACTGCCATTTGTCTTTGTTGCAGATGAAGCATTCGGTCTGGGTGACCACGTGATGAGGCCATTCCCCCAGAGGACCCTCACCCCAGGGAAGAGGGTTTTTAATTATCGGCTGGCCAGAGCCAGAAGAGTCGTGGAGAATGTGTTTGGGATCCTGGCCAGCCGGTTCCGCCTGTTTCAAACAGCCATAAATATGGCAGAATACAAACTGAACCATATAATTTTGAGTTGCTGCATCCTGCACAATTTTCTTAAAAAACATAATGCCAGTTATGTTGCCTCTGTTGGAACTGAGGCCGGACTTTCAAAAGTTCCAATGACGGCCCTGGAAGCGGGCCGTCCTGGCTTGCCTCCCCAAAGTGCCCATGAAATGAGAGAAAATTATGTCCAATATTTTACGGGTGGGGGGCCGTTGCTTTGCCACCAAATTTGGAATAATTTTTTTTTTTTATCAGATAAAATCTTGATTTTCATTTACTGCTTGGGTTAATTTTTGCTGTCTACTAGGTTCTCCTAGTGCACTTGTAGTGCCAAGTGGTTTTTCCATTATTAAATAACACCCATTGTCACTGTAAACACCAACTTAACACAAAAACTGTTATTGATCATTGAAAGAAGAAGAGCACATTGTTGAGTATCAAATCTTTTATTCTGTGCACATGTACATGTGCGTTGTAAAACATATTTTTGGTAAAACACCAATTCTTGGTTTCATATTTTTTTTTAGATTTTTTTTAGGGTACATAAACAGGCATGTTTCAAAACATAACATACACAACTCAGGTACTTACAAAGTTCAACATTGAAACACTGAAGGCAATATCAGACATTATAGTGTCCAAAATTAGTTGATATTGCCTTCATTAGATGGGGTGATGTCACCCTTGGAAAAGCCAAATTTTGAAGATGCACACAAATTTGGAGTCAAACTGGGGATTTCCCTCCTGATTCCCCCATGCCTAATGTCAACATGTGCTATCTCTCATCATGGGGGATCAATGGAAGTGTTTTGGGGGTGCAACCCCTTCCTCTCACCTACTAGAGTTTTGAGGAAGGGGTTGCAGCCACAAAACGCGTACATTGATATCCCCTGATGGCAGATAGCACATGTTGACACACTATGTGCATCTTCAAAATTTGGCTTTTAAAAATGTGTAAAAAATTTGTGTTTTAAAAATAAAAAAATGTTGTCATTTTTTGGGTATTTAGATTCTTCCTAGTACATCAATTATGTTTTTCAGTTTTTGTTCAATCTCAATTGTTTTTTGCTTTATACAGCCTAAATCCCTAATACAACACATTATCTCTTGGATTAGCCTTTGGGCATTGTCACTGGTGAAATGATGAGATTGTTCTTCCACAACCTGTACATTACCTAAAAAATAAAATACACACCATTTATTATAAATATGCAGGCGTACATCTATTACCTGAATCTGTGGTGTCAGACACTCACCTGTTGTGGTGACAATCTCCACCACTTCTCCTTCCTCCACATCCTCAGGTTGTGACCTCTGGTCCCCTTCTTCAGGAGATGGGGGGTGGGGGGGGGGTGTCCTCTGATCTCCTGAGTCTTTGCTCCCCTAAGAGAATTAAACAAAAAGGTATACACTTAGCACACAGATATTTGAGGCCAGAAATAGTAATATGAAACATTGCTGGGGGGTGGGGTACAATTGTCTGTTTGGGCAGAGTTCCAAGTTGAAGACATGATTAATTCCCTTAACTAAGCTGGAATACTTACCTTTTTTGGCCAACTTACACACATGTAGACACCTCAAGTTTTCACTGGAGCACCTGTGTGGAACACCCTAAAAAATTAGTTCTTGTGTCCTACACTAGTGCTCCTGAGTCCAGATGTGTAAACAGCTGCTGAATGTCCTCTCCCTACATTACACTGAATCAAGTTTGCAATTCATTCTAGTTACAAACACATCTAGACAACAATGTACAAAACTTATTTTTATATAAATTATCATGATCAAATGTAGTTAAAGCGGAGTTCCACACAAAAATGGAACTTCCGCTTTTCGGAACCCTCCCCCCCTCCGGTGTCACATTTGGTACCTTTCAGGGGGGAGGGGGGTGCAGATACCTGTCTAAGACAGGTATTTGCATCCACTTCCGGCATAGACTCCCATGGGAGTCTATGCCTCTTCCTGTCCCTTCGCGCTGTCTCCTGGGAAACACACAGCTCCCAGGAGATAGGGGGGACCATCCAGATCGCGCAGCGCGACTCGCGCATGCGCAGTAGGGAACCGGGAAGTGAAACCGCAACGCTTCACTTCCTGATTCCCTCACCTAGGATGGCGGCGGCAGCTGCCGAGAACCGAGCGGATTCTCGGCGTCCCCTGCCGACATCGCTGGACCCTGGGACAGGTAAGTGGCCATGTATTAAAAGTCAGCAGCTGCAGTATTTGTAGCTGCTGGCTTTTAATATTTTTTTTTTTGGTTGCTGTAGGTGGACTCCCTCTTTAACCCTGTATCTGGCAAAAACATTGTATTTAGTTGGCAAATGAATGATGCTTACTACGATCGATTACTGTGCCGTCTACGAACATGAAAGTAGCCATTTTAAACTGTACAACAGCAAAGAAAAGCACATGGCGCAGCATGCAAGTAATAATAATAATAGGAACACACAACAACTACTTACTTTTTTAGAAGAACTCTCTTTATTCTTCTATACTGATCCTGCTCCCTCAGTTTCAGGTCTGACCAGCATTTCCTCAATTGCTCCTTGGATCGTCGTACCCCAAAAAATTCCAGCGCAGACTCTTCACAACTTTAGGCATGATCTTGGCCTTTCTCACATTTGGGTTTAGGTACGGTCCATACTTCCCATCATAGTCGGCCTTTTTCAATATGTCGACCATCTCCACCATCTCTTCAAAGGACATATTTGAGGCCTTAAATTTTCTCCTCCTGGATCGGGACGTTTCTGGCTCCGGCTTTCCGCCTCGTTACTGCTAATAAGCACCTTCTGTGTCTCCGCCATGTTGTCTCCCACTGCGAGGGTGTAGCGGAAGCGACGATCATTATAACAAAGGTACAATTTGAAGTTGGTGCCTCAGTGGCCTATACTGCTTATAGATTGAGGCCTATATTGGGTCAAGATTAGGAGAGTTTAGCCTGACATTAGGGTTTGTCTTGTGTTGTGTCTTGCAGAGAAAATGGATCCCTTCAATGATATGGAATTTCTAGGAAGATTCATTGATATATTCAGGGAGCTGCCCTGTCTGCGGCAGCTGAACCACCCGTTTTTTAAAAATCAAACAAAGAGGAAGGCAGCGCTGGATCAATTGGTGGAATTTGTGAAGCCAGTTATCCCCACGGCAGACATCCCCTATTTAAGGCCCTAATTAGTGGCATGAGGAGCACTTATAATAGGGAGCTCAAGAAGGTCCAGGATTCCCTGAGATCAGGAGCTGCAGCAGATGACATTTATGTACCCAGGCTGTGGTACTATGTCAGACTGCATTTTCTGTTAGACCAGAGTGAACCCAGGCCAGCACTCTCCAGTCTTCCTTCAACGCTTCCTTCCACCTCAGCTGAAGCTTCAGACACCCAACCTGGTCCTTCCAGGCAGCAACATGTGGAGGAGCCCAGCTTGAGCCAGGTATAGCAGTCTTCAAAATATTTCTGGTTGTCAAATTAATGATGTTAAATATATGTTGGTTTTGATCACTAATTTCTGATTTCACAAAGTGTTTTTCATATAAATAGACAGTAGTGGCCACAGATGATTGGGACCAGAATGGAAAATGCTGGGGTCAGAATGATAGTCTTTTCTATTTATTAACATTCAATTTGCAACAGTAATGAGCTAAAAATTGTGTGTGATTGATGAACCACAAACAAAAACGATGTCCCTTTTTCATACACAGGAAAGCCTCAGCCAGGCTGTGGAAAGTGGCAGCCAGGAGGTGGCCGGGCTCAGTAACCTGCCAGAATCGCAGGTCCCTCCCCTCCGCCTTCAACCAAAAAGTGGCAGGAAGAGGAGTAACATGAAAGAGGCAGCAATTGGCCTACTTATGAAGGCTACTGCGGCCATCAGAACCCCCCACAGTGTTCAAGAGGACTTTGCATACATAACAGCCTGCAAAATGCTGGAAATGGAAGAGGGCCAACCCCTAATATGTGAGTATATCATCTTCCAAGCCCTAAATAAGGGGTTGAGGGGCCAACTCACAAGCCAAAGCCACGTTTGTGAGCTCAACCATGGTCCTCCTCCTCCTCCAGGTCCTTCTCCTCCTCCTGCCACACCTCCAACACCAGAGCCACAGGCTGGAAGGAAGCATCTAAGAAAGACAAGAGAATGATGGCCTGGGTTCAGTCTGGTCTGGCAAAAGTTGCAGGCTGTTGTATGACCACAGCCTGGGGACATATATGTCATCTGCTGCTGTTCCTGAACTCTTGTAGTCCTGGACCGGATTGTGCTCACTATTATAAGGACTCCTCGGGCCACCAATTTTGACTTCGCAAATTTCACCAGTTTCTCCAGCGTTGCCTTCCTCTTTATTTTGTTATGACCCAGAATAAATGGATATTTTGTTTTCAGAAATACTTAGCTAGGTGTTTTACTTCAAAGGACAGTTTGTGAGTAGGCAGGTACATTTCAAAAGTACAAAGTCAAATTAACAAGGGACACCAACCAGCCTCCTTGAGATTTACAAATACAAGATAATAATGGTATTGTAGAAAGATCACTATAAAATAATAATTAAAAAAAAAACAAACAAAAAAAAAAAACAGGTGATCTTGATTAATAAAATAACAAATAAAAAAAATTTGATTCTAAACATTATTATGGAGATCTGGCATTAAAAATCAAAAAGATTATTCATGAGATCACGAGAAATAATAAAGAAAGAAGTTTGTGAGAACTCTGCATGAATATGAGCAGCAAAACAACTTCATTCTTCTAGCATTCTAAAGAAGAAGAGAATGCGCTGCATTGAAAGTTTTAAAAATTCTCTGTGTGACGTGACGAATGTGCCATCTCCATTACGAACGGTAGTTTTACCAGACCGAGCGGCTCCGTCTTGTACTTGATTATGAGCATGCGTAGTTTTTTGCGCGTCGGAATTGCATACACACAAATGGGATTTCCGATAGAAACTTTTTCCGCCTGAAAAATTGAGAACATGCTCTCAAACTTTTGCTAGCGAAAATTGGGCCAGAAAAAGTCCGATGGAGCATACACATGCAAGCTCTCATCGGTCTTTTGCTGACCGAAATTCCGATCATGTGTACGGGGCTTTACTGTGAAGAAACCTTTCTGTATTTGGAGATGAAATCTTTTTTCCTCTAGACGTAAAGAGTGCCCCCTAGTCCTCTGTTTGGCCTTAAACTGAATAACTCAACACAAAGTTCACAATATGTATTGGACCACTTATGTATTTGTACATGTTGATCATATCCCCCTTAATCTCCTCTTCTCAAGAGGGAATGGATTCAGACGGAGCGTGATGGGCGTGAGGACGTAACGCCCGTCACGGAGGGAGAGAGCAGAGCGTGTCAGCTGGCGCTCCTGGGCTCCATGCCGTTCGTATCCTCCCCCCCAGAGTGGTGAGCCGTGATAAGAAGACCTGACAAGGCCGACGGACAGGAAGGTAGACTCCCGGAAGTTGCGGACGAGCGGACCTGAGAGGAGGAGGAGGAGAACGGGTCTCCGCACGCCGCATACCGCCGCCGAACGAACCTGTGGAGGAAGAAGGAGAGGTGTCTGAGCAGACAGGCAAAGCGCCAGACGGCGAGCGCGGGAGGCCGGGCTCATCTCTGTCTCCCCCCCTACACCCCTCCCGAGTGGGGACTCCGGTAAAATGAAGTGCAATCCTATGATGAGAACTCCGATCCCAGGATACTGGTAAAGTTCAGGCATTTGGTTTTCTTGTGTGTGTTTTCTGCCTCTCGTCTCTGGAAGTTTACTGCTTGAGTTGAACAGGAAGCAAGATAGAGGTGAGCAGAAAGGGACATGTGAAGGTAAAGATATACCAATGTTTTACTGCTGATGATTTAAATCAGAGGAATTCCCACACAACTAAATGCAGAAGGAAGGGATATGGTGAAGGGATACTGTGAAAGAGCAAAAAGTGTAAAGTGTCCTGTACATACTGGAGAGCTGTTATATCATCTCTTAATAATTATAACGTGAAGGGAAAACACAATTGAATGGTACACAGGGCCACACTCCCGGAGATATTTAATAAAGGAGTGAGGATGGATGGACTGTAGACACCTTAATTGGAAGCGGAAAAGTGAGACTCCAAAGTTGGACACTTTTCAATTGTTTGGGCCCAGGGTTTGACCTAAACCGGTGTTACTGCTAGATATAAAACCGCTACCCCTTGGTACATTTTGACTGTTGTAAGGAGAGGGACAGGCGGATCGGCGTCTGTGGTTCGAGCTGCTTAAGGGACCTCTCGGGGTTGGGAATACCCCCCCTCTTTCCCTGTTTTTTTTTTTTTGGCTCCCCACCCCCATATCTGGTAGACTCTCCCACGGGTGGAGGGACTAGGCTGAAGTAAAAACGGGGGTACAAACGAGAGGGGCAAGGAAGAAGGGAGGGATGAATAAAGCAGCAGTCAAGGCAGGAAAGGGGGGAGTATCTAAAACCCCGAGAGATAAGACCTCTAGCAGCACAATAAAACAATATATGTCCCAAGGAGCTAGCCCAAGAGGGGGAGACCTAGATGCTCAAGAAGGATTAAGGACAGAGAGAAAAAAGGGAACCCCAAACAAAGGTGAAGAAAGGATGACGCAATCAAGAGAGACTTCCTTTATGGAAGGCGAGACGGAAAGGAGTCGGGGGGAAGATAGTAGAATGAGTGTCCAGATTATTTCTAAAGGGGAACTGAGCGACATGCTCCAAAAGATGGAGAATGCAATAAAATCAGAAATAGGCCTGGTGAGAGCAGATCTTGGGAGTCTCCTGGAAAGGGTAGAAACAACGGAGAAAAGAACAGATAAATTAGAGCTGGAGATGAGTAATTTGAAAGAGCAATTAAAAATCTCAAGACAAAACCAGAAGAAAATTCTCTATAAGATCGAGCACCAAGAAAATCGAGACAGAAGACAAAACTTAAGACTCCGCTCCGTGCCAGAAAATAAGGAAGAAGATCTGAGGAAGATTGCATCCATAATTTTGGGCCCACTCCTTGGAGAGGGGGCGGTAGGGTTCCCCAAGATAGAAAGAATCCATCGAGTTGGAAGATTATATAACAGAGAATCTCAGAGGCCTAGAGATGTGATAATCAGATTTAGTTTCTTTGAAGATAAAATGACAATCCTATCTAAATTGAGATCTAAACCCCCTCTAAAATTTGAAGGATCGGAGATTCAGGTGTTTACAGACCTTGCGCCTGAAACGCTAGCAAGGAGAAGACTCTTGAAACCTTTGCTAACCCAGATGAGAGATCAAAATGTAAAATATAATTGGGGGTTCCCAGCCTGTCTAATGGGTTATAAAGACGGAAGATCAGCAAGATTAAGGTTCCCCGAAGAATTGAAAGATTTTTGTGACAAACTGGACATACAAGAGCCAAATCTGCCGGGTTGGGAGGAAGAGTAATCGGATCTATTCGGGGGGAGGGGGGGGGGGAGGTGGGCTTGTTGTAAGAAAGGGGGATATAAGAAAGAATATGCAAGAGGTCACTCTGGGGGGGGGGGGATGGGGCGGTGGGGAAAAGTTAGTGAAGAGCCAATGTGGACGCCGGCCTATTCCTTCCTGTTAGTACCACCATGCAGGAGGGGGTAGGGGGCACGCTCGAGATCTCACCTCAAAAAAAAAAGAGATTTGCTACGCTCTATGGTATCCATGGCGCGGGGCGAATGGGGGGCCAAAGGGTGGCCGAGAGGGCTGGGAGAAGGGGAGGGAGGGGAGGGAGGGCGGGGAGGGGGGAGGGAAAGTAATCTGTGCACAGGGCTAAAAAAAAAAAATTCTATGGTCAACAGACTTCAATCTAAGAAAAACGTAATGAGATGAGGAAGCTAAATTTTATGACCTATAATGTCAAAGGTCTCAACACGCCCGGGAAACGACATAAGATTTTGGAGGAACTAGGGAGACATAAAGCGGAGGTGGTGTTTCTTCAAGAAACCCACTTGACATACGGTTCTAGTACTAAGTTGTGGTCAAAAGCTTTTCCAAACTGGTACTATGGGGACTCACTCACTAAAAGGGCAAGAGGAGTGGCAATAGGAATAGCAAAAGGGGTGAATTTTAAAGAGGAGGAGAGATCAATTGACCCGGGTGAAAGGTATATCTTTTTGAAAGGCTCCCTCGAGGGATGGCAATGTACATTGGCTAATGTATACGCCCCAAACAAGGAGGCTAGCGGTTTTTTAACAAGTACATTGGAAAAACTAATGGAGTTTAAAAAGGGGGGTGTGGTTCTGATGGGGGATTTAAACCTCTGTATGGATCCGGAGGTAGATAGTACGTCGCGTGCGCTGGGGAAGATGAACGGGAACCTGAGAAAATTACAAAGGAAGTTTCACTCCTGTCAACTGGTGGACTTATGGAGGATAATGAATCCTAAACTGAGGGATTACTCGTTCTACTCCCCAGCGCATGGGACGTACTCTAGGATTGACTACATCTGGATTGACCACTCACTTCTTGATAGAGCCGTAGAACCCAAAATAGGGGCCATAACACTGTCGGATCATGCCCCAGTTAGTATGGAATTGTATGTCTCTAATACCCAAAGAATTCCAATAGCGTGGAGATTAAATGAAGACCTAATACAGGACGAAACAAATATAAGAATTGTAGAACAGGAATTAAAACAATACTTTCTAACAAATGATACAGGAGAGATCGCCGGGTCCTCCCTGTGGGAGGCCCATAAGGCTTATATTAGGGGGATCCTAATAAAACTGGGAGTAAGGAGGAAAAGGGAAACAAGGAAAGAAATCACAAAACTAACTGAAGACCTATATCAATTGGAGCAGGAGCATAAGAAAGGGCTAGGTCAAAATAAGAGGGTGTACCAAAACTTAATCCTAAAAAGAGAAGAACTAAAAAATCGGATCGATAGAGAAACTAAAAAAGTATTCTTTAAAGTAGCAAAAGAAAGATATCGGGGTAGGAATAAGAGTAGCCGACTTCTAGCCAAAATTATGCGGAGAAAGAAAGCTAGAAACTATATAGAAAGGATTCAAAATAGTAAAGGAGATATGGGGCATACAACAAACGAAATAGGGGAATCCTTCAGGAATTATTATAAGGATTTATATACAGTTGGGAAAAATAAAATCCAGGACAGATCCCATAAAATAAAGGTAGAAGAATTTTTGGAAAAAGCAAATCTCCCTAAGACCACGGAGAACTGCAAGGATGACTTAGAAAGGCCTATAACGATTGAAGAGATTAATATAGCATTGGGAGAGTCAGTTTCTGGTAAAAGTCCAGGTCCTGATGGATTCACCTCCCTTTATTATAAAAAATTCAAAGATATACTAACCCCTAGACTTTGTGAATATATGAACGGGCTGGGCACGGAGTTTGAGCTAAGTAGGGAGGCGTTGAAAGCTGAGATCACGGTTATTCCAAAAGAAGGGAAAAATGCTACGATCTGCTCTAGCTATAGGCCAATATCGCTGATTAATACAGATGTTAAATTGTATGCTAGAGTCCTAGCTAACCGGTTGAAAGAAGGGATGAGCGAATGGATACACCCGGACCAAGTAGGATTTACCCCAAAAAGAGAAGGTAGGGACAATGGGGTGCGTACTCTCCTTCTTCTGCAGAACATCAAGGATAGGGGGCCCCCAGGTCTACTCTTGTCTATAGACGCAGAAAAAGCGTTTGACAGAGTGGACTGGGGGTTTCTGTTGCAAACTCTTAAACATCTGGGATTGGGTCCGAAGATGATGGGATGGATCCGTGCCTTGTATAATCACCCTACGGCCTCGATAAAAATCAATGGGTCCTCTTCGGCCACTTTCGAAATGGAAAATGGGACAAGACAGGGTTGTCCCCTGTCCCCCCTTCTCTTTGTTCTTTCCCTGGAGCCTTTGCTCTCGGTGATCAGAGAGGACCCGGACATAAGTGGATTCTGGGTTGGAGATGAGGAGCATAAGGTCGCGGCATTCGCCGATGACGTGCTGCTCTTCATAGCCAACCCTAGAATCACAATGCCAAATGTGTTGAAAGTACTTAAACAGTATGCGGAGGTGTCCAACTTTAAGATAAATTTGTCAAAATCCGAAATACTGAATATTAACATAGACAAAAAAGAAGAAAGTAAGTTGAAAAAAGAATTTCAATTTACATGGAAAAAAGAAATAAACTATTTAGGCATAAAGTTGGCAAACTCATTAGGGAAAATTTATAAACTAAACTTCATCCCATTACTTAATGAAATAAAAGCTGAGAGTAAAAGGATAATGGCCAAGCCTCTTTCGTGGTTTGGCCGCATTAATGCTATAAAAATGACTCTGTTGCCAAAAATTATCTATAAGCTACAGAGCCATTGGCAATACCTCAGTTTTATTTTAAGAAACTTAATTCAATCATAATAAAAACAGTTTGGAAGGGCAGAAGGGCCAGAGTCTCGTTTAATATCATAAAACAGGAAAAAAAAAAAAGGAGGCTTGGCGGTTCCTGACATCCAGGGATATTATAAGGCAATATTGGTGTCGAGGGCGATTGAGTGGGTCAGAGAAAATAAACACAAGAGATGGGTGAATATAGAAAATAAATTAAGTAAGACACATTTAGGACACATAATTTGGAATCCCCCACATTATAGATTATTAGACGGAAGTACACATACACTGACGAAGGTGGTTATAAGAGCATGGGACACAATATATAAACAAATAAACAATAATAATAAATAATTTCACTGAGGGAAAATGATTATTTCGCACCGGGGAAAATTATAATTGGTGGTAACTGGATTAAGAAAGAAAACGCACAGCTAAGAGATATAATAAAAGAAGGAAAGATTGTTCCGTTTCACGAATTAAAGCACAATAGAGAAGCCTGGGCGATAGATGGAGGGAGATACCTCCAGCTAAGCCACTTTGTTGATAGCCTGCCACGGCCAATAAGGTCCGGAAAAGAGCTCTCAGAGTTGGAGAAGCTGTGTCTGGCGAGCAACACGAAGGGTATAATATCTAAAATTTACAAAATGGGGCTGAAGGCGGGTAGGCTGGAGGTGCCTCCATACATCACAAAATGGGAAAGAGAATTGGGATCGCAGATAGATAGTAACACTTTAAGGAAAATACTGGAACTGGCACATCGTTCGTCGATCGACACCAATGTTGCTGAAATGAATTACAAAATTTTGACAGGGTGGTATGATACTCCTGACAAAACATGTAAATATCAAAGGGATAAGACACCGGAGTGTTGGAGGGGATGTAAAGGAGTGGGCAACATGGCTCATATATGGTGGAACTGCCCAGAAATTAAAAGATACTGGGAAAAAATATTGAGGTTTATTAAGGAAATAACAAAGTTAGAAGTAAAAGCTGATCCTTGGATGGTATTACATCATGGAATAGGAGGGGAGGTTAAAAAGTATAAAGAGTCTTTGGTACCACACTTGCTTAATGCGGCAAAAAAATCTATACCAAAAAAGTGGCAGAAGGTAGAAACCCCATCAATATGGGACTGGGTCAATGAAGTGGAAGGTATTCGCCTGATGGAGGAAGAGAAACCTGGGATAGAGGGTGATACAATCGGAAAGAATAACATCTGGCAGTGTTGGAATGAATTTAAAAAACAGTGGAGTATTTCTGAGGGACTGAAAATTAGATTTAATTAAAGAGAATAAAGTTGGCCAGGGGTGCACAGATGATGGGGGGGGGGAGAGTGGGAGGGAGGGGGTGGGGGGTGGGGGTGATGGGGTGGGGTTTGGGGATACATATGGGGTAAGGTAGAGGCAATAGGATAAAGGTTAAGTCCCTGAGTCAGAATCTTATATGTTTCCTCTTCTTACGTATTTTTATCTTCTTTTGATAATAAATGTTTTGGATACTTGTCAATTAAGCTACAATGATGTGAAAAGTTGAAGGGACGTGGATGACACTGATAAGGTGGATTAAGTCTCTTATAAGATTCACTGAGGTAGCAGAAAAAAAAAAAAAAAGAGGGAATGGATTCAGTTTCTCTAATCTTTCATCATAGCTGAGCTCCTCCATACCTCTTATCAGTTTGGTTGCTCTTCTCTGCACTTTCTCCAGTTCCCCCGATCTCCCCTGACACTCAAAACTGGTAACCTGTAGAAATTTTTAAACGTCGCCTATGGAGATTTTTGCCATTCCACGAGCAGGCGCAATTTTGAAGCGTGACATGTTGGGTATCAATTTACTCGGTGTAACAATATCTTTCACAATATAAAAAAAAATTGGGCTAACTTTACGGTTTTCTTATTTTTTAATTTAAAAAAGTGTATTTTTTTAGAAAAAAATTGCGTTTGTAAGACTGCTGCGCAAATATGTTGTGACATAAAGTATTGCAACGACACAAGGGTGTCTGAAAAAAATAATAATATATAATGTTTGGGGGTTCTAAGTAATTTTATAGCAAAAAAAAAAAAATGATTTTAACCTGTAAACAACAAGTTTTAAAAATAGGCCTGGTCTTTAAGTGGTTAAAGTGGAACTTCAGTAATTTTTTCATCTTTCCATCTATTAAATCTTTTGCCCTTGTTGTTTTAACTTTGGATAGTAAAACTTTTTCTTTCTGACAATAAATAGCTTATACAGCTCCCTTTCTTTTTCTGGTCATTAGCCTAGGTTTAGGACATCATGCACAGCCCTCTCTCACTCTCGTGAGAGTTTAACAGGAAGGGAGGGGGGGGGGGTGAGTCATAAGAGGGCCAATGAGAGCTACAGAGCTGTAGGTGTGCCTCTGTGTGTCTGTGTAAATCCGGGAAGTGAACAGATAGCAGCTTCAGCTGCCGACAGTTAAAGCGGAGTTCCACCCAAAAATGGAACTTCCGCTTTAGGTGCAGGTGACCCCCTGACATGCCACATTTGGCATGTCAGTTTTTTGGGGGAGGAGCGGGTACCCTGTTTTTACAGGCACCCAGCTCCCATTTCCTCCCTGGCCGCAGGCCAGCGGCGCCGCAAGGAAGATCACCTCTCCGCCCTCCCTCCCTGCAATCTTCTGGGACACGTCACATGTCCCAGAAGATTGCCCGGCCAATCACAGCAGCTCGCACATGAGCCACAACCGGGCGACCACAGTTACAATGCCGGTGTCTTGTCGAATACAGTCCCCTATCATATAGTGTCCGCCCTGTAGTGCGCAGGCGCAGTACGGAGGACAAACGAGACGCCGAAAGTCTCCGAAGTTCAACAGCTGATCACCAGCTGTACACGGCGCCTGCGCTTTTATTCTCACCCTATGTCCAGGTTCATTCCCTACTATCCAAGTTGACATAGAGTTAGAATAAATAGTTGCCGAGCGCAGCGAGGCCGTGCCCGAAGCGTGGCGAGCGAAGCGAGCCCGCGAGGGGCCCTCTTACACAGCCATCGCTAAGAAGTGCCCAAGCGCCGTGTACAGCTGATGGTCAGCTGATCAACTTCGGACACTTTTGACATCTCCTTCTCCTCCTTACTGCGCAAGCGCTGCGCCTGCGCAGTACGGGGCGGACACTATCCGATAGGAGGACAGTTTATGTCAGAACACCGGCACCCCGGATAGGAACGGGGCTTTGTACGTCTGCATCACTTGACCGTGGGACAGGTGAGTGTCTTATTATTAAAAGTCAGCAGCTACACTTTTTGTAGCGCTGACATTTAAATGGGTGGAACTCCACTTTAAAATGATTGCAGCCAGACTTAGTGGAGGGAGATTTCTGCAGCATATTTGGCAAGTACAGAATCACAGTATATATAAAATAATATGCACAGTGGTTGGAGGGAATGGCAAAGGTGTTTTTATTACAAATTATGTGAGCAGACTGCAGTTCCTCTTTGGTTACTAAAACTTCTCATAGTAAAGTCAACGATTGGGGTAGCCAGGCACCCAACTCCAGTCCAAGAGACTGTCCCTGCACATCACATACACAGGCTGTGTACGCATTGAAGAAGACCACGCCTCTAAACACAGCGAGCGCTCCAATCACCGGCCGGCGCAATGACAGCTTCTGCCGGGAGTAAGACCCCACGACCCTCATGGCTTCCTGCGATTGGTCAGTCCCTCGAGGACACGCCCTACCCGGCCCTGGCTGAAACAAGCGGGGGATTCTAAGCTGCGAATGCTCGGAGCCCCGGAAGTGTTACATAGAGGAGGAGTTAAAGGGCCGGGGAGGTCAGGCAGCTTGGCAGTGCTGGTGTACGGAGAGCAGGCATGGAAATCACCAGGATCAGTGAGTGATGTCTTCTGGTTTACTATAGAAGCGTAATGTTCTTTCTGTTTGTGAAAGATTGGAAAGCCTGTGTGTTCCCAGCGGGACTAGAAGTTGCAGCATGCCTTGTATAGATGTATGTGTGTGTGACAGGACAGAGGTAGTTCAGTCCCAGCTGTCCCCAGTCATACATTCAGCTCCCTCAGTGCTCCGGCTTGTCAGGTCCCTTGTGTGTTGGGTTTGCAGATTTGCATCTTCATTTATCAAACTGCGATATCACGTAGGGCTCCCTTATACATGCATTTGGAGGGCAGTTTTTACTGGGGATGTACGAGTACTAATAATTCTTAACAGGTATTCCACTGATACCAATTACCAATACCTACTTTTTTTTTTTTTTTTTTTTTCTTCATGAGATGCGATTTGAGTCTATACAAAATGAATGGCCTAGAATTGCACTGTAAAGAATCAAATGTGATTTGAACAGGCTGAAGTCCCTAATGACAAGCCTGGCTTGTCGCTCCCCCATTTACCAGGGGTAGCAGTGGCTGGGGGCGTACTCATGCCACGGCAGGCATTCTACCCCCTTGTCGTGCACCGTGGGCTACTACTTGCCAAATGTGGCCCATTCAAGTAAGCTGGGCTCTGCTTCAGCTGCATGATTTGCGCTGCAATGTCTAGTGTGGGGGCTAAGGGGTTAAAGCATGCAATGGAGGGGGTGATATAACACCTCCTCCTGTCAAATGCTCTCTAAGCTCTTGTTCACACCAATGCAATTTGTCAGTTCAAAATCGCATGACAAGTCTCACCCTATTTTTGGCAGTGGAGCTGTTCAAATTGTTGCGACTCAGAAAAAGGTTCCTGCAGTTTTGTGACTTGTATTGACTCATGTTAAATGAAGTCGCAAGCTGCAATGGTAACAGAGATCCAAATTGCACTGATCTACGGCTTAGAAATTGCAATGAAGTAGCTCTATTTCAAAGGTGCACTTGTGTGAGCCAGGGCTTTTTTTCAAATTTCTTTTTTTTTGTTTTGTTTTGTTTTTGAATAGTACAATAAGGAAAAAGTACACAAACTCGCCACGCAGGGCGGGAATCATGGAAAATAATCACCCCCCCCAAATCCAGGTTCACACCACCCTGTGGACAAATCCACCCACTCAGATGCAAATCCCCTAACACAAAAGGGGTAAGTATTCCAACGTCATAACGTAGACATTAATATAACGACTTCACAGTTCTTATAATAGGAAGGCCAGCAATCATCTGCATATACGTTTATCAAAGCAGCAGGCAGTCCCCGAGTAGCCCCAATGGTAGTGCAAGAATGAGAGAGCCCTATAGGCCCCTATCCATCACCATGCAGATAACCTCCTCCTTCGCAATGGAATCTATAGCTAACCAGGGCTTAACCACTTGCCGACCAGCCGCTGTTAGAAGTCGTCACGAATGTGAAAAAGTATACTCTTTTGTTGAAGTAGAACAGCCCCAACTAAATGTGTCTACTGTTCAGAGGCATTTATTGTGGCTGCAGGCAGGCCACAAGCACTCAAATTTGTGCATGGGTTTTCACAAGTCGCTTGGGATCAGTACTGTGCAATTTCCTAGACTTCTATGGACTGCCTATACAACCACACATAGATGAATCACTGGGCAGCTATATTAAAACAAGGGCTAATAAAACTAATTGTACGTTTAAAGGTAATGTTGGCCAACTTGTCAGATTTCATCAATATGCTTTGGAGACCAGTAATAGCTTTAAAACGAGACACCTATTTTTTATTTATTTTTTGGCAGATTTTAAGGAACAGTTGCCAAGTATCTATCAAGCTATTGAAGAGTCGGACTTCTTGGCTATTGATGGAGAATTTTCAGGTTTGTATTAATCTGAATACATCATATAAATTGGGGACATTGCTGCATTTTTACATGGGGGTGGATGTGAGTAACTCAATGACCAATCAGACTAACAGTTTTCAAACAAGGATAATCGGATGGTCCACACAGGTTGGTAAAAGTGAAAGGTAGGTAGTTTGAGTACCCGAAGGCCCTGCAGGTGCACCTGTTGTGATGGGTGGAGATGGGGCTTACTGGCCCTGCAAATGAACTGGTAAGTGCTTGTGTAAATTAGTGGAGTAATGTTGCAGTCACAACAGTAACTTCCTGTTTAATGTAACCTGGGCAGTTTTTTAATATGGGACAATTGTGACAGTGGTAGAACTCAAAGGCAGTCAAGCACATTTTCTTTGGTCCCAGGCGCGACACACATTAAGCTATATGTGCCTATTTTGCATGAGGAGAACAGATCGCTCTTGAAGTTGGCACATGCATTGGGCTACTGGGGGTAACTGCCACATACTAAAGTAGTTTGACCCCTTCTGGGTTCACAGGCCTTGTAACCCTCAACTAGCCATGGCCTTTTGCGGGAAAAGTATGATGGGGTAGGCCCTCAAATCTCTCTAGTAGGGAGAGGACACCCACACAGTTCACCCTGCAGTGGCTAATCTATCCTTGCGATGGGACAGATTAACTGTGAATTCTTGCTATTATCTGGCATTTCCACTTTTTCAGGGGCAAAGTGTTCCCCTTGTCTTGTTTTTTTTTTTTTTTTAAGGGAAGAATCTTCTACAGCCATATCTCAACAGTGTAATCAGTTCTTAGGGGCTCTTGCTGGCTTGGAATGTCTGAGACATAAACATGAGCCTCTCGTTCCACTCCAAATTTTTTAAATGGTGGTATTTGGGGGAAATTCCTCAGGAAGAGGGGACAGCTGTGGAGGATATGAAATCCTGCGGATGAAACTTTCCGGGAGGAATCCCATTGTTCAGCTCTGTCTCAGTCAGAGGACCCTGGTTGGGTTAATTCTGGATGTGGTACGTGCTAATCTTATGCTGCCGCTACCTGAAACCTCTTCTCCCTAAGTTTTTAGGTCCTGGTGGCCAACTTAAATCTAGTGCATCCTTACAAGAGGTAATAGGACAAACCAACTTCCATGAAGGTGGTTTTATCACTTAAGTACTTCCCCACCAGTACACATGGAGGAGGCGTTCTTCACGAAATTGAGACCTCTGGTTGTACCCCTGGCTATTTCATTCTCAAGTCCCTGGCTGTCCAGGTCGAGGGGGTCTTTCTCTTTAAAAATGCTACAGCTAGAGGCCCTGTTTAAGGCGTCCTTCTCTTTGGTAGGAGTGGCTCTGCGGCTGACCGTGGCTGTGTGAGGATGAGGGTAGTGATGAGTAAATGCCAAATATGCCAAAACTGCATGTGCAAAATGGTAAAAAAAAACCCTAAAATACCCAAAATGTATCAATGAATGCTGTTTTCTCTAGTCGTCTGTCAAGAACAGTACTAGAGAGATAGGCTCCACCTCCAGGCAGGAAACACAATGTTCAGATCCATAAAGGGCGCCTTCCGTCTCTGCCCCAGTCTGTTTCCTCCACCGGAGGAGGCTGGATGGGAGCTCGCCTTCCCCTGAGCCTAGGGGCTGCCTAAGGAAGAGGGGGAAGGATGTCTGCAAGTATGTGGATAAGGATGGCAGGCATCTGGGTATCCTCCACCCCCCCAAAAAAAAATGCCAGCCACAGGACAGTCCTGATCCACAGCATGAGGCTCCAGCAAGGAGCCAAGGACAGCATGGATCTAGCTGAACCAGGTGGCAGTGGTGCCGGCTCAGGTAGGCTACAGGGCTGAGGAGGTGAGGGTCTCAATGCTGGCACAAGTTCCCCCCCCCCCCTTTTTTTGAGATGGGATCCAGGCTAAAGAGTCATGTGAATCCCATCAGTGGCTGGTGGGGGTGCATATAGGTCTTGGTGAAGGTATACACCCACTGGTTGGCTAAGGTTTTCTGACAGCAGCTTGTCGTGTGTGTGTGTGTGGTTTTTTTTTTTTTTTTTTTTCCTTCCCTTTGCCTCCCTTCTCGTCTCCTTCTCTTGTCTCAGGCTCAGCCCAAAGAACCGGAGAGGTCAGGAGGGGAATAAGATGTGTCCGTCATGTATGAACAAATTTAAAGAAGGGTGGAACAAGCCCCTTTGTAAACCCTGTATTGATAAATTGGTTTACAAGGAGGCAACTGGGGCATGCATAGAATTGATTTCTGACTTTCAGAAAGAAATGAAGGCCATAAAGTCGATGCTGTCAAACCTTGAAACCCCAAAACAACCAGCCGCAGTCCCCCCCACTTCAACCCCAGAGGAGTGTGAGGAATCGGGGAGAGGAATCGGATCCTTTGGATGAGCTAAAAGACATCATCCAAAGATATTCTGAGCCAAGGGACAAGTTCACATAGATATACAGGCTCTCACTTCAGGAGGTGGATGCCTTATTGGGGTTGATCTACGAGACACTAGATATCAAAGAGCAGACCCACTTGTACCTACATGACCAGATGTATCAGACCCTGAAAGAAGATGAAAACGGGGTATTTCCGGTACACAGCGCACTGGCGGACTCTATCAAAAAAGAGTGGGTGGAGAAGAATTTTTTTTTCTAAAAGTCTGAAGAGGAGATTCCCCTTAAGTGAGGATTCCGCCTGTATTTGGAACAAAGTGCCCAAAGTAGACGCAGCCTTTTCCCAGTGCGCCAAATCAACGGACCTCACCTTTTGAGGACATGGTTGACCTTAGGGAACCTATGGACAAGAGGATGGAGGTACTGCTGAAAAGGTCATGGGAAGTAGCCATGACAAATTTTAAAACCAGCAATGGCTACAACAATCGTGGCTTGTAATTTGGAGGTCTGGCTGGACCAGTTACAAGGCCATTTGAAAAGTGGGACCTCCAGGAATGAAATTCTTGATTGCCTTCCCATGCCGCACAAGGCGGCAGGTTATATGGCAGATGCATCTGCAGATTCAGTCAAGCTATTGGCCCTAGTAAATTCCTCTCGCAGGGCTTTATGGTTAAAATCCTGGTCGGGGGACCTGGCCTCAAAAGTAAGGCTGTGTGGCATCCCATTTGAAGGAGACCTCTTGTTTGGGCAAGATCTAGACTAAGTTCTAGACCGTACTGCAGACAAGAAAAAGGCTTTTCTTATCAAAAGTAAGAAAGCCACGGGGAAACGTTTTTTTCGCCCCCCAAAGACAAGGACCGTCAAAGGGACAGACCCCTAAAGGGTCAACCTCTAAAACAGTGGGGAAGCCGAAAGGTGTCCTGTTTATCTCTCCTAAGAAAACCACTAAATTCCAGTGACTTGGTACCCGTGGTAGGTAGATTGTGGGAGGAACTACCCAAAATGCATTTATACTGAGGATAATCGGGGAAGGCTATTGAATCCAGTTCAAGGGCACTCCACCCGTGACAACGTTCGTAACCAAGCCTCCCAGGGATCCTCAGACAACAGCCTTGTTACAAATTGGTAACTTGGTAGACCAACGGGATCTTTTTCCAGTGCCACAGCAAGAAATAAACCACGGTTTCTACTCAAGTTTTTGTAGTAAGGAAATCGTTGGGCAAATTCCACCTAATATTGAACTTGAAGTCACTGAACATTTGGGTGACCTACAAGAAATTTTAGATGGAAACTATCTTCATGGTGAAATCAATTCTTCCCCCGGATTGCTTCATGGCCTCCCTCGATCTGAGCCCTTTTACACGTCCTGATCCACGAAGATTCTCAAATTTGAGGGTGGCAATCAACTGGGGAAAGCAGGTCAGACATTTTCAATTCAGGGCCCTGCCATTCGGTCTGTCCTCATCCCCTAGGATATTTACGAAAATCCTGGCGGAGGCACTGGCCCCCCTGAGACTGAAAGGAATATCGGTCAATCAATACTTGGGATGACCTTTTTAAATTTTTTGCACTCTTCCGTGCTCCAATTACAAGGAGATCTGTGGGTGGCCATTTCCTTTCTGGAAAAGCTGGGGTGGTTGATAAACAGGGAGAAGTCCAACCTAACCCTGACACAGGTCTTACAGTATTTTGGATTTTTGGTGCCAGTTTCCATCCGTTCAGCTGTCGGATCTGGGTCTCCTGGCAGCAACAATCCCTGCATTACCATGGGCAAGGGCCCATTACAGGTGTCTCCCGACCAATATCCTGAACAGCTGGGACGGATGAGGACAGGAATCGCTGGACACGACTTTCCGAATCTCTAAAGACCAAGAGGTCTCTGTGGTGGTGGAGGGACGAAGTGAACCTTGTGCAGGGTCCATTATAGTCTCTTCCGCTGTCCATCTGCATCAACTTGGATGCCAGTACCTAGGGCTGTGGGACCCCCTGGGGGTCAAGAGTAGCTGAAGGGGCGCTGGGAGAAAGCACAGTCCCAAAGATCAGCCAACTGGAGGGACTTGCAAGCGATCTCGGATCTAAGGGCATTTGCCAGAGAGCTGAAAAGTCACCACATACAAGTCCTCTTGGACAGTGTGGTAGCAGTCTTATTTAAACCAAAAACAAGGGGGGACAAGGTGTCCGTTCTTAATCACACTAGCGAGCGCCATCTTTTCTTGGGCTGAGAGGAACCTGAAGTCAATATCCGCAGTCCATCTAAAGGGAGTGGACAATCAACTGGCAGACTTTCTGAGCCGACACCAAGTGTATGAGTCAGAATGGTCACTAAACAGGAAAATCTTCCAGCTAATGGTAGAGAAATGGGGCCTTCCAGAGGTGGATTTGTTCGCCAACAAATCAAATGCTAAGGTTCTAGTTTACTTCTCGCTGGAAAGAGAAGTAGGGGCCAAGGGGATAGACGCCTTGGCCCAGAAGGCGTTTTTCGCATTTTAGGGGGGTGGTAGTTGCGCTGTGATGGGAGGGGGATAGGGAAAGGGAGAGACTACACTAAAGTGCATATGACAAACATGCCAAGTGACCAAAAAAAACCATAAGAAACAAAATACAAAGCACACTGATTAGTGTATATAGTGAACGACTGGAGAGGCACACTGACTAGTGCATATAGTGAACAAATGGAAAATACCACTAAATAGTGTTGGCATGAAGGGAGAGTGGAATTAAATGACATAAAGGTAAGTAATGCACATGGTAAAAAGGGCAATCAAGCCAATGAAATATCAAAAAAACGATAAACAATAAGTGCATGAGACACTAAGTGCACAAATGGACAAAAAAATGATGGATAACAAATGGTCCCATTAGTAAACGTTATAAAGAATCAAACACTAAACCAGTGAAAACATGAAAAAAGAGTTCAGCATAAAAAAACAATAAATGATGATGGCAAAAAAATAGCAAACATATGAAAAAAATTTGTTATGAATATATAAAAAACAGTCCCGCCACCAAGTGTGATAATTCTGAGTCACAGTCCAAAAAACCCAAAATGTGACAGGGGAAGAGGGGTGGTCTTCGATGGGAGCACCTCAGTGTACACAGGCCCCTTACCTTACAGCTGTAAGGTATACAGCATGTGTGTTAGACGCCCAGTAAGTGATGAAATCCAGAAAATTGCAGCAGATGGTATGGCTCACAAATGCAGTGGTATCGTATGCGAAAAAAACAAATGAACAGCATATGGTGTGATACCGTTTGAAAATGGAAACAGGGAGAGAGGCGGGCTGAGGGAGGGGGGGTTGCACTCACTTGTGACAGATGAGCGCAAGCCTCAAACCACGAGTGCCGAACTCGTATAATCCAAACCGCTGGCCGAAGGACCCTCCAACGTCTCACACCTCCTGTAGCTCACCACCCGTCATACGTCATATAAGCAGTGTAGTATCAAGACAAGAAAACCGCATATAGCGTAATCCCGTATATATAAAACACTTTATTGCATAAGTAAAATCACTATGAACTTACAAAAGATGACAGCTGGGGGGTAAAAAACTCCGCGAGCGCCGTGCTCGTAACATCAGCTGTTGCGGGACGCTGCCACACAACAGCTGATGTTACGAGCACTTTTGTTTTTCGCATTTTGATACGCCTCCCCTCGCCCCCCCCCCCATTCAAACTTATTCCTCTGGTCCTGAGGAAGTTTGTTCAAGAGCGCACCACAATGATCCTAGTGGTTCTGTATTGGCCAGAAGAGGCTGTGGTTTTTCCACGCTGTTATGCCTGACAGAGGAGCCTCCCCTCATGCTGCCTGAGAGGAAGGATCTGCTGTCCCAGGGCCCAGTTCTATTACCAAAAATACAGACCCTGAAATTGTCAACTTGGTGTCTGAAGAAAGCCTCCTGAAGTCTAAGGGTCTCTCCGACAGGGTGGTAAACACAATTCTTGCTAGTAGAAAGAAGGTAACTCAAGCAATTTGTTAAATTTTGGAAAGTTTTCAGTTCATGGTTAGATACCAAGAAGGTGTCTGCAGGTATTCCAGCCGTCTTGGAGTTTTTACAAGACTGTGTGGATCAAGGACTGGCCATTGGTACATTAAAAGTGCAGGTATCGGCCTTGTCTGTTATTTTTGGAGCAATCCCTGGCGTTAGACCTGCTAGTTAGCAGGTTCTTTAAGGGGTTAGCCAGGATTGGACCCTTTCCGTTCAAAATTCTGTCAAAATGGGATCTGTCGACAGCATTGCAAGGGTGGATAAAATTAGTCGCAAAAGGAAGAGCTGTCCTTTAAAATGGGTCACGCTCAAAACCTTTTTTTTTTTGTGGCCATATCCACAGCTAGACGCATTAGCGAGCTGCAGGCACTTTCCATTAAGGAGCCTTTCCAGCAAATTTGAGGACTGGTATTGCGTGCAGACCCAGGGTTTTTGCCTAAAGTGGTGTCAAAATTCCGCAGACTCGGGAAATAGTTTTGCCTTCTTTCTGTTGGTCCCCAACAATCCAAAGGAAACAGAATTGCACCAACTGGATGTGAGAGCCTGTGTCTTATGGTATCTGGAACTGTCAAAGCATTAGTCCAATGCTCTATTCATTTTGCATTTGGGAAAGAAATTGGGGTTCCAAGCTTTGAAAGGTGCAATCGCAAGGTGGATTAAACAAGCTATTGTGAAAGCTTACAAGATTTTAAAAAAAGTCAATTTTTTTTCCCCCCCATGGCTCACTCCACACGGGCACTATTGGCTTCTTGGGCGGAGCGAGCTGGAGCGACACCAGAACAAATCTGTCGAGCAGCAACATGGTCAAACTCCTCGACTTTCATGAAGCATTATAGATTGGACATCATCTCAGCGCAAGACCAAGCGTTTGGGAGAAAAGTCCCCCCAATCTGGTAAGTTCTCGTTGATCCTCTCTAGTGCTGTCCTGGACAGAAGACTAGAGCGAACTAGAGTTGGACTTACCGGTAACTCTGTTTCTCGGTGTCGTCCAAGACAGCAGGGATTCCCTCCCTATATGCTGTTATAACTTTGCACGAGTGCTTTTGTTCCAGAAGCCGTTCTGGGAAAGTTTTCGGTTAAAGACTGGGAAAGAGGGACGGAAGCCACGCTTTATGGATCTGAATGTTTCCTGCCTCCGCAGGTGGCGCCTATCTCTAGTGCTGTCCTGGGCGACTCCTAGAAACAGTTACCGGTAAGTCCAACTCTAGTTTTCCAATGCCTCAATAGTTCATCTGTTTAAAGCAAACAGGACTGGGCCTGCAGCATTGTTTTCAGAAGCTACAAGCTAAAGTTTTGCTGCTTTCCTTTTCCCTGCTTTATGCACTGAATCTTCAGATTTGCAAAAAAGAGCAGTTTTTGTTGTGTCCCTGGAAAGACTGTTGTCCCAGGGGGTCACCAAACCTGTGCCAAGAGGGGGGAGCTCACTGCTTCTATTTCAACCTGTTTATGGTTTTATTCAAGGGGACTTCTGGCATCGGTGATATCAAGGATGCCTACTTTACTTATCTATATTTTCCATCATCACCAATGGTTTCTTCAATTTACATTGAGGATAGCCCTTATCAATTTGTGGCCTCGCCCTTTGGCCTGCCTTTTGCCTCCAGGGTTTTTACTAAGGTGTTTGCTATGGTTCTTGGATTGTTGGGAACCTGTAGTATTCAATTTTATGACTGCTCAGAATACTTACTTCTGAGCAGTCAGCTAAGAAATTGGTGTCCAGTGGACGGTACAAGCCCTGTCCTTTGACTCAGGCCTGAATGAATGCACTGATGAAGATGGTAGTCCCCTTCAATGCAATTGTCCTATGCCCAGTTTCACTCAAGAGTCTTGGAGTAGGCGGCATTTTTCTACAAGGAGCCAATCCTGGTTCTGCACCAGGATAAGGTGGCATTGAGGCCTCAATTTTCCTTACCCAAGGTGCTTTCTTCTTTCCACCTAAATCAGGATATTGTGTAGCCATCTTTATAGCCTAATCCTAAGCATCCTAAAGAGCAGGTGCTTTACTTTTTGGATGTGTTTTACAGTCCGGATTCCCTCTTTATTCTGTTTAAGGCCTCATACACACTATTAGATTTTCTGTAGATTTTTGTCTTCAGATTTACCAAAACCATATAGTGCAAGGGCCTGCCTGATGGCATACAAATTGAAACTCTTCAAGTTTGACCTCATATTATATGGTTCTGGTAAATCTGCAGAAAATCTAATGGTGTGTATGGGGATTAAGGGTTCTCACAAGGGTCATGCTGCTTTTTGATTCACTTAATCTAGATGGATATGTCAGATCATTTCTCAGGTCTTATGGTATCAAGGGAAAGGTTCTAACTTTCCCAGTTAAGGCCCATTCCACCAGGAGTGTCAGTGCTTCCTGGACTATTTGGCATCAAAGTTGTAGGGCTTGCCACCTGGTCTTCTCTTTACACATTTACAACGTTCTCTACCATGTAGTTTTTTTTGTCTCTGCGATTACCATTTGTGGGTGAAGGGTCTTGCAGGCAGCTTTCTAGTGGCGTTCCCCATGTTCAATTTGAAGTGTGTTTTAGCCTCATTCAGTTGCTCCACCCCTCATATTTACTGCTTCGGGACATCCCAGATTAAGCACTCGTATTTAAAAAGCTTACACCTGTAGCAGAGCAGTCTCCACCGATCCCTTCAGTTTAGACCTGGCTCCTCTGTCAATGTCTGTAGCCCTGCGTGGCATGAAATTACTGTCATCCTGCAGAGGAGCTGGGTCTGAATCAAAGGGATTGATGGAAATTGCTGTTATGCATGTAAGCATTTTTAATGTGAGTGCCGGGACAGGCACGTTAATGTGTGTACTTTTTTACTGTTGAGATTAAAATTAAAAGTATTTTATAGTTTGCTATCTCCTGTTTCCCCCTGTAATTTATATGGTATGAGATGAAGGGTAACAGTAACACTGAGGAATATTTGATGTATGGAGGAAATCTCCATACACATTTTGATACACTTAAGTCAAATTATCTGAGTTCTTGTGTGGTTGGAGGTGCTTTAGTGTTTTTTTTGTTTTTTTTTGGGGGGGAGGGGGGGTGTGTATGGCTATCGAGAGACCTCAGAAAAGCACAATTTAAAGTTGTTAAGCACGTGATAAATATTGATATCAAGAGACATGACTTTGTACATTGGGGACTATGTTGTGGATGTTGGGAACAGGGCAGTAAAGAGCGGTAATTGGTGTATAGGAACAATAGGGATGCGGTGCCGATCCAGCTCTTCAATACTGGGGAGATTGGTGATGTTTTCTTTACATTTGCAAATTACACAAAGCTTTTGCTCCTAAGCAACTTCACTCTGTTAAAAAAACATTCCTCTCTAGGTGGTCAATGTACATTGCAGGGATTTTATCAAACTTTTTGTTCTGAAGGAATGGCGGTTTGCCTTTGTCCATGTGCGGAGTGAATCTGTATGGGAGTGGTTTTATAATTATCACTCAGCTGCTGCAACTGCAGAGCAGTGAGAAGCCTCCAGGGCTCTGAGGAAATGGGCAGACTCTGCATTCCTGTTAGACCCCTTTCACACTTGTGCTAGTTCAAAGTCGCACGATTTTACTGCGATTTTGCTGCTGCGATTTTGCCGCAATTTGGGATCGGTACTACTTTGTACGACTTTACAGGGTTGGGGTTTACAAACGCTTTGACCCTCAGCTTATGCTTACAAAGTCGTACTGAAATCGTGTCTATAGTATTCAGGTACGATTTGCATGCTACTTGAGGGATTAACATTGAGGTCTATGGACATCAACTCGCATGGAAGTTGGACCAAAGTAGTGCAGGGACTACTTTGAAGTTGGCACGATTTAAAGTTGTGCCGATATGAATGGTAGTCATTAAAAATCATGGAGAATGACTTGTCATGCGATTTTTTTTTTTTTTTTTTTTTTTTTTTTTTTTTTTTTTTTTTGCAGTACAAAATCGTGGGACAAGTCGTATAAGTGTGAAAGGGGCCTAAGATGTGTTTGTTTGTTTTTTTTTGTTTGTTTTTTTTCCTTTAGGAGTATCTTGCCAAAAACGACATTTGTGTTGCAGGGGATGCTCAAAATCAGACTTGTATCTTGGTGCAGATTCTGGGAAAGTCAGTGAGCCAATCGCACAAGTAAGAAATGACATCTGGGGGCTTTCTGTACACGGTTTGTGTACAGACTACCTCCAGGTAGTCTGTACACGGTTTGTGTACAGACTACCTCCAGGTAGTCATATTGCATTGTGCATTTTATAGAAAATTACAGTGGCTGCAGACTGACGGGGAGAGGTAATTTTTAAGACTTTGCAATTACAGTATGTCTTGTGTTGCAATTTGTGTACATTTTTTATTTGAACTTTATTTTATTTTTTTTGCTAATTTTCTTTTTCTCCCACAAGAAATGTTAAACTCTAAATTTGCAATATTGTGTGTGTTTTATTTATTTATTTTTTTCCCTTTTTTATTTTTTAATGTTACTTTTATCCCACTTTTTAGGAATAAGTGATGGTCCGTCTGTTAGCACTTTAACAAATGGTTTTGACACACCGGAAGAAAGGTACCAGAAACTGAAGAAGGTTAGTTGTCTGAAGAGAGCCCTGGTTAAAGCTCTACAGAAAAGTAACCACATTATCAGAGTCCCAATTCTGTTGCTTTGAACACCCAAACCGTTAACTCCCATTTTGGCTGCCTTACTATTGCAGTTGGAAAATTTAAACATGAAAATATTTATGTAGTGGTAACGAAGTGCATTGCTTTAACAAATTTGTACTATTCATGTCTACATCACATGTTTAGGATTGCTTTAGTTACTGTTTAAGTAAAAGGGAGCACTGGGTTGCAGTAGACACACTTGGGGATTAACAGGCTACAAACATAGGCTTTTAATCTTGTTGCTAAAGACCTCAGAACAAGGGTGAATACAAAGAAATTAATGAAAACAAGGTGCTATTTTGATGGTTGAAAAGAGGGGACCTTTTCTTTCCCGTTTAAAGAGCTTATAACATCAGAAGGGTTGTGTGTGGTGTATGTTTTTATTTGATATATTCTTAATGCATTCTATGCATCAAGATAAATAGCCTTCTGTGTGCAGCAGCTCTCCTAATACTCACCTGAGCCCCACCTCTGTCCATCAATGTCCACGTGTCTCGGCTGTCTGAGATGCTTCTTCCTGACTGGCTTAGACACAGGAGTGGCGCCATTGGCTCCTCCTGCTGCTGTCAGTCAGCTAGCCAATGAAAAGAGGGGGCGGGGCTGGGTCAAACTCTGTCTGAATGGACACAGGGAGCTGTGGCTCAGCTTGTGTGCCCCAATAGCAAGTGGCTTGATTTCAGGACATGCAACAGGAGGGAGGGACCCAGGAAGAAGATCCAGGCTGCTCTGTGCAAAACTAATGCACAGGGCAGGGAACTAGAAGGCTTTTATTTTTTATTTTTATAGAAAAAAACCTTTACAATGCCTTTTTTATATAGCTAATAAGCTTTCCTTACAAGCTTTTCCTTTCCTTAGTTTGCAAGATAAAGTTTTTCTAACATTGTCATCACCATTCCCAAACTAGAGAAGGTTTAACCACTTACTTGTCAGGGCCATGTTTATCTGTTTTGGCACACGTTAAACTGCATCTTTTAGGCTCCAAGATTAGTTCTCACCCCCCCCCCCCCAAACAGTATAAATTTTCTTAAAGAAAGACCCTGGAGAATAAACGTGGTGTTGCAAATTTGTCACTTAATGGTGCACGTATTTCATTTTTTACTAAGTGTTTTTAAATAAGTTGGCTTTATTGCACACAAATGCAATTTTTTGTTTTAATATAAAAGATAGTTGTGATGAGTAAATGGATGCCCAACATGATGAGCAACAAAACTGACTTGGTTTTAGTTTAACTTTTGTTTTTGTGTGGCTGGATTTTGCTGTGACAAGTTCTCTTTACTAAGATATCAGGGGTCTTGGACCCCTAATGCCTCACCTGCATCCACTGAAACGAGTGGAGCACAGTTTGTGCTCCATTAACTTAATTCTCAACTACATCAGGTGGAAAAAAGTGAGTGAAACCCAGAAGTGATACAATACACTTAACTTGCATATCCATTCGCCAAAGGGGAGATTTTCTAATGGACAATTGCTGGTCTATGTTCCACCTGTTGAAACTTGCTATGCTAATTTTTGTTCATTCGCCAAAGAAATCGACAAATGGACGTTTGCTTGTCTTGCTCCGTTTCCATCCATTGCTGCTGGCCATGCTGGTCCATGGTCTGCAGGTGGAACAGCATAGCCTAGGATACATGGCCAGGGCAATACCATTTTTGACAGGCTGTGGAACTAAAGCACTTTACCTGCTCAACATAATTCAATGCATTCCTAGCTGCCATTCCAGCTGTGAGTGTGTTTACCATCGTGTACCAGCTGCTGTTAATTGGTTCTGGTAGATAAGTGGGTAAGCAATTTACCTTCTGATTGATGGATGCCTCTAACATGGTCCCATTCCTAGAAAGGATTGAGCTTCTGTCATATCTTTGCCTGAAGTAAATCTTAATTTCTATCAAGTGTCCAGTTAAATGGTTTATTCATTATTACCTTTGGCAAATTTTGTTTTTGTTTTTGTGTCAGTTTAAAAGTTAGAAATTTCAGCCTCTAGATCAGTGGTTCTCAGCCTGGGGGTCGAATGACTTTGTCAGGGGTCACAGAATCCTGGGCTGTTCCGGAAGCCTGCACCGCTCTCCCAACCTTTCAAGGCCACCTGGCTGGGCTGTCCCTGGAGCCTATGGCCGCCCACTCAGCCTCTTTGCAGCAGCCCAATCAGTTCACGGCATGGCTGGGGGGGGCAGAGATTACAAGTCAGCTGACTGGTGAATGTGAAGTGGGAGGGGCTGAAGGAGGCACTATCTCCTGATTTCGGCATAGGTGTTATTCCTGCAAGACCCCACAAAGTCGGAGACACAGTGAAGACGGAGACAAAGTGAGTAACACTACCTGTGATTATAGTTGCCATTAAAAGTCCCCACTACATTTCTCAGATCAGCAGATGACCTTGCTCAAGAGCACCTAAGTTGGCTGATCAGAACTCCCCCCAACACTGCCACTCATCCCATTCCCCCCCCCCCCCCCCATCAATGAGTAAGAGAAGGAATAAAAATAGAGGCTACAAGGGAGGTAAAGGGGGGGGGGGCAAAGAATAAGGGAGAGAGAGAATAAGAACGGACTGCTGGAGAGGGATGGGGAAAAAGTTAAGACATGAGGATAGAGGGATAAAAGGGAATGAAAGGAGAACAAAGAGTGTTATCCAAATGGAAAAAAATAAGGGGTTTTAATACTGTACAAGTGGAAGGTACTCTGGGAGCGCTAAATATCCTTGGGTTAGGGGCTCAAATCACTCATCTTGCCTTGGGTGCTGACAATCCATGCTATGAAAATAATTTTAGGGGTCCCCACAACTTGGGAAAATTTATCAAGGGGTCACGGCACTAGGAGGGTTGAGAATCTCTGCTCTAGATTCTTATGAAATAAGTTAGAGCTTACGTGTTTTGGCACAAACATTTTGTGAAAAAGCAGATTAGCACATCCAACAAAACAAATCTGTTACTGATTTTAGATAGTAACCTAATTCCTTAACCTAGTCCTGAATACCAATACTAAGCGCACTGAAGGCAAAAAATGCTATTTTATTCAAAGTGATGAATACAGTCCCAGACAATAATCCATACAATGGTGTTGTCTGTATGTGCTACATCATGAAACGCTTGAGCTGAATGTTTGCATCCAGATTAAAAAAATCCTACATGTTGACTGCTCTACCCAGGTACTAGGGATGCACCAATACCATTTTTTTATTTTTTATATTTTTTTTTTATTTTTTTTTTTTTTACTCGCTGATACCTACAGCAACTGTTTTGTTTTAACTTCAGCTGTCGGCAATGGTACAAAACATTGAAAAGTTATTTACAAATGAAATAGTTTTTTTTGTTTTTTTTTTTTTAATTCAGTGCTTTTTTAATGCGATGTGTAAAATATGTTAGTATAGCGGTCTATCTCTCACAAAGCAAAAAAAGTTTTAATTGTTTATCGTTTATAAAATAGATGTGAAAACAAGCAGGAAAATAATAATTGGAGGAGAATATGGAGTTATTTAAGGGTTAAATGGAGGAACATTTGTTCATCCCTTTGAACTGCAGATGAATAAACGGAAATATAAAAAAAAAATGTTTGTTTTTATTTTAGTGTTTCAGGGCTGAGCAGATTTGTTAATAAACATTGCCGCCTGTTTGTTTTTTTTTTTTTTTTTTTTTTTTTTTTGACAGCTCTAATTACCTGACTTCTTTAACACCTGTAAGTATCGGATTCAGGTATCGTGCATTTGCACTATTACCTATACTTGTGCAAATACTCGGTATCGGCACCAGTACTAGTATCGGTGCAACCTTACCAGGTGCCTTTTTGATTTTTGTCCTATCAGAATATTGGCTGAACAGATCTCAAACATTCTAGTTAAATAGGAACTGTGGGATGAACTATATAATTACATTTTTTTTTTTTTTAACTGTCCTTTTTATTAGATGTAAAATATGCAGAGTCACGTAAAAATGTATCTGACAGAGAAGAGTATACCTATCAGGTATACACATTCTTGGTTTCAGAGAAATGGATTGGTTATCAATCAAGCCTATCATGTCTGAACAGAGGCTCATGGTTCCTCTCTGGAGTTTAGTGCAGGTAATTGATAAACCTATTTTCTGCTGAATTTCTTTGAGAGACTGATCTTGTGAAGGGTCGCCTGGAGCTTTTCAGCAAGTAGACCCTGGGTAATCTGCTTCCCTGTTGACATCACAGATGCCAGTTCTTCTACCAGTCGAGCCCCTATGGGTAAATGTTGTTGCCAGTGACAGTGGCTACAGAAGGCTTGCAGAGGTTGCCTCCAATTTTTAACCAGAACTATCTGTTAAACGGTAATCATTCTATCAGTGTGTGCTTTTGGCATGTCTGGCTTACTTTTTATAATGCAGTAAGCTAAGGCAGGGGTCTCAAATTGGCAGCCCTCCAGCTGTTGAACTACAAGTCCCATCATGCCTCTGCCTGTGGGAGTCATGCTTGTAACTGTCAGCCTTGCAATGCCTCATGGGACTTGTAGTTCTGCAACAGCTGGAGGGCTGCCAGTTTGAGACCCCTGTTCTAAGGGTTCATACACATGAAGCTTTAAACCCATGTTCACATTGGGCCGATTTGGAATGCGATTTAACATTTTCAAATCACATGCCAAATCGGCAGCTATTGCCGGCAATAGCACCGTCCGAATTGGTGCGGCGCCAACTTTGAGGCGCTGATTCTCAAAAGTAGTTCCTGTACTACTTTTGGCGACTTTGGGAGTGATTTGATTAGACATTTGTACATGAACCCGCACAGATGTCTGTCAAATCTCCCCCCCCCCCCCCAAGCTGGACTTTGTTGCTGGTTTGAAATCGTGCGAGTTCAGCTGAACTCGCACAATTTCTAATAGGAATCTCTATGCTTGCCATAACTTCCTAGCACTCATGTAGCTTTAACTGCTTGCCTACTAGCTGCTGCAGTTATACTGCGGCAGAATGGCACGGGCAGGAGAATCGCAGTCATGTTATGTCGGCTCCTAAGTCGGCCACCAGGAGTGGAGTCCCCTCCCCCCTTAAGTTAGAACACATTAACCCCTTGATCGCCCCCTAGTGGTTAACTCCTTCCCTGCCAGTGACATTTTTACAGTAATCAATGCATTTTTGTAGCACTGATTGCTGTATTAATGCCAATGGTCCCAAAATTGTCCGATGTGTCTGCCATAATGTCGCAGTCCCGATAAAAATCGCAGATCGCCGCCATTACTAGTAAAAAAAATAAATGGATAAAAAAAATTAAAATGCTATAAATCGATTTTGTAGATGCTATAACTTTTGCGCAGACCAATCAATAAATATACGCTTATTGTGTTTGGTTTTTTTTTTTTTTTTTTTTTTTTTTTTTTTTTACATATCGGCCTTAACTGAGAAATTAGCTTTTTTAACCACTTGCCTACTGGGCCCTTAAACCCCCCTCCTGCCCAGACCAATTTTCAGCTTTCAGCGCTCTCACACTTTGAATGACAATTGCTCATTGTAATACTGTACCCAAATGAATTTTTTGTCCTTTTTTTCATACAAATAGAGCTTTCTTTTGGTGGTATTTGATCACCTCTGGGTTTTTTTTTTTGCGCTATAAATGAAAAAAGACCGAAAATTTAAAAAAAAAACGCATTTTTCTTAGTTTGTGATAAAATTTTGCAAATTAACTTTACTTCATTCATTTTGGCCACATTTTATACTGCTACATATCTTTGGTAAAAATAACCCAAATTAGTGGATATTATTTGGTCTGTGTGAAAGTTAGTCTACAAGCTGTGGTGCAAATCATAAAAAATTGATCACACTTGATGTACTGGTGGCCTCATTTCTTGCGACCCGAACAAGTCCGGAAAGTACAAATACCCCCCAAATGACCCCTTTTTTGAAAGTAGACAATCCAAGGTATTTAGTAAGATGCATGGTGAGCTTTTTGATGTCATTTCTTCCCACAATTCTTTGCAAAATGAAGACTTTTTTTTTTTTTCCCCACAAAATTGTCATTGTAATAGGTTATTTCTCACATGGCATGTATATACCACAAATAACGCCCCAAAATACATTCTGCTACTCCTGAGTATTACGATACCACGTGTGGGACTTTTTCACAGCCTAGCCACATACAGAGGCCCAACATGCAGGGAGAACTATCACGTGTTCTAGGAGCATAAATTGCACATCTAACTTGTTGACTACCTATTACACTTTTGAAGGCCCTGGAGCACCAGGACAATGACACGTGACACTGATGTGGCACTGATGACAGATGGCACTGATACACGGCACTGATGACAGATGGCACTAATACATAGCACTGATGACACGTGACACTGATGACAGATGGCACTAATACGTGGCACTGATGACAGATGGCAGTGGGGACAGATGGCACTGATGTCACGTTTTTTTTTTTTTTTTTTTTTTTTTTCTCACCGCGGCAGCGGTTGGCTCTCCCTCCTCACACGCTGTCTGTGTGAGGAGGGAGAACCGGCGATGAGAGATGATCTCATATGTTAACATATATGAGATCATCTCATCGGCATTGCCGATCGCGCTGAAAACGGCCGCTATGATTGGCCATTTTCAGCGATCTGTGACTGGCTGTGTCCAAGGGACACGGCCAGCACAGAACTTCCCCGATGCGCTCCCGCGGGAGCGCGCATCGCGGAAGTAAACAGGAGGACTTCCAGGGACGGCCTCCCGGCAGTTGGCATCTGCGCTGCAGCCGTCTTTCGGCTATAGCGCGGGCGCGAAGTGGTTAAAAAAGGGGGATATTTATTATAGCAAAAAGTACAAAATATATTTTTTTAAATGGACTTTGTGGTTTTTATTTTTTGCGCCATAAAAAAAAGATTATCAAATACCACCAAAAGAAAGCTCTGTGTGGGGAAAAAAGGACGCCAGTTTTGTTTGGGTACAACGTCACACGACCGCGCAATTGTCAGTTAAAGCGATGCAGTGCCGAATCTCAGTGCTCTGGTCAGGAAGGGGTTAAAATCTTCTGGGGCCGACGCGGATACGTTTGAATGGCTGTATGCAGGTGCCCTCTTTTGAATGCTGAGGCTTGTTTAGAATGCTCGCAATCAGGAAATACAATGAATGCGCATGGGTGGATAAATGCTAGTGCAAACAAACTTTGCAGTTTACGACCTGCCATTCACCTGTCGGGCAGGCTGTACAGGGTACATCCCTGGGCATGGAAAAGCATCGGGTAACTATGCTAGGCATATAAAATGCCTGGTAAAGGCCTGTGTGCAACCCTTTAGTGCCATTATGAGACAGATATGCCAAGCCATCCATCAAACTCAGCTCTGTGGAAAGTATGTGCTTCTGGGCTGGTTCTTCTGAACAGCTGGCTCGACAATGTTCATAGCATCAAGCATAATTGTATTTTCAGCATTGTTGGCATTTGGTTATCGGTTCAAACAGCTGCTTCCACCCCAGCATGATTCATATTGCTTATCTTTTAAAGTAACTGCCCTAAAAATAGACAAATTGAGTTGGTTTTGAATAAAAACTTTTCTGTCCCTCGTCGAAGACTGTTTCCTTTTTACTCTATTGGTTAAATAATTTTTATTTTTTTGTGTATTATGTAAGAAAATATATTAAGGGGTGGAGGGAAACAGATTTCCAAGTAGCTGTCCTAAGATTGCTTTAAAGTTACCTGGAAAGACCTATACAGGGTAATATTGACTTATAATAAAACACATAGGTTGGAATTGATAGAATGTCGTTTTTTTTTTTTTTTTTTTTTTTTCTCCCCCAACCTTGCCTACTATATGTAACCTACTCACAATGTTTTGATAACTAAAATATGTATGTATATATTTTTTTTTTTCCCTGCAGCACTCTATGGACTTCCTGCTGTTTCAGTTTGGTCTATGCACTTTTAAATATGAGAAGGCGCAGTCAAAGTATGTCATTGCTACTTTATGACTTTTAATCTGTTATCGTACTGTATATGCTATTATCTAACACTTCTTTTTTTTTTTTTTTTTTTTCCCCTTTCAGATACATTATCAAATCCTTTAATTTTTACGTTTTCCCGAAGCCATTCAGCAGAAATTCTCCAGACAAGAAGTTTGTTTGTCAGGTATAAATGGTTTTTCTTTTACCAATGACCAGACTGCGTGCTCTTCCCTCCTTCCCTTTTTTTTATTTCTTGATTTCACACAAGACTTTCTTACCTATCATTTTATACTGTTAAAGTGACACTAAGTTTGTCTTATGTTTTTTTTCTTTGTTTAAAAAAATAAATAAATCATACTTGCCTCCACTGTGCAGCTCGTTTTGCACAGAGTGGCCCCAAACATCCACTTCTGGGGTCCCTCGGTGGCTCCTCCCCACATCAGATGGGAGAAGCGCTCTCCCGGGGGGTTACCTTGTGGGCACGCTCCCGAGTCCAGCAGTTGCGCCCAGACACGAATGCGGGACTCGGCCCCAGTGCCCGCGTCTTTTGGATTTTATTGACTGCAGCGGGAGCAAATGGCTGCGTTGCTATCAATCTATCCAATCAACAGCCGAGAACCTTAGGCAGAGACAGTGCGTCCCCGTGGGTCAAGTTCGAGGGGTCAGGTAAGTAAAATGGGGGTGCCTTGGGTGGTCACTGACAGATGTTTTATCACCTTAATGCATAGGATGCATTAAAGTGAAAAAACGCAAACCTTTACAACCCCTTTTTTAAGCCCTGTTTTTTTTTGTGTGGGTTTGTTTTTATGAAACCTTGGCTTTGCTTCAGCGGTTTTGAAAACTGCTTACTGTTAAGCACATGAGATTGGAATAAGTGTGTGTGTGTGTGTTATACATGGTTTGCTGAGAATGCCATTGTCAAATGAATGTGTTAGGCAAAATTTGTACCTGTGCGAATTGAAGTGGCAGGATTCTGCTGATTCCTACTGCTGTTTTCCCTTTTCGTCATTTCAGGACAGCCACAATAGAGATAGTCTCCTCCCCTTCCTCTGGAAACACTGCGCCAGCCCATAAATTCTCTCCTCCCCTGCCAGACCTCAGTTATTAGTGTTTCCTCCGGTGGGGAGACACTGTGCAGAGGAACCAGGCCAGGTGCAGTTAGGGAGACTGTGGCCTTTGTTTCTAAAAAAACATCCCTAGGGAAGCAGGGGCTTCCAGGATGAAGAGTGGCGGTACATACCGCAGCTGAAGCCGCCCCTTCCTTGCCGAGCGCGGCATCAGGTCGTGGGGGACCCCTATCACGTCCACAGGGCCGCAGCATGGAGACAGTCCGCTCTTCCTGTATCTTGTACAGGCCGCAATTTTGGAACCAGCGGGCCTGACGACGGGTGACGTCATTTCCGGCGGGGGGGGGGGGGATGGTGGAAGCTTTCACTTTGACCCGCGACTTCCGATTCCGGGTCGCAGGGCTGATAGGGGGCCAGGCTCAGGCTGGAGTGAGTCGCTTCACATGTACACAGTGTGAGACTCTACACAGGCAACCACCTGCAGTCATGTCTGAGGCAGATGCTGCAGCTCATACGGACGCTGTCTCCAGCCTTCCAAAGGTAAGGGTTCCCTGGGGAGGGGTCCTCTCTATCTAAGGTTTGCTCTCCCTCATGTATGGTTCCTTACTTAGAGGGAGGGCAGTCCCCCTGGGTGGTCAGGGGGTGGGGGGGTGAGCGCAGTTCCCTTAAGGTGGATCTGGTACACCCCCAGGGTTGTTTCCACTTAAACTTGCTGAAGCTAATAGGTGTTTTTTTGTATGTATTTTCAGAAATCTACAGAAAAAACAAAGTCCACTCATGTCTCTAAAAGGAAGTGTGCCTCTTGTAGGGACAGTTTAGGGGAAGCATGGACTAAGGTTTTGTGTAAAGAGTGCATAGACTCCCTGGTTAAGGAAAGGGAATCTTAACAGCAGTCTGGGTTGGCAGCTTCTGTGAAAGAGCTGTCATCCACCTTTTCGTCTTTTAAAAAATTTTTTGAGACGTTCAAGCTTCCCTCTAAACCCATTCAGCAGGACACAACCCCGCCTCATGCTCAGGGCTCTGCACCTGCCAGATCTACTAATATAGTTATGGCAGAGGAGATGTCAGGCCCTTCTGGGGTGGAGCTGAGGCAACCGGACAGTGGCACGTCTGACTCCCATGAGGAATCAGAAGGGGAGGACCAGGACGGGGAGTCCAGGAAAGTCTCCATGTATAAATTGTCCCTGGATGAGGTGGAAGATCTCTTGGGGGCAATATATACAAACCTCGGTATACACGAGGATAAAAAACCCCCATCTCTCCATGACCTTATGTATAAGGGCTTGGGAGATCAAAAAAGAAAAGTTTTTCCAGTACATGAAGTTCTGGTGGAAACTATTAAAAAGGAGTGGCAGGATCCTGAGAGGAAACCCTTTTTTTTTTTTTTTTTTTTTTTTTTTTTTTTTTCTAGCTCCCTTAAAAGGTTTCCGTTTTCGGAGGATCCAGCGTCCATTTGGAATAAAAATCCCAAATTGGACGCCGCCTTCTCTCAGGTCTCTAGACACACAGACCTGGCATTCGAGGATATGGGGGCCTTGTCGGATGTCATGGACAAAAGGATAGACTCCCTTCTAAAAAAGACGTGGGACTGTGGGTAACTTAAAGCCAGAAATGGCTGTTACGGTGGTAGCCCGCAATTTGGAACACTGGCTTTTCCAGATTCAGGAGCACATTGAAGCTGGCACAGCCAAGGAAACTAGCCTCGTTCCCCACGATTCTGCGAGGAATCGCGTACATTGCAGATGCCTCGGCAGAGTCAGTCCGTATGTCGGCCAGATCAGCGGCGCTGGCGAATTAGGCCAGAAGAGCGCTCTGGCTGAAAACTTGGCCGGGGGACATCGCCTCTAAGGTCAAATTGTGCGGGATACCCCTGACAGGTGATCTACTCATTGGCCCTGGGTTACAGACGGTCTTAGACCATACAGCGGACAAAAAGAAGTTCTTTCCCCCTAAGAGGAAAGCCCCTGCTCAGACAAGGAAGGGGTTTCGTCCGAAAAAAGGCAAGGAATCTCCCAAGCAAGGGAAGAAAACTTGGGGCCAAAGAGGCAAGGGCAGAGGAGGGGCGATTTTTCGCCCTCCTGAGAAAGCCCGTAAAGATCAATGACTCTCTAGGGACGGTGGGAGGAAGACTGGGGGCCTTCCTTCCACAGTGGGAGACCCTCTCACCCAATCGTTTCATCCTGGGGGGTCATAAAAAGGGGGTATCTCTTGGAATTCTCAAGGCCACCCCCGCAAAGGTTCCTTGTTACGCAGCTTCCCAGCTGCACAGCAAAGGCCGAAGCTTTGGTGGACGCCCTGAAGGAACTGGAGATTCAGAACGTAGTTCAGAGTACCAAAGGGGCAGGAAGGAGAGGGGTTCTATTCCCACGTATTTGTGGTAAAAAAGCCCTCAGGGAATTTCAGATTGATTCTGAATTTAAAACCCTTAAACAGGTCAATTTGCTACAAAAGATTCCGCATGGAGTCAATCTTTATGGTCAGGGCCCTGTTACCACACAACTGTTATATGGTGTCTCTGGACCTCAGATGCATATTTACACGTTCCTATCGCAGAAACCTCCCAAAAGTTTCTCAGTTTAGCAATAGACCTGCAGGGCACAATACTGCATCTGCAGTTCCAAGCACTGCCCTTCGGGCTATCCTCCTCGCCCCGCATATTCACAAAGGTACTGGCAGAGGCGTTGGCCTTCCTGCGACTCCAGGGGGTATCAGTTATAGCCTATCTGGACGACCTGCTCCTTTTTGCAGTATCCCCAGAACAGTTGATCAAGGACCTCGATCTAACAAAAAGGGTATTAACAGGTTTGGGGTGGCTGCTGAACTTAGAAAAGTCCAGTCTCATTCCCTCACAGCACATTGTGTACCTGGGTTACCTGCTGGACACTACGCTCTTGAGAGTTTTTCTTCCAAGGGAAAAGATTCTAAAACTGGACAGAGCAGTTTTCTCCCTCCAGTGCAACCATTTGGTGTCCAAGAGGTCCATAATGTCAACGTTAGGCCTTCTAACTTCTACTCTTCCAGCAGTGCAGTGGGCAGAATTACATTTTCGCCCCCTACAATCATATGTACTAAGAGTATGGGACCACAGTCAGAGGGATCTAGACACCTTAGTACAGGTTCCCCATCAAATAAAGAGATCTCTTTGGTGGTGGAGGAAGGAAGTGAACTTGTCACAGGGACGTCTGTGGCTCATCCCAGTCCCGCAGATCGTAACCACGGACGCAAGTGGCAAAGGCTGGGGGCACATCTGGGATCCCTTTTAGCGCAGGGCACGTGGAAGGGCGACGAACTGCAAAGATCTTCCAATTGGAAAGAACTGAGGGCAGTGGGCCTAGCCCTCAGATTTTTCAAAATGCAACTCCATGGCCACCATATACAGGTACGGTCGGACAACTCATCCACCGTGGCCTATATAAACAAGCAGGGAGGCACCAGGAGCGGAAGTCTGCTGGCCCTAGCAAAAGACATTCTAAGCTGGGCTGAGTCCAACACTCTCTCACTCTCAGCGGTTTTTTTGAGGGGAGAGGAATATAATCGCAGATTTTCTCAGCCGGAGTAGTCTAAAGGAAGGAGATTGGGCCCTCAACCAGGAGGTCTTCAATCTCATATCCGAGAAATGGGGACCCCCGGAAGTGGATCTTTTCGCTTCAAAAGACAACGCGAAAACCCCCTGTTTTTTCTCCCTAAACGCAGGGGAAGGAGCACTGGGGGTGGACGCATTATCTCAGAATTGGCATTTCAGGACATGTTATGCCTTCCCTCCTCCGGTGCTATTACCGGCGGTTCTGAGGAAGTTTCAACTAGAGAGCACCTCTCTTATTCTAGTAGCTCCACATTGGCCGAAAAGGGCATGGTTTTCAATAGTCAGCAGCGGAGCCGCCCCTTTTTCTTCCACCGCGAAAAGATCTTCTGTCGCAGGGTCCAGTTCTCTGCCCACAGGTGCAGCAGTGGAAATTAGCGGCCTGGCTACTGAGGAGGGTATATTAAGATCCAAGGGGTTTTCAGAGCTTAATCTCCACCCTCCTCAACAGTAGGAAAAAGGAGACACGTAGGCTTTACAAAAAGGTCTGGCTCCTTTTCAACAAATGGTGCATAGAAAACTCCTCGGTGCAGAGTCCCATAGCTGTGTTGGAGTTTCTGCAGTGTGGAGCGGACAAGGGTTTATCTGTAGGTACCCTTAAAAGTCAGGTTTCAGTGCTTATCTGGAGAAGTCTCTGGCTACCAATCCATGGGTGGTCAGATTCTTTAGGGCGCTGTCAAGACAGAGACCTACCAGGGGTCCTCCCTTTCCCGGATGGGACCTATCTCTGGTTTTACAGAGCCTTACGGGAATTCCCTTTTGAGCCATTGGACAAGTGCCTGTTAAGGGAGCTCACCCTAAAAACAGTATTTTTAGTAGCAGTGAGAGTCAGCGAAATTGAGGCGTTATCAATTAGACCTCCTTTTTGTGTTATTTTGCCAGACAGGATAGTCCTTAAGACTGATCCAGCTTTTTTGCCCAAAGTGGCGTCAGGCTTTCACAGAAGCCAGGAAATAGTCCTACCCTCGTTTTGTCCCAATCCTTCGGGTGAAAGGGAACTAAAATTTCATTTTTTAGATGTAAGGAGGTGTATCCTACAATACCTAGAGATGACTAGAACATTAAGGAAGTCTGATTCTCTATTTATTTTGTTTTCTGGGGCCAGAAAGGGTCTCCGAGCGTCCCGACGCACGATTTCCAGATGGCTTAGATCGGCTATTGGGCAGGCGTATTCTTTAGCAGGGAAGGAGATCCCTAGAGGCATAAAGGCACACTCCACCAGAGCAGTGGCAACTTCCCAGGCAGAGAAGGCTGGAGCAACGCCAGAGCAAATATGCAAGGCAGCGACATGGTCCAGCTACTCCACTTTCGTTAGACATTACAGAGTGGACCTGGTGGCGGCAGGTGAGCAGGCTTTTGGGCGAAAAGTTCTGCAAGCTGTAGTCCCACCCTAATTGGTAAGTGCTCGATTATCCTCTCTATTGTGGCTGTCCTGAAATGACGAAAAGGGAAAATTAAAGTTACGTACCGGTAACGTCTTTTCCTGTAGTCTTTCAGGACAGCCCTAGTTACCCACCCTAAGCTTGGGGGGGGTCTTATTAAAGACCAGAACGCAATATGGTAATGATATTGATTGGTATGTTAATGTGTTCTTGTGTCTCCCCAGCTGGCCGGAGGTACTCTTGAAAGAACTGAGGTCCGGCAGGGGAGGAGAGAATTTATGGGCTGGCGCAGTGTTTCCAGAGGAAGGGGAGGAGACTATCTCTCTCTCTATTGTGGCTGTCCTGAAAGACTACAGGAAAAGACGTTACCGGTACGTAACTTTAATTTTTGGCACCTGTGAGGCTAGCTGCGGCTGCCGAGCTCGAGCACAAAGTTGCCGCAGATATTTGTGGTTGTTCACACAGCCAGTTATTTTTGTACCTTAATTTTTACCATGTGTAGTTCTAGAAAATCTGCATGGTGTTAATTGGCTAAAGGCACTTGCATGTTAAAATATGAAAGGCCTGCTTGAAAGTGAACCTGTAACATATATTTCTATGGATTTGTCTGCTGAGAGCTATATTCCACATAAGCCCAGGTTCACATTGACAGCGGGAATGAAGTTGTGTGAGTTTAGCATGTAATCCTACATGTCAGTACCGACTTCGGGGGCGATTTCAGAGATATATCTGTGCGGGTTGCTGCACAGATGTCAATGGAAATCGAACCCTGAAATCGCCAAAAGTAGTACAGAAACTACTTTTGGGAATCTGTAGCGTTGCACCGATTGGGACTGTGTCATTGCTGCCAATTTGGCATGCGATTTGACTTGTCAAATTGCATCAATGTGAACCAGGGCTAAGGGTACGAACTGACTCCTTTCTGATTACTATGCATGAGGCAACTCAACCAAATGTGATTTGGCCACTTTAAAATTCTAAAGCTGCTATGTCTGCAGTAGCTTTAATTACTACTTGCATTCCTGAATGTCAAACCATTCTGTATGGTTATAGTTCCATCATGCACGGAAGTGCTGTTCTGTTTCCACCCCAGTCCTTTTGGCCTATCACTTTGATGGTCTCCCTCAGTGGACAGTAGGAATATGTGGGAGGGGTAGGCAAGCTCTATCCCAACAAGGGTTTTCTTTAATTGCTTTCTGCACTTCCAAGTGCTGATGTGTGCAAAAGCAAATCTGCCATTTGAGAGACTCTAGACAGCACCACCACTCCTTTCACCCTATGCTCCATGTCTGTGTCAGAGCTTGCACAGGTGTTAATGGCTTGCTCTGCTCCCCTATGGCACAATGTGCAGGCCTGGTGAATGGCAGCTTCAGCATGAGCACAGCATTTTGAGAAGGGTAAGCGGTACCCCATATCCTTGAAATAGCCAGTATTTTGCAGCTCTTCGGTGGAGGAGTGGCAATGTCCTAGCAAGGGAACCTGTCCCTTTTCCTTTGAAAAGTGGTTTCTGCAGGCCCATAGCTTATCGGCTTTTATTTTTAATTCCTTTACATGTTTGCTAGCATAACAATTTTTTAAATGTGGTATGTGTAAATATTAAACAAAAAAAAAATTCATTTATTCATTATTCATAACTTTCATTTTTGAAAACGTGCAGTTTTTTTCTTTTTCGTTTTTAGAGCTCAAGTATAGACTTTTTGGCCAACCAGGGTTTTGATTTTAATAAAGTGTTTCGTAAAGGTAGGTTACCAATTTGTGTTTACCATTTTATGTTTTAAAGCTGTTCTGTGCACTGGCAGATGACTGTTCATCTTTTTAGGAATTCCATATTTAAATCAGGAGGAGGAGCGGCAGCTCAGAGAACAGTATGAGGAGAGACGCTCACAAGCAAATGGTGCAAGCGCAGTAACCTACATCTCTCCCAATGCACCTAAGACTCCAGTCTCCATTCCTGATGAGCAGAAAGGTTTTGTTGATAAAACAGTGTAGGTACATATTTTAATTCATTTAGTACTTGTCACTTACAAGACTGCACCTTTGACTGTAACGGTCTAAGATTTTTTTTTTTTTATCAAAGAACTTGGCTAGCCAGTAACATTGCTGCTCATCAAACACTTGGCTCACCTGAAGTTTACTTTTTTAAATTCCTTTTTAGGAGAGGTTTTTATTGGGCAGGTATAAAATTATGTAACAAGATACACATTACACTGTTGCATGACAGAATACCATATTTGAGAAGGCATCATATTAAAAAGTAGTACATATAAATCTGTCATTAACCACTTTTACCTCTGGAAAATTTACCCCCTCTTTATGACAGGCCATTTTTTGCAGTACGGCACTGCGTTACTTTAACTGACCATTGTTCGATCATGCAACGCTGTACCCCCCCCCCCCCCCCCCCCCCCACACACACAAATAGTCTTTTAGTGGCATCTGATCACTGCTGCGTTTTTTTTTTTTTTTTTTTTTTTTTTTTCTTTTGTATACCATCACCAAAAAATGACTGACCATTTTGAAAAAATATATATTTCTTTATTGTACATCATACGACACAGAGACTCAAGTAATTACTTGGTGGGTTATGGGCCTACCTTCAGGTGTTGACACTGGTATAACCAATACAGGAAGTTGACTCCCCTATATAACCCCTCCTCCTTCCAGGAGTCCAGTTTTTTCGCCAGTGTCTAAGGTGTTGGTCACAAGTGAAGATGTGCTCTGAGGAGCTCCAGGGAGGGATCCATGCTGGATTTAAAATACCTCCACAACCGGATCCATCCTGGCCACTGAGGCCATAGGATGGTACCTGGTCCTCGCATTGAACGAGGTTTTGCCTGTAAGCTTCTCTTTGAGAGCTGGACTAGGGGAACCAGGACTCTTTGGTTTTTTGTATTACCTAAAGTTGTTCCTGAGGGGTGTTATACAGGTCCAAAGGAGCAGAACCCCTTTAAAAAGGGCCCCAGTCTTTGAATGTTTAACTACGTTGCCCGCCGTGATGGGATTCACCCTGACATGTTTCTGGCTGTTTGTCAAGGATGGGGGACTCCGGATGTAGAACTTCTAGCATCCAGTGCAACATAAAGTTAGTCAACTTTGTGTCCACAACAAAGGATCCATTTGCATGCAGAACAGATGCGTTGATACTGTGGGATCAGCTTTTACTGATCTATGCATTTCCCCCTATTTAGTTGCTGCCTCGACTTCTTTGCAGGATCAAGCTGGAAAGAAAACCGGTAATTCTGGCAGCACCAGCATGGCCCAGAAGGTCATGGTATGCAGAGGTCGTAAAGATGGCAGTGTGGGATCTGTGGCCCCTTCCACAAAAGCCAGACCTGCTCTCACAGGGGCTGAAATTCCATCCTACTTTACGAATGCTAAATTTAATGGCCTGGCTATTGAGACCCACATTCTGAAGAAACATCGGCTTTCCAGGGCAGTTATTTCTACTTTAATACTAGGAAGCCGGCTTCTAGAACTATATATTACAGAGTCTGGAAAGCTTATGTTTCCTGGTGTGAATCCAAGGGTTGGCACCCTCGGAGATATATTAGAGGCAGAATTCTTGCCTTTCTACAAGTAGGTGTAGAGATGAAGTTGGCCCTGAGTACTATTAAGGGTCAAGTCTCAGCCTTATCAATTTTATTTCAAAGACCACTTGCTACGCATTCTTTAGTCCGGCGTTTCATGCGAGGAGTGATGCGGATTAATCCGCCAGTTAAATCACCCTTAAGTCCTTGAGACTTGAATTTAGTTTTGTCAGTGTTACAAAAACCACCATTCGAACCATTACAGCATGTTCCCTTAGTCCTTCTGACTAGGAAGCTGATATTTTTGGTTGCTCTATCCTCAGCAAGGAGGGTTTCAGAATTGGCTGCTTTTTCCTGTAAAGAGCCATATTTGGTTATTCATGAGGACAGAGTGGTGTTACGCCCTCGTCCAGGCTTTTTGCCAAAAGTGGTTTCAGGCTTTCATCTGAATGAAGATATTGTCCTGCCATCGTTTTTCCAAAACCACGTTCCAAGGAAGAAATTTCACTACATTGTCTTGATGTGGTGAGAGCAGTGAAGATCTACTTAAAGAAAACTACTCAGATTCGTAAGACTGTCTTATTTATTCTGCCAGAGGGTCCTAAAAAAGTACAGGCAGTGTCAAAATCCACTGTGGCTAAGTGGATTCGGCAGGTTATAATTCAAACTTAAGATTTAAAGGGAAAGATTCCCCCTTTTCAAGTTAAGGCGTACTCTGCCAGAGCGGTTGGTGCTTCTTGGGCAGTGCGTCACAAGGCCTCCATGTCTCAGATCTGCAAGGCCGTGACTTGGTCCTCCCTGAATACATTTACAAAATTTTATCAAGTAGATTCAAGATGGAATGAGGATATCGCCTTCGGGCGCAGTGTGCTGCAGGCAGCAGTATAATTCCTCAAGGTCTGGGGGTGCCCTACGGGTTGTGTCTCCCTCCCCTCAAGTAGCATTGCTATGGGACATCCCACCAAGTAATTACTTGCTCTGTGTCCTATGATGTACGATAAAGAAAATAGGATTTCTTTTCTCGGACATCACGGGACACAGAGCCACAGTAATTACTGATGGGTTATAGGGTATCACTAGGTATTGGACACTGGTCACACCCTAATCAGCAAGTTCAACGCCCTATATAACCCCTCCCCTTCCAGGGATACCTCAGTTTTTACACCAGTGTCTTAGGTGTTGGACGTGCAAAGATGTCCTGTGCTGAAGCTCCAAAAGGAATATCCTAAGATCCTATACTGGGGCAAGCCAAGCCACCGGATCCATTCAAAGTGTCTTTTCATGGCCGAATTGGATGGTACCCGGGCCTCGTGTCCGAAGAAACGAGGTTTTACCTGTAACGCTTCTCTTTTTAGAGAGCTGGACCCGCGGATCAGAAAATGGCTTTAAACTTCCTAATTTCTGGCGAGGTGCTTTACAGGCCCAGAACTGAAGGATCCCCCTACTGATGGGGGCCCCAGTCTGGCGGTTTTTCACAAACTGAGCCCACCGTGAGAGGCGAAGGCTGGGTCTGTGTAAACTGAACCCTGCGGCCTGGATAAGGTAAGAGGAGATTCCACAGAATTTTAAATTCTAGTGGCTCTTCTCCTTTAAGGTGAATGCATGCTGTGCCTATTGTGACCACCGGGGGCGGCCAAGAGCACAAACCTTCTCATGCTTGATCTGTCTCAGCGTCCGCTGCACAGGCTCTTCCTCCAGCTCCAAAGGTAGATGGTGGGGGGTTTTCTCTGCTGGGATGGTCCCCCCCAGGCTAGGGAAAGGCTCAGGTAGGCTGTAAGGTGGGTGAGACCGCACTGTCACAGCCGCTACCGCCGCCGCCACCGAAGCCGCATTGCGATGCAGGGCCCATCACTGCCGGCCTCCTCCTTATTCCCCCAACCCCAGCCTCCCTTCAGGCTTGTCAGAAAGGGTCGGCTCGCGTGGGAATCGCTTGTTTTTCAAAAACGAGGGGGGGGGGGGAGGGGGGCAGGGCGTCAGCACAGCGTCAGCGTGCCCAGACGCCCACAGTGCCTGAAAGCATGGCTATTTAAAGCACACTGTACAGGTGCTCTGAGCTTTGGAGAGACACAGAGCTGACAGTCACATGTAAGGTGGGACACAGGCATTCCCCTAGGCTGCATTTACTAAAGAACACCGGATTGGGCATTTGGTAGCAAGGCTTTTAGCCAGACTACATCGCTCAGCAGTCAGTGTTCGTTTTTGATACCTCACACCTTGTTGCTTTGCACTATGGGTAGAAGAGGTTCAAGCACCCCTAGAACCGGAGGCACTAGGGGTCTCGTTCAGGTTCTGAGGACCCCATGTCTGCTACACCATCTCCTCCTGAGGGACCAGGGGCAGCTGGACAGGGAGAGCCATTGGGGTTAGGGGCTACATCTGCTGCCGGCACTTCAGCCCCTGTGTACATTACACAAGAAGTTTTTTCCTCAACCATTTCTGGATTAGAGAAAAAACGAATGACCGCGATTACATCTTCACTCAGTGGAAGAAAACGCACAAGGCCTTCCTCTGCTCCCCAAGACCCTCAGTCAGAGGAGCTCTGGGATAAAGGAGATGAATCCCTTTCAGAGGATCGGAATGGGACAGATGATTCCTCTTCGGAGGATTCAGGTGGAGAGGGACCCTCTGCGACTTCCCAAGAGGAGAAAGTCTTAGTGCAGATCCTCACTGGTTTGGTCCGCTCCACATTTAAGTTGCCCCTACCTGAAACTACTACAGAAACCTCTTCTGCTTTGGGGTCACTGAAACCTTTCCAAGCAGCACATGCTTTTCCTGTTCATAATTTACTTGAAAAGCTGCTTTACTCTGAGTGGGATCACCCAGATAAGTGATTTCTTCCGCCGAAAAAGTTTTCTACACTTTATCCTATGGAAGAAAAGTTTATTAAGAGGTGGGGAATACCGGCCATTGATGCGGCCATTTCCTCTGTAAATAGTAATCTGACTTGTCCTGTAGACAACGCTCAGATGCTCAAAGATCCTGTGGATAAAAAGATGGACTTCTTATTGAAAGATGTGTTCTCTTTAGCAGGATCAGTGACCCAACCTGCAGTAGCAGCGATTGGAGTCTGTCAATACTTAAGAGACCATGTTAAGCAGGTCATCAAAGTATTGCCTGAACAGCAGGCCCAGGGGTTTGCTAACCTTCCTGCGGCTTTGTTATGCTGTTGACGCCATTAGAGATTCTATCGTGCAAACCTCTCGCCTCTCGCTTGGGTTGGTGCATATACGTAGAATCTTATGGTTGAAAAACTGGTCAGCCGAAGCACCATGTAAGAAGATTCTGGCTGGGTTTCCCTTCCGTGGTGAAAGGTTGTTTGGAGAGGACTTGGATAATTATATCAAGACGATCTCCTGTGGGAAAAGCACTCTCTTACCTGATAAGAAGAAGAGTAAGCGTCCCTTTTTTAAACTGACTCTTTCCCCAGTGCCAGGGGCATCAGCCTCCAGGCAGTCACGACGGTCTCCTCCGTCTGCGGCAAGAAACAAGAGTCAACCCCAGGGACACAAGAAATCCTGGGGGAAAAGGTCTTCTAAGCAAGACACTAAGACCTCTTCATGAAGTGGCGCCCCGCTCGCTCAAGTGGTAGGAAAGACTGCTGCAGCTCTCAGGGCCCTGGCAGAAGGACTTCCAGGACAGATGGGTAATCTCCATGGTAACCTTAGGGTACAGACTGGAGTTCCAAGAATGTCCCTCTCCTCGTTTCCTCAGATCAGGTGTTCCCAGAAAACCAGAAGAGAAGCAGTCGCTCCTAGCGATAAAGCGACTTTGATCGCAAGAGGTCATTGTGGGGGTTCCCACAAAGGATCAAGGATTGAGACCAATTTTCTATGTTCCAATCTTTCTATGGTCCGAAAACCAAATGGGGACGACAGACCCATTTTGGATTTGAGAGATCTGAAACGATTCCCAAGGATGCAGTCCTTTCGTTTGGAATCAATTCAGACAGTAATCTCCATCCTGCAGGGAGGAGAATTTCTGATATCAATAGGCATCAGAGATACAGGCCTATATGTGCCCAGTTTTCCTGCTTAACTGAAGTGTCTGCAGGCAAAGATCACTGCTCTAAGGGAGCTGATTCTGACAGTCAGGGCCAAGAAGGGTCTTTCTGTCCGCCTTTGTATGAGGCTGCAGGGGAAGATGGTGGCTTCATTCGAAGCCGTTCCCTATGCGCAGTTCCAAGCAGAACTGTTGCAACACAGTATTCTGTTGACCTGGAACAGGAAGGTGCAGGCATTAAACTTTCCAATGCACCTATCGCATGCGATGCGTCAGAGCCTCAGTTGATGGCTCATACCCGAAAACCTACAGAAGGGGTAATCCTTCCTACCGGTTGCCTAGGATCCTCTTGCAGGCAGGACGGATGCGTTGGTGATTCCGTGGCATCGGCTCTCACAGATTTATGCATTCCCTCCCATTCTGCTACTGCCACGGCTCCTTCGCAGACTCAGGCAAGAAGGGAAGTCGGCACTTCTGGTGGCCCCCGTTTGGCCCAGAAGAACCTGATAAGCAGAAATAACAGGGATGATGGTGGGTTCCCGGTGGACCCTACCGATACACCCAGACCTGTTAGCTCAAGGTCCGGTGTTCCAGCCTGCCTCACAAATGCTAGATTTGACGGGTGGGCTATTGAATCCCACGTTCTGAAAAATCGTGGGCTTTCAGGTCCTGTCATATCTACCTTGATCAATGCAAGGAAGCCAGCTTCCAGAATGATTTATCATAGTCTGGAAAGCTTATGTATCCTGGTGTGAATCCAGGGGTTGGCATCCCAGGAAATATGTCATAAGTAGAATTCTGGATTTTCTACAATTAGGATTAGAGATGAAGCTGGCCTTGAGTACCATCAAGGGCCAGGTGTCGGCCTTATCGGTGTTTCAACGGCCGCTTGCTTCGCATTCTCTGATCCAAAACTTTATACAGGGGGTGATGCATCTTAATCCTCCGGTTAAGGCGCCCCTAAACCCCTGGGACTTGAACTTGGTTCTATCGGTGTTACAAAAACAACCTTTTGAACCAATACGTCAGATTCCTTTGGTCTTACTGACGAGGAAACTAATTTTCCTGGTAGCCATCTCTTCTGCTAGAAGAGTATCAGAAATAGCAGCTCTTTCCTGTAAAGAGCCTTACTTGATTATACACAAGGATAGAGTGGTACTGCGCCCTCATCCTAGTTTCTTACCGAAGGTGGTTTCAGATTTTCATCTAAACCAAGACATTGTGCTACCTTCCTTTTTTCCAGAACCTTATTCTTCGGAAGAAAGGTCATTACATTCTTTGGATGTAGTAAGAGCAGTCAAGACCTGGAGGCAACCGCTCAGATTCGCAAGACGGATGTCTTGTTCGTGCTGCCAGAGGGTCCCAATAGAGGACAGGCAGCGTCAAAAGCGACCATTTCTAAATGGATTCGACAGTTGATTATTCAAGCTTACGGTTTGAAACGGAAGATTCCTCCGTTTCAGATCAAGGCACATTCCACAAGGGCTATTGGTGCTTCTTGGGCAGTGCATCACCGGGCCTCTATGGCTCAGATCTGCAAGGCCACAACCTGGTCTTCAGTTCATACATTCACCAGATTCTATCAGGTGGATGTAGGAAGGCATGAGGATATCGCCTTTGGGCGTAGTGTGCTGCAGACAGCGGTACAGGGTCCTCAGGTCTGATAGCACCCTACTTGGTTGTGATTTCCCCCCCCCCCCTCAGTTGGCATTGCTTTGGAACATCCCATCAGTAATTACTGTGGCTCTGTGTCCCGTGATGTCCGAGAAAAGAAAATAGGATTTTTTATTACAGCTTACCTGTAAAATCCTTTTCTTTCGACGGACATCACGGGACACAGAGGTCCCGCCCCTCTTCTAATACACCTATACTGCTTTGCTACAAAACTGAGGTATCCCTGGAAGGGGAGGGGTTATATAGGGGGTTGAACTTCCTGATTAGGGTGTGACCAGTGTCCAATACCTAGTGATACCCTATAACCCATATATGCAAAATAATTCTGCGCTGCTCACAAGAGACAAAAAAAGCAGCTAACACAACCAACAAAGTATATATGGAAAGAAACAACAAAGTGTAGCGCTAAACCATATCATAAATGACAATAGATTGGTAGGTATACAGTGAAGGGGATCACCTATGCAAGGACCTATTCATAGGTAGGAAGTCCTGATATAGGTGTTATGACTAAAAGGTGACAATAGTTAGTCCTTATGTAGACATATTATAAACAGGTAAATCCAGTGTCCCAAAAAAGGCAGATCAGCTCACTACCACTGGGAGAAGAAAAGGCTTACCAGATGTGGTGGACCCGACAGTTCATACGCCGAATTGGGTCAGATAAGGCTTAGGTGGTAAGTGGCTGTGGATGTCTGTGATGTCACGGATTGCTGGATTCCTCCAACTGGCACCCGGGTCCTGGAGGGTGTGGGGAGTCCCAAGAATGTAGATGATTCTATGGATCCTAGGAGGGATGAGGTGTTCCGTGGATGGATCCCAGGGATGCCGTCTCACACAGGGCAGACAGCTTTTCAGACACAGGTCTGTCTTGATACAGCAACAGCAGCAGCAAGCTGCACACACTCCACCTTCCTCCACTGGACCCATCAGTAACCCATCAGTAATTACTGTGGCTCTGTGTCCCGTGATGTCCGTCGAAAGAAAAGGATTTTACAGGTAAGCTGTAATAAAAAATCCTATTTTTTAAAACAGCTTGCCTGTAAAATCTTTTTCTTGGAGTACATCATAGGACACAGAGCTCCTGCCCCTCTGTTTTGTGGGGTGAGAGTAGGGCTGGGAAAAAAATCGCTTTAAATCTTGAATCGAGGTGAGAGGTCAAATCGATTCAAAATTTAAGCAAATCTTTTTTTTTTTCTTTTCACCGCGCCGGCCTCGAGGCGCTGCGGGCATGAGTTTTTAGGCGAGGCTACGGCCGGACGCCGCGGACTAGGCCGAAGCCGCGGCCTCGCCTAAACTCATGCCCGCAGCGCCTCCGGACCGGCGCGGACACCGCGCCGGGCCTGAAGAGCTGCGGGCAAGGAGTTTTTAGGTGAGGCTGCGGCTTCGGCCTAGTCCGCGAGGCCGGACGCCGCGGCCTCGCCTAAAAGCTCATGCCCGCAGCGCCTCGGGACCGGCGCGGTTTCCAAAAAAACTCGAATCGTGAATCGAGTTTTTTTTTTTTTTTTTTTTAAGAAAATCTCCCAGCCCTAGGTGAGAGTATATTGCTTATATTGCTTGGCTACAAAAACTGAGGACTCCTGGAAGGAGGAGGGGTTATGTAGGGGAGTCAACTTCCTGTATTGGTTATACTAGTGTCAACACCTGAAGGTAGGCCCATAACCCACCAAGTAATTACTTGAGGCTCTGTGTCCTATGATGTACTCCAAGAAAAGGATTTTACAGGTAAGCTGTTTTAAAAATCCTATTTCTGCTATAAAACTTATCGAATAAAAATATTCTGCTGTGTATTTTTGGTAGAAAAACCAATAAGCGTATAGGGATTGGCTTGTACAAAAGTTATAGCGTCTAATCTAGGGAGAATATTTATTTATATTAATATTACTTTTTTTTATTTTATTTTTTTATTTTTTTTTTTACGCTAGTAATAGCGGCGATCAGTGTTTTATTTTGGGACTTTGATATTGCTGTAGACTTTTTTTGATCACTTTTTGGGGATCAGTGCCTAAAATATGCATTACTAATGACACTGGCTGGGAAAAGGTTATCGGGGTGATCAAAGGGTTATCTGCCTAGCCAATGTTTTGCTATACTGTGTGAGGTGCTTTTACTAGGGAAAGGGATGGATGATCGGCAGGTGCTAGAGGACCTAAAGTACCCTGCACCTGCTGATCGGCTTCTGCTGTGTATAATCACAGCGGCAACGAGCCCCTGGAGGTGCACATGTGCACCCCCTACCCGGAATTGTAAGATCGTGTGTATGTACAGTTGTGCTCATAAGTTTACATACCCTGGCAGAATTTTATGATTTCTTGGCCATTTTTCAGAGAATGTGAATGAGAACACAAACATTTCTTTAACTCATGGTTAGTGTTTGGCTGAAGCCTTTTATTATCATTCAATTGTGTTTACTCTTTTTAAATCCTAATGGCAACAGACTACCCAAATGACCCTTATCAAAAGTTTACATACCCTGGAGATTTTGGCCTGATAACATGCACACAAGTTGACACAAAGGGGTTTGAATGGCTGTTAAAGGTAACCATCCTCACCTGTGATCTGTTTGCTTGTAATTTGTGTGTGTGTATAAAAGGTCAATGAGTCATGGGGAAAGCAAAAGAATTGTCAAAGGATTTGCGGGAAAAGGTAGTTGAACTGTATAAAAAGATATCCACGGAATTAGGAATGCCAATCAGCAGTGTTCAAACGCTAATCAAGAAGTGGAACATGAGGGGTTCTGTTGAAACCAAACCACGGTCAGGTAGACCAACTAAAATTTCAGCCACAACTGCCAGGAAAATTGTTCAGGATGCAAAGAAAAACCCACAAATAACTTCAGGTGAAATACAGGTCTCTCTGAAAGCATGTGGTATGGCCGTTTCAAGATGCACAATAAGGAGGCACTTGAAGAAAGATAGGCTGCATGGTTGAGTCGACAGAAGGCCATTACTACACCAGTGCCACAAAGTATCCCGCTTACAATACGCCAAACGGCACAGAGACAAGCCTCAAACCTTCTGCCACAAAGTCATTTGGAGTGATGAGACCAAAATTAGCTTTTGGCCCACAACCATAAACTCTTCATTTGGAGAGGAGTCCATAAGGCCTATGATGAAAGGTACAGAGGTGGATCGCTGGTGTGTTAGATGTGTGAGCTACAAAGGCACAGGAAATTTAGTCAAAATTGGCAAAATGAATGCAGTATGTTATAAATACTGGATAAACCTTTGCATTCATCAGCCAGGAAGCTGCGCATGGGACTTACTTGGACATTCCAACATGACAATGATCCAAAACAAAAGGCGAAGTCTACCTGTCATTGGCTACAGCAGAATAAAGTGAAGGTTCTGGAGTGGCCATCTGTCTCCTGACCTCAATATCATTGAACCACTCTGGTTAGATCTCAAACATGCAGTTTATGCAAGACAGCCCAAGAATTTACAGGAACTGGAGGCTTTTTGCCAAGAGGAAATGGGCAGCTTTACCATCTGAGAAGATAGAGCCACATCTGCAAATACCACGAAAGACTTCAAGCTGTCATTTGTTAAAGGGGACAATACACAGTATTAAGTACTGGGGTATGTAAACCTTTGATCAGGGTCGTTTCTGTTGCCATTATGATTTAAAGAGTAAATGCAGTTTATGGCTTCAGCCAGACACTAGCCATGTGTGAAAGTTTTCGTTAACATTCATATTCTCTGAAAAATGGCCAAGAAATCATAAATTCTGCCAGGGTATGTAAACTTATGAGCACAACTGTATGTACATAGTGGGGAAAATAATTTTTTGATCCCCTGCAGATTTTGTAAGTTAGCCCACTAACAAAGAAATGAACGGTCTATCATAGGTGTATTTTAAATGATAGAGACAGAATATCAACCAAAAATCCAGAAAAAAAAAATACTATAAATTACGTTGCAGTTCAGTGAGTAAGTATTTGACCCCAAATCAAAACATGACTTGGTATAGAAACCCTTGGCAAGCAAAGAGGTAAGATGTTTATTGTAGTTGGTGACCAGGTTTACATGCATCTCAGGAGGGATTTTGGTCCACTTCTCTTTACAGATCCTTTCTAAATCCTTTAAGGTTTATTGGCAACTTGAAGTTTCAGCTCCCTTCATACACTTCCTGTAGGCTTAAAGTCTGGAGACTGGCTAGGCCACTCCATGACATTAATGTGCTTCTTTAACATCTACTTTGTTGCCTTGACAGTATGTTTTGGGTCATTGTCGTACTGAAAGACCCATCCACGTCCTAGCTTCAGTGTTCTGGCTGAGGGAATAAGGTTCTCATTCAAAATTTTATAATACATGACCCCTCAATGCGGCAAAGTCGGCTTGTAGCTTTAGCAGAGAATTGCCCCAAAGCATCATGTTTCCCCCTTTGTGCTAGACTGTAGGGATGGTGTTTTTGGGGTCATAGTCAGAATTCTTCCAAACACAGTGAGTCAAGTTAATGCCAAAAAACTAAATTTTGGTCTCATCTGGCCACAGCACTTTCTCCCAATCCTTCTCTAAATCCTTTAGATGTTCATTGGCATGACTGTAAATATGCCTTAAGGAGCAGCCTCCTGTGTTTTGGAGGAGGAAAAAATGCTGATTTTATGACCCCAAGAACACCATCTCTACAGTCAAGCAACAGAGGTGAAAACCTTATGCTTTGAGGCTGTTTCTCTGCTAAAGTCACAGACTTTGCTGCATTGAGGGACCAATGGTGAGGGCCATGTATTGTAAAATCTTGGATGAGCACCTTCTTCCCTCAGCCAGAACACTGAAGATAACCCATGGATAGGTCTTTCAGCATGACAATGACCCAAAATATACAACCAAGGAGTGGCTCTAAAAGAAGCACATTAAGGTCATGGAGTGGCCTAGCCAGTCTCCAGACCTGCATCCTATAGAAAATGTATGTAGGGAGCACAAACTTCAAGTTTCCAAGACCCACAAACCAACATTAAGGTTTTAGAGAAGAGCTGTAAAAGAGTGGCCCAAAATCCCTCCTGACATATGATTTAAATTTACATTGCATGTGATATGCACAGCAATGCATCACATGCAATATCTGTGATTGCACAACTGTGATGCCAGCCTCTTTCCCTCTCTCTATTTACCATATCTCACAAAAGTGAGTACACCCTTCACATTTTTGAAAAATATTTTATCATATCTGTTAATGTGACAACACTGAAGAAATGACACTTTGCTACAATGTAAAGTAGTGAGTGTATAGCTTGTATAACAGTGTAAATTTGCTGTCCCCTCAAAATACCTCATCACACAGCCATTAATGTCTAAACCTCTGGCAACTAAAGTGAGTACACCCCTACGTGAAAATGTCCAAATTGGGCCCAATTAGCCATTTTCCCTCCTGATGTCATGTGACTCAGTGTTGCAAGGTCTCAGATGTGAATGGGGAGCAGGTGTGTTAAATTTGGTGTTATCCCTCTCACTCTCTTACTGGTCACCGGAAGTTCAACATGGCACCTCATGGCAACAAACTCTGAGGATGTGAAAAAAAGGAATTGTTGCTCTACATAAAGATGGCCTAGGCTATAAGATTTCCAAGACCTGTAAACTGAGCTGCAGCACAGTGGCCAAGACCATACAGTAGTTTAAAAGGACAGGTTTCAATCGGAGCAGGCCTCGCCATGGTCGACCAAAGTAGATGAGTGCTGCCAGCATTGCTGCAGAGGTTGAAGGGGTGGGGGGTCAGCCTGTCAGTGCTCAGACCATACGCTGCATCAAATTGGTCTGCATGGCTTTCATCCCAGAAAGAAGCCTTTTCTAAAGACGATCCACAAGAGAGCCCACAGTTTGCTGAAGCCAAGCAGACTAAGGACATGGATTACTGGAACCATGTCCTGTGGTCCGATGAGACCAAGATAAACTTATTTGATTCAGATGGTGTCAAGCTTGTGTGGAGGTACAAAGACAAGTGTGTCTTGCCTACAATCAAGCATGGTGATGGGAGTGTCATGGTCTGGGGCCGCATGAGTGCTGCCAGCACTGGGGAGCTACAGTTCATTGAGGAACCATGAATGCCAACATTTACTGTGACCAGGGGCGGACTGACCATTCGGGCACTTGGGCACTGCCCGAGGGCCCCATGCCACTAAGGGGCCCCACTGGGGTTGCCAGCCTCAATAAAACCAGGGACAGTATGTAAAAATCTGTTTTTTTTAAAAAAAATACCAAGATTATAGCTGCCCCGCCTCTCCAGTACGTTTTCAGTGTGTGTATGTGTATACTGTGTGGCCCCATAATCTTCTCCTATTGCCCGGGGGCCCCATAATCTCCTATTGCCCGGGGGGCCCCATGAGTTGTCAGTCCGCCCCTGACTGTGACATACCGAAGCAGAGCATAATCCCCTCCCTTCAGAAACTGGGTCGCAGGGCAGTATTCCAACATAATGACCCCAAACACACCTCCAAGATGATCACTGCCTTGCTAAAGAAGCTGAGGGTCAAGGTGATGAACTGGCCAAGCTTGTTTTCAGATCTAAACCCTATTGAGCATCTGTGGGGCATCCTTAAAAGGAAGGTGGAGGAGCGCAAGGTCTCGAACATTCACCAGCTCCGTGATGTCATCATGGAGGAGTGGAAGAGGACTTCAGTGGCAACCTGTGAAGCTCTGGGTAACTCCATGCCCAAGAGGGTTAGGCAGTGCTGTGAAATAATGGTAGCCACACAAAATATTGACACTTTGGGCCCAATTTGGACATTTTCACTTAGGGGTGTACTCACATTTGTTGCCAGCGGTTTAGGCATTAATGGCTGTGTTATTTTGAGGGGACAGCAAATTTACACTGTTATACAAGCTGTGTACACTCACTACTTTACATTGTAGCAAAGTGTCATTTCTTCAGTGTTGTCACATGAAAAGAAAGAATAAAACATTTTCAAAAATGTTAGGGGTGTACTCACTTTTGTGAGATACTGTATACCTGTATGTGTGTATGTAATATAAATATTCTCTACATATCCTCTACATATCTCTCCATTTGATGACCAGTGACATAGCAGTAAGTAATACTTTTTTTTTTTTTTTTGTTTTGTTTTTTGTAGTGAACACGTGGAAGCTTTTTTAAAAGACGAAGAACGGAAAACTCTAGATTTGGAACCATGTACAAGGTTTGTTTTTATCCTTTATGTAACTATCTGCATGCAAAGTTTTACTGTTGCCCAGAGCATAGGAGTATAGGATTCTTCCACAGTTGGTCAAATATGCAAGTCCCTTTTTAGGAAGTCTCTTTACCCAGTTTTGCTGCAGATATCTTGACACTATTGTACCTCAGAGCTAGAGTGAGCAATATGCAGGTTTTTATGGTGGTCATGCATGCTTAAAAAAAAAACGTAATTTTTATAAATATGGTTGTTTCACTTTATCTTTCCCTTAAAAATTACTTCATTAAAATTAGGTTGAATAGAGAGGGAATGATTCTGTTCGACTTGTTTATCATTATCATTGTATTACTGATGCGTCTTTGAAATCATGCTACTTCATTGCAATTTCAAAGCCACAGATGTTGTGATTTGCACTGCTGATTTGATTGTGGGTTGCGATTTTGTTTAACAGAATTCTATGCAAGTCTTAAATTGTCAAAGGTAGTGCATAAAACCTTTCATAATCGCTGCAATATGAACAGTTTCATTGCCGGCAATGAGGTGCAATTTTTCTTGCAATTTGGGACTGTCAAAATGCTTGACAGGTCGCCCTGGTGAGCACATGGGCTAAACCTACTCAGCCACATTCTAAGCCTAATTGATCTAGCCCTGTAAAGCCAAAATTGCTATATTTACTGGTTTGGCTGCAGAACAAGCAAGTATATTGTGAGGCCCCCCCCCCCCCCCCCCCCCCAAGACCGTTTGACCGTTTCAATTTCTGAATTTTTTTTATTTTTTTTTATTTTTTTTTGTTTTTTGTGAAGTGATTGCATGTTTTGATGAGCACTAAGATTTGTAATCTTTCCTTTTCAATTTAGCTATCAAAGGAAGCTTATCTACCAGACGCTGAATTGGAAGTAAGCAATAGTTCTGTGTTGTCTGTGTAAGGGCCCAGTAATGTAGCAGCATACAAATTAAAAGTGTTTGTGATCCCCTGCGCTACCAGGTACTAAAAATAAAAATATATTGCATGTGTTAACTCCAAAAGTATAAGTGAACAAATACAAATGTTGAAATGCTGCAATACCCAATGTCCTCACAGTACACGTAGAATAAATAAATGATCATAAAGTGGTCTTGCGCAATTCCTCTAGTGTTTCGATGTTTAAACATGCACCTTGATGGCAATAATAGTGAATAATGACTCAATAATAAACCTAGCCAAAATATTCAATAAAGTGTCCCAGTGATCAGTACAAATAAGTGTGTATTACTACTTAGTTGAACTTCAAATGATCGCTGTGCTTTCACCAATCACCTCAGTGCTCTCAGAACTCTCGCCTCATAACTGAATATAAAGCCTTAGGGACAGATTAATGGACTTCTGATCCTTCCTTGGTGTATTCCTTTTATCTTCTCTATATACGTTCCAAGATCCAGGCTCTTGAAGTACCACTAATGACTCCAAACCGCATAAGGGAATAAAATAGAATGCCTCCCATAGTGTGACATCCTTTAAAATCTAGCCATTTATTAAGACAATTGGATGCCTACATCAAAAGAAGGCGTAAATAGCATAACGTCTCTATACTGTACCATACAGTAAAGCTTGTGTACGTAACTTTATTCCCATTTTTTTTTTTCCACAACAGCCAACCAAGGGGCTTCTCCTACTACCTGATGACAACCGCAGAGAAAAAAAAAAATCCCTATCCCACCCCCTGTATTTTTTTCTGTCCTTGTAAGGATAGGATGAGGAGATCAGCCCAGGTTTTTTTTTTTTTTTCTCAATAGACTAAACAAATTTTGAATTCAAATGTAGCTGCTAATAGAATATTCCCCTTTTTTTTTTTTTTTTTTTTTATTATTTTTTTTTTGTTAACGCATAAAAAAATAAATAAATAAATCTAATCTGTATTATGGAAAACCAGTTTTAACTGGCTTATTCATATAAGACAATCTATATTCTGAAATGATTGTAACTGTTCTGTGACACATTGCTGTATAAAAGGCACCAGTATTGTTAGTTTAAAGTTGTAATAAACCCAAAACCTTTTATTAAATTGCGGCTTACCAATTCTTAGTTGTGATGGCTGTATTCGTTTTTCAATTTTATGTTTTTTTTTTTTTTCTTCTTGCCACTTGTTGATCTAGCCTGTTTTTTCAACAGCACAAACTATCCTGCTGATGTAGCAGTTAGAGGGCTGGGACAAACCATTTACCTCTGACTCGGGTGCATACAATGGTCCGCTTTTATTCATGTATGTAAAACCTTAGTCCCAAAAAGGAGAAAAAAAAACTTTTAGCTTGAGTTTGACTTCTATCTGATCGTGCATTGAACACTGCCCCCCCCCCCAGATTAACAATGGTGTTGTCCAAAGGTGTCACTGTTGCTCCTTCATCCAGAGTGTAGGCGCCTTAATACAAGAGATGTTACTGGCCAGACCACAAGGTGAAAGCAGAGTGGTAAAAAGGCTAATAAAAAATCAGCCACCACATATAAGGATTGGTAAGCTGCAATATATTAAACATTTTTTTGGTTTTTAGTTTAATACCACTTTAAAAGAAGTAAAGATTTTCTTTCTTTTTATTTATTTTTTTCAACAATCATATCTACCTAGGTGGATGCAGCATCAATCCAATGCTGCATCTGTCCCCCGACGCCTCTGCACTGAGAACAGAGTTGTCAAAAACCACCGATGGCTTGGTTCTCTTAGCTCCCCGAGCAGAGAGCTGCTGCCGCCTGTCAGCAGGTAGCGGACTTCAGACCGCTCTCTGAAAACGGGTAACAGGAGTTTGAAACAAATTGCACTCCTGTGACCCATAGAAGCTCAGGCTGGACTTCTCCTTTTAAGGCTGCCTTCATAATCGTTTACAAACAACAATTGAAATTGTGGTGCAAACAAATGCTAATGCACCCCTCCTTCCTAAATTAAATAAAAAAAATGAAAATAAAAAAAATGTAAAGATATGCTTATGTAGCATAGATAGTTCATAAAATGTTAAGTTCATATAAATCCCATACGAAGGGGGGTGTACTTCAGTAGTCAGCTCCACCTGAGACTGGAGCAATTCTTTGAAATTACAAAAGAGGAACACAAGGGGGTGTCTAAGTGCAGCATCAATAAGTTATTTACAATTAAGTCAAATGCAAACTTACAGAAATATAAAATCAGAGCTTATCTGCAGCAATGTCATATTGGATGGAAGCCATCCACCAGAAGAGCTGCTTGATACAGCAAACTGCATATTGTCAGTGAGGAAACCAAGTCTAATATTCCAGAAAGTGGAGAGAGCCTGTGTGGGACGCAAGACAAGATGTCATGTCATCACACCAGGAACAGGTAGGGGGGTATGTTTACCAGGCAATTCATTAAAGCGGAACTCCACCCAAAAGCGTGATTTCTGCTTTAAGGACTTCATTCCCGCTCCTCTTGAACAATTGCCTCTTTTGAGGAGCAGTGGAGGGGGAAGCAGGTACCGCTTCCCGCTTCCATTCCGACCACCGCAGCAGTCGAAAAAAATTCTTTCCCTCCCCCCTGCAGTCTTCTGGGACACTGTCAGGTCTCAGGAGATTGCATCCACCACTCGCAATGCGTGACTGGCACATGCGCAGTGGGCATCCGGCTATGAAGCCGCAAGCTGTCACAGCCGGGTACTCATAGTGAAGATGCTGGGGACTGAAGATAAGGGGTGAGACCGACTGGGGTGGGCACACCACTGGATCGTGAGTCAGCAGCTACAGTTTGTTGCTGCTGACTTATTTTTTTCCACAGGTGATTGCAACTCTGCTTTAAGGTTAAAACAATTCTTTGTAAAGAAGCTTTGAATCTTTCAGTGCATGAGGTTTAAAGTTTGCTTGCTTACATATTTTTGATGTTTTCCTTGTTTTTAATAGATATCCACGAGGTACCCATTTGGAAACTGTAGAATCTGAGAAGGTAAATGCCACTTTCAGCATTGCAGGGGAAATGATCCCTTCAAAAAGACTGTTTAATACTTTAACTGTATAAATGGGTCCTCTAATGTTCATCTTGTGCCTTCTTTCATTATTTGGGGCTGTTCTTCCTTTACACCACCTGCTACCTATTGTGCTATGATGGCAGCCATTTCGATAGCTCTCACCCAAATTGTCAAGCCAACATAAGCACACTGAAAAATGTGACTGATATCATTCACAGCTTGCCTTTTTTAAATGTGATTGATTTGCAAAAAAAAAATTTGGGGGTTTAAAGCCTTCATACACTGAGCACATACAGCTGAGCATTCGCACATGCAAACGCTCAGCTAGCTACAAGGGTTAGACAAGAATATGGAAACCCTATATGATTTGCAGGTGTGAAAGTGACAAATTTGTTTTGTATTGAATGCGGAAGTGATGTTTTAATCTTTTGCTTCTGCTGTGAGGTGCCTAGCTTATAGGTGGAAAGCCTTACTTCCGTCATTCACTACATGCGCTGCTATTAATGAGTCACATCAGAGCTTACGGAGTTTCAAAATGGGTAAATTGTTGGTGCTCTGAAGTTGCTACTTGATTTGTGGTGTCACAAGGTACAGTATCGAAGGTTATGAAGGCCTATGTACTTTTTGGGAAAATGTTGTCTAAGCAGAAGTGCGGTCCGCGTTCGTCAACTGACAGAGACAAAAGGACATTGTGTGCACTTGATTGTGACCCGGATTTTTGCATGAAGAGTGGTATCAGATTCTATTATCCATCCTAGACTTCTATATATGTGAATTCCCAGGAGAATTTGTGCTGTCTTGGATGCCAAAGATGGTTCAGCACCATATTTGGTAACCATTTTCATTCCTTTACCTTTTACAACTGGCTACTGCTTCTTGCAAGATCTGCACCTTCCTCTACTATTAAGCCCCTTTCACACGGGCGGCTGTTCTGCCGCTGTTAAAACCATGTTTAAAACCAGTTTTGAAATTCAGAGAATCCTGGCACAGCGTTCAGTTGCAGTTGTACGTTGCGATTAGCTGCGTTGGAACATTCTTGCCATTTCTGATGTGCTTCCTGTTTTTCTTTTCTTGTTGCTGCTATCTGCAGGAGAAATGGTACAATGCGATTACCTGCATTTATGTGCAGATAGCTGCAATAATTCGGTCCTGGAGGCAGTCCAATTTATTTTTTCAAAGCGCACCAAACCCCATGTAACACAACTGTTGCTAAATGCAGTGTGTGAATGGAGTCATAGGCAAGCATTGTGTGAGTTTAGCTGCGGTAGATAACTTGATCTATCCGCAGCTAAAAGCTGAGTTCTATCCGCCCGTGTGAAAGGGGCCTAACGTGTAAATACGGAGATCTAGCAAAGATTTGTTTTCAGTTTAAACATGTACCATCTGTTTTGCTATTTTGTAGAAGTTTAGCAGGATTTTTGTTGTGAGCTTTGCAGTACTGCAAGGTCCAAGAGCTGCAACCTAACAGTTCTACTACCACTACCTCACCTGCATTAGAAGTCAAATCTTGTAGATTGCGTTTAGACTCAATTTAAGTAGGATTTAACGCAATTCTTATTACACAACATTTTTAGGGCACACCGACTACTTGATATATGCCCTTTGACCAGGAGGCTGGCTTGGCCCCTCCTGCAGAGCATATCTCTGCCTTAGCTTAGTTGTGTGTCCTAAGACTATGCTGAAGTTCTGCTTGTTCCAGACTAAAGGCGGAAAATCCTGTACTGCTGGTAAGTCACACCAGATTGCAAGATCTTGAAGTTTCATGGTCAACATGCCATGCCTTGGTTACCAACCCTTCGACCCTGCAGTGATGCCAGAGCCTCAAGGGAGTGAACCGGTGTGCTCCCTCAGGGTGAACTAGCTTTGTATTAATGAAGCACCTTAACAGTCCAGGTTTACCTCACTTAAAAAATATTCGCAGGTGAATGCGGCCCTCAATGCCTTCATACATTGAGTCCGCCCGGCTCCTAAGTGGAAAGTTTGCTGACCCCTGCCCTGGTCACTTACATTCATACTTTTGTCTCTTAAGTTTAAGTCAGCCACTACTGACCATAGTAGGTCTACTAAAAGGAGTTTTAAAACATGCAAGATAACAAGTAAGAATTTCCCAGCACATCATGGCTTGAAGAGTGAAGATGTTCTGGGTGAAAATAAGTGTGTGTGTGTGTATTTTAAATCTCTCTAGATACAGTATCTCACGTGAGTACACCCCACATTTTTGTAAATATTTTATTATATCTTCATGTGACAACACTGAAGAAATTACACTTTGTTACAATGTAAAGTAATGAGTGCACAGCTTGTATAACAGTGTAAATTTGTTGTACCTTCAATAACGCAATACAGCCATTAATGTCTAAACCTCTGGCAACAAAAGTGAGTATATCCTTAAGTAGGGGGGGGGGGGGTCAGCCTGTCGGTGCTCAGACCATACGCTGCACTTTGCATCAAATTGGTCTGCATGGCTTTCGTCCTGGAAGGAAGCCGCTTCTAAAGATGATGCACAAGAGAGCCCACAAACGGTTTGCTGAAAACAAGCGGACTAAGGACATGTATTACTGGAACCGTGTCCTGTGGTCTGATGAGTCCAAGATAAACTTATTTGGTTCAGATGGTGTCAAGTGTGTGTGGAGGCAACCAGGTGAGGAGCATAAAGACAAGTGTGTCTTGCCTACAGTCAAGCATGGTGGTGGGGGTGTTGTGGTCTGGGGCTGCACGAGTGCTGCCAGCACTGGGGGAGCTACAGTTCATTGAGGGAATTATGAATGCTGACATGTACTGTCACATACTTAACTGCTTCCCGCTTCTCATTCAGCGGGGATATCTGAATGATGCCTGTAGCTACAGGCATCATTCAGATGTAGTCTTTTAGAGCCGCCGAATCTGTGCACCATAAGAACGATCATAGTGGCTGTTCCGCCACTTGATCGTTCTTGCGTGAGATGTCCCGCCCCCCCCCCCCGTGCTTTTACCGACTCACTGCTACGATCGTGAGTCGGACACAGGATCCGTCGGCCCCGGATGTTCAGTATAGAGATTTCTGGCGGACCAGATGGTCGCCGGAGTCTCTATGATCGTTCGGAGGCTGGGCGCGATGTTATGACGTTACGTCCGGCCTCTGTATTAAAAAAAAAACGGTGCCGCTTCGGCTGGGGAGCGGGTTTTTTTTTTTTTTTTTCAGGCTTCCCAGCCTAGAGGTGAGATGTGGGGTCTTATTGACCCCATATATCACTGTAAAGAGCACCTATCATGCCATATTCCTATTACAAGGGATGTTTACATTTCTTGTAATAGAAATAAAATGATCAAAAAAATTTTTGGGGGGGAAAAGTGTCGAGCTAAAAGTAAAATTAAAAAAAAAAAAAAAAAAAAAAAATTTTTTTAAAGCGCCCCTGTCCCTGTGAGCTCGCATGCAGAGGCGAACGCATACGCAAGTCCCGCCCACATATGAAAACTATTTTAAAACCACACAAGCGAGGTATCCCAGCGAATGTTAGAGCAAGAGCAATTATTTTGGTCCTAGACCTCCTCTGTAACTCAAAACATGTAACCAGTAAAAAAATTTTTAAACCGTCGCCTAAGGGGATTTTTAAGTAGCGAATTCCACAAGCGTGTGCAATTTTGAAGCGTGACATGTTGGATATCCATTTACTCAGCGTAACTTCATCTTTCACATTATTTAAAAACATTGGGCTAACGTTACTGTTTAATTTTTTTCCCACAAAAAAGCATTCGAAAAATTGCTGCGCAAATATCACGCGAGATAAAATGTTGCCATGACCGTCACTGTATTCTCTAGGGCCTTTGCTAAAAAAAAATGTTTGGGGGTTCTATGTAATTTTCTAGCAAAAAATTATGATTTTTACATGTAGGAGAGAAATGTCAGAATTGGCCTGGTAGGCAAGTGGTTAAGCAGAGAATGATCCCCCTCCCTTCGGAGACTGGGCTGCAGGGCAGTATTCCAACATAACCCCAAACACACCTCCTAGATGACCACTGTCTTGCTAAAGAAGCTGAGGGTAAAGGTGATGGCCTGGCCAAGCATGTCTCCAGACCTAAACCCTATTGTGCATCTGTGGGGCATCCTCAACGGAAGGTGGAGGAGCACAAGGTCTCTAACATCCACCAGATCTGTGATGTCATCATAGATGAGTGGAAGAGGACTCCAGTGGCAACCTGTGAAGCTCTAGTGAACTCCATGCCGAAGAGGGTTAAGGCAGCAGTGTAAAATTCTGGCTCACAAAATATTGACATTTTGGACAGTTTCACTTAGGGGTGTACTCGCTTTCGTGAGTATGTATATGCGGGGGAGTTTTTTTTTTTTTTTTTCCTGTTCCAAACTAGAAAGATAAAAGGAGTATATTTAAAACCAAGGGAAGTCCTCTGAGGAACCTAGGCTGAACTGCAGCAATCCAGCACACTGTATGGAGAAGCCACCTGCAGCATATAGAGCTGCTGCTGCTACTACAACAGAGCCAGTTGGGCAATGTTGGATTTTTTTTTAAGAATGACAGATTCTAGGGGGTGTGAAAGCAAGCAGGGCTACCCTTTTCAAGGCGGTTCTTCCTCAAGGCTTGAGAGGCATTACTGTCTTGAAATGCTTAGCCATGCTCCTGGAATATTTACATGCTGGCAGTGATGTAGCTCTATATGCTACAGGCAGCTTCTCTACACCTCCCTGGATTGCTGCAGTTCGGCCTAGGTTCCTGAGATTACTTCCCTTGCATTCTTTCATCTTACTAAGACTTTAATGGGACAATTGGCTGCTCAGCTGTTCCATGGCCAGGTGTGTATTTATTCCCTCATTATCCCATTTATAAGGAGCAGATAAAAGGTCCAGGGTTCATTTCATGCTATTTGCATTTGTTGCTGTCAACTCTCAATATGAGATCCAAAGAGCTGTCACTATCAGTGAAGCAAGCCATCATTGGGCTGAAAAAACAAAACAAACCCATCAGAGATAGCAAAAACATTAGGTGTGGCCGAATCAACTGTTTGGAACATCCTTAAAAAGAATGCACCCGTGAACTCAGCAACACCAAAAGATCCGGAAGACCACGGTAAACTGGTGGATGACTGAAGAATTCTTTCCCTGGAGAAGAAAACACCCTTCACAACAGTTGGCCAGATCAAGAACACTCTCCAGGAGGTAGGTGTATGTGTGTCAAAGTCAACAATCAAGAGAAGACTTCACCAGAGTGAATACAGAGGGTTCACCACAAGATGAAAACCATTGGTGAGCCTCAAAAACAGGAAGGCCAGATTAGAGTTTGCCAAACAACATCTAAAAAGCCTTCACAGTTCTGGAACAACATCCTATGGACAGATGAGACCAAGATCAACTTGTACCAGAGTGATGGGAAGAGTATGGAGAAGAAAAGGAACTGCTCATGATCCTAAGCATACCACCTCATCAGTGAAGCATGGTGGTGGTAGTGTCATGGTTTGGGCTTGTATGGCTGCCAATGGAACTAGTTCTCTTGTATTTATTGATGATGTGACTGCTGACAAAAGCAGCAGGATGAATTCTGAAGTGTTTCGGGCAATATCTGCTCATATTCAGCAATATGCTTCTGAACTCATTGGACGGCGCTTCACAGTGCGGATGGACAATGACCCAAAGCATACTGCGAAAGCAACCAAAGTTTTTTTTTTTTTAAGGGAAAGAAGTGAAATGTTATGCAATGGCCAAGTCAATCACCTGACCTGAATTTGATTGAGCATGCATTTCACTTGCTGAAGACAAAACTGAAGGGAAAATGCCCCAAGAACCAGCAGGAACTGAAGACAGTTGCAGTAGAGGCCTGGCAGAGCATCACTAGGGATGAAACCCAGCGTCTGGAGATGTCTATGCATTCCAGACTTGAGGCTGTAATTGACTGCAAAGGATTTGCAACCAAGTATAAAAGTGAAAGTTTGGATGATTGTTAATCTGTCCCATTTACTTTTGGTCCCTTAAAAAGTGGGCGGCACATATACAAACTGTTGTAATTCCTACACCAATAACCTGATTTGGATGTAAATACCCTCAAATTAAAGCTGAAAGTCTGCAGTTAAAGCACATCTTGTTTCATTTCAAATCAATCGTGGTGCTGTATAGAGCCAAAAAGATTAGAATTGTGTATGTCCCAATATTTATGGACCTGAATATATATAGCGTGTATGTTTTCAAAATAATGCTGAATGTTATAATTGCCACTTAAAAAGCAGGAAAGATTAAAGTGTTTTGTTTTTATGAACCAACTCTGGTGCTATGAAAAAGAGGAGTTTGTGAATTGAGCCTGATGCATCTGAAGCGCTTTTAGACCATTTAGGATAGTTTACTAAGAATGTCCATAGAATGTTTGATCCTTCTAGAATTAGAAGCATCTCACATTAAACACAGAATTTTAAAGCATTTGTTACCCTAAAAAGGTCTTCTTTTTTCGAAACTAAAAAAGACAAACCTGATCCTGCCAGTTGCTGTGTCCCCCTGTGTGTCCTGACCATGGTAATCATGGCTGCTGAGCCCTGATTACTGTGGTCAGTTAACGTGTCTGCAGCAGTCTCTCCCCCTCGCCCCCTTCCTCTGTCTGTCAGCGTGTGTGTGTGTGTTGGTGTTTTGTTTTTTTCTTTATTTTTAATCCTTCTAAAAGCCTTTTCACCTCGCCCATCAGAAGTCACGTGACTGCCCGGCAGACGTCAGAGGGAGATCTCGGTCCGTCCCTCTGTAGTCCATGCATCGGAGAAAGACAAGTGGGCAGTCACGTGACTGCTCTTTAGTGAGTAGAGAAAATTTCTTTAGAAGAATAAAGACACTATAGTACATTTTATCCTAGCAATGATTGTGAGCACTGCCTTTACAACCCCTTTAAGGCCTGATTCACACCGATGCGACAATTGCTCCGACTTTGGAGCACTTGTTGCATCAGAAGTCAGACCCCATTCAGTGCAATAGAACCATTCTAATCTGTCTGACTTGAGTAGCTCCAACTTGGAAGTAGGTTCCTGGACCATATACAAAGTAAGGTGCAGCGCTCAAATAATAAGCTAAAAAAAGGGATGCAACAAATATAACAACAATCCTTCATAGAGACATAGAGAACAGTCCTGTAATGATACTAAAAAATGTCCAAAATTGGTAATTAGTGAGTCTCCTTCACACGTGACAGCATGCCAAAATATGGTGACTGATGAGTAGTGCCCAACACCGGTGAACAGAATGGCCTCTCACCTGATTAACAGGTTAATAATTCGTTCCCAGAAAGGGTCAATCAGAACGAAATCCTAATCCAGATAATAATCCATCAGGAAAGTACTGGAACTGTCAGTCACGATGGCTCTCAGGCTAGGAAGAGTGGCACTTCACAAGTGCAGGACGAACACAGCATGAAAACTTCCGTGTGGAGACACGGAGTGGAGCATGCGCGGTAGCAGCGGGTGACGTCACGTCGTTACGTTCTGGACGCGTTGCGTCCCAGTGGGCGGGGACTTCTTCAGCAGATGACGTGACGACGAGACTACGCGCTATAAGGAGGTGAGTTGCCATGACGACAGTGAACGCTTCACAGCAGAGAGAAACCGGAAATGTCCCCTGGTATTGTAAACGGGGAAAACGGAAACCACTCCATATGAGCTGATCGCTATGATTCACCATAAAAATCCATTATAATGATTAACAAAGTGACAATAAAACGAGGCAATCAAATGAGCACCTCATATGATTTTTAACATAAAAACATGCAAAGACATGTATAAAAACCTCATTAAAAAAATTTTTTTTCGGACTTATCATTTTCTAAAATAATATCTGATAAAAAATATATATATAGATAGATAGATAGATATATCTATAGAGATATAGAGATATAGATATAGATATATATAAGCATAAAATGTCAGAGCGAACCAAAAGTAGTGCAACTTTAAGCTGACTTCAAAGTTGCGGGAGAAAAAAAAAAACACCCCCCAATAAAGTTAGGATTGGAGCCTAAAACTAGTTTTAAAAATGCTCCCTCCCCACCCTACCTATCTTGCCCTACCTATTTAAAAAAAAAAGATGTGTATACTTATTTTTAGTCCATTTACAATGGCCCCTGTGTCAGCGAGCAGCTGCGGTAGGGAGCACTCTGCAATGGTTTAGAGTTCCAGGAGCTGTGATGTCACTCATAGGACCTCATGTCCCAGCAGCCCTAGTCTTCCCTTTCCCCTGAAGCTACTACTGACTGACACGGGGGAGCAGGGGAGGCGGAGCTGTGGATCAAATGATCAGACTAAATGTAGTTAAGTATAATGTGGCCACATTCAGTGTGGTTGACTACTCCCCCCCATGGACCTTAAACTTTGTAGTATTTGTAGCTGTAGTCACAAACATGAAGTTGCTTGGAGGTGGTCTTTTAGCCTTTACCTTCTGATGTTCTCAGACAACTCACTCCATTGTTTTCTCTGGTGTGTAGTGTGGTGCACATGATGATGCCAAACAGACGAGTGACTACTTTTCCCTATTTTAAATAGACCGACTGACAAATTACATGATCAAAGCCATGTCTTACTAATTGGAGAACAACTTTTTTCTTGTAATATCACTGATCCATTTATTTAAATCTTTTCTTTGCTTTTACATGCCAAATTTTAAAAACACATTCTTTGCAGGTAAATTTTTTTTTTTTTTTTTTTCTGCGAAGGACCCCAGCCGAGCATTGCAACCGTAATGAGCAGATTGCAGGTGCAATGCTGGGTTTCTGCAGACTCTCAGGATAGCCATTTTGTCTGTGCCTCCGATATGGGCAGGCAGTTGAGAGCAGGAAAAAAACAATAAAATGGTAGAGTGCCCTCAGTTCATAGAGAACTACAAACCGCCAACTGCTGTGGATGACGGTACTTGAAGTCTTAATTCCCCGGAATCTGTGAATGAATTATGCAGCTGTGTGGGTGGAGCCCCGAATGGCCAGGCTATCTTCAAATTGTGATGGTGGGTGCAGCGAGAGGATCCCCCGCCTGCTGTTGGGGGGGGGGGGGGGGGGGCGTGCGATTCGGACAGAGTGGGTGCATGCTTAACATGTTACACCCTAAATACGGTTGTAACCTGTTTAGGAAGGTTAACTTGGCTTTTGCTTTTTTCAGGCAGAATATAGCGTTATTTCACTTGGCTATGTAGGTACCAACAAATTTGGTATGCCTGTACTGTTTGTTTATTTTTTTAGTTTAGCTTTATGTAATTTGCTTGTTTCAGCTTTTGTTTTTTTTTTATTGTAAATGTCTATCGGTGATAGCCCTAGGGTATCCTAAATAACATTGTTTCATTGTAGAAGGAAAGATACATTGTTATTAGCAAAGTTGATGAAGAGGAACGAAGGAAGAAAGAGCAGGAAAAGCAAGCAAAGGAGCAGGTATGTCGGTTGCCCTGTAATGCTAAACATGGCCTGTGATGTGTTCTGGGGGGATTTTGATGTTCACAGCACAATTCGATACTTTCTTTTGACCTAAAGTTCTTATTGTGTTTTTCTGTTGCAGGAAGAGCTTAATGATGCTGTAGGGTTTTCAAGAATTATTAATGCGATTTCAACCTCTGTAAGTAATTAACTGCATGAATTTGCTGAATGCGTTCTATAGTCTTTTTATGCATTTCTCTACTCCTAGTCTTTAGCTATTGAGGACAAATGCAATAACTGAGTGCAAAAAGTCTTAGAACATTTTTTGGGTTACACTGCTGTTTGTGTGTGTTTTTCCCAAACAATGTTTGTTTTTATTTTTTCCTCCCAATATTGAATAAACTTGCGTACGTGCATGCTGCTGGAGATTTCCATTCGATTGTTGGCCATCTGGCATAGTTCTAGTCATCCTGACTTTTGCATCTGCACCCTATAGCACTCTGGATGTTGCGAGGCTATCCTGGATGTAATGTTTGGATTCTGGTTTCCAGAGTTTGTTCTGGAAAAAGTTGGCTGTGGAGTTTTTTCCAGGTCCAGAGCTGCAGGCAATGCTTCTGTGCTTGACTGGTTTCTGATGACCTGCTTGGTAAATAGGCTGGTTGGGCTTGGCACCAGGATTGCTGCCAGATTTTCATGTTGCTTTGCTCCCTTATTACTCACTTTCTGCCAGCTCTGCTGTGGCATGGATTATCGCTATAGGGCCGATTGTGGCTGTCAAGCTCTGGCTGGTATGTCCAGCATGTGCTCTGCACTCTTTCCTGTCCTAAACCATTGACACATCTCCCTGCTTCTGCTCCTATTGCAAAAAGCTACATGGATCTATCCATTCCTACTGTCCATCTACAGTGACTTTGGTAACCTTTGCCCACCCGACCCACATTCTACCATCTGTCCAGGTTTCTGTGAGTGCATGGTGCCTTGCATTTACCCCTAAGCCTGTCGCTTGCTTAACCACTTTGCGGTTACAATATTTCTAATTTATTCTGTCTTGTTCACTGTCCCAAGTTTGTGATCCTGCTTTTTGGCCTATCGTCAGCACCTTTGGTCTGCATTTTTACTTGGCTTTTGTCAGCTAGAGCTGCACGTTAACTCGATTCAACCACCCCCTCAAGGTCCTAAAGTGTGTGTGTGTGTGTGTGTTGTTTTTTTTTTTTTTTTTTTTTTTTTTGTCATCCTACTCGATGCTGCTTCTTTCCCCCCAGTGCCTCTACACTGAAAACCGAGCATTCGAATATTGCTGAGCGCTTGGTTTTCACAGCTCCTTGAGCAGAGAGCTGCAGACTGTCAGTCACAGCTCTCTGCTCTTCTCCCTCTGCGCTCATTGGTGTGCTAAGCTGGGGAGGGGGGTGGGTCGGGCCATCTCAGGCTCTCAGCGGCTTGCTGAGAAGCTGAGCTGGGTGTCAGACCAGCCACCTGGCGGATCCAGACTCCCATTGTCGGGTTGACACGGTGTCTGGACTGATATCCGTGACCTCAAGAGTCTGCTCTCTGCTAAAAACGGGTCACAAGAGTGCAAAACTAATTGCACTCATGTGATCCATAGAAGCCCAGACAAATGAGGGCAAAATTAGAACCAAAATATCTGATGAGCACCTTGGGAATTGAGAATTGCTGCTACATACATTAAACCATACATTTAGTTAATTATCGCATTAACTTGGTTGCCTTTTTTTTTTTTTACTTTTAAAATAAATATTACTAAAGTTTTATCACTCGGGTACATTTTTCTGTGCCAGTGATTGTTAACGTGTGAGACAAATACACAAGCTTTCAGGTTCTTGTGATTCCCCAGGGGCTTTTTCAGCTATTCTTATTGTTGGTATATTTTGTGTGGCACAAGACAGAGAAACAAACATAATCAAGGCTTCGCGAATAAGGCAGGTCAACCTTGGTGGCTGATATAGGCCCAAGAACCAACATGAGAACCAAACATTATGTGGGTGGTTGCATAAAGGAAATCCAGGAGACCCCTCCAACCCCCCCATGGGTGGAATCTGGGGTAGCACTGTACACACATAATCCAAATGGTTTAAACAAATAACGCAAAACCTTCATGAAATTTTCTTTAAACAATCTCTTCTCTTATGTTGTAGACTGCAGTTACTCTCTCCATTGACAGAACAAAATGCATTCGTTTATGGGTTGTGACTCCCACTACTGATCGTTTGTGAACAATAAGAGTAAGGGGTAAAATGGGGTGAAAAAGAGAAAAGAGGAGAAAAGGAAGTGAGTTCGTCCGGGAGCTAATGCCAAATGTTCCTGGAATCAGCCCTCATGTCTGGAACTTGCAGGTAGACAAGCCAAGGAGACCATATTTTGTCGAAAAGACGTTGTCTCGCAAGACACCAACCATTTTTTCATTTTAGCCTTATCCAAGTTGGTTTATTCTTTATTCTTCCTTAGGGCTATGTCTATTACTGGACTTTTGTAGGCGGTTGCAATAGCCATTTTGGCTGCCAGGAACATGAAATATATTGAGGTCTGTGGTGCCTTGGGACATTTTTCAACTGTTTTTTTCAGTAGGGCAAAACTCGCATCTTTAATCATATTAATTGACTTGACTGAAACAATAGGTGCACTTTAGGATAAGTCCACCATGCATGTAAAGGCATGCCTATCTGACCACATCCTCTAAAGCAGGAGGCCTGGAAACCTCTTTGAGAGGTGTTCTAGTACTAGGCACCATCTAGCATGCACTTTGTAGCTAGCCTCAGCCAATGTCACGTTTTAAAACGCTTTGTTTCCGTGTGCTCAATTTGTGCCAGTCCTCCACCTCATGAGAAATGGCTAGGTCCCTTTCCCAGGCTAACTGATAATTCAACCTGACTGTAGGGTTGGATAATTTATATAGGATGGAGTTGCGCCCCCCCCTTCAGAGACCTGCATGCATTTATTTTCAAACGTGGTGTGTATTGCTAGGTCTGGGCTGGATTGCTGTAGAGATTTAGGAAAATTATAGATTTGCCGTAGATGGAAGTTTCCGAGTGGGGCATCTCCAGACCGTTTTAACGAAGTGTGATAGATGACGTAACCCTCAATGCTCAGTATAGTCCCCAATGTGGTAAAGACCCTTGTTTAACTACCAGTCAAAGCCTACAGCCTGGAATCCTGGTGGAAATGAGGGATTGCCAAAGGAGCCGCTGGTGTGTGGCAAACGTAAGGTCCATCTCCTACAACCCATATCCCATAGACTAATAGAGTGGGAAAGCATAGGGCTTAATATCCATTTACGATATCGCGAGGGAGTCCAAAGCACCGGGTCCAATTGCAAGCAGGGAACAAGCTTGGTTCTTTAAGGACAACCAGTCTGACATAAATATATGTCTGCTATGCAGTTGACACAGCTTAGTTGTTCAACTATATAATCATTCCTAAAGTCTGGCATTCCCAAATCTCCGTGTTTTTTCTTCTAACTTTAGTACCCCAGATATACCCGAAGATTTTTGATTGAAATTGCCACGTTTCTATATATATTTTCCCCCCTGGATGGGAAAAGTTGTGAAATGGTACAATATCCTTGGTAGGACTGTCATCTTTGAGAATATTCTCCCCATCCAAGACGAGCTCACATCAGACCATGCTTTCACGTCCTCAAAGTTTAGTGAATAATGGCGGGTAGTTTGCCTTTTTAGAGTGATGAAACGTTAGGAGTTAGATTTTCTCTTAAACATGCAAGGGATATAGACTCTGTAGTATCCACTCCGGCAGGTTAACATTCATGGCCTCTGAATTTATCTGGATTTACTAACAAACCCAAGATTTTCCCAAAGCGATCCAAAAGGGACAGCAAATTTGGCAGAGTGGTATGTGGGGAGGTGATGAATAACAGTAAATCATCTGCGCTCTTGTGGCTCCTACCACCTCTAAACCCTGAATGCTGGTGGTTGGCTATTGCTACTCTTTCAATGGCTGCAACGAACAGAAGGGGGGATAGAGGGCATCCCTTTTGAGTGCCCGAAAAGATGGGAAATGGGTCTGATTTGTGACCGCGCAATACAATCTGGGCTGTAGGGGAGCTACCCTGTTTCCCCGAAAATAAGACCTAGCGTGATTGTTGGTGATGGCTGCAATATAAGCCCTACCCCCAAAATAAGCCATAGTTAAAGTCCTTGTAGATCTTATTTTCAGGGTAGTGCTTATTTTTGGGGAAACAGGGTAGGGCTTATTTGGGGGGTAGGGCTTATATTGCAGCCATCAATGACAATCACGCTAGGTCTTATTTTCGGGGAAACAGGGTACCGTATATACTCGAGTATAAGTCGAATTTTTCAGCACATTTTTTTGTGCTGAAAGTGCCCCCCTCGACTTATACTCGAGTCAAGCACTTTTCTGCAGCAAAAAATTTCATTTTCCGAACCGATTTTGGGGTCCCATATCTCAGGGCCACTTGGTGCTAGGAACCCCAAATTTGGTGTGCAAACCCAGTGGAACTGGTACCATAACATATCCTAGCACCAAGTGGCCCTGAGATACGGGGCCCCAAAACCGGTTTGGAAAATGTCATTCTCTGCTGCAGAAAAGTGCTTGACATTTTCTGAACTGATTTTTGGGGCCGTGTATCTCGGGGCCACTTGGTGCTAGAAACCCCAGCTTTTTTTGCACACCAAATTTGGTGTTCCTAGCACTAAGTGGCCCTGAGATACGGGGCCCCAAATTCGGTCAACTATGTCCATCTGCAGCAATGTCATTTCGGGACCCTTTGGGTTCAGAGACCCCAAATTTTGGCTGCAGCTAGGGGGCATCTAGGAACCCTTAACTACCGAGTTTGAAGTTCAGGGGACCTATGGCTGCAAATGGGCATAGTGATGCTGCAAATGGGCTTTGTTGACCCTCTTTTCCACTTACAGTAGCTGTGCATTTCTCACCCTCGTCTTATACTCGGGTCAATAAGTTTTTCCCATTTTTTTTGTGGTAAATTAGGGCCTACTCAGAACGACTTATACTCGAGTATATACGGTATATAGGGGGTGTAACGAAACTATAAACTTAGGACCAGGCCCCGGAAAAGGAAGTATTGACTAGAGTTTGGGCGGTAGTTGTCCACTTTGCTATGGTCTTTGTGAGGTTTGGGGATCAGGGTTATAAAAGCTCTATTAGAATCCTCGTCTATTGGGCCCACTCTTTTTTTGTATGGCTCTAAAGCATTGTGGGGGGAGCTAAAATTGGTAAATTTTGATATTTTGGCCCAGTGCTTTTGCCCATTGGAGCCTGTTTAATGGCTGTCAGCACTTACTCAACCGTAATGTCTTTGTCCAAAAGAGCTCTATGTTCCGTCATTAAATTTTGGGATGGGGAGGTTTTCTGTAAAGCTGTCAGTCCAATTTGGCTAGTAGCTTCCTTTGCCCTATATAGATTTTCCTTAAAGTATTGGAATTCCTGTAGCACAAAGGTAGGATTTTGGGTAAGTATACCATCCTAATTCTAGGGATGTGCGAAAATGAGTATGGGGGGGGGGGGAATTTTAGTCGCTATGAGTTTACCTTGTTTATCCGTTTTTGTGATTAGAATCTGGCCCAGCGCAGTCGTTTTTCTGCCTTGGTAGAGAGGCTAACATTTAGTTCAAAACATGCTGACTCGATCCGACAAAGTCTAGGTGAGGGCTTTGTGTTCTTTAAGTAGGGCAGCTTATTTTGTCTTTTGTTTCTAACAAAGCATTATAATGTCGTTTTTTTATATCTAGCGGCTATCTGAATCAGAATCCCCCCCCGATTGTTGCCTTGCATGTGGCTCAGTTACACATTGGGGAGGTTTGACCTGGGTCATTCAGGGAGAAGTATTCCTTCAGCGCCAGCTCAATGTCGAGGCATGTCGTTGGATTGTTAAGATGGGACTCGTTTAGTCCAGAGGCCGTGGGGCTTAGCAGCAAAGATAAACGGGCCACTACTGGAGAACTGTTAAATCACGGGGTCTCCAGGATCTTGGAGGCAGTGCAGATGGGTAGGAATGAGGCAGATGTGAATATATGGTCTATCCATGAAGTCAAATGAACATGGGAGTAAAAGGTGTAGTCGCGTTTAGTAGCTACATTCTCTCCAGACGTCCACAAAATCTTGGTCATATAGAAAGTTTGTGCTCAATTTAGTGGGCTTCAAGATTTGAGAACCTGGTAGGTGCGTCTTGCCTAGAGGATTCCAAGGGGATGTTTGAATTACCCCCCCCCCATCAAGAGCGTACCCCTCGAAATGGGGGGACATTTTAGGAATGACGCTTGCAAAAAGGTCAGCTGGTCTTTATTGGGGGCAGAATAGGTGAGAAGAGTCACCAAAGTGCCCTCCAGAGTCCCCCTTGACCAACAAGAAGTGTCCCCCCGTGTTTTGTCGAAAGTGTTTGCGAAAATTTAGTTTGGGTATAGTTTATGAACCTAGTAGGGTTTGTAGGAAGATGGAAAGTGAGTTGCTTGAAGAAACACCATCTCGGCCCCCACTGTGTGGCAATATAAAGGTCTTGCGCTGCTTTACGGTTGAATTTAAGCCCTGTACATTGTGCGTTAAAAGGCTAATAGGTTTTTATGCAGATGGGTCAGCCATAGTGTGTGATGAGGTGTGGATCTTGGCTCTCCAGCAAAGGCATTACCCACTAGCAGGATCTCCAGGCATTGACTTTTCAGGACTCCCGAATGAACCATGTAGAGTAGAAAGACCGAGGGGAAAAAAGATGAATTTCCCACAAATGGGTGAACCTCTGAGACTGAGACAGAAAAGAATATTTAAAGCAAACCATTGCATAGAATTGTGAAATGTCCAAAACCAGCTACTTGTCTAATGAGCAAACCAGGCCCCTAAAAAGGACCTATGGCATCTAAGGCCACCCTCTCAAATACGCAGGAGGAAGTGGTGTTGGCGTTGGGGGTAGGAATCGTCAGGACGTCCCAGGCCTGCCATCAACTATAACATAATCTCAAAATGAAGGTTCACTGTAAACCACAAACCATATAAAAGCTATCACATAAGCGGATAGCCTTAATCTAATGTAATTTTATTAAAGAAGTCCTTCACATTAAACAATAGAACTAGAGAGCCCTCTAGAGGCGAGATCAAAAAATGGCTTCATCTTATAGCAGACTTTTAAGGTAGCTTTAGTGATCTGACTCCTTATTGAGAGAGCTCCCCTTTCAGAAATGCAACTTGAGCACCCTCCTGTGTTGGTCTCGGAGAAGCATCTATGTGAAGCAACAGTTTGAGTCTTAAAAAAAGAAATGCTGAAACCTAATCCAGGAAAGGTTGTTCCTAGGGAAACTATTATAATCGAGGGACCCTGAGCAGTGGTGGTCAGAAAGTCCACAAAATAAAGGAGTAATTGGAACATCCCAGAAGAACCATCACGGTCTTGATTTGTCTTCAGGAGCGACTTCTTCTGGTGGTTCTAGCTGGTTGCCACAATGGGGATACTGGACGCTCTTTACCACCACGACCCCGGCCTGATGTAGAAGCTTGAGAATTGGGTGATGCTGGCAGCTATGTTGAGATGAAGCCTAAGCGTTTTATGAGTGCTTCTCTATCCGGGAAAGTTGAAAACGAGTAAGACATTGTGGTGGAGTTTAAGGTGAAAGGGGAATGACCAACAGTATTTGCCTCCCTTTTGCTGCAAAGGCTGGTGCAGGGGCTTGAAGGACCTGTTTTTGCATTGTAGCTTGGGAGATGTCTGCAAAAATTTCTACCTCATGGCCCAGTGGCTGGATTGAAGATGACTCGCAGGCTTTTTGCATAACGCTATTTTACGCTGTAAAAATGCGGTTTTACAATGATGTCCCTAGGAGGTCCATCGGGGCGCACGACTGTAAGAGCCCTATGGGCCCGGTCCAATTCCAGCTTTTGGGGATTAAGATCTTGTAATAAAGTGGTTGGCAGTGTAGTAGTGGCTTCCTGAACCCCTGTTATCTATTCTGGTTGGCCCCTTATGCGTAAGTTATATCTGCGGGACCTATTCTCCAGACGTCAATCTTTGCCAGTGCCTCCTCTAAGTGTGTTTCAAGATGACATATGCGATCAGTATGGTTTTTTTTTTTTTATGTCCACTATCATCCAGCTTATTTTAAATGTGTTTTAGTCCCCAAATCTTTGAACGCCTGCTTCAAATCAGTGATTTTCTTGCTAGCTTTCTCCAGACCCTACTCTAGCATAGCAGAAAATCTTGCAAGAATTATAGGATCCCCAGAGTATGCTTGCTGTTGGGCAATAGGCTGAGCACTTGCAATTCCAGGGAAGGCCTGCAGGCTATTCTGGCTGAATATATCTCCCATGGCCCTGTATTGATGATCCCATGGAGAATGGGGACTCTCCGCCTGACAGGATGCCATCCTGGGGACTGGAGAGCAGTTGGGGTGGCACTGCAGTCCTTGTTGCCTGCGGAGTGGTCTGATTTCTGATTGGCCTCTGGAGTGCTAACTTGAGAGGATGTCTCGTGTGCGGGTGCTATTGTCCATATTCCCACCCAGCTGGGGGAAAATATGTCCCCGGAGGCTGCAGTGGAGCAATTTTCAGCTTCCCTTTTTGATTTGCAGAATGCAGCCTGGATTGAGTTGTCCCTTGGCAGAGCTCAATCGGGCTATGTCTGCCCTGATCAGCCTTGCGCATGCACCTTGAAACCTAAAGTCAGTTCAAAAATAGGCTGTTTTTTTGTGCATACAGGCAACTATAGATTTTGCACAACAGGTTGATGCAGAGAAGTGTCATATAGTAGCTTGTGTATTTGTTCAAATGAAGAATTTTCATGACTAGCTGGCATAAACCGTTTAAAGTGGTTGTGCATATTCGCATAACACCAATACTTGTATTCTCTGTTTTAGCAAGATCTGAAGTACTGTGTGTTTTCTCTTTTTTAAAAAAAAAAAAAAAAAAAAAAATGTATGTGTATATATTTTCCTATATATCTTCTTTCACAGTGCTGCTATGGTCATGTAACCTCCCTCCACTCTACTTCTCTGATCTAAGGAGAGCAGCGGGAGGAGTAGCAATTTCCCTCTGTCAGCCCGTGGGAGGTCACGTGACCACAGAGCAGCGCTGTGAGATGATGCATTTGGATTATATTAAAAAAAAAAAAAAAAAAGCGTTAAAGAGGCATGTAAACTGACCACATTATGGATCAGTTACTGTGGTCAGTTTACAAAGGAGGGACACAGAAACAGGCAGGAACGACGAGGTATTTTAGATCAAAGAGAGACCAATTACACTGCAACAGCACTATGCTATTTATCATGCTTTAAAGGAACCGTTTATTTTTTTATTTTTATTACAACTGCTTTAATAAAACATTGTTTTTGTTTCTTTGCAGGGTAAGCTTGTGGTTGGGCACAATATGCTGCTGGATGTTATGCACACAATACACCAGTTTTTTTGTCAGTTACCTGATGTAAGTAGGTACCTCAATCTTTATTTTTTGTTTGTAAATTACAAAATTGGATCTATTGCATTAAAAGCCTTGATTTCTTTTTATTACAAGAAAAAAAATCAACTGCAGGTTCAGCTAAATCTTGCATACATGGATGCATGCATGGGAGAGGATTCAAACTCCTGCCATGCATATACTGCTGCTACAGTGTCCATTAGAGACTTTGCCCTTACTTTCTGCCCATGATGCTGTTGGAGTTTTGTAGCCCCACATAGATTTCCTGTTACTTTTTGTCCTGGTAACAGTTAATACATTTCTCCAGTGAGGATGCGGACAACAATAACTTTTTTTTTTTTTTTTTTTATATAAAGGGTTTTATTGGGATGCAGCAGGGACTGGCTGAGTTCATGTATGGGTAGACTGTGCACACATTGATCTGTCGCTCGATTTGTGTACAGAACAGCCTGTTTTTTTGGATATTTACTTTTAAGCATTTAGCTCTGTAATATTGCATTTCCTTTTTTTGCAGGAATTAAATGAGTTTAAAGAAGTCACATCCTCTGTATTTCCAAGGTGAGCATTTTAAATATGTTTTCCTGTAATGGTGTAGCCTGAACCATATACTTGTCATAAAGACTAAAGTATTTATGAATTGATGATGATCTTAAGTGTACCCCCCCCTTTTTTTTTTTCCCATTTTTTTAAAATAACTCTAATTGTTTACAAAGTGTTAAGCTTATAAATAAAGGTAGGCTTTGCTGAGGATTAATATAAACGGCAATCTTTGCGGTCACTGGTGGTGGGGTTGTGAAAAACAATAATTTTGTAAACGGCATGGTATTTTTGTATTGCTCATTCTAGAAGTGAGCACATGTGGTGCCTGTTGAAGGCTTGTTCTAAAAAAAATATTTTTAAATGTGATACTAAGCATACAATTGCAAATATCCTTTCTATTTAAGTATAAAGAGCATGCCACTGTTTTATAAAAAATAAAATAAAATTTCATTATTCAAAGATCACATGACGTTTGCCAGGCCTCAGAAGATCTGAGGGAGGAGTTCCTAGTACTATGCTGATGTATTCTTAATCTGTGTCTGTACATCCCTGATTGGTGCTGTGCCAATCACCTTGCATAATAATTAAAAAAAAAAAAAATTAAATAAAAAAGCTTTCAGAATAGAGAAATAAAATGGCAACAAAGGGTTTTAGAGCGTCATACAAATCCATTTCAAAGTGTGTGTGTTTTAACATGACATGGGTGAAATTTGTGTGACCATGACTTTCATTTTGTTCACACTGTATAGCAATCTGGTCAAGGTTCTGTCAATCCCAGGCTGTGCCATGCCCCTCCAACCTTTCTGTGATTGTGTGCTGGGACCAACAGGGAGGTGAAGCCTTCATCAATCACAATCTTATCTCACCCTCATAGTTTAGCAATATGAGAACGTGGGGGGAAGGAGGGCTGTAATTTACCAGTGCGTATACACCCACATGTGACTATCATGTGGGCTTCACCAATAAAAAAAAAAGGAAATGAGCTTTGAAGGGGACAGACTGGACTATGCTCTCAGTGCCTGGAGAGGGCCAAGACTGAGGTGATTTCGGGCCCTATAGCGCGGGTTGCATAGGCAGCACGGTGGTATCCTTTCACCACTGACAGCGTGGCTTGTATGTGCAGGGTAAAGAGGAAGCCGGGGCACTCGGTGGCGGAGCGACTGCGCTCCAAGCTGGCCCACAGGAAGTATCCAGCGAGGGTCACTTCCGGGGCATATGATGTCGTCATCGGGCGCTGGAGACAGTTGTTCTGGTCTCCATAAATGGCGCGAACAGGGGACGCTGGCTGCTGGTGTTTGGTGAAGAAGCAGCAGAGCCATACTACATTATGGCCCAGTGGTTATGCTATGGTTCCCAAGTACACAGATCTGCTTACTTAGGAGTTTAAATGCGATCGCCAAGGAGTGGCCAGTCCCTTGGTGAGGCATAAACAAACATCCTTAAAAGAGCAAACAGATCCGCCATGTCCACGGGAAGGTTTCCGCATCCAATGGTCTTGCACCAGTGTCTGTATGTGCGAATACCCTCGCATGAGCGTGTTACAGCAAAACTGACACTGGGGGGCATCTGACAACATACATTAATAAAAATTTCCACATCAGCTCCTCCTCTTTGTCATATGCTCCCATGTGACCCTCGATGAATCTTGATCTTCTTACACCTTGAAATTAATCAGTCCTTACAGTCCATATGAGTCCGTAAAGGAAAACGACTTGACATGTAGACTCTGTTCTTCAGGAGGGATGACTTATAGGGAGGAAACGACATGGTGAGCTGTAATAATCGCTGGTCGGTCTTGAGTCCTCTGTCTTGTACATGGGCTGGGCTTCAAGACGTCTTGTCTCGGTGAGGAAGATGTGGTCATCTGCTCGGGCTCTGTTCACTTGTCCAATCGGGCAACAGGAGCACCTCATCACGACATATAGAAGGAATAGAAATAAAAACATGAGTATATACAGTGGAAGTATTCAGACCCCCTTACATTTTTCAGTTTGTTATATTGCAGCCATTTGCTAAAATCATTCAAGTTCATTTTTTTTTTCCCTCAATGTACACACAGCACCCCATATTGACAGAAAAACTTGTTGACATTTTTGCAGATTTATTAAAAAAGTAACTGAAATATCACACGGTCCTAAGTATTCAGACCCTTTGCTCAGTATTTAGTAGAAGCACCCTTTTGATCTAATACAGCCATGCATCTTTTTGGCAAAAGATGCAACAAGTTTTTCACACCTGGATTTGGGGATCCTCTGCCATTCCTCCTTGCAGATCCTCTCCGGTTTTGTCAGGTTGGATGGTAAACGTTGGTGGACAGCCATTTTTAGGTTTCTCCAGAGATGCTCAATTGGGTTTAAGTCAGGGCTCTGGCTGGGCCATTCAAGAACAGTCACGGAGTTGTTGTGAAGCCACTCCTTCGTTATTTTAGTTGTGTGCTTAGGGTCATTGTCTTGTTGGAAGGTAAACCTTCGGCCCAGTCTGAGGTCCTGAGCACTCTGGAGAAGGTTTTCGTCCAGGATATCCCTGTACTGGGCTGCAGTCATCTTTCCCCCGATTGCAACCAGTCGTCCTGTCCCTGCAGCTGAAAAACACCCCCACAGCATGATGCTGCCACCACCATGCTTCACTGTTGGAACTGTATCGGACAGGTGATGAGCAGTGCCTGCTTTTCTCCACACATACCGCTTAGAATTAAGGCCAAAAAGTTCTATCTTGGTCTCATCAGACCAGAAAATCTTCTTTCTCACCATCTTGGAGTCCTTTGGGTGTTTTTTTTTTTTTTTTTTTTAGCAAACTCCATGCTGGTTTTTATGTGTCTTAAACTGAGGAGAGGCTTCCGTCGAGCCACTCTGCCATAAAGACCCGGCAGGTGGAGGGCTGCAGTGATGGTTGACTTTCTACAACTTTCTCCCATCTCCCGACTGCATCTCTGGAGCTCAGTCACAGTGATCTTTGGGTTCTTTTTTACCTCTCTCACCAAGGCTGTTCTCCCCCAATAGCTCAGTTTGGCCGGACTGCCAGCTCTAGGATGGGTTCCAGTCGTCCCAAACGTCTTCCATTTAAGGATTATGAAGGCCACTGTGCTCTTAGTAACTTTAAGTGCAGCAGAATTTTTTTGTAATCTTGACCAGATCTGTGCCTTGCCACAATTCTGTCTCTGAGCTCTTCATGCAGTTCCTTTTACCTCATGTTTCTCATTTGCTCTGACATGCACTGTGAGCTATAAGGTCTTCTATAGACAGGTGTGTGGCTTTCCTAATCAAGTACAATCAGTATAATCAAACACAGCTGGACTAAAATGAAGGTGTAGAACCATCTCAAGGATGATCAGTAGAAATGGACAGCACCTGAGTTAAATATGAGTGTCACAGCAAAGGGTCTGAATACTTGGGACCATGTGATAGTTCAGTTTTTCTTTTTTAATCTGCAAAAATGTCAATTCTGTGTTTTTCTGTCAATATGCGGTGCTGTGTACATTAATGAGAGAAAAATGAACCTAAATGATTTTAGCAAATGGCTGCAATATAACGGTGAAAAATTTAAGGGGGTCTGAATACTTTCCGTCCCCTGTGTGTGTGTGTGTGTGTGTGTGTGTGTGTGTGTATATTTTATATATACACACTATAAATTTTCCTTTTTTTTTTCCCCATAAAAAATTATTTTGGTACAGCATCGCATGACCACACAATTGTCAGTTAAAGCCACGCAGTGCCATATGACAAAAAATGGCCTGGTCAGGAAGGGGGTAAAATCTGAGCTTCCACATACATTATAAAGTACAAATCGTGAAACCGATATATTCAGTGTGTAGATGTCTCCTGTTTTTTGAGAAACAAGAAAACCCATAGCTGGAAAGATACCCCAGCAAAGCAGAGAGAAAGAATACTTGTATAAGAGGAACAATAAAACAGTCTTGTGGTCACGGTCCACCACCCTGGGGGGGGGGGGGGGGGGGGGGGTCAGTTCTTTAAGGGAGGGGAAATGGGGGGGGGGGGGGTTGAGAGCAGAATGATATGGAGGAAAGGTAGGGGAAGAAAAAATGAAATGACAATAAGGGATCCATCAATATTCAATATGCCATCTCCCAAAAGGCTCATTATTGCAACTGACACGTGAGGGGCTCACAGCCATTGATTGTATCTGCAAGAGTACTTTGGTCATTCCAGTAAAACCATTTCTGGTTTATTTAAGAGGTCTTCTCCCCATGGGCTGCCATAAGGTCCTCTATTTCCTGGATATTATTAACTGTTAAACCACTGTCCCACATTTGGAAGAGACCTTTTTTTCCAAACAATGGGGATGAAGGCCTTAGTGGCATTTAATAGCTGCAGAAGCTAAGATTTCTTGTAGCGTTTACGCAACATATGAGTTAGATGAAGCTGGATCATCTGCCAAAGAGGCCTGTCGTGTGATTTCTTGGGCAAAAAAAATTTGTAAGGCCCTGCAATCCCAAAAGAGGTTGGCAAATTTTTGCATATGAGTTCTACAGCGCCAGCAAAGCCCGGTATAGTGACGGAAGAATTTAGCCAGTTGTTCTGTACCACCTGGTGACAATCTTAAAAGAAATTTCTTGGTATTCATTACAAATCACCACTTTATGGGCGCTTTATCGACCCTTTATTTGCTGTTCTGGGAAAGTAGTCCCTAAATCATTCTGCCATTTACTAAGGAACCCAGTGTCGCCTTGAGAATCAAGCAAAAACTCTTGGACAGTAAGTAATTGACAACATCTGCCACACTGGACCTCCATAGTCACACAAATCTTCTCAAAAGGTGTTAAGTCCCTGAGGAACCGTTGCAGCGCAGGGAGGGAATGCAAAAAAAGGGACATTTGTAGTTGTCGCCAGTAGTCTAGCATCAAGGACCTCACAAGCCGCTAAGTGAGAAGATTTGTCCCACTCCGTACCCCATTACAAAGCTGCTGCCTACTACAGTAAAATACCTAGACAGTCCCTGCAATGTATTCCTATGGGCGGATGTTTCTGAAGAGTATTTAGCTGACCAGACTGCGAAAGTCCCGACAAGGGAAACTGAGCACAGGTTGGGTAAAATAAAAAGATGGTGCTACAGATTTTGTAGGCCCATGATATTTGTGATAATGTTTATCAAAACCATGGTTTCAATAAGATACACTAGAATCATTAGCGCACACCAAACATGACTTAGAAAATTCTTGCAAAATCTAAAGCTGTAGTGTTAATAAATAACTGTTTACGTCTTAAAGTGTGTGGGGGTTTTTTTTTTTTTTTTTTTAAATTTTGGAACCGTGTAAATGCTGAAGTGGAGGTCAGCAACCTGTAGATTGTTAACAATTGCAGCTAGGTGACTGGTAGATCACGGTCTGGGCTTGCTGACCCCCCCCCCCCCCCCCCCCAAATCCCAGACCATCAGAGTGCAGTGCAGAGGGACTACTTTTAAAGTTGAAGCTGTAGTATATACCGCTTAAGCTGATTGCTCCTCTGTAATGCTGGCTCCGGTCCCATGCTGAGCGATACCAACTGCACACCACTTCTTATCCCGGTTAGCAGTTTCCAGTGGTTCCACCAGCAGTAAAGAGGAGATCTTCAGTTCAGTGTGAAGCAATACACTGGGCGTAATGGTATAGGACTGCTTTCACACTGATACTCTGCTGTTTACCCACACAGCACCAGTGCCACCAATCGGTGCCAATTGGTGACGAGTCAGTGCTGCCTATCTGTGTACCTGCAGCTTTCCTGTGGGTTTGCTGCGGTTAACCATAGACTTGTATTCTATCAGTGTTCTGTGCAATTTCTGAATGCAGTAATTTTGGTGCGCTTTCAGAAAATGCAACACACCTGCAGGATATAAGTCTATGGCACAGTTCAGCTAACCCAGGAAAGTCAGATTCACTGGGGTGCAGGTATACCGCAGCGCAGCCATGTCAAAGCAGCCTTTTAGGAGGCTCAGAACAGTAAAGGTTTATTTGCATTTGAATTTTGGAGGTGGTAAAACCCTCACTTGAGACGTTTTTACTGCACCCCCTTTAGCTGCTGTGGCCAGGGGTGTACACATACACTCAGCAGGAGTTTTGCGCCCTTTCATAGTTGGTTATAGTGTGACCCATTCAAGTGAATGAGGTTGCTCTGCAAGTGCCCTGCAACCTTGTGCAGTACAGCAAACAAGGGGTCAAAGCAGGCAGTATTGTGTTGCTTTTTCACCACCTGCTTTAACCCCTTGGACCCAGCAGAAGCATGCAGTTGGGGTGTGCTTGCAGAGTGGCCCTGTTTACTTTAATGGGTCCCAATTAATGGGCAGTAACACCCACCAAAAGGGGGTGGGGGGCGGTTTAATTCTTGCTGTGGCATGTGTACATTTTTATTTATTTTTTGGCTGCTGCAGCTGAAGATGGGTATTGGGGGTGGTAAAAACCATGACCCAATTGCAGGATTTTAACGAGGAGAGCCGATCAGCGGCATCTCCTCACAGGGAACACCCAGACATGTAATCAGGGGACTGATCATCAGTCCCCTGATTTACAGTAAACCCCCCCTGTGCCACCAATTGGTGCCCATTACTAGTCACGGCTGCCTTGGTGTCCATCGGTGCAGCCTTATCGCGCCCATCAGTGCAGGAGAAAAATGTCTTATTTATAAAATGTACTGACAGACTATAAAAAAAATTTTTAAAGTAAAAAAACAAAACAAAACTAGCAGTGATTACCACTAAAAGCTCCTTGTGTGAAGAAAATTATAAAAAAAAAAATCATATGGGTAGTGTTGCAATGACCGTGCAATCGTCATTTAAAGTGCGACAGCGCTAAAAGTTGAAAATTGGCCTGGGCAGGAAGGGGGGTGAAAGTGCCCAAGTAGGCCAGTGGTTAAGGTTGTCCACCACTGATCTAAAGGTACATAACTGTAAAGTAACTTGAGCTAAAAATTTTGATTCTTGACTTGTCAAATACCCAATTTGCAGTGCTGTGTGTGCTTTGCATTGGTGTGCTTTACAATAAAAATTTGCTGGCCTACATTTTAATGTAATGCAATGCACTAATATAAATAAAGGTGTAGCGCTGATGAAAAGCATGTGAATGTGATCAGTGCGGAAAAAACTTGCAGTCCATCCTAAAATTCCAAAGGAAGGGAAGAAGGCAAAAGCACCATCACCCACACCCAACACAACTGACTCTTACTGTCAGTGTATGGAACATACACATTGAGCAATTGTTCTGTACAGAAACCCCCCCCCCCCCCCCCCCCCAATCCTTAGCTCTAACATTATCCTTATCTCTAACATAATGATAGCTTTCTGTAGTCAATTTCACTGTAGCAGAGGCACTGTATTAGCTCTAACAGGGGTTTGGGAGTTCACTGGATTTCTGGCAGGATCAGCAAGTATGTTTCTGTACTTGTAGCAGTTTAACCCTTTCACTGCCATGGCCATAAATCTTGCATGAGAGCAGGACTGCTTCAAGCAGGCAAAGTCATTAAAGGATAAGTTGACCAAAAGCGCACATCTTTTTGCAGGTAAAATAATATTGTGGCAATATTGCCACAAGGAGCCGCCACTCCTTGTCGCCTCTACGATCTTCTAATCCCATTTTCCCATGTTTTCTTTTTTGTATTTCTCCCCAAAAATACTTTTTTTTTTTTTTTTTTTTTTTTTTTTTTTTCCATACATTTGCAGATTCCAAATTTTTATTTGGAATATTATGAGTGTTTTATGAGCTTTTATGGGCTTTTTCTAATTATCACCTGTATGCTGGTTGCGTTACGGTCACTGAGAGATGTTCACTTTCTTTGACCCGAGCGCATAATGTTAAAGATTTTTCTTTTACATTCTCTTATATACATTTTCTTTTCGTTTTGTCAGTTTTTTTAGTTTGTATTTTATGACCTTGAGTGGTATGATTACGATCTTAGGTTCTCAATACTTCTTGCTTGTTTCTGTCTTTTTCCCTCTCTGCTTACAGTTCTGGTGTGATCTTTTTTCATTGGATGTAAGATCACTATAGTTCTGGTGGGATGTCTCTAATTGGACGTGAGGTTATCACTTCCGTCTGGTGGATGATGAGCAGACTTCCTGGAGGATGGTTCACAGGCCGGGGGACTGTCACTTCCGCCCTGTGGATCATATTCAATTGGCTATAGTGCGGTTCAAGGGTTGGAATGACTACTTCCGCCCGTTGGAACGCACGCAATATCCGGCCTGGTACTCGAGTCCACTCCCTATATAACCTAGCGTCACACGTTGTAGCCACGCCCCTGATAATGCATGTTTGTGACGAAATGTCGGGCGAATGAGGGACGAGAGACATGGGTATAGAGGAGTGGCCGCCGCCTTGATGGTAGGAAGCGCTGGACGCTTTCCTTTTTGTCTTATGCTCGCTTTTTTAGTGTTCAAATGTGAGTTTACATTTTTATCTTTCAATAAATGGTTGAAATTTTGTATGTCTGCGCAATGAGTTTGTTCTCTCATCCTTTACAATATGTCTGATTAAGCTTCTCCTGCGGAGTCAATCTCCCAGCTGAGGTTACCATACAGCAGCCATCTGTCTCTGGTGGATCTATGTGAGGGGGTTCTTTTGGTGGACTATTCGTTTAAAACAAGCAGTGAAATTACCTGCAATTGCTCAATGTGTATGTTCCATACACTGACGGTAAGAGTCAGTTGTGTTGGGTGTCGGTGATGGTGCTTTTGCCTTCTTCCCTTCCTTTGGAATTTTAGGATGGACTGCAAGTTTTTTCCGCACTGATCACATTCACATGCTTTTCATCAATTTTTCATCAGCGCTACACCTTTATTTATATTTTTGTTATTGTACCCAGCAATATTGTGTTAGCTGCTCCCAATTTATTTCCTTATATAAGCGCCGCAGATTTCTTTCTTTTTAATGCAATGCACTACCTCACATAGGACTAAGCGTCAAATACTGCATGAGTATTAGCATTTAACCACTTGCCGCCCGCCCTATTACCAAATGACGGCGGCAAAGTGGTTTGATATTCCTGACCGGATGTCGTATGACGATCAGGAATATCGAGCCGCTGCGCGCATCGCGGCGATCGTTGTTGCGGGGTGTCAGTCTGACGGAGACTCTTTACCACGTGATCAGCCGTGTCCAATCACGGCTGATCACGATGTAAATAGAAAGAGCCGGTGATCGGCTTTTCCTCACTCGCGTCCGACAGATGCAAGTAGAGGAGAGCCGATCGGCTGCTCTCCTGACAGGGGGGTCTGTGCTGATTGTTTATCAGCACAGCCCCCCCTCAGATTCCGCCCAGGACCACCAGGAAAGCCGCCCTGGACCACCAGGTATGCCCCTAGACCCCCAGGGAAATACCACTATGTGCCCAGGCAGCTGCCAACTCATATCAGTGCCACCCATAAGTGCCGATCAGTGCTGCATATCGGTGCCTGCTCATTGGTGCCGCCGTATCAGTGCCTGTCAGTGCTGCCTTATCAGTGCCCATCAGTGAAAGAGAAAACTTACTTATTTACAAATTTTTTTTAACAGAAACAAAAGCAAAACTTATTTTTTTTTTTTTTTTTTTTTTTTTTAATTTTCGGTCTTTTTTTTTTATTTAGCAAAAAATAAAAACCGCAGAGGTGATCAAATACCACCAAAAGAAATCTCTATTCGTGGGAACAAAATGATAAAAATTTAGTTTGGGTGCAGTGTAGCATGACCGTGCAATTGTCATTCAAACTGTGACAGCACTGAAAGCTGAAAATTGGTCTGGGCAGGAAGGTGTCTAAGTGCCCTGTATTGAAGTGGTTAAAGTAACTTTTTCCTGTATTTAACATGTTTTTTTTTTTTTTTTTTTTTTTTTTCTTTTCATGTTTAACTGAAGAGCAAGGTATTCCTTCTATTGCTAAATGACAGTTCAGTTCAGGGCTTCTGACGTTTCCGACGCCGTTGTTCTGCTGAGAAAGTTCCGCTCGGCGGTTAAGGACCTGCGCCTGCGCAGTAGGATCCGGCGGAAATAGCCGAAGATAAATAGGGGAAAATCAGCTGTACACGGCGCTTGTAAGAGGGCCCCTCGCGGGCTCACTTCGCTTGCCACGCTTCGGGCACGGCCTCGCTGCGCTCGGCTCTTTTTAGATTCCCCCTCTAGGTCCACTTGGATGGTGGGGAAGGAACCTGGACCCAGGGCGCAGGTGCCGTGTACAGCTGATTGTAGATTTTGTCGTTCGGGTATCTCCGGCGGCTGCTAGTATTACAGGGGGGAACTTATCCGCCGAGGGAACTTTCTCGGCAAGACACCGGCACCCGCCGTTCCCCTAACAAAGAGGCTCATTTGCTGACAGCCAGCTATTAAAGGGGCTTCCAAAATCATTCAAAGTACCCCCAAAACCACTGGACCATGGTTGTGGGAAAAAAGTCCTTGTCCTCATCCAGCATGGGGACAAAGTTCTTTGCCAGGACACCCACCTATTTTGTGTGGGTTTTTTTTTTTTTTTTTTTTTTTTTTTTTTTTTTTTACATTTTGCGGTCAGTGGGAGAATCCGGCTGACAGCAGATAAGTCATGAGTCATTGGTCACGAAGGATGTGGCGATAGGGTTGTCACATCATCCCTTTAATCCAGGACACATATGAATTACACAGGTTCTGAGGCTGATTTAATCCAGATAAGGCACCAAGTGAATTTAATTACCACCTTAATCAGCCACAGAACCTGTGTAATGTGTGTCCTGGATTAAAGGGATGATGTGGCAACCCTATGTGGCGGGTGCTAGCTCCTTATCAACCAGCTAGTTTTCATTAAAGAACGTGTGGCTAGACCACGTCCTTATTTGTTTGCTTTTTTGTGAATTGATGTTTATGTGGCATTTACCAAATCCTATTTTTGGGGTAAATACTGCATAAACCTATAGTGACTTGAGCTTTTCAATGTCGAATTCAGTATTTGGATGCGTGACCAAAATATTGCATGCAATATCCTTTTTTTTTTTTTTTTTTAATTTTTTATTTAAAGATATGACACAGATACAAATATAACGGTACCTTCGCATTGCATTTGAACTGTAATGAACTCGTCAAGTATAACAGTCAGAAACTTAACAGTTAAATGTGAGTGAAGGTCATTATTCAGTTAGACTGAGATACGGCTCGCCGAAGTCTAATATAATGTAAACTTAAACATCTGTGCCCATCGCTTTTTATGTCTTTTTTTTATAGAGAGAGAAATAGTAAAGTTAGAGAGAGAAGACTGAGGAGAGAGAAAAAGAAAGATAAAAGAAAAATAATTGAAAATTAAACAACATTCCTGGGAGGGAGGAGGGGAGGGGCGTTTGCCCCCGGGGAGCCAAATTCGGTAATGCTGAACTGTCAATAGGAATCCTAGACGATGGATCCTGACAGGTATTGGTGGAATTCGTCGGAGAAGCGAAAAAGGTTCCAATGAAACCATCTGGACCTATGTTCCTCTGACTTGTCCCGCAACGCAGAGGTCAGATCCTCCGTCTGCTCAATGTCCCCCACCCTCGCGAACCATTGGGCCACCGTTGGCGCAGACTGTTGCTTCCAAAGAGGTGGAATGTTAGCCCGGGCCGCGTTAAGGAGATGCTTGAGGAGGGATTTGTGGTAACGTTTCTTTGACAGGGGAGTAAGGTTAAGAAGAACTGCAGCTGGATTATCCTGAAGGGAGATATCCGTGAGTTTCTGTACGAGCTTAAGCACCGGCTGCCAAAAAGTTTTCAGTACAGGGCAGTCCCAGAAAATATGTAATAGAGTGCCTGGATGTAGGTTGCAGCGCCAGCAGCGGTCAGATTGTAAAGGAAATATCTTGGCTAGCACTGAAGGGGTCCTGTACCAGCGCGTCACTATTTTATATGCGGTCTCTTGGTATTTGCTGCACATAGAGGATTTCTGAGCGAAAAAGAGTATGCGTTCTTTTTGGGGTTCTGTGAAGGTGACTTGTAAGTCTCTCTCCCATTTTGCTAAGAATGGGGGATCCACTGTGGCGTGAAGATCCAAGAGGGATTTGTAGGAGGCTGATAAGGATCTCCGAATCGGTCCCTCACCCAAGCAGAGCTCCTCAAAATAATGGAGCTCTCTGACAAAGTGGTTTGGTTTGGGCAGTGAGCCAAGAAAGTGGAATAATTGGTTTATCCTCCAGTTGTCCAACCGAAGTGGAGCCTGACCTGAGAGCAAGCTCTCTGTAGCTGGCCAGCCGGAGGACCGCAGGAGCGTAGAGGCCCTCATGAGTCCCTGTGGGGCTTGCGATCGAAAGGACGGGTCAGTGAGGCCAGGTAGAAAATCCGGATGACCAATAAGTGGCGTCAGTGGAGATGGAAAGTTTCTTAATGAGGCTAATCGGAAAAACCTCTTCAGTTCCATAAGAGTTGGTCCAATCAGTGGGTGAGTGGTCAAGTGGGTGGCAGAAATTTTCCCAGCCCAAGGTAGTCCAGCCAGAGGGGCTCCGGCTGCCTCCTGCTCCAGCGAAACCCAGAGCTTCATATCACTGACGGCACCAGTCTACCACTCTGGTCATATGTGCCGCGGTATAGTATAGAGCTGGATCTGGGAATCCGAGACCGCCTCTAGTCTTTGGTCTTAATAGGAGTGTTCTGCCGAGACGTGGGTGTTTTCCACGCCAGATGAATCTGATGAATAATGAGCGAACGGCGTGAAAAAATGTTTGAGGTATCTTAACGGGCAGCGCCTGCAATAAGTACAAGAGTCTGGGCATTGCATTCATTTTAAGTATATTGCAGCGGCCGAACCAGGAAAGGGCCAGAGAGTACCACCTCAAGATCAGCAGAGAGCGTAGATAGAAGGGGCTGAAAGTTGAGGGTGACGATGTCTTGTAATTTTGCAGAGATTTTTGTTCCTAGATATTGTATTGAGCGGGCAGCCAATTTGAATGGAAAGAAGGGACGTAAGTTAGAAATGGTAGAATCTGACAAGGATACATTTAAGGCCTCTGATTTTTGTAAGTTGACCTTAAAATTAGATAGAGTGCCATAACGTTTTAGCTCCTGTAACAAGGAGGGTAGAGAGGTGAGGGGCTCGGTAATGTAGAACAAAAGGTCGTCGGCATAAGCCGCAACTTTGTGTTGGCATTGATCCGATTGGATGCCTTTTATGGACTGATTACTTCTGATATGGCGTAGAAAGGGTTCCAGGGAGAGGACGAACAGCATTGGAGACGGGGCATCCCTGTCTGGTGCCGTTCGAGATAGAGAAAGGGCTGGAGTCAAAGCCGTTTACCCGGACAGTCGCTGTGGGATTCTCATATATGGTCGAAATCCATGACAGGATGGAATCTGGCATACCCACAAATTTAAGTGTCTCCCGAAGGAAGGACCAGTCCCCCCTGTCAAAAGCCTTCTCGGCATCTGTGGAAAGGAGCAGTAGGGGTATTCGGGAACGTTTCGCTTTTTCTATGATGTTCAGTGTCCGGGTGGTGTTGTCTCTGGCCTCTCTAGTTTGAATAAAACCGACTTGGTCTCTTCCGACCAGACGTGGTAATAAGGCATTCATCCGGGAGGCCAGAATTTTAGTGAAAAGCTTCATATCACAGTTCAGAAGTGAAATGGGCCTGTAACTGGCGCATAGTAGTGGGTCTTTACCCGGCTTAGGGATCACAGATATAGAGGCGCGTAGCATGTCTGCAGGGAGATTGTGTCCATCTAACACAGAATTAAAGGCTGCAAGAAATGAAGGTGCCAAAGTGTCCAGGTATAATTTGTAATATGGGAGGGTAAAACCATCCGGTCCAGGAGCCTTACCGGGCTGGGTGTCAGCTATTGCGGCTGCAAATTCCTCCATGGTAATAGGTTTGGACAAGTCTACTCGCTTGCGATATCCTTTTAAATGCATTATTACACTATTTAGTCAATGAGCAATTCCACCGTAAATTATTGGTTGCTAAATTGTAGCTGAAGGGGGAGTGTCAAGGACATGAGCTTTTAAAGGACAAGTTAACCTTTTGTAACATGTGAAATGTTCCCCCCCTTATTTAGGATTGAACCTATAACATGTTCCAGCAACTGCAGCCATTCCCCTTTTCCTACTCCTAGTGACAGCAGGTGGGGATCTTCTCTGGGCTCCTGCTGTCACGGTTTGAAAAAAAAAAAATTTCAATTCATTTGTTCATTCCTCTGAATTGTAAACTACAAGTCCCGAAAGCCTTTGCAGCTGTTGGTTTGTAGTTTCAATGAACTACCATGGCACTGTTGAGCGCACTGGTAGTTTATTCCAGTCAGTGTTTATTTGCCTGGCAGCATGAGGTGTGTGTATAGATTCATAGATTCATAGATTCATAGATTCATAGATTCATAGATTCATAGATTGATAGATTCATAGATTGATAGATTCATAGATGGATAGATTCATAGATGGATAGATTCATAGATGGATAGATTCATAGATGGATAGATTCATAGATGGATAGATTCATAGATGGATAGATTCATAGATGGATAGATTCATAGATGGATAGATTCATAGATGGATAGATTCATAGATGGATAGATTCATAGATGGATAGATTCATAGATGGATAGATTCATAGATGGATAGATTCATAGATGGATAGATTCATAGATGGATAGATTCATAGATGGATAGATTCATAGATGGATAGATTCATAGATGGATAGATTCATAGATGGATAGATTCATAGATGGATAGATTCATAGATGGATAGATTCATAGATGGATAGATTCATAGATGGATAGATTCATAGATATATAGACACTCATATACACTCATATACACTCATATACACTCATATACACTCATATACACTCATTAGTCTGCAGAAGTCCTGCGGTGCTTTCCAGGCTCCTAGTATAAAAATTATGTATGTGCGCTTTTTTTTTTTGGTCAACTTATCCTTTAATGACTTTGCCTGCTTGAAGCAGCCCTGCTCTCATGCAGTATTTATTGCCATGGCAGTGAAAGGGTTTAACTGCTACAAGTACAGAAACATACATGCTAATCCTGCCAGAAATCCAGTGAACTCCCAAACCCCTGTTAGAGCTAATACAGTGCCTCTGCTACAGTGAAATTGACTACAGAAAGCTATCATTATGTTAGAGATAAGGATATGGGGGGGGGGGGGGGGGTTCTGTACAGAATGTGCAACTCTGCAGGGCTCCCCCCCCCCCCAGCAATTCAGTTTCACAGAAGACTTGGTTTTTGCAGTAATTTTACTTCCACTTTTAAGTAGGCTAATCTGTCTTTCAGAGTCCTGGATACCAAGCTTATGGCAACTACGCAACCTTTTAAGGTAACATTCCAATATTTTAGTGTTTGTATCATTTGGTTTTACTGATTAGTTTGGCTCCTATATATAGTTGAAGCGCTGCATGTAGTTGAGGGCATGAAGCAAATATGAGCTACTATAAGTATCCATGGCAATTGTGCTTGAATCCCTGTTCTGTTGAATGCACTACTTTTTGTTTTAAAGTGTAATCCCTGCCAAAACGTCTATTAACTAAAGGAAAATTGTAACAGATTTCATTTTCATCTGTCCTAGTGATGGGGATCACTGAGACGAGTAAGTCTTTTATAGACAGCAACAGGGCAGGTTTCTACTACTTCATATATTATATTTTTATTTTTTGCATTAGACCCTCTCCTCACTTCTGCTTCAGTGATGTAGGCTAGCAGGACTGCAACTTTTTTGCATTAGGGATACAGTTAGCAAAGAGTACAAAATCGCACTTCATGAAAGTCATCCCCTTCAATTTAATCAAAGTAGACAACTTTGACAGTCCCTGACCTAAGCCACAACCTGCTGGTGTGTTTCACCCCAATTAGGCTTATTCATAGGCCAGTTAAAGTGAAACGCATCAGAGGTTCTTAATGGGGGTATTTTCATGGTGTGTGGCTTTGTACTTCTTATCTATACTAAACTTGCTAAGCTGGATGAGTGTTTTCTTTAGCACCCAGAGTGGTACAGGACCCCAGAAGCAAGCTTGGGACTTGGAGCAGTGAGTTTTTGACTTCTAACTCGCAGTGATACTGATAGTATCAGTAGGGTTTAACCTTTCCTCCACTCCATTTAAAGCCAAGTGAAAATGATCTAGATAGAATTACACAAACTGCACACATTTTTCAGCTCTTTCTAAAAGAATGTCCTAAATTGTTTTTTCTAGAAACTGCTATCATTAACAATTGATCAAATATACTGAAGTCTCTTCTATCAGTGTACAGCCTGTGGATTCTACTGATGTCATTGCTCTATACTGTAACAGTCTTCTCCTTTTCTAACTGCTAAATTTTAACAGTGACACTTGCAGGCTAAAAAGTATTGCCTGTCATTTGAAAATTTAGTGGAAAGGAGCAAATTACCAGTTATCATGGTTTAGAGCTACACTGGAAAGTTTTAATGTTATCTTGCTACTGAGATTTTGAATGGCTTGTTTGCTGTTTTTCTTAGGCTAGAGCTACATAGACGTTTCATGATGCAAAGTGCATTAATGAATTGCTAGTATTTAATATTTAGAAAACTGCTGCATTTAGTAAAAGAACACTTGGTAACCCTGCCTTGAAGGGGTTACATAAAGTTTTGGTTCAGGCATTTTCTGTTATGAAGTGATAAGAGGAGCAGCGCTAATCCAAGTTTAGCAGTGGAACAGACTTTATTAAAAAGGTTATGCACTCACTAGAACGTGGAGAATATTGGCATGAAATTGTACGGGCCATGCTGTGTGCAGAGATCCAGAGTTGCAGCTGTGGAGCACTTTTCCATTACACCCTGCGGCTCCGGTGGTTTCTGGAGTTCCAGGCTGGATGGAGGAGGTGCAGGGGAAGCTATCACAATGTTCTCTGGATACAACCGAGGCTGTATCTGTGCATGCCATCAGAGCATGCGTGCTCCTGACGAAGGGTGTGATGACACCGCGCTCCACAGCTGCAACTCCGGATCTCTGCACACAGCATGACTGTTACCATTTGATGTGCCTATTTAATCCACGTTCTAGTGAGTATTGCCTTTTTAATGTCGGTTGTACCATTGCTGACTTAGATTGGTGCTGCTTCTCTCTCTTTTTATATATGCAGAGTCTTCCACTTTCAAGCAGCTGCCTAATAAGGGTGTGACAAAGGGATTTTTCTTCCCTGTGGGTACAACCCAGGACTAATGGACCATCACATTCAATAAGGACTTCTCCTTGTCCTTTTTATTTAGTTAATTTGCTTATTGCATACTGTGTAACCCGCTCCACATCCCCAGCCACAGTTGGTTTTGCTCCAGCTACAGAGTTCCTAGTGCACCAATAATCCTTCCTGTTAATGAAGATATAACTGCCTCTAAATTGTGCTTCTATATAGTCATTCTGTCGCATGTACCACTGTGAAAATACAGGCAGTTTAGTTGACAGCCTTGTGCAGTCATGGTCTACCATTGTCACTATAATGAAGCCTGTCCAGAGCAATGATCTGAAACACACACTGGGAAGGTGTATACAGTGAGGGTTGTGGGGGGAATTTGAACCCCTGCTGATTTTGTACATTTGCCCACTGACAAAGAAATGAGTCTATAATTTTTAATAGGTTTATTTTTAACAGTGAGACACAACAAAAATATCCAGAAACGCATTTCAAAAGTGTTACAAGCTTGATTTGCATTTTAATGAGTGAAATGAGAAATATTTGACCCCTTCCTAAAACATTACTTAGTACTTGGTGGCAAAACCCTTGTTGGCAATAAGTCAGACGTTTCTTGTAGTTGGCCACCAGGTTGGCACACATGTCAGGAGGGATTTTGTCCCACTCCTCTTTGCAGATCCTCCAAGTCATTAAGGTTTCGAGGCTGACATTTGGTAACTTGAACCTTCAGCTCCCCCCCACATATTTTCTATGGCATTAAGGTCTGGATACTGCCTAGGCCACTCCAGGACCTTAATGTGCTTCTTTTTGAGCCACTCCTTTGTTGCCTTGGCCGTGTGTTTTTGGGTTATGTTGCAGTACTCATCCACGACCCATTTTCAATGCCCTGGCTGAGGGAAGGAGGTTCTCACCCATGATTTGATGGTACATGGCCCCATCCATCGTCCCTTTAATACGGTGAAGTTTTGCTGTCCCCTTAGCAAAAACACCCCCAAAGCATAATATTTCCACCTCCATGTTTGACAGTGGTGTTCTTGGGGTCATAGGCAGCATTCTTCCTCCTCCAAACCTGGAGTTGAGTTGATGCTAAAGAGCTCGATTTTGGTCTCATCTGACCACAACACTTTCAACTAGTTCTCCTCTGAATCATTCAGATATTCATTAGCTAACTTCAGACAGGACTGTAAATGTGCTTTCTTGAGCAGGGGAACCTTGTGGGCGCTGCAGGATTTCAGCGTGTTACCAATTGTTTTCTTGGTGACTATGGCCCCAGTTGCTATGAGATCATTGGCAAGATTCTCCTGCGTAGTTCTGGGCTGATTCCTCACTGTTCTCATGATCCTTAACTCCTCGAGATGAGCTCTTGCATGGAGCCCCAGACCGAGGGAAATTAACAGTTTTATTTTGTGTTTCTTCCATTTGCGAATGATTGCACCAACTGTCACCATCTCACCAAGCTGCTTGGCGATGGTCTTCTATCCCATTCCAGCCTTGTGTAGGTCTGCAGTCTTTTCTCTGACATCCTTGGACAGCTCTTTGATTTTGGCCATTGTGGAGCGATTGGAATCTAATTGCTTCAGGTTCTGTGGACAGGTGTTTTTATACAGGTAACAAGCTGAGATTAGGAACACTTGATTGAGGGCTTCTAATATCAGCGTGTTGCCTGTATAGAAGACACTGCAGAAAAATCAAGAACCGGGATTTCAAATCCCCATACCACTACACCAGTTGCTTGGGTACTGACAGCTCATCACGGAGCTAGATCAAGTGGGGTGGGTAGGATGAACGATGTTGGTTCACTTCATTTTATTTTCTGATCTAAACCTTTTAAGTGGGCTGTGTTTTTTTTATTTTTTTTTTTTTTTTATTTTTATTTTTTTTTTTTTTTCCTTCAACCCTCTAATCTATTCCCAAACCAAAAGTGTGTGTGTGTGTGTGTGTGTGTGTGTGTGTGTGTGTGTGTGTGTGTGTGTGTGTGTGTGTGTGTGTGGTTAGCTGACCCATCTTTGATCTTAAAGCCTCAAATGTCCACATTTGGGTTATGTTTGCATGGGATACGTACTTGCATGTCCCCATTTTTCCAGCACATTAATATGATCTGTTTTGCTGTAGACTACATCCACATGATGGTAGTTGAGTAGACCAAATACAGCAGTTGGCTATAATGTTGAGCAATGTACATCTGGAATTCATTTTTTCTTCTCCCTTTTTTTTGTACACCTAGGAAATTATTTATAACACATCCCTTGCAGAATTGGAAAAAAGAGTAAAAGAGGCTCCTTTCAAACCTCCTAAAGTTGGTAAGAATTCAAGAACCAGTTGGCTTCTGTCAACTGTACCTACTATTAAAATATGTAATTGGCTTGTGTTTAATAAACTGCATTTTCAATAACTGAGCTCAGCAAGATTTCAGAAAACCATTAAGTTTATAGTGTATAAGCACTGCTTTGTGTGTGTGTGTGTGTGTATATAATGGCAGTTTATCAAAATCCCATTTTTGTAAGTCCTGCTTAAAGATTATGGAAAAGAGAAAAAAACTGCGCTAATCAACTGTACCAGTAGGGTGGACAAATCCCGCAAGCTGCAATAAATATAGGATAAACACAAAAATAAACAAGAAAAAAATCGCGCTATTTAAAGTCCAATAAATAAACACATGTGCAAGTGAAACTTCAGATGCTTCAGCAATCAAGGTGAATTATGTGATCTTCACAGAAGAATGATGAAGAGTGCATGCTTACCAAACTGTAAGCCAAAGTAGACAATTGGCTAATACCCCAGCCTGGGTTGATGGTCATTCCTGTATGAAGTGTAGACCTCGCCGCCTCCAGATTTGAAAAAAAAAAAGGGCATTCGAATAGGGGAAACTAAAATCCACCCAGTGGCAAAAAACCACTTAATTGGGGCCGTCACTATACAGAGAGCCTCCTTACCAGATGTCAGGTCAGACTAGGCAAATAACACCAACAGGACGCCAGGTCACGGTAGAAGACTTGTATAGGATGTAAATCACTCAGCAGATAGGGGAATGATCCCATGGAGCCATAATTAACATCAGATGGTACCCAAAAAAGATATATATGGACCAATAGTGTAATACCATCAACACTGGTTTATTAAGTTAAAAAGCGTTACACTTACAGACGAACGATAAAAACTCACATGAAATTATGAAGCCGGCATAAGCAAACACGTCCCGTCCTCAACGAGACAGCGTGGTGACGTCAGCATGTACCTCCTCAGACGCGTTTTGTCACAGCTAACATTGTCAATGGGGAACGGGCAGTGTGTTGAGTCACCACCTCTTATAGAACCACACCTTGGTCTGAGTCCCGGATGTGGATGTGTAGTCGCTATCTTAGTAGTGGGCAACTAATACCATAGCGCAATAAAAAACCCTTAGTCAAACAGTCTGATCAACAGGCAGCTGTATGTTGGATAATACCCCTTGTAAACACTGCCCTACCGTAAATATAAAAAGCATTCACATACATTCTGTCCCACATAGTACAATGGGCATAGAAGAAAATGTGAAATTTAAAAATTGGTGATAAATAATAATTTTAAATGAAAGGATCCATGTATCACCATATGTTTAAACACAATTACCTGCAAATTATAAAATGGTATAAATAAATATAAAAGAAGAAAAACAAATGGGTAAATAAAATAAATGGCCAGTATGTCAATATGGGTGACAAGAATTTTTGGGGTTAAATTGGGGAAATACCTGGTACATCCAATTATAAAAATCGAGATAAAGTTTGAATTAAAGATGAATAGTAGATTGTTCAATTGATATACCAATCCATCAACACAAATAAATGTGCAATATTAATGATCATTGAAAAATCATTAAAAAAAAATTAAAACATTTTTCTTTCCTTTGCCTTTTCTTCCCCTAACCTTTCCTTTCCCTTTTTTTCCTCCCCCCCCCCCCCCCCCCCCTTTTTTTTTTTTCCCCCTCCTTTTCCTTCCTTTCCCCTTCTCCTCCCTTGAGGAATAGATAAAGTGAGTAGATAGACCCCCACATCCGTGTCTCAGATCAAGTTTACAGGATATGAAAACTAAGATTAGGAGTGATCAATAAAAGCATTCACATCCACATTAATGTTGAGCCCATAGGGCACATAAGTTCTGGCTTTGTATATCCATGACCTTTCGAGTTGGGAGATCTCCCTTACAAGAGAACTTCCCCGCCAATGAGGATTAAACTTATCCATTCCTAAGAAAAGAGTGTTTGCAGGGTTATTATCATGTACCAACAAATAGTGCTTGGACACTGAATGATTTTTGAAGCCAGATTTGATATTCGTGATGTGTTCGTTTTAACCTGACCTGCAGGGGGCGTTTGGTCCTCCCTATATTCTGTAATCCACATGGGCACTGGATTAAATAGACTAAAAGATTAAATCAAGTCAATCACTGTCTTTACAGCAATTTTTCAATTTACATATGGGTAGTATTTTTATATATTACGGTATAGTGCTTCTTATGACAGTCTGAGATGTTGTAGACATGTATGTTCAGAAGAATGTAAAGATGTGTTTCCAGCTTGGGTTTTCCAGCTTATCACTGTACATCAGTGGTCATCAACCCTGTCCTTGGGGCCCACTAACAGGCCAGGTTTTATGTATTACCTTGGAGAGATGTAGACTAGAATACTGCAATCACTGAGCAGCAAATGATATCACCTGTGATGTGTTTCAGTTATCTTGCAAACCTGGCCTGTTAGTGGGCCCTGAGGACAGGGTTAATGACCACTGCTGTACATGACTACACATTAAAGAGAAACTTCTCTTGGATCTTTATGGTGAAGGTGAAATTTTCTAATTTGGTGTCCGTTATTTTATTCAAATCAGCCTTCTTTGCTCAATTTTTATTTTAAAAGAATTTTTTTTCTTATATCGGGCTACCCACACAGGGGTTTCAGCTTCTTACATGATTCAAAGCAAAAACAGCCTCCTGAGAATATAGCGTTTCACATCAGGCTAGAGCCAGGTTTTCTCAACTCCAGTCCTCAAGGCACCCCAACAGGTCATGTTTTCAGGATTTCCCATAGATGAGAAACGGCTGTGGTAATTAGTAAGGCAGTGAAACGGATCAAATCACCTGTGCAAAATAATGGCGAGCCTGGAAACATGACCTGTTGGGTGTTTGAGGACTGGAGTCGAGAAACACTGGTCTAAAAAATTCCCAGTTTAGAATACAGACTCCCAATCCAAGACACAATGGGATTTACTAAAACTGCTAAATTTGGTGTAGCTCTGCATAAAAACCAATTGGCTTCCAGGTTTTTTTGTTAAAGCTTAATTGAACAAGCTGATGTTGGCACCTGATTGGTTGCCATGCACAGCTGCAACAGATTTCGCACTCCAGATTTAGTAAATCAAGCCCAATGTGTTCACACACTGCTCCTGCAGAAACAGTAAATCCAACAGTGTTGGTGTTAGTGCAGACACACATGTCCCTCATGTTTGCTGCTCCCTGGCAGCAAGTTGTGGTCTCCAGGAGGATGCAGCCCTGAAAGGAGAAGTCCAGCCAAAGCTTGTCTGGACTTGCATAGTTACATAGTAGGTGAGGTTGAAAAGACACAAGTCCATAAAGTCCAACCGATGTGTGTGATTATGTGTCAGTATTACATTATATATCCCTGTATGTTGCGGTCATTCAGGTGATTATCCAATAGTTTCTTGAAGCTATCAATGCTCCCCGCTGAGACCACCGCCTGTGGAAGTGAATTCCACATCCTTGCCGCTCTTACAGTAAAGAACCCTCTACGTAGTTTAAGGTTAAACCTCTTTTCTTCTAATTGTAATGAGTGGCCACGAGTCTTATTAACCACTTAAGGACCAGCCTCGTTTTGGATTTTAGGTGTTTACATGTTTAACCGCTTCCCGACCGCCCACTGTATATTGACGTCCTGTTTTTTAAAGATGGATATCTCGGTAACGGCAGCAGCTGCTGCCACAACCGAGGTATCCATCTTTAGGGCCGGCGATTCTGCACACGATAATGGTGGTCTATGCGGCGGGTTCGCCGCGAGATCACCGTTATCGGCGGCGGGAGAGGTGCCACCCCCCTCCCGCCGCTCTCCCGCACCCTCCGCCGCTTACCGGAGCCGTCGGTAACGGCGGAGGCGATCGGGTCCTTTCACTGCTGAGGTACTGAGACGAGTGAGGCCAAGATGGCCCCCACCCGTCTCTATACCATGTGACGGCCGGAGCGACGTCATTACGACGGCTCCGCCCACTTCTCTTAAAGGCACAATTTATTTTGTGTCATTTTTTTTAAACTACTTTTTTTTTTTTTTTTTTTTTTTTTTTTTTTTTTTGCATTATAGTCTAAATATGAGATCTGAGGACTTTTTGACCCCAGATCTCATATTTAAGAGGACCTGTCATGCTTTTTTCTATTACAAGGGATGTTTACATTCCTTGTAATAGGAATAAAAGTGATCCAAATTTTTTTTTTTTTTTAAAAACAGTGAAAAAATAAATAAAATTAAGTAAAATAAATAAAAAAAAAAAAAAATTTTTTAAAGCGCCCTGTCCCGACGAGCTCGCGCGCAGAAGCGAACGCATACGTGAGTAGCGCCCGCATATGAAAACGGTGGTCAAACCACACATGTGAGGTATCGCCGCGACCGGTAGAGTGAGAGCAATAATTCTAGCCCTAGACCTCCTCTGTAACGCAAAACATGCAATCTGTAGAATTTTTTAAAGGTCGCCTATGGAGATTTTTAAGGGTAAAAGTTTGACGCCATTCCACGAGCGGGCGCAATTTTAAAGCGTGACATGATGGGTATCAATTTACTTGGCGTAACATTATATTTCACAATATAAAAAAAAATTGGGCTAACTTTACTGTTGTCTTATTTTTTTTTTTTCAAAAAAGTGAATTTTTTCCAAAAAAAGTGCGCTTAGAAGACCGCTGCGCAAATACGGTGCAAAAAAAAGTATTGCAATGACCGCCATTTTATTCTCTAGGGTGTTAGAAAAAAAACAATATATAATGTTTGGGGGTTCTAAGTAATTTTCTAGCAAAAAAACCTGTTTTAAACTCTTAAACACCTAAAATCCAAAACGAGGCTGGTTTTGAAGTGGTTAAAACAAGTTTTTTTTTGCTAGAAAATTACTTAGAACCCCCAAACATTATATATGTTTTTTTTCTAACACCCTAGAGAATAAAATGGCGGTCATTGCAATACTTTTTTTTGCACCGTATTTGCGCAGCGGTCTTATAAGCGCACTTTTTTTGGAAAAAATTCACTTTTTTGAATAAAAAAAATACAACAGTAAAGTTAGCCCAATTTTTTTTTATATTGTGAAATATAATGTTACGCCAAGTAAATTGATACCCAACATGTCACGCTTCAAAATTGCGCCCGCTCGTGGAATAGCGTCAAACTTTTACCCTTAAAAATCTCCATAGGCGACGTTTAAAAAATTCTACAGGTTGCATGTTTTGTGTTAGAGGAGGTCTAGGGCTAGAATTATTGCTCTCGCTCTACCGGTCGCGGCGATACCTCACATGTGTGGTTTGACCACCGTTTTCATATGCGGACGCTACTCACGTATGCGTTCGCTTCTGCGCGCGAGCTCGTCGGGACAGGGCGCTTTAAAAAATATTTTTTTTCTATTATTTATTTCACTTTATTTTATTTATTTTTTCACTGTTTTAAAAAAAAAAAAAAGTTTTGGATCACTTTTATTCCTATTACAAGGAATGTAAACATCCCTTGTAATAGAAAAAAACATGACAGGTCCTCTTAAATATGAGATCTGGGGTCAAAAAGTCCTCAGATCTCATATTTACACTAAAATGCAAAAAAAAAAAAAAAAAAAAAAAGTCGTTTAAAAAAATGACACAAAAAATTGTGCCTTTAAGAGAAGTGGGCGGAGCCGTCATAACGACGTCGCTCCGGCCGTCACGTGGTATAGAGACGGGTGGGGGCCATCTTGGCCTCACTCGTCTCAGTACCTCGGCAGTGACAGGTCCCGATCTCCTCCGCCACTACCGACGGCTCCGGTAAGCGGCGGAGGGCGCGGGAGAGCGGCGGGAGGGGGGGTGGCACCTCTCCCACCGCCAATAACGGTGATCTCGCGGCGAACCCGCCGCAGAGACCACCGTTATCGTGTACAGAACCGCTCACTGTAAAGATGGATACCTCGGTTGTGGCAAGAAAAGATGAATAAATCAGCGCATATATGCAAAAAACTACAAAGCAGCTGTACACCAGGGTCAACACAATCAAATCCCTCAATCAAAAAATATATAAAATAAGGTGCAGCGCTCAAATAATCTGAAAAAAATGCGAAAATGACAATAAAACAAACAGTCCCTCACGGGGACATAATAAACAGTCCTGTAATGATTGAAGTACTATAAATGTCCAAAAATGGTTAAGTGAATGTCCATCACACGTGACAGCATGCCAAAATATAGTGACTGATGAGTGCCCAACACCGGTGAACAGAATGGCCTCTCACCTGATTAACAGGTTAATAATGCGTTCCCAGCAAGGGTCAATCAGCACGAAATCCTTATCCAGATAAAGATATTCCGTCAGGAAAACACTGGGGTTGGTGAGTCAAGATGGCTCTAGGCTGAGCTGTAGGTGAGGGTGACTCTCACATAGCATATGTAATGCAAGAAAAGGACAAAATAGTGCTCTCTGTATACTTCAATTTATTAAAAGTAATGTTAAAATCAAACTTACAGAAGTGGCACTTCACAAGTGCAAGATGAACACAGCGAGACAAGTTGAATCACCGCCATGTCGATACACGGAGTGGAGCATGCGCGGTAGCAGCGGGTGACGTCACGCCGTTACATTCTGGACGCGTTGCGTCCCAGTGGGCGGGGACTTCTTCAGCAGATGACGAGACGACATGACTACGTGGGCACCCGCGCTATAAAGAGGTGAGTTGCCATAGCTACAATGGACGCTTCATAGCAGGAAGAGACCGGAAATGTCCCCTGATATTGTAAACAGGGAAAACCGGAAACAACTCCATTTGAGCTAATCGCTATGGTTCACCAAGGAAGGTCAATTTACTGATTGACAAGAGTGTAATAATCCAATAAACACCTCACGTGTTATCTTACATAAAACCGTATGAGAAACATGTATAAAACCGCATTAAGAAATATTAAAACTTATAATATCTTATTAAAAAATATATGTCAGAACAAAAAAATCTGTCAAACCGCTGTTACCGACTGCTCCAAAACCCAAAACAATAATGGCATTTCGTAAATTAAAAATTACTAACAACAATAATTTATCGATCAGAAATAAAACAATTTGTATCGAACTCTACATTTAACCCTTCGGGGCACATTACTCTTGTCTCATATATCCAATAGGATTCTCTTTTACTTAGTTGTCTAATGAAATTGCCCCCCTGCCAGTGTTTATTAACCCTCTCAATGCCCCAAAATTTCAAACCCTTCGGATTCTGTTCATGAAAGGCCTTAAAATGTCTGGACACATTATGGGTCTTTAGGCCTTTTTTAATGTTGTTGACATGTTCAGCCAGTCTAACATGTAGCGGTCTTGAGGTTCTGCCCACATACTGGAGCCCACAACTGCACTCCAGCATGTAGACTACTCCAACCGTATCACATGTGATCAATTGTTTGATCTCATACTCTTGGTTGGTGGCTGAAGCCAAAAACTTTTTTCTTTTTTTGATGTTCCCTTTGGCATGCTTACAAGGTACACACCTACCGCAAGCATAGAAACCCCCCAAAAAAGAAAAAAGCCTATCTGACGTAGGTACGGGCGGGTCAAGAACTCCAGGGGCCAATCGGTCCCTTAATGTGGGGGCTTTTTTATAAATAAATTGAGGCTGCTGCCGTTACCGAGATATCCATCTTCAAAAAAATGACGTACATATACAGTGAGCGGTCGTCAAGTGGTTAAACTCTCTTCTGCGAAAAAGTTTTATCCCTATTGTGGGGTCACCAGTACAGTATTTGTAAATTGAAATCGTATCCCCTCTCAAGCGTCAATTCTCCAGAGAGAATATGTTCAGTGCTTGCAACCTTTCCTCATAACTAAGATCCTCCAGACCCTTTATTAGCTTTGTTGCCCTTCTTTGTACTCGCTCCATTTCCAGTACATCCTTCCTGAGGACTGGTGCCCAGAACTGGACAGCATACTCCAGGTGCGGCTGGACCAGAGCCTTGTAGAGTGGGAGAATTATCGTTTTATCTCTTGCGTTGATCCCCCTTTTAATGCATGCCAATATTCTGTTTATTAGCAGCAGCTTGGCATTGCATGCCATTGCTGAGCCTATCATCTACTAGGACCCCTAGGTCCTTTTCCATCCTAGATTCCCCCAGAGGTTCTCCCCCCAGTGTATAGATTACATTCATATTTTTGCCACCCAAATGCATTATTTTACATTTTCTACATTGAACCTCATTTGCCATGTAGTCGCCCACCCCATTAATTTGTTCAGGTCTTTTTGCAAGGTTTCCACATCCTGCGGAGAAGTTATTACCCTGCTTAGCTTAGTATCGTCTGCAAATACAGAGATTGAACTGTTTATCCCATCCTCCAGGTCGTTTATAAACAAATTAAATAGGATTGGTCCCAGCACAGGACCCTGGGGAACCCCACTACCCACCCCTGACCATTCTATGGATCACAGGAGTGCAGTTCGTTTTGCAGTCCTGTGACCTGTTTTTTCAGCAGAGAGCGGGCTGAAGTCTGCTCTCTGACATCACTGCTGTCAGTTCAGGCTTCGCGTCATCACGACTCACGGAGTTGGGATCCACCAGGTCCCTGGACTTGCACCCAGCTCAGCCTCTCAGTGAGCTGCTGAGAGCCTGAGCAGGCCACCCCCTCCACAGCTCAGCGCTCCAATGAGCAAGGAGGGAGCAGAGAGCTGTGACTGTCTACAGCTCTCCTCACAGAGATGTGAATACTGAACACTGCCGATCACTCAATCGCTCAGCTCTCAAAGTAGAGGCGCCGGGAGACAGATGCAGCATCTTGGGTAAGTGAGTCCAAAAAAAAAAAAAAAAAAAAAAAAACAATCCCGGACTTCATTGAACCAGTCGGCCCCATACTAGAAGGGCTATGTGCTGATTGTCCATAAAACAAGAACCCAAGGCTGAAGGCTTCATCCCACTCGATGCTCTGAAGAGCTTCCAAACTCCAGGACCCTGACCAGTATATACCCAAGCTGGAGACAACTGAAAGGCCAGTTCAGTCCTAGTGAGACAAGCATCCTATTTATTAAGCATTTTTTAAATGATGTGCTATGGCTTTAATAACTTGTTACAATGTTTGTGGAAGAAGGGGGTCCTGTAAGCCACACATTGCTGCAAGTCTGGTGTAAGGAAGTGTTAGCCTCAGCCTGGGCTCCCAACAGGCCATGCCCCTAACATATTTTGCTCCACCCCTGGAGCTTTGTAAAATGCATCTTTGAATTGAGTACAATAGCAAAAGTATGAAACGGCAAGCTTACAATCAATGTCAAATTCATGCTGTATAAATAAACCATGCAATTATAAATTTAAAATGTGCTTGCTGAAAGATGCTGTTTTTTAATACTTTCATGACCACAAGTAATAGATGCCAAGATCAAATTTAGCAGTATGATTTTGTCAACTTAATGTACGTTAAAATTTGCCAGGCAAAATTAACGTCTGTGTCACGAAGGTTACGGATATGACAAAACTAAGTACCTTGGGAAACAGTATATGCAGTAGTACAGCGTGGAGGTGTGTGACAGCATTCAATATTTTCTGGAGAGCAATGTGGAGGTTAGGAGTGCAGAGTGTAAGACAGCAGGCAGCGTGTGCAGCGGAGAAGTATGGTGGGTATGACAGTGGACAGTCGTCAGAAGGAATGTTGACTCTGGCAATATGTTCTTAAAGTGTGCAGAAGAGGAGTGTGGAATGTATTAAGGCTGGAAATACGTGCAGGAGAGGAGTATGGAAGGGTTATTTAGTGGGGAGTGAAGTTGAGCAAGTATGACATTGGCATGTGCTGTAGGAAAAGCCCAAAGGTATAAAAGGTATGATAGTAGACATTACAATCTTGGACAAAGTTGTTGGTACCCGTACGGGTTCATTGAAAGAATTCCTCCTAAAGTGGTGAAAAAACCTTTAACCCATTTTATACCTGCATGCTTGTGGTCTGTCAGAGTAAGACAGAGTGTAAAAAGAGAGAAATTGCTTATTCTATAAAAATTATTCTAAAATGGCCTGAAGACATTTGTTAGTACTCTCAGAAATTTAAACCATTGGATCAGTGTTTTTTTTTAAACCCAGCAGTGTTCTTTAATTGGAATCACATTTGTTATCAGTCCGTCAGCCTATTTAAAATGGAGAAAAGTAGTCACTCTTCTGATAACCTTTTAGACATGACATGATTCCAAACAGCAGATATTATAGACCAGCATGTGAAAGTTAAAAGCAATCTAACCATCTCCAAGCAGTTTGATGTCCCTGTGACTACAGTTGCAAACAGTTTAAAGTCGATGAGCATGTAGGTGTTTATTTTGGGATGTGGCCACAATAGAAAAATAAAATTCAGCCAAAACAGAAGGAATTGCGCAATGGATGTCAAAGGAGGCCCCAAAACCTACTTGGGTTCTTAGCATGGAATGTGATGGAGTTTGAAGTCTAATTTAGAGGTTATGGTGGGCATGTTGGATATGGGGCCAGACTTTTTTTTTTTTTTGCTGGGGATGATGTAAACCAGGAATGAGCCAGTGGAGTGGAAACAACTTTTGGAGACAAGACTGACATTTTGCATTGTGCCCTGAAAAAATGAGGCCTTATCGCAGGTGTGCTGAAGGCAAGGCTCTGAGGGTTAAGGCACATGCACTGGGCACTGAGGAGTTATTACACATGTGCTTTAGGGACTGACTGCTAAGGAATTAATGCATATCTACTGGGACCTGAGGAAAAAAAAATATAAGCCGAAAAGTAGGTGCTTAGAGGTTAAGTTAGACACATGCGAATGGACTAGACTACACATGATTTACACTGTATTAATCTTCCCATGTACTCCATCTATATCGATTTGTCCAGATCATTGATTTTAAACGATTGTGATATATTTAGAGAACTTCCCACCCACAATCTGCACATTGATTCCAATTTACTTTAATGTGATGTCAATTAAGTATTGGGAGGGGAATCTCTGATCACTTGTATATTCTCTGTGGTGTTTTTCTGTCTTAAATGTGCTGTGATCAAGACTAGATTTGCCGAAACATGTTAGTTATTTGCTTTTACTGAACCATATTTCAATAAACTTCAGAAGGTATTCCAGAGAGGCCGACTCTCAATTTGTTTGCCTGAGCTATGTTACATGGATGTGTGGGAGGACATCTGAGCCTGAGGACCTGGGAAGGAACAGCTGACCTTTACAGAATATAATTTTGCCTCATTGATCAGAGCGGTGCTTTTTTTCGTGCTGTAGCTCTGTGTAGGTGGTGCCTCAAGAGTTCAATGGAGTAGCATAAGGTCCACCTGAAAACTAGTTTTCCTTGTGGGGGGAACTATGATTCAGTGTCTGGTTGCTCCTATAATTAGGTCAGAGGGGGTCCACCTCAACAGGTATAAGTCGTGCTACTCCATTGGAATCCACCAAAGATCCATTGGTCCCTGTAGGAAACTGTAATCCACTTTCCTTCTGATCCGATAACGGATCAGGGCAAATCCAGCTTGTGTAAAGACCAAAAACAGAAGGGTGCAGAAGTGGTTATAATTATACATTTATTGGCATACTTTGGGATTGAGAAAAAAAATCAACCTTCATAATCTTCTCTATGCTGGAACATTGGTGTGGTGCTGCAGCTGTCTCACATCAGTTCTAATACTGAGACCTGAGCAATTACATGACTCCTGATCACTCCATTCTTCTGCTCAGGGCAGTTATGTTAGTCTGCTCAGAACTTACAGGTAGGCAGAAGGTGCGCCAAGCCTTTCAGGTATCAAACAAGTGGTGGTGTTGAGTTCTGAGAGCACACGTGGATGTGATGGGGGGGGGGGGGGGAAGAGTAGTGTGGCTGGCAGGCAACATGTTTCTGGGACACACCCCCTTTCTCAAGCCTGAGGAAGGGTGTGTGTTCTTGAAACATGTCATCTGCCTGCTACCCCACTTTCTCCCCCGTATCATTCATGCACTACTCCTTTTTTTTATCTTATTTTTTTTCTTGCCAACTGAAAGACCAAATATATTCAGAGCCAATAGGAAGTCTCCATCACCTGGGGCACACACCAAGAAGGACCTGCCAACTCTCCTGTATACCAGTACTATAGCTTTTTCTTGGCTGAATATCTGTTGGATGATTTGCTCTATTTATAAATCCTATTATCACTTCTGTTCCCACAAAACTTGGAATTACAATTATTTAAATAAAAAAATCCAGGTCTCATAAGTATGAACATTTTACACCCCCAGGCCTAAATATGGTTTTAGAATAGTTGCCATCCCTTCTAGGTCTGATAGTCCAGTGATTTCCTTCTATTGCCAACTGGGCACAAGAGCAACCAAAATGCCAATTTTTTAGAACTTTCTGCTTGGTTACATGTGTAATTGACTGGGACTGGCTTTATGTGACAAGTATCTTTAAAAAACTGCAAACTTATTTTTTATAAAAAGTACTGTGTTTTCTATTAGACAGTGCTGAAGGCTTTCCAAGTTACAACACGAGCTCAGAGCAACTACATGAAGCTGGTTATGATGCCTACATCACAGGACTGTGCTTTGTATCAATGGCAAACTACCTAGGTAAGTGGCCAGGTTATATCAGGTTTCCATGTGTTGTCATTCTATACAGTTTCAACTCTTGAACTAATACATGCTCTCTCATCAGGTTCATTTTTGAGTCCACCAAAAGGGCACATATCGGCCAAATCAAATCTCATCAGTCCATTTTTTAACAAGTAAGTGCCTGAAAAACCTGTAACCTTAATACCTTCATCAAGTAGGTAACCTAGACTTATCCCTGGATATTTAGACTTACTAACAGTTATTTCTAATGGGCATAAGTTCTGACATTAGTCTAGTGCAGGGATATGCAATTAGCGGACCTCCAGCTGTTGCAGAACTACAAGTCCCATGAGGCAAAGCAAGACTGACAGTCACAAGCATGACACCCAGAGGCAGAGGCATGATGGGACTTGTAGTTTTGCAACAGCTAGAGGTCCACTAATTACAGATCCCTGGTCTAGTATTTTCAAAACTGTACTCTGTACTGCTGGTTATTTGCCGATGGAGGTAGTACACACCAGAAGCTTAGGTCTAAGGCTTACGTCTTATGAGAGACTGATATATAATTTTTTTTTTTTTTGTTACAGCTGAGTCATTGTAATACACATGAGATGACATACTGGGGACAGCATCAGCTGATAGTAAGAATTAGCTGTCTAAGCCTAAAGGTGCCATTTTCGGAATGGTAGCATTCCGATGTGATATGCGTAGGGGGGAGGGAGTGGGTTCAACTGACAGTTGAATATAAGATTGGGTACACAAGAGCATACTGTCATGTTCAAAATGAGAACACCCCTTGGAACTTCTTGACTTTAGATCTTCAGATAAAGATGATATAATTAGGGTTGCACTGATTTCTATACTAGTATGGGTACCGTTACCAAGTATTTGCACGAGTATCGGTACTCGTGCAAATGCTCCGATGCTTAAGCTGATACCTGTTGTATTGGACCAGGCATCCGCAGTGTAGCGGGGGGGGGGGGGCAACCTCACAGGTGATAGGTGCGGGGGCAGGTACAAGCACCGATCCCCCTGTATAGCCTTTTATTAAAGCAGCTGACAGCTGCTTCTCCCTCCCGCTCCTGTCAGCTGCTTTATGCCGCCGCACTGATCACCCCTGACTGTCCCCCTGTGTGTTTCGTCTCCCCGGGTTCTCCTCTGGCTTCCAGGGTCGTACTCCCTCTCTCGGTGTCCTGCTCCGGTTCCCCCCCCCATCCCTGATCTGTCAGGATGGAGAGTGGAGGAATGAGCCAGTGTGTATATCTAATTTATTGGCTCCTTCCTTTTCTGAATGCGGAGTCGGTGATCATTAACTGGGGATCTGTGTCCTCAGTCCCTTTCCCTGTCTCAAAAGGGAGATGTCAGGGGTCTGTTTGGACCCCTGATCTCTCAGCAAAGCCCCATCCAACAGGGCTGATAAAAAAAAAAGACCAACTTTTAAAGTTTAAACTGTAAAAATAATAAAAAAAACCAGACACTGTCGCCCCCCCCCCCCCCCCAAAAAAAAAGCTTAAATATATAAATTGTAAAAAATAAACTTATGACAGTGCCCATCAGTGCTGCATATTAGTGCCACTGTTGCATGACAGTAAAGGAAAGTATCGGTACTTGGTCTTAAAGTGGTAATGGTGCAACCCTAATTATAATGTTCTAAGTGAAAAGGATTTGTTATAACAGACTGCACCAAAGTCATAATCAAGATACAAGATGTGTAAAATATAAATCTATGTGCTATCCCTTTTACATTAAACGTGCATAAATGAAAAACAAGCGTTCATCAGCAATTCATAATGGATAAAAGATCAATATAGTGCTATTTAATGAGAAATAAAGAATAGTGCAGTCTATGTATGAATGTAAATAAATAAATCAAATTGAAATCAAAGTGAATCAAATTTACATGCTCAAGTTAAAGTGCAAAAATAAAGTCTAAATGTGTAAAAAGTCCCCACAAATGGCCAACTCAATGTGATGCACACAGCTTAAGTGCCACAGAGTGCTGAAGCACTGTTTTACCAAAGAGTTAATAAGCTCTTTCCAAAATGCTAGATCTCAAATGGAGATCATTCAATGCCTTGCTTCCCTGTAGCACAACATGCTCTGGCCAACTATCTTCCAACTCCTAGAAACAAGCACTTGGCACAAAATAAACCACAGAAGGGACTGCCCTGATGTAGTATCGGGCAAACTACTTGCTATATTAAGCAATATTTCTTTCAAAAAATGAAGACTTTACCATAATGGACAAATACAGTCAGATTGTCCCGCCGGTCTGTGTGATGATGGCACATGTTTGTCCCCACCGAACTAATTTCTCTTTAACAAGCGTCTTTATGGATCACAAAAGGACTCAATACCAAAAATAAAAATTAAAAAAATGATTACTGACTTTCATCTGAATAGCCCCAAAGCTCTTTTAATTGGGCTTCCTGTCTCAAGTAATCCTCCCTCTGGGAACAGTTCCTGCAAATTCTTTGGAATTGTCCTTTGTTTATGACCTTGAGCCAGGATGGATGGTGACAACTGTTGACCGGAATAAATTAATTCCCATCGTTCTGCTTAAAATATATGTCCTTGTGCATAAAGATTCCTCAGGTTTTGTAAATTTCCAAGTACAGGAAGTGAATATTGGTCAGGCTCCACTCATGGGTAAAGCGATTCCCCCAGTCATTAGAATTTGAATCCATAAAACAATGCAAGGAATCTTAACCTCCTGCTGCAGGAAAAAGGCATCCTCCTATATAACACTAGCAAAACCTTAATTTTTCTTCAGATATATCATAAATGGTTTGCTCCTCCCACCTCACCATAAATCGGTGGGGCTAGGGGCAAATATGGCCTTCCGTTCACCGCAAATAAAACTTTCCAGAATTCCCAAAATGGTCTAGGCAAAATCGAGTAATTTCAGATTAAACTGTATCTGGTTGGAAGGCAGGGACTGGTCCTGTCCCTATAAATGTTTAACAGCTTCCAATTCCTTATGGGTAATGGAATATAATGACACATCCGCAATTACAAGCAGAGTATCACAAGGCCACCCGACGCATTAATGACTTGAGTGGTGTCCTTAAAGTGGGGTTCCACCCAAAAAACAAAACTACCTGGAAAAATTCTAAAAAAAAACCCCAAACATTTGGATATTTTTTTTTTCCACTTACCTCTAAATGCCTGTTGCTAGGTGGTCCCTCGTAGTCTGCCTGTTCCTTAGCCTGGGCTGGTGACATCACTTCCTCCTCGGCACAGGAAGGGCTCCGCTCTGCTCCCTCCCTCCTGTCAATCATTTGGGACCCATTACAGGTCCCAGGTGATTGAGCGGCCAATCACGGCGCCCGGCGCCGCTCGCATGTGCAGTGTGTGCCAGGCTGTGAAGCCACAGGCCGGCGCCCACAGTTGAAATGCAGGCACCGACGAGCGGAGGGGGCGGGACGAGCGGGGCTTCGATCCCCCGCATCGCTGGACCCAGGGACAGGTGAGTCCAATTAAAAGTCAGCAGCTGCAGTATTTGTAGCTGCTGACTTTTAATTTTTTTTTTTTTTTTTTTTTTGACGGCCCCCCCTGGGTGGAACTCCTCTTTAAGGTAATACAGAGTACTTTCCACCAAAGGCTGCAGAAGGTGATCCATATGTTTAACAATGTAAGACACAAAGTCAATCCCACTCACAATCAGTTGCCTGGGTGGGTTTTCCAGACTCTTGTGCACTTTTGATAAACTTTATAATGGACTCTGGGAGCCATAGGAACCTTATCAGCTCTTCCTTTTTGTCAGCAATCCCTGCTGTAAAACTTCCTTTGACAATAATAATCTTGCTTTTCATAGGTGGGATTAGAGCTGCACAATTGTTAAAAGATCGCAATATCGATTCACCCCCTCTGACAATCTGTATTGCAGTTTTTCCCATTCTTTCATGTAACAAGTATGGAGTTCTCTGCTCACTCTGGCAGTCTGCCAAGTTTTTAACAACATTGTAACTCTTCCAGCTTAGATCAAAGGGATAAAACTTCTGTGTGAATATGCAGGAAGTTTAACTACTTAAAGTCTAAACCTTTTTCTGATACTTGTCTCTTACAGTTAAAATCAGATTTTTTTTTTTTTTGCTAGAAAATTGCTTGGTACCCCCAAACATATTTATATACCGTATATACTCGAGTATAAGTCGAGTTTTTCAGCACATTTTTTTTCTGTGCTGAAAGTGCCCCCCCTCGACTTATACTCGAGTCAAGCACTTTTCTGCAGCAAAAAATTTCATTTTCCGAACAGACTTTGGGGCCCCATATCTCAGGGCCACTTGGTGCTAGAAACCCCAAATTTGGTGTGCAAACCCAGTGCAACTGGTATGATAACCTATCCAAAGATGGATACGGGGCCCCAAACCCGGTTCGGAAAATGTCATTCTCTGCTACAGAAAAGTGCTTGACATTTTCTGAACCGATTTTTGGGGCCCTGTAACTCGGGGCCACTTGATGCTAGAAACCCCAGCTTTGGATATTTTATGGTGCTAGTTCCACTGGGTTTGCACACCAAATTTGGGGTTCTTGGCACTAAGTGGCCCCAAGATACGGGGCCCCAAATTCAGTCAACTGTGTCCATCTGCAGCAATGTCATTTTGGTACCCTTTGGGTTCAGAGACCCTAAATTTTGGCTGCAGCTAGGGGGCATCTAGGAACCCTTAACTACCAAGTTTGAAGTTCAGGGGACCTATGGCTGCAAATGGGCACAGTGAGGCATGCAAATGGGCACAGTGAGGCTGCAAATGGGCATTGTTGACCCTCTTTTCCACTTACAGTAGCTGTGCATTTCTCACCCTCGTCTTATACTCGGGTCAATACGTTTTTCCCATTTTTTTTTTTTTTTTTTTTTTTTTTTTTTTTGTGGTAAATTAGGGCCTCGACTTGTACTCGGAACGACTTATACTCGAGGATATACGGTATATATGTATTAATTTTAGCAGAGGCCCTAGGGAATAAAATGGTGATTGTTGCAATATTTTGTCACACTGTATTTTCAGTGGTCTTTCAAACGCAATTTTTTGGGAAAAATACACCAATGAATAAAAAAAATGAAACAGAAAAGTTAGCCCAATTTTGTTTAATGTGAAAGATGTTACGCTGTGAGAATCGTGAGCGAATCAGGATCTATCTTATAAGCAAAAAAAAAAATTGCGATTCTCAGTTTAGCCAGAATTGTGCAGCTCTAAGTCGGATCCTTCCTCAGAACTTCATGTGTGACCAGCTGACAGTATGCTGTCTTTCCCTCAAATCATCCTTGGGCTAGCCATACATTATGCAATGTTTTTCAATTTCCTTTTAGATTTACCTTCAACTATGTAGTGTAAGTGCCTGCCTGATTGAATACAAATTTAAAGTGTTTAGGTTTGACCTTATATTATATGATTCTGATAAATCTAAAGGAAAATTGTACAAGGAAATTGTAGGTTTGGCCATCTTTATACAATAGGAAAACACTCTCCATCCCTGTCTGAAGGGCAGATGACAAGATTGTTCCTGTTACAAAGTGATTTAATCTGACTCCACATCCTTGTCCTTCACAGCTGGCTCCCTACTGTGCATGTGCAAAGCTTGCTACTCTCTGGGCCACCCGAGGAGGGAGGGAGGACGGGGGCCTAACTTCCGGCTGAGTTCGCCACGGCAAGCTCAGACAGAAGTAGGGGTGGATACCTGTCAAAACCAGGTACCTGTTTTCTCCCCCAAAAGGTACCAAATGTGGCAACAGAGTGGGGAGGAGGCAGACAAGCGGAGCGTCTCCTTTTTGGACGTATACTTTTGCAACAAGTCTGCATATTCACTAATTTGGATAGATAATGGATATGAATGAACCATGTAAGTTTTGTGGGTTGTCTGAAAGATATAAAATACAGAACACCAAAGAAATAAGTTGCAAGGATGTTTTTAAAGTTGAACTCCAACTTTAAAAACATCCTTGCAACTTATTTCTTTGGTGTTCTGTATTTTATGTCTTTCAGACAACCCACATAACTTACATGGTTCATCCATATTCATTATCTATCCAAATTGGTGAATATGCAGACTTGTTGCAAAAGTATACCTCTACATTCACTATCGCCTTAAATCCATAAAATTCGACTCTGGTGTTCCAGATTAGGTAATGTATAAATATAGAAACGTGCTATGTAGTCAAAATGAAACCGGCATATAAAGATCCAAATGTCCATTAAACAAGTCCACAGATGTTTTGATAGATCTTAAATTCTTGGTATTAATTTCCACCATCCACCACCTTGTGCAACAATTCCTTCACCAAAAGATGAAAAACCTGCTTACCAGCTCCTGTAGACCCCACATTACAAGGGGTCACTTTGCACTTATGGCTTATAACCAAACTTGGATGATGTCATTGGCATCGAAACGCGTAGGGTGGAGTGATGCGCTGACGTCACCATCACCCTTGTGTCCCGGAAGGACGGGTTTGTTTGGCTGTGTGCCAGCCGACACTAAACTCAAGGCGCAATTGTTCGATTGCTGTTGTAAGTGCAATATTTTATTTTAATAAACCCCTAAGCTTTTGTTACTATGTGGAGCTTACTGTTTTCTTGGTGAACTTCACATCCATCCTACTAATTGATGCTACGATTACAGTAGTGCCTTGTGATTTGGAGACAGGCCCAGCCATAAGTGCAAACTGACCCCTTGTAATGAGGGTTCCACAGAAGCTGGTAAGCAGGGTTTTTTTTTTAATTGTATTTTATTTTTCAAAGTTGTAATATAACAAATTAGACTGAACACTTATTAAACAATAAAAAAGAGAAAAAAAATCTACAATATTTTAATAAATTCCCTTTTCCTTCCTTCTTCCCTTTAACCAAATATATCAGCATCAACAACATTATATTTTATTCCTTAAATTAATTTATCGCCCACTCCCTCAAAATATTTTCAAGAGGGAGAGAAAAAAAAATCCCAGAGAAAGAAAGTGATGGGGAAAGAAAGCATTCCCCTCTCTCTCCTCCCCCTTATGATCAAGAATTAAGTCCAGGAATACTATATCCCAGAGCAACCATCATACTCGTATAATAATTTAACGTTTTAACCCTTGCCCAAATCAAGTATTTAGTATAGGAGGAATCGACCACTCACAAAATAAAAAACAGATAAATAACATGTATTCCCCACTCTCCATTTTCAACCCAAGTTGGAACATGGGGCGTCTATCCATTTTTCCCTTGTTTTCTGAAAATTTCAAGATGCATTACGTTGAAGATAAGTATTTTTCTTAAATAGTACATGTTTATCCATTTCTTTTACCCAGCCCCCCATGGGTAGGAGGGTTAGGTGAAATCCGTCAAGAGGCTATTTACATGCCAGAAAAAGCATTATGGCCACTGCCTCATATACTAAATTGTTAATTTATGTACCAGAGTAGACACAGGACAGGATCAGGAGTAAGTGAGATATATATATATATAGAATTTATCATATATCGCATCCTGCCAATACAATTTTGGGTATCTCCAAAACAAGTGTATATAAGAAACCAGAAGATTTCGCACATTTTGGACAGTCGGAGTTCTCCCTTGTACATACGCTATACAGTAGTTCTGGGGTACGGTATGCCCTGTACAAAATAAAAAGTTGGGTCTTTGTGTTGGAGATATCAAGACAAGCTGAACATTCTTCATTATTTAGTCCCATATTTCTTCTAGATCCACATCAATATCAATCTCCCATTATTGTCTACTTTGAATTGGAAACTTGAGAAGCAGTTAAAATAAATGCATATATAATTTAGAGATAAGTCTCTGTGTTATTTGCTTGGACTACACTGTCCAGGACAGGGACTTTATAGAAAGGGACGGTCGGAGCCATACCTTGTTTTTTTAAGAGCGTGTCTTAATTGTAGACATTGGAGGGGGGAAACCCTCTTATCCAAGCCATAGTCAACACAGAGCTGCTAATGTTTTCAGCACTCCATCAGAATACAATTGCACCAAGGTAATAATCCCCACACGTTCCCATCTAGAAATTCCTTCCAAGTGGTAGACTTCAGAAAATGCCCTATTCGACCATAAGGAAGTATATCTAGGTTGCCCCTTAATACCTAAAATTATTTTAGTAGACTGCCAGACCTTTATATATCAAAATGTAGGGTAAGTATATTGATTAAAGGGTGAAACAGAAGAATCAAGAGTAATGGATTAGCTTTATCAAAGTGCTAAGCATATCAAAAGAAGATGCATTAAAGCCCCAGTTTCCCAACCCACAAGTTGTTGAAGTTGAGCCGCCAGGAAGTATATCCAAGGATTTGGAACCGACAGCCCACCTTGATCATTAGAATATTGTAGATATTCATATTTATTTCTAGCTGGCTTATTCAGCCATATTAATCTCTGAAAGATGAAGATTGTACCAAATCTCTTGAAATATTTCTGTGGAATACAGCATCCATATAATTTTCAAGAGACTGGTACGACCAGCTAAGGAAAGTGGGAGTTTACACCAAACTTCATTTTGAGATCTAAATTTTTTAAGTAGTGGTAGTAAATTTTGGTAAATATATTCTTTAGGTTGGGCAGAGATAGTCACCCCTATGTATTCTCTGTATCCACCCCAAGTTGTGATACTGCAAGGGACAGCGGGTCCCGAAGAGGATCCAATGGGAGCAGTACTGACTTATTCCAGTTAATCCTAAAACCGGAAAAGGTAGCAGACCTTGCAGCAACCAATGATTCCAGGGTGTCAGCTAGATATAGCAAGATATCGTCTGCATACAGAGCTATTTTATCCTCGTATTTACCTCTGTGTAAACCTCTCACCCCCTTCATTCACCTCAACATAACTGCAAGGGGTTCTATCACTATCGAAAACGGGGTGACGGCGGACACCCTTGTCTAGTACCTCGGGAGAGATTAAAGGGGTCTGACATGCTCCTGTTGACTCCTATAGTGGCCTTAGGTGTTGTGTATGTACGAGTTTGACCCAGTTACAAATGTCACCAAAGCCAAAACATTTGAGCAGGTTTTTCAGCTTTTGATGGGGGCATTGTTGCACAAGATGGAGGTTAACACCAAGAATTTAAGATCTACTATCACAAGCATCTGAGATGGGCTCCTCCTCCCTGAAACAGGAAACACATTAGTCCACCATTATAAATTTCACAGTCTTACCTGTGTGCCTCAGTTGTTTGCAGCTCCTGTGGATCCGGAGGAAACCCAAAGAAACGTTTTTTACCTTGTCTCTGTGCTAGTTGCAGGAGACCCCCTGCCAGCATCCCATTCAGCCCAGCGGGCCTTGGAAGGGCAAACAGGAGCAGCAAATTTGGCAAACAACTTGGTCTGCCTGAGATTTCACCCCTACAGAGGGGTCTGCAATTATCCCCCCAATCTGAAACAAATGCACTGGCATTTTTCCCCATAACGCATGCTGGAGGGACCTGCTGCTTTAATTTGGATGGCTGGTGATTTTGTTTTGCCCCTGACCTCAGGCCACACTGGATCCCACTTAAGGCACCGCATGGGTAGGTGTCAGTTTTTTACGGTCTACCTACCATCCACTTGCCTCCACCGTGTTACGAGAGAAAGAGACCGCACTACATGACAAGAGGGTATAAAGGGCTACAACCCAGGAAACCTAGAACATTTCCTGTACACCAAACTCTTAAAGATCTCTTCAAAAAAGTGTTGGAAGACCCAGAGAGAACTCTTCATACCAGCTGTGGTCAAGCGCAGATATCCATTTGCAGAGACAGATGCCAAAACCTGGGCTAAATGCCCCAAAGTGGATGCCTCTCTGGCAAAAGTCACAAATAAATCTGACTTTGCCTTGGACGTGGGTACCTTAGGCAACCCCATGGACAAGAAAATAGAAGCTTTTTTTAAAGAGGGCCTGGAAAGCAGGGGCTGCGAATCAATCCGGCAATAGCTTCCACCTGCACAGCCCGCACCTTGCTAATCTGGTTAATCCAGCTTCAGGAACTACTGGAAAGTGACACACCTAGGGAAAAATTAATAAAAACCATCCCTACACTAACCAGAGCGGCAGCTTTTCTAGCAGATACCTCAGCTGAAACCATCAGAATATCTTCAAGGGCCACAGCACTACTCAACTCAGCCCGAAGAGCCCTGTGGCTGAAATCTTGGGGAGGTGATATCCCTTCTAAGAACAGACTATATAGAATTCCATTCACTGGAGATCTACTGTTTGGGCCTGTACTAGACAGGACCGCAGCAAAGAACAAGGGTTTTCCCCAAACCAAAAAGAAACAAGGGAAGGCGCCCTTTCGACAATTCAAAAAATTCAACAAGCCGGGAGCAAAGAAGCGTTGGGAACAAAAAAGGTAAATTTCATACTCAAGCCTCCTAACCCAAAGAACAAAAAACAATGACTCATCAGGTGGGTGGCAGACTCGCAGCTTTTTCCCACCAATGGATGGTAGCAACAAAAAACAAATTCATCATACGCACCATAACTGATGGCTGTGCGATAGAATTTTCCACCCGCCCCCCAGCCAAGTGCCTAGTAACCATGCTACCAAAGGACGAAGATCGAGCAAAGGCCTTTTTAGAGTCCCTGGAGAATCTACTGGATCAGAAAGTGATTCGCCATGTACCTCAAGAGGAACAAAGGGGGTTTTATTCACATATCTTTGCAAAGAAAAAACAGTCAGGCAAGCTAAGGCTCATACTGAACCTCAAGCCACTCGACAGAGGAAACAAATACAAAAAATTCAGAATGCAGTCTATTTACTCGATCAGAAACATCCTACCTCGGGAGTCATTTATGGTGACAATAGGCCTACAGGATGCCTACCTACATGTCCCCAAAAAGGAGGATCATCAAATATTCCAGAGGTTCGCAATATAAGGGCCAGCAACCACTCTGCACCTGCAATATACAGCTCTCCCTTTCAGAATCTCTTCGGCACCCAGAATCTTCTCAAAGATAATGGCAGAAGTGCTAAAAGGTCTAAGTCGACAAGGCATTGGCGTAATATCATACCTAGACGATCTACTGTTCTTCGCAGATTTAGCAGAGACCCTAGAGAACAACCTGCTCACTATTATGTCCTATCTGTAAAACCTGGGATGGATGGTGAATGCAGAAAAATCAGATGATCCCAAGCCGGAGAGTGGTATATTTAGGCATGTACTGGACTCCAGACTAACCAAAACCTTCCTAACGGAAATAGAGACTGAAAGAATCACGCAGGCAGTAACCTCTCAAGAGGGACCAATGCCATTACAATCAGAAAAGGAATGGCAGTGCTAGGACTGATGACTTCTTCAATCCCAGCCATCACCTGGGGGCAGATTCACATGAGACCTCTACAGAATTACATTCTGTCCCAATGGGATGGCAGCCACTCATCCCTAGACAAGTCCATTCCTGTTCCGACCAGTCAAACCCTCCAATAGTGGCTCAATCCGCTTCAATACATCAAAGGGTGCAAATGAACTCTAACCGACCCAGTCAGGATCACCACTGATGCCAGCACCCTAGGCTGGGGGGGCACACATGGAGGGCCTCTGCACGCAGGGAAAATGGAGTTCCAGATGGTCACAAGCCTCCTCAAACACGAGGGCTAAAAGCTGTGGGGGAAGCATTAAAAGCATTCAAACCAGCAATACAGGGGAGAAACCTAAAAGTTCAACGCCACAACTGTGGCATACCTAAAGAGGCAAAGATGAACAAAGTCCCAAAGCTTGAAACGGAACAATCCTACTATGGGCAGAATCAAACAGAAGGTTAATATCAGGCATCCACCTGAAAGGAACAGACAATACGCTGGCAGACTTCCTGAGCCGGAAGGCCATAAAACAGATGGAGTGGTCACTGAACCAAACTACCTTCGCACAAATCACTCAAAAGTGGGGGGTACCCGAGGTAGATCTGTTTGCCTCCAAAGTGAACGCAAAATCGCCAACATTCTTCTCACTGGATCCCCTCCATTCGAACCGATGGAAGATAGCTCAGACAAAAACCTCACTCTAAAAACTGCATTTCTTGTGGCTCTAGTATCGGCCAGAAGAGTGAGCGAAATCCAAGCCCCGTCTATAATAGAACCATACTGCCTAATACATTTTAGACAAAGTAATTCTCTCGCCAGACCTGGCCTTTCTACCCAAAGTCTCTTCAACATTCCATAGAACCCAAAATATCATCCCTTCACTTCCAAAAACCATGGACAGCAAAAAGACACTTAAAACAAACTCGATGTAAGAAACACACTCGTAACATTTTTTTTTTTTTGGTCCTCTATGCGGGAGTTAACAAAGGGAAGCAGGCATCGAAGAATACCATCAGCAGATGGTAAAGAATGGCCATGCAGACGACATGAGGCACAAAACATCACTCCTCCAGGCGGGATCAGAGCACATGCAACCAGAGCCTGGGCAACCTCGGTCGCAGAGAAAGCAGATGCAACTCCGGAGCAGATCTGCAGGGCAGCGACATGGTCGAGCATCAGTACCTTCGCAAGGCACTATCGTATAGACCAGCTGTCCGACCCAAGACCAGGCATTTGGTCTCAAGATGCTCCAGTCTCTACCCCCACCCTAGTAAGTATTGCTTGATACATCCTCTCGGATGCTACCCTGGAGGACTATTTGAGAAAATAGGTACCTGGTAACCCCCCCCCCCCCCAAGAAGTCTTCCAGGGCAGCACTAGTTACCACCCTTAAACGACAAATACCGGGTACAATGGGGGAGCTTTAAGCTTAATGAGTTTTCCTTCGGTGCTTTAATACAACTGAGGCACGCAGGTAAGACTGTGAAATTTAGAATGGTGGACTAAAGTGTTTCCTGTTTTGGGGAAGAGGAGCCTGGAACTTTAACACTAGATGGGTAGAATCTTGTGTTCTATGTGTAAGGAAATATGACAAAGATGCAGAAAGTCTGCTTTTTGTCAAGTAGGCTGCTTGTTGCATAGCAGAAATAGCTAAAATCTGATGCAAAGTCCGGTGGTAAAAGCGGGTTCTGTTCCAGTGCAAGGGGCTCATAATTAATGTATGTGATCAATAGTGGCACACTAGGACAATGAATAACCAACATGACCCTATATGTATGCTTTCTCTCGACTGCAAATTCTGACTCGCCTGCTCCACAAAATGGAGCGAGGGAGGAAGAACCTAGTATACAGACTCAAACTAGCGGGTGTCTCCTGGCAGCTTCCCAACAGGCCAGATCTGCTATCTTGAGGCCCTCTATTCCACCCTGCTTCAGAGTCTCTGGCTTTAATGACCTGGCTATCAAAACCAAAGTCTTAAAGGATAGAGGTATTTCTGAATCTGTGTGATTCCTACCTTGCTGAAAGCAAGAAAGGCCACTTCCAGGAAAATCTATTTTCTTTCTCGAACATCACGGGACACAGAGCCTCAGTAATAACTGATGGGTTATATAGGTATCACTAGGTGATTGGACACTGGTCACACCCTAAACAGGAAGTTCAACCCCCTATATAATCCCTCCCCTTGCAGGGATACCTCAGTTTTTACGCCAGTGTCTTAGGTGTTGGATGTGTAAAGATGTCCTGTGCTGAGCTCCAAAGGGAATATCCTATATCCTATACTGGGGCAAGCCAGGTGAACCGGATCCATCTCAAAGTGTCCTTTCTAGGCCGAATTGGATGGTACCCGGGCCTCGTGTCCAAAGAAACAAGGTTTTACCTGTAACGCTTCCTCTTTTTAGAGAGCTGGACCCCGGATATCAGAAAATGTTTTTCTATCCTTATTTCTGGATGGGTGCTTTACAGGCCCAGAACTGTGGATCCCCCTATCTGTAGGGGGCCCCAGTCTCTGAAGGTTTTTTCAAACGGAGCCCACCGTGAGGTGAAGATTGGATCTGTATAACAGAACCCTGCGGCTGGATAAGGTAAGGGAGATTCCACAGAATTTAATTCTAGTAGGATTTCTCCTTTTAAAGTAAATGCATGCTATGCCTATTGTCGCCACCGGGGGGCTGCCAAGAGCACATACCTTCTCATGCTGATGTCTGTCTCAGTGTTTTCACGCTGCACAAGCTCCTCCAGCCGGCTCCAGGTAGGATGGGATGGGGGGCTCTCCTCAGGGATATCCCCCCCCCCCCAGACTAGGGGGAGGCCGCTGGTGGTCTGTGAAGCAGTTGTACACCGCACTATCGCTGCTATTGCCACGTGCAGGCCCCCATCACTGCCAGCCTCTCTCCTTCCTTCTCCACCCCCCAGCCTTCCCTCCCAGGCTTGTCCCGGAAGGTCGGCTTGCGCGGAAAGCGCACGGTTTTTTGAAAAACGGAAGGGGGGGGGGCGGTATAGCGGGGGGAGGGGGGGGGCGGTATAGCGGGGGGAGGGGGGGGGGCGTCTGCACAGCATCCAGCGTGCTCAGACGCCCACATTGCAGGCTATTAAAGGCACACTTTGCAGGTGCACAAAGCCTTTGGAGGGACACAGAGCGGACGGTCGCATGTAAGGTGGGACACAGGCATTCTCCTAGGCAGCATTTACTAAGGGAACACCAGACTGGGCATTTGGTAGCAAGGCTTTTGCTAGACTACATCGCTCAGCAGTCAGTGTTCATTTTGTGATACCTCCACCTTGTTGCTTTGCACTATGGGTAGAAGAGGTTCAAATACCCCAAGAACCAGAGACTCTAGGGGATCTCCTTCAGGTTCTGAGGACTCACTTTATGCAGCACCTCCCCCCCCCCCTTAGGGGCCAGGGATGGCTAGCCAGGGAGAGCCGTTGAGGTCAGGGGCTACACCTGCTTCTGGCACTTCAGCCTCTGTATACAGGATGTTTTTTCCTCAACCATTAATGGTCTAGAGGAAAGATTAATGGCCGTAGTTGCATTTTCACTCAGTGGAAGAAAACTCACTAGGTCTTCCTCGGTTACACGGGACCCTCAGGAGAGGAGCTCTGGGATAGGGGAGAAAAATCCCTTTCAGAGGATCGTGATGGGACGGATAATTCCTTTTCTGAGGAATCAAGTGGAGAAGGGCCCTCTTCGCTTCTCAGGATGAGAGTCTTAGTCTTAGTACAGATCCTTGCTGGATTGGTCCGCTCCACATTTAAAGTACCCGTATCTGAATCGGTTAAAGAACCCTCTATTTCTGTGGGGTCACTGAAGCCTCCTCAAACACATGCTTTTCCTGTTCATAATTTACTTGAAAAAGCTCATTTATTCTAAGTGGGATCACCCAGATAAACGTTTTTTTCCGCCTGAAAAAGTTTTCAACACTTTATCCTATGGAAGAAATGTTTATAAAGATGTGGGGGATACCGGCCATTGATGCCACCATTTCATCTGTAGTCTGACTTGTCATGTAGACAATGCTCAGAGGCTCGGGGATCCTGTGGATAAAAGGATGTTATCCCTATTGAAGGATATTTTCTCCTTAGCAAGTTCAGTAGTTCAAGCTGCAGTGGCAGTGATCGGAGTCTGTCAATACTTAAGAGACCATGTTAAGCAGGTCATCAAAGTTGTATTTGAACAGCAGGCCCAGGGGTTGGCTAACCTTCCAGCGGCCTTATGTTTTGCTATTTACTCCATTAGAGATTCTATCATGCAAACCCCTCGTTTTTCACTTGGGTTGGTGCGTATGCGTAGAATCTTATGGTTGAAAAATTGGTCAGCTGGGGGGCGTGGCTTAGCAATGGCCGAGTGAAGAAGTGTCTTTTGAGGAGCTCCTGGCTTCCCCCCGTCCTACCCATACAAAAGACGGCTAATTCACTCATCTCTACGGCATGCCAACTTTTAGGAAATACAGGACAAGAGCATCGGTGAGCAACAACCTGAATTCCACCCCACGGAGCAGTATCAGAAGCTACTTTCGGGACTCAGAGAAGCTCACCGGGCGCCATTGTTTCAGCGCCATGTGTACACACCTCAGCCGAAGCTGCTTCACCCTCCGTGCCTGCACCCTCCCGGACGGTCGAGGTCGGCAACTCAGAATCTGACATGGAATCTCGATCTGACATGGCGGGCCACCCGAGGCAGATGGGAGACATGCCCGACTATCTCCGCGCTATTCTACAGGCTCTACCTACTAAGGCAGACTTCGAGGCCCTCCCGTCCAAATTGGACATTGAAACCCTTATCCAACGAGTAGAAGAAGCTCATGCCAGAGACATACAGGAGATAAGGGTAGAACTACAGACAATAACTGACAGAGTTGAGGCAGGAGAAAGTTCGGTTTCTGCCCTTTCACAGCGGATCTCAGCCCTGGAGCATTCGCGGGAGACACAGGCAGCTACGGCGGTGGACCTGCAGCTCCATTTGGTAGATTTGGAGGACCGCAACAACTTGCGGCTGCGGGGTCTTCCAGAGGCCACCGGAGCGGAAGATTTAGAGGCAACTGTAACAGCCATCTTCCAGGGGGTCTTGGGTACACCGCAGTCGACCATCGAACTAGACAGCGTCCACAGGACACTAGGTCACAGATCCAGACAGACCCAGAGACGTTCTGTGTAGGGTGCACCGCTATACCCAGAAAGACCTCATCCTCTGCAAGGCCTGGGAACAGGGTGAGGTAATGTTCGATGGCGCCGAAATTAAAATCCTTCCGGACCTCTCCAGAGCCACACTTCAAAGGAGAGCGCTGTTGAAACCCGTCCTGGAACTTGCCAGAAGACAAGGCTGCACGTATCGGTGGGGTTACCCTCTGGCGGTCACTTTTCGGAACACCACGACCTCTTTCACCCTACGTACCCCATCGGACTTGCCAGCCCTTTTTACCTTTTTAGGATCTGAACCGATCGATGTTCCAAATTGGCTGACCCTCGTGCCCCGTCCCACAGGAAGACCAGGTCTCTCCACTCAACGTTATCAACCACCTCGCCAGCAACGCTCCAGAAGAAGATCCAGGGCGCCTTCTAACGAGGGTACACGTGAGTCCTAAATCTAGCGTTTTAATACAAGATAATAGTGCAGCCCGAGCATAGCAAGCCTTTTGACACTCTTAGAATTATTGGCCTACGGACTGATCCCCCTTATGTACGAACGTTGGGTACTCATATTCCCACTGACTCTCGGGCAGTTAGAAGTGTTACGCCCGGATACAGGAGACTCTTGTTCCCCAACATACAATCACATTACAGAGCGGGGTATGAAGACAGGACTGCTGAACATAGATGGATTACAACCCCCAGTATCCTGTAAAGAGCCCTTAGGGGGGAGCTCATGTCAGAACTCTTGGAACTATCTAAGCCATAATAGAATGAGCTGTAAGGGGTTTTTTTTTTTTTTTTTTCCCTTTGCCTTGGACCTTCCCCCCAAGTATATATTTGTACACCTGCTCTATGTAGAACACTGGAAGCATCTGCAAGTGGGAGGATCAGAATACATCAGGAAACTACAAAAGCCGCTGTAGACCGGTCGAACTCTGACAGGGTATTGTATTGTGCAACAGATGCTACACATTGCGAATGAGAAGCTGAACATGCATGCAGGACTTACTGAAATGGGGGGAGGGGCAGCGGGATGGGGGATATGGTAAGCTCTGGGCTCATAAGAAACGTGCGGGAATGTGATCTTCATCCCTGTGGGACGTTTTTTTTTTGATCTGAAGGACTTTAGTCTGCCTGGGGAAGAGGGAGAGTGTTGGGAGAATATACCACCAGAAATCCCCCCCCCCCCCGGAGAAATGAGATTAGGCAATACACATCGGGGATGGGAGAAGCAGTCTTATGTTGCTGTTTTTCTTTTTGTTTTCCCTTTCTGTTACAGTTAAAAAGCTGCTCTCAGGTTTACATAATTAGGCCTAAAGGGACCCTATCCTATGCTCGGGTAAGATCATCCTATGTTTAAAGTGTTATGCTCAATGTAATATTGCTTAAAGTGATCTTTTTGCTTATATGGAAGTTTATTGTTAAAAGTTATGCACATGCCACTCATCCGCAATTAGATATTGCAGCCGTTTTCAATTACAAATAAGACACACCGTCCCACAGAGGGGTGGGAGGGGGGAACCGGTCAGTGTTCTTCTGGCTATTCCTTTCCGCAACCCCAATTAGGCCAGCGCTCATTTACCAGTTAGTACTGGTGAGCGTCATGGCACCATAGTGCTACTGACATAGACCACTCTCTATAGAGTTTATAAGTGTGATTCCGCATTTTCAAACCTTATATCTCCTCTTGACCTTCAACCTCTTTAAATTCTGTTTTTCGGTCGATTACACTAAGTCTTCGAATTCAGATATTATTCTATATTCTCTCCTCTTTATCTTTTCCTCTGATTTCTAATCCCTTCTCTCACTCCCCTTTCCCATCCTATCAGCCCCCTTCCTTCTGACCCCTACCTTCTTCTCCCATTCTGGGCAACATGGAGACGGTGAACATCCTCTCGCTAAACGTAAAAGGCTTGAACATACCGGAAAAGAGATGCTTTTCCAGGATCTAAAACACCACAGAGCAGACCTAGTCCTATTACAGGAGACTCACTTTAAAAGCAGTAACCTACCATTCCACTAACTGCTCCTCCAAGACCCGCGGAGTGTCTATACTCATTTCACACAAAGTCCCCTGGAAATGTACAGATATGAGAGCCGACCCAGAGGGGAGATATTTGTTCCTTAAAGGGGAGATTGCTTGAGTTCAGGTGACTCTCGCTAATATTTATGTACCAAACTGTCACCAAGACCACTTTATACACAAAATCATGGAAATCCTCCTAGAATTCACATGTGGCCACCTCATAGTAGGCGGTGATTTTGTCCCACTAATCCCCGCTGAGGGAAATCATCTGTAATGCCTAATTCTAGGAAACGAATTTCCAGGACACTACATAGAACACAACTGATATGTGTGTGGAGGCTTCTCCACCCGACTGAACGCGATTACACTTTCTACTCGACCCCACAAAAAAGATTGACTACTTTCTAATCCCACATGCCCAATTACATGCCCTCCGAGACTCCAAAATAGGGTCAATCACATGGTCTGACCACGCCCCGGTTATGCTAACATACGCCTTGACGGAGAATACCACTACCAGATCCAAAACATGGCGACTAATTGAAAGTCTTCTTCAAGATGAAGTGTTAAAAGATGTCTCTTTAGAACTAGATAATTATTTTTAAACCAATAATACCCCAGGCAGCGACCCCGGAATCATATGGGAAGCCCATAAGGCGGTAATCCGCGGAGTCCTAATCAAACACGGAGCACGCATTAAGCAAGAGCGTTCACGCCAAATTGCATCCCTACTCCAAGATCTACATCTAGCAGAAGCTAGACACAAACACGCCCAGATACCAGAGGGGGAGGCAGAACTTATACAAATACGAACTAACATAACAGATTTAATGCAATTTAGGGCGAAAGCTTCGCTCCAAATATGCCGTAGGATCACATACGAGTCAGGGAACAAATGTGGCAAACTTCTCGCCAAAACGTTGAAAGAACAGACCCTTGCGAACTACATCCCACGTATTGTATTACCTTCAGGTCAGAGTTTCACACCCACAGAAAATAGCCTCGGCGTTCCGGGAATTTTATTCCTCACTCTATAACTTACAAACACCATCCACGCCACGGCCACAGATAGATGACTATTTATGCAGGTCTGGTATGCCCCATTTGCCAGCGGAATCCAGCGAGCTGTTGGATGAACACATAACTATAGAAGAAATACAGAAAACAGTAGCATCCTTAAAGGTGGGCAAAGCCCCGGGACCGGATGGCCTTTACGGCCCAATACTACAAAATCCTGCTGCCGGCTCTAGGAGACCACTTGCAGAACTTCTTCAGCTCGCTGGGTTCTGGATCACACATACCTAGGGACACGTTATTAGCTCATATCACAGTAATCCCCAAAGAAGGGAAAGACACGTCTGCTTGCGGGAGCTACAGACCAATCTCATTACTTAATCTTGATCTCAAGATATTTACGAAAATATTGTCCACCAGAATCCAAACATACCTCCCTTCTTTGATCCATTTAGATCAGGTCGGGTTTGTCCCCACAAGAGAGGCCAGGGATAATACAAAGTGCTCAATATACTGCATGTAGTGAATCAGAATAAAACTCCCTGCATCTTCCTCAGCACGGACGCAGAGAAGGCCTTTGACAGGGTGGACTGGAATTTAATGGTATCTGTCCTGAGACACATCGGATTGGGAAACAGGATGATTAATTGGATCAACTCGGGTTATGCGGACCCCACAGCTCGGGTTCGTGTGAATGGAGTCTTATCAGATCCCTTTTGAGATCAGGAACGGAACCCACCAGGGTTGCCCACTGTCGCCACTCCTCTTCGCCCTGTCATTGGAACCCTTCCTGCGGACCGTGCGAGCAAACCCGGACGTGACCGGAGTGACTCTGGGAGAGACACAGCAAAAAATCGCTGCTTATGCAGATGACATGTTGTTCACCCTCACTAACCCAATAGTCTCGGTACCCAATTTACTGCAGGAATTCCAAATTTATGGCAACCTCTCCAATATATAGATAAACTTTAACAAATCAGTAGCAATGGGAGTGGGCCTGTCCCCACGCGCTCTGACAACTGTTAGAGACAGTTTTAACTTTAAATGGACGAACACAGCCATTAAATACTTGGGCACGTACATCCCCCCCCAAATTGTCACAGCTATTTGCTTTGAACTTCCCTCCATTACTATCTACAGTTAGGACTTTGCTTACAACTTGGAACAAGGGGATACATTCTTGGTTTGATAGATGTAACATTCTTAAGATGTGCATTCTGCCAAAGTTCCTGTACCTACTACAAGCCCTACCGATCCATATACCTTCCCACTTCTTTAACCAAACTAGTGCCCTTTTCTCAAATTTTATATGGGCAAACAAAAGACCCAGACTCAACAAAAGACTGATAACACTACCCAAGACATTCGGAGGCCTGGCGGTCCCGGATCTCCGTAAATATCAGCAAGCGACCCATTTAACCAGACTGATAGACTGGATACGGCACCAACCTACTAAATTATGGATTCAAATTGAGCAGACACAAAGTGAAATACCCTTAAATAGATTACCCTGGTGCCATAACTCCTTACCACGCACGGTTAAGAGTCACCCTCTCATAGGAATAACATCAAAAATATGTGCATCCCTTTTCACAAGTGCAGAACTGACCTCTCCCAACTCCCCACTACGTCCGATTTTGGGAACACCAGATTTCACTCCAGGACACACAGACCCAGTGTTCAGATCTTTATGTAGCAGAGGTTACTTCCAGTCTTCCCACTTTGCGGCGAACGGGAGGTGGCCTACAGTAGAGGAGCTCATGAATCCAGAGGGGCAGTTTGGTTTGGACTTTTTGAGGGCCCTACAACTCAAACACTACCTTAACATTTTAACCCCTCCGGAGGGGCCTGCGCAGACCTTGACAATTTTTGAGGCTCTGTGTTCGGAAGAGGGAGTCCTCCCTCATGCACTGTCGACCACCTACCAGTTGCTGATCGCTCCACCAGAGAATTACCAGATACCCGCGTTGGGGACTTGGGAAAGGGACTTACAATGCACATTCTCATCATGACAAAAACAAAATATTGTCCTTTTCACGTTTTAAATCTTCAATATGTACAAAGATGCAGGAAACAAATTTCAAAATACTCACCAGATGGTACAATACACCCACGAAACGGCAAAAATTTTACCAGTCCTCCCCTGGGTTATGTTGGAGATGTCATGGGGACCGGGGGACGATTCTCCACATCTTCTGGAGCTGTCCTTTATTAGATAAATACTGGAAAAATATACAACAGACGATACAAAATTTCACAGAGCGCCCCGTCCCATTGGAGCCGGGCTTCTACCTATTACATGCGACAGATATGACAAGCAAAAAATACAAAAAATCCCTGCTCAGACATTTATTGGATGCAGCAAAGTCATGCATTCCATTACTATGGAGGTCCATTAAACCCCCAACCACAGGCATGTGGGTCAGGAAAGTTGAGGACATCAGGAAAATGGAGGATCTCATCCTCACGGCACGACATAAAAATGAGTTGTATACACCAAAACCTGGTCCCTCTGGTTGACCTTTATATTCTCAAGGGAAGGACAGACTCTTCTTAAGGAAAACTGAAAATGCCTTACTAGCCAATCTGATACGCCGACCCCGCGTATGGGGCTGTGACCGTCTCCATGTGTGCCCCCCCCCTTCCCCTCTTTTCCCTCTCCCATATCCCCTCTTTTCTTTTTGCTATGCTCTATTCTAACTTCTATTACTCTCACTTTTAAAAGGAAAATAGGCAGGAGGAAGGAGTTACCCAGATAATTCTAAAGATGGCAGCGATCCTGTTCACCGTACTTATTCTTATGTTAGTATGTAACTGTTAACGCATCAGAAGTAAACCAAGATGTAAGTTACACGAGGCTGCGTCCTCAACTTTTGCACTTATACATGTTGTGAATCTGGGGCTCCGCCCTTTCTTTTGTCGAAATAAACATTATATTTGGAAAAAAAAAAAAAAAAGAAAAATTGGTCAGCTGAAGCACCATGTAAGAAAACTTCTGGCTGCATTTCCATTTCATGGTGCAAGGTTGTTTGGAGGAGACTTGGATAATTATATTCAAAGGTTCTCTAGTGGGAGAGCACTCTCTCACCTGTTAAGGAGAGGAGTAAGCGTCCCTCTTTCAAACTGACTTTTTCCCAGTGCCAGGGGCATCTGCCTCTACGCAGTCGCGACTGCCTTCTCCGCCTGGGTCAAGAAACAAGAATCAAACCTCAGAGACAAGGAAGTTCTGGGGGAAGAAGCCTGCTAGACAGGACTCTAAGGCCTCTTTATGAAGGGGTGCCCCCGCTCGCTCGTGTGGGGGGCAAGACTGCTACAGTTCTCAAAGGCTCTGGCAGGAGGATTTCAGGACAGATGGGTAATCTCCACGGTAACCTTAGCTTACAAACTGGAGTTCCAAGAGTTTCCCTCTCCTCGTTTCCTCAGATCAAGTGTCCCCAGAGATCCAGAGAAGAAGCAGTCGCTCCTTCTAGCGTTAGGGCGACTTTTGTCGCAAGAGGTCATTATGGTGGTTCCCGCGAAGGATCAAGGATTGGGTTTTTATTCCAACCTTTTTACGGTCCAAAAGCCAAATGGGGATGTCAGACCCATTCTGGATCGAAGGGATTTGAATCGATTCCTAAGGATTCGATCCTACCGCATGTAATCAATTCGGACAGTAGTCTCCATCCTGCAGTGAGGAGAATTTGCTGGCATCGATAGACATCAGAGATGCATATCTGCATGTGCCCATTTTTCCTGCTCATCAGAAGTTTCTGCACTTCGAGATAGGAGGTCGTCATTTCCAGTTTGTGGCTCTGCCTTTCAGGATAGCCACTGCACCTTGAGTGTTCACAAGGATCTTGGCTCCTTCTCTGGCCAGGTTAAGGGCTCAGGGTATAACTGTCATAGCATACCTAGACGACCTGCTCTTGATAGACCGGTCGGTAGCCTCGTTGTACGGGAACTTGAGGACCACAGTCAAGTATTTGGAACACCTAGGTTGGATCCTTAACCTAGAAAGATCTTTCCTAAAACCAGTAAGAAAATTGGAGTATTTGGGTCTGATCATAGATATTAGTCAGGAAGAAGGTATTTTTACCTTAGACAAAGATAAGGGAGCTGATTCTGGTAGTTAGGACCAAGAAGGGTCATTCTGTCCGCCTTTTGTATAAGGCTGCTGGGAAAGAGGGTAGCTTCGTTCGAGGCAGTTCCCTATGCTCAGTTTCAGTCAGGACTGTTGCAACACAGTATCCTGTTGGCCTGGAACAATAAGGTTCAGGCATTAGATTTTCCGATGCACTTGTTTCATGCAGTGCGTCAGTACCTCAATTGGTGGTTAATACCCGAAAGCTTGCAGAAAGGGAAATCCTTCCTACCGGTAACCTGGACGGTGGTAACAATGGATGCCAATCTTTCGGGTTGGGGAGCAGTTCTGGAACAGTCTGCAGTCCAAGGGGTATGGTCCAAGACCGAGAGGTCTCTACCCATCAACATTCTGGAGATCCGTGCGGCATATCTAGCCCTAAAGGCCTGGACTCTCAGGCTACAGGGTTGCCCAGTCAGGATCTAGTCAGACTATGCCACAGCAGTGGCTTATATCAAATTTGTGGCAGGGACAAAAGATCCTCTTGCATACGGAATGGATGCGGTGGTGATTCCGTGGCATCAGTTCTCACTGGGTTATGCATTCCCGCATATTCTGTTACTGCCACGATTCCTTCGCAGGAACAGGCAAGAAGGTCGGTACTTCTGGTAGCCCTGCTTGGCCCAGGAGGACTTGGTATACAGAAATAGTAAGGATGACGGCGGGTTCCCCGTGGACCCTACCGTCACGCCCAGACCTGTTATCCCGGGGTCCAGCGTTCCATCCTGCCTTACAAACGTTAAAATTGACGGTTTGGCTATTGAAACCCAGGTTCTGAAGAGCCGTGGGGTTTCGGGTCCTGTGATATCTACCTTGATCAATACAAGAAAGCCGGTTTCCAGAGTAATTTATCATAGAGTCTGGAAAGCTTATGTATCCTGGTGTGAATCCAGGGGTTGGCATCTCAGAAAATGTGATTGGTAGAATTCTTGATTTTCTTCAATTGGGATTAGAGATGAAGCTGGCCTTGAGTACCATCAAGGGCCAGGTCTCGGCCTTATCAGTATTTCAACGGCCACTTGCTTTGCATTCTTTGGTCCGAAGCTTTATGCAGGGGGTGACTTGTCTTAATCCTCCAGGTAAGGCGCCCCTAAACCCCTGGGACTTGAACTAGGTTCTCTCTTTTTTACAGAAACAGCCCTTTGAACCAATACGTCAGATTCCTTTGGTCTTGCTTACAAGGAAGTTAATTTTTCTGGTAGCCCTCTCTTCTGCTAGAAGCGTATCAGAATTAGCAGCTCTTTCCTGTAAGGAGCCTTATTTGATTATGCACAAGGATAGAGTGGTATTGCGCCCTCATCCTATTTTTTTTTTACCGAAGGTGGTTTCAGATTTTCATCTAAACCAAGACATTGTTCTGCCTTCCTTTTTTCCAGATCCCTGTTCTTCGGAAGAAGGGTCACTACATTCTTTGGATGTAGTAAGAGCAGTCAAGGCCTATCTGGAAGCAACTACTCAAATTCGCAAAACGGATGTTTTGTTCGTGCTGCCAGAGGATCCCAATAGAGGACAGGCAGCGTCAAAATCTACCATTTCTAAATAGATTTGACAATTGATTATTCAGGCTTACGGTTTGAAACAGAAGATTACTCCGTTTCAGATCAAAGCACATTCCATAGGAGCTACTGGTGCTTCTTGGACAGTGCATCACTGGGTCTCTATGGCTCAAATCTGCAAGACTGCAACCTGGTCTTCAGTTCATACATTCACCAGATTTTATTAGGTGGATGTGAGAAGGCATGAGGATATCGCTTTTGGGCATAGTGTGCTGCAGTCAGAGGTACAGGGTCCTCAGGTCTGATTGCACCCTATTGTTTGTGTCCCCCCCCCCCCCCCCTTCTCAGGTGGCATTGCTCTGGGACATCCCATCAGTTATTACTGAGGCTCTGTGTCCCGTGATGTTCGAGAAAGAAAATAGGATTTTTTTCTAACAGCTTACCTGTAAAATCCTTTTCTTTCGATGGACATCACGGGACATAGAGGTCCCACCCCTCTTCTAATACTCTTATATTGCTTGGCTACAAAACTGAGGTATCCCTGCAAGGGGAGGGATTATATAGGGGGTTGAACTTCCTGTTTAGGGTGTGACCAGTGTCCAATCACCTAGTGATACCTATACAACCCATCAGTTATTACTGAGGCTCTGTCCCATAATGTCCATCGAAAGAAAAGGATTTTACAGGTAAGCTGTTAGAAAAAATCCTATTATCCTACCTGGAAATCTTCCTTTACCTGGCGCGAACATGGTCATTTCAGATTACTCTCTGCTTCACATTATGGCTTTCCTGCCAACAGGTCTTGACAAGAATTCAGCTCTTGTCAACCTAAAAGAGTGCGAAGGACCATTTTTGTGTGTGTGTGTGTGTTGTTTCTCGTGTTCTGTCGCACTTGCAGCAAAAAAAAAAAAAATCCCCTCTGGTTGTTCAGTGTGCATTGCAGGGATTCTAACAAATTACAGATTCCTACCTTTTTTGTTCTTAAGAAAAAGCTAAGTGTCCATGTGCTGAGTGAATCTTTATGGTAGTGTTTAATAGTCAGCTCCAGCACCTGCAGGGCTGTTGTGAGGCAATTGGCAAGGTCTGCATCCCTTTTTAGAATTGATTTCCCTTTGGAAGTATCTCACCAAAAAAAATCTAATTTTTGTTGCAGATCTGACTTGTATCTTAGTGCAGACTTCTGGGAAAATAAGCCAATCACGCAAGCAGGAAATTACGTTTCTGGGGGGAGTTCTGTGCATTATCTGTATACAGAACGCCTACAGGTAGCCATATTGCATTGTATTTTACAGAAAATATTTGAGCTGCAGATTGAAAGGGAAAGAAGGTGATTTTTAAGAACATGACGCTATTGTATACACTTTTTTTTTTTTTTTTTTTTTTTTTTTCTTGGAGGGCTTCATTTTCAGGTAAGCCTTTCATAATATGCTAGTTTGTGATGCAGACCTTGGACCTAATTTAGACAAAGTTGGGCATACACTAGTATATTTTGAATAAATGTACAAGTTTTCATATGAAAATTCTCAGTTCATTTGTTTTGACGAATGTTGATTTGAAAGTACTTCCAAATTTCATTTGCTTTGAACAAACAATTTTGGAATGTATGTAATTTTCCTTTAGGAAAACCAGTCGCTGTTAGAAATTCATTGCTTCAAAATTTTTTCCCAGCACACTTCTTTGAATTTTCTTTGTTGTGGTTGAAAACAAAGGTCAATTTTGACCACTGTAACGATTATAATATAAAACAAATGTTCTTAACAATTTGGACCAAAATGCCAAGTGCAAGGCCAGCTTAACCACTTGAGCTACAGAAGACTTTACCCTTCATGACCAGGCTTTTTTTTTTTTTTTTTTTTTTTTTTTTTTGCTGTTCAGCAGTGCACTAGTTTTTTAACAACTAAATTTATATCATCCTTTTTTGCACAAATGGCTTCCTTTTTTGGGAGGTTTTTGATAGCCACTGGGTTTTTTATATATAAACAAAAGACCCAAATTTTGAAAACTCTCAGTATGTTCTACTTGATGCTATAAAGCCTATCCAATAAGAAAAATCTAACGTCTTAAATTTTGTCCAAAATGTATTCTGCTGCTTGTCTTTGGTAACAAAGTATATATTGATTGGTTTGAGTGCAAGTTATAGAATCTATAAACTATGATATTGATACTGGAATTAAAAAAAATAAATAAAAATCTAGTACCGTGATCAGCAACTTGGTGTGGCAGGCAATCTGACACTGACGCTGGGGGGGGAACTGACTGCCACTGACATCTCCAGTGACAATGGTGATCAGTGCTAAAAAATATACACTGTTGCTGTACTAATGAACCTGGCTGCTAAGGCGTTAACATCTAGGGCAATCCAAGGGGTTGAACGTGTGCCGAACAATGTTTAGTGTGTTTACTGTGTGGTGTTAGGCAATGTGCCAGTTTTTACTCCTTTGCAGGTAGAAAAAAAAAAACAGCACATCACTGCTGTATGAAGAGCCCTGCCGATCATTGGGTCCCGGCCATAAATCATTGGTTAGGTCCTGATGATCGACTTGTGCTGCAGTAAATGACGTCAGTCTTCAAAGTTGTGACCTTCCCCAGTAAATGTACTGAGACGAGTCAGCAAGCGGGTAAAGTAGAGCTATAGACAAAACCTTTTTTATTTTTTCACCAGAACTAGTGTCCCATTGAAAGATTTCCCCTCTAATACTTTTCAGTGGACAACACAATTTATTTATTTTTTTTACCCTTCACTTTTCAATGATGGTAAACAAAACTAGAGTGGATCTCTTTAATAGTGGCACTAAAAATTGACAGGTGTTCTAACCACTCTGTCAAAAAACAAAGTTTTGCCCTTTCGTTATACCGTACTTTAAGGCTGATATTGTGAGTTATCCAGTTTAATGGATAATATGTTGGATGGCTTAGCTTTTTAACAGGGGTCCTCAAACTTTCTAAACAAAGGGACCGTTTACTGTCCTTAAGTCTTGGGGGGGGGGGGGGCTGGACTGTGGCCAGTGGGAATAGAACACTTTTCTGGCATCAGCAAGTGTAAACTGTGCTGCATCATTGGTATTAGGGGCAGGAATAGTGACTTTCTGCATGACAAATGTGTTTGCCATGCAGTAGTTTTGACATTTTACAACTATGAAGTGCAAAAACCAGAGTGTGCATTGTGCAATCCTCTGCAGTCCATTAGAAGTAATATAAAGAACACTAATCTTTAAATGTTTGCTAATCCATATTGTCCCTTACATCCCTGTATGTGAAGTATTGTATTAAAATTATTGGATTATGTTCGATTACTTCATGCACTTAATATGAACATGGACCTATTTGCAGAGAATCCAAAATAAATTCTAGGCCTCCCAGGATACTTGTGGAATGTTTCCTGTAGAGCTGGTATTACCTTTTACTGGCCTCATGTTCTTCTAGCTCTGCAAAGCAGTAGCAAATGCTCTCCAGACAGCATTGCAAATACAGCCTAGCTATAAATCTGCAGTAATGTAGTGATCAGAATATATGTGCTTTCACAAGTCTTATTAGCAGGTTTAGGTTCCAGCATTCATCTTTGTAAGAAATAGAGTAATTTTAGTTAAAAGGCTCTCATACCAAATTAACTTGAAACACTTTGACAAGCAAACGCTTGTAAATAAACCTGTTTAGGATTCTTTTATGAAGATTCTAGACGGCTCCCAAGATCTCCCCTTGTGCAGTCCTTGGTACCGCATGGCTTTTGCAAGCAAACCATCCCAGCTTGGTCCTCTTCCTAGTATGCTTGTGAACATTGCCCCTCTAATTCCTATGAATGGTCTGTACTCTTCTGTTGGCTGTCTGGAGGCCACCATGAGTACTGTTAAAACCAGTGCTTTTGTGGAGCATTGGAGTGGTTCCTTTCTAGTGGGCCGGAGTTGTAACTTAAATTAAATCTTTCTATAGAACAAAACTTGTCTAACAGATTTATCAAACAGCAGAAACGTTAAAGAAGCATTTCAGTCCCCTTTAGTTTTGTCCCCCCACCATAATCATATTTGTTCTGCCGCATATGCAGATATGCTGCACGGCTCTACTGGGATCCAAAGGTCGGATAGAATGCTAGGGGGGTGTACGACATGTTTCCAGTACATAAGACTACACACTGAGCTTCGGAACTCCATACCAGTCCGCCTTCATGCATGTGTGGGAAACCTGCATGTGTGCAGATGTGCCACAGGTTTCTGAAGCCTCAGGACCTGAAACCATATGGCACATCTTCATATCGGGGGTGTGGGAGGAAAGAGGTCATTCTCACCTGGGGGAGAGAAGGACTGAAGTGCTGGGTCACAGCCCCAAAAACACTATTCAGTTAAAGAAAATAATCCAAATTTGGGAAAGGGGCGAAGGCAGGGGAAAATCAATGTTCTTTCTTTTTCATATATCATGGGACACAGTCAGGCTAATATTCTTTACCTGCTGGGTTATACTCAATCTCCAGGTGAATGGACACTGGTAGACCAAAGGTCTTAAGAAAAGAAGTGATCCTCTATATAACCCCACCCATACAGGAAGTACTTCAGTTTTTTACCAGTGTCTGCAAGATGGATGGCATGGTTTGAGCTCTCTGAGCTCCAGGTCTCTAGTACCACAAACGGTTCTTAAATGAATCATGGGATTGACCGATCAGATCCATTTGACACAGGCTTTATATGCTTAGATAAATGGTACCTGAACCTCGCAAAGAAGACTCAAGGTCCTGCAAGGTTTTGCCTGTAATGCGACCTCTGGGCGCTGGACCCTGTGAAGTGGAATCCTGGACACTACAGCGCTAAGGCATTCCTGTAGGGTGCTGTACAGGTCCAGGGGAGTGAACCCTAAACATGAAAAGGGGACCCAGTCCTTGAAGGTCCTCAAGTGACAGGAACCCACTGTTAAGGATGAAGATGGGGCTCTTAGTTTCTAAGCTGCCCTGCACCTGGATAGGTAAGTGGAACCCCTTTATTATTGTGGGGTGTTCCAGTGATTGTAGCAATTGGTGTCCATGGCGCAGTGCATTCGCTAAAGCGCCACTGGACTTGGCAAACAACTGCTATGGCACACGCGGTCTTGCCGCACATGCGCAGTGGCCTTTATCTGGCCGCACGAAGATTTGCGTTGTATGCAAATCCGGGAGCACACACAGAACGTTCCGGAGCAAACCCAGCTTATTTAAGCTGTGTATGCCAAGTATGCGGTGCTTCCAGAAGGCAGCTGTGGGACACAGAGCAGGCTCTAAACAGACACTTGCAGTAGTTCAATTTTCCTTACCTGGGTCACATGAGTAACCAAGTGTTGCTTGGCAGACTAAAGGTGCTTAGCAGGATTATTGCGTAGGGGCTTGGTGAGCCCTATTAAAGGGTCTCCCTTCTGAGGTGTTTTAACACTACACCCAAATACTTTTTGTGGCTAGTAAATGTCTTCAAAAAAGGAGCTGGATTAAAACAGGGAAGGGCACACCTATGTTGTCATTAGTGCCTGATGAAACCTAGTCGTATCCCCTGAAGGACCAGAGGCTTCCATGCAATCTGAGCCACTGTGCCTATCTGGTATTCTGCCTACAGTCAGCGCTGCTGCTTCACCCTTTATCACCAAGCATGAACTGTCCTTGGCCCTAGGCATGATTGCCTCCACCCTGCAGGGTGGCAAGAAGTGTCACAGATCCCCATTCCGCTGAGCCTCCTAATCTGGAGCAGCAATGTGTTGAGGATGGTGAAGAGCTAAAAGCTCAGAATTCAGTGGCGTGCTTGGCAGATGAGTCTGCTTCTGAGCAATCTGGAAAAGAAGATATCCAGTTGATGTCTGCCTCTCAGTCGCAGAGGCTTTTGAGCCTGACTCTGACCAAAATGGTTTGTTCTGCCTTTAAGTTGCCTCTGGCAGAGGTGACTGAGCCCCCCTGGTCCTCTTTGGGATCCCTGAGGCCACACAGGCTTTCCCCCTAACCCCCTGTTGGAACAGGCGGTGTATGTTGTTTGGGAACATCCTGACAGGATTTTTGTTCCTCCTAAAAGGTTTTCCCTTTTATATCCCATAGATGAAAAGTTTGTTAAAAAGTGGAGCATGCCAGCCATAGATGCAGCAGTCTCTTCCTTAAGACAAGAACTTGACTTGTCCGGTAGATGACGCACAGGGCTTGAAAGACCCTGTTGACAAGAAATTGGAGTCACTATTAAAGGCTTCCTTTTTCTTTGGCTAGTTCAGCTATTCAGCCAGCTGTTGCAGCAATTGGTATTTGCCAGTCCGGAAAGGATCAGGTCAAACGTCCTGACGGGCCTAACCAGGAGGATGATCTGCCTGAAAGTAAGACCGATTTTCCTTGAGCGCTGTTTTGCTGTTGACGCCTTAAAGGATTCAATACAGCAGGTTTCTTGTTTGTCTCTTGTCTGTACATATGCTCAGACTTTTATGGCTTAAGAACTGGTCAGCCGAGCTTCCTTGTAAAAAGTTTTTGGCAAGTTTCCCTTTTTTATGGGGAATGTTTATTTGGTGATCATTTGGACAAATATATCCAAAAGAGTTCCGGAGGGAAGAGTTCTCTACTGCCTGTGAAGGAAAGCACCAGATGTCCCTCGTTTAAAACCTCAGGGACTGCTTCCTCAAATGTCTCAGCGTCCAGGCGGTTCCACCGCCAACAGGGTGCTAGGGCCAGGGGCAAGCCGCAAGGTCAAGGCCAGAAAAAGCCCTGGGTCCAAAATTCTTCTAAACCCAGCACCAAGCCCTCCTTTTGAGGGGACTCCCCCACTCCATTGGGTGGGAAGGAAGGGTGCTGCAATTTGCAGACGTTTTGGATAACAATTCAGGACGAGTGAAACACCAACTATATCTTGTGGTTGCTAGCTGGAGTCGCGGGGGGTTCCCCCTCAGGTTTTTAAGATCCAGCGTCCCCTTGGATCCTCCAAAAGGAAACTTATTGCTTCAGGCACTACATGATCTAGTGCATCAAGGAGTGATTGTAGATGTTCCTTTATTCCAAAGGGGCACAGGGTTTTACTCAAACCTGTTTACGGTTCAGAAACCAAACTGGGACATGAGGCTCATTTTGGACCTAAGATTCCTGAACAAGTATCTCTTGATCCAGTCCTTTCGGATGGAGTCTGTCCGCTCAGTAGTAACCTCACTCCAGAGGGGAGACTTCCAAGCCTTCGTCGATATGACGCATATTTACATGTACCTATCTTTCAGCCTCAAAGGTTCCGGGTGTTCACAAAGGTCCTAGCACCAGTACTGGTTCTTTTTTAAGGGCCCATGGTATCCTGGTGCTCGGGTATCTGGATGACCTACTGCTCAGAGATCACTTAGTACAGGCTCTAGAACAGAGCATAATATACACAGTGAGCTACTTGAAAAGCTTAGGCTGGATAATACTGACAAGTCAGCCTTGAAACCAGCTCAAAGTCTAAAGTATTTAGGTCTGATCCTAGACATGGTCCAAGCAAGAGTATTCTTGCCACCTGTAAGGATCTGTGTCCTGAAGGTTCAGGTGTGTCAGATAAGGGGCACCAGACAACCCTCCATTCGGCTCTGTATGAGTCTTCTAGGGAGGATGGTATCCTCCGAGGCAGTGCCCTATGCCCAGTTCCATTCCAGGCCTTTACAAGACATCTTGTTGACTTGGAACAGAGGAAGAAAAGCCCTGGATTATCCAATGTGCGTATCTCTTCAGGCACGCTTAAGCCTAAACTGGTGGTTGCAGGATCAGAACCTGCGAAAGATAAAATCCTTTCCCCTGGTAACTTGGAGAGTACTGACTATAGATTCCAGTCTCTCAGGCTGGAGAGCGACCCTAGAAGAGCTCACAGCTCAGGGGAAATGGTCAAGGACAGAACAGATCCTGCCCATCAGCGTCCTGGAATTACGGGCAGTACGTCTGGCCCTACGGTCATGGACGGTGGAGCTTCAGAAGTGCCCCATCAGTCTGACAATGCCACTGCAGTTGCTTATATAAACCACCAAGGCGGTACCAGGAGTCGTTCAGCTCTGAAGGAGGTGAACCACATACTAGCCTGGGCAGAGGAACATGTGCCAATAATATCGGCAGTCCATATCCCGGGAGTAGAGAACTGGGAAGGCAGATTACCTCAGCTGCTAGCAGATCTGCCTGGGGGAATGGTCCCTACACCTAGAGGTGTTCCAGGAAATTTGCCAATGTTTGGGATGGCCAGAGGTCGAACTACTGGCATCCAAGTTAAACAACAAACTACAGCAGTTTGTGTCCCGAACAAGAGATCCTCTGGCAATTGGAGCAGATGCCAGTACTCCCTGGTTTATGCTTTCCCTCCGATCCCTCTCCTTCCACATTTTTTGCGCAGGATTCGGCACGAGGGGGTTCCAGTCATTCTGGTGGCACAAGCCTGGCCCAGAAGGCCCTGTTTCCCGGAGATTGAGACCAACAATAGACGGGCCATGGATGCTTCCAAGTTGTCCCGATCTACTATCTCAAGGTCCTATATTCCACCCCAATTTACAGTCTCTAAATTTGACAGCATGGCTATTGAAGCCAGGGTACTGAAGGACTGTGGCATCTCGGGAGCAGTAGTGTCTACCCTAGTGAACGCTAGAAAAGCGTTCACTAGGAAGATTTATCATAAGGTCTGGAAGACTTGTATTGCTTGGTGTGAAGCCAGAAAATGGCATCCTTGGGAGTACGTGATTGGAAGAATTCTCTTTTCTACAGTCAGCTGTGGAAATTAAATTGGCTTTGAGTACAGAGGTCAGATTTTGGCCCTGTTAGTATTCTTCCAAAGGCCTTCCCATTCACTGATCTGAACCTTTTATGCAGGGGGCAACTCGCTTGCTAACCCCCATTAGGTCACCTATCTGTCCTTGGGATTTGAATTTGGTGCTGTCTGTATTGCAGAAGCAACCATTTGAACCTATTAAGGAAATTCCATTAGACTTGCTGTCATGTAAGCTAGCCTTCCTGCTGGCCATCACCTCGGCTAGAAGGGTGTCAAGTTGGCGGCCCTTTCGTGCAGGGAACCATACTTGATCCTTCACTACGACAGGGTCGTGTTACAACCTGTTCCATCTTTTTTGCCAAAAGTGGTGTTGGCCTTTCATTTGAATCGGGACATTATTTTGCCTTTTTCTCGGCCCCGTTCGGCGGAAGAGAGACAACTGCATTCTTTGGATATTGTCTGGCTAGTCGAGGTTTTTGTCTAGGTATGCGGACTCCTTTTTTTGTTTTACCAAAAGGACCCAAGAAGGGGCAGGCAGCTTCCATTGCCAATTGGGTCTGTCAATATGATCATTCAGGCCTACGTTCTGAAACTGAGCTCCTCCCTTTAGGTTGAGAGCTCATTCTACCAGGAGTGTAGGAACCTCCTGGGCTTTTCGCCATCGGGTATCTGTAGCTCAGACTTATAAGGCTGCTACCTGGTCTTCAATGCATATGTTCACAAAATTTTATCAAGTGGATGTTCGAGCAGCCGAGGATTTGGATTTCAGCCGCGGTGTAATGCGGGCTGCCATATAAGTTCTGATGGCTATTGTTTGGCAGGGTGTCTCCCTCCCCTCAAGGCTATTGCTCTGGGAAGTTCTAGTAGGTAATGAATATTAGCCTGACTGTGTCCCATGATGTAAGAAAAAGAAAATAGGATTTTTTTTGTCCATACTTGGCTCTAAAAACCTTTTTTCTTTGAGTAAATCATGGGACACAAATCCCTCCCCTCTTTTTTGAGGATTCAGTGGTTGCTACAAAACTGAAGTACTTCCTGTGTGAGGGGTTATATAGGTGTTGACTGCCTGTCTAAAGACCTTTTGGTCTACCAGTGTCCCTTGAGATGGAGTATAACCCAGCAGGTAATGAATATTAACCTGACCCATGATGTACTCAAAGATTTTACAGGCAAGTATGACGAAAAAATCCTATTTTTAGGGTGAAGGTTCACTTTCTTCTGTTGGCCTAGTGCCCCATATAAGCATTTAATTGAATCTGTGATGCTGAGGGGTGTGCCTATAAATATCTTAATTTGGGGTCAACAGTGTGGTAGGTGCTACAAAAGTTGGTGAGAAGGGGGTTCTGGGATATACTAGAGGAAAATATCAGAGGTGAGGGGAAGGGAATGTCACCTTGCCTATTCATGCTGCCAGTTTTCAGGTGAAGCCCTTCATTTGTGTATTGGGGGGATTTGCCAGAGGTTTGTTTAAACTGCTGTGCCTTTCAAACTTGGGATGTTTTACTTGAAGACATCGGAATCCTTTGCAATCTGTGGGTGCTCAATCTGTGGCCCTTCAGCTGTTGCAGAACTACAAGTCCCAATGAGTCATTGCAAGCCACTGAATGTTACTAACATGATTCCCAAGGGTAGAGGCATGATGGGACTTGAAGTTTCCCAACAGCTGGAGGGCCACAGGTTGAGCACCTATGCCCTAGAAAAACGTTGTGTCTGTACTTGTGGTTTGAAGACCTTATAGCCTGCATGGTGACTGGGGTATTAAGTGACCAGTGGCTCTTTAACTCCTTATTTCAATAAGATGTGAGAATCTTCCTCCAAAACCCAATATTTACTTGGGACACCTTGTCTTTAACCCTGCCAAGCATCTAAAATGGTTGTTTTATATAAAAAAGTAGATAAAGTACAGTTTAACATTCGGGAATTTCTAGCCTTTTGTAGGGATTAATGAAAAAGCACTGAACAGAGCTTTGAAGGAAATTTTAACAATTAAAAGCAGACTGGCAGGGGAAGCATTCTTTTTAATAAAAAAAGCCAAGAAACATGTACTTCATCACTGCAGTGTTCATTGGAGGACGCAGCATTTATAATTACTGCCACCTACAAGAGGTTTTGGACACCATATAAAACAAAAGGGACCAAATGTCTCTTGTGACTATATCCTCTACTATATCTAGAGTGCTAGGTCCAAGTCTGGGGGGAGTTGCTTACATTTCTGTGAGGCCTCCCTTTTTCTCCTGTGAAATGTGTATTTGGCCTTTTGTCCCTACAGGAGAAACCCTTGGTACCATTGTCTCAGAAGTTGGTTTACCTAGTGGTCAATACTTTGGTAAAGAGGGACTTGGTTTTAAACCTTATCTTTGTAAGGAACCCTTCCTCATTCTTCACAGGGATAAGGTAGTCTTAATACCTAAACTGTCTTCTTGCCACGTGTTTTTAGTCTATAATAATGACAATGTACACAATGTAAGACATGATGCATGTGACCACATCATGCTGCACAGTTGGTGTGGATAATTAAAAAAAATTAGATGCTTCATTTAAACTTTACAGAGAATATGGGCATAGCTGACACTTTGCATGAACCTACTCTAAAAGAATTGTTTGGGACCACTGGCACTCAACAACTAGGAGATAATAAAGACATGTAATGAACATGTATGTAATGCTCTGCACAGTTTAAGTATGAATGATTTGTGGTTTAGATGTGTGTTGTTCTTGTAACAGTGTAATGTACTGCTGCAAACAAGACAGCTGCAAGAAAATGATCAGTAACAAGTGATAGGAACCAAATACCAACACTAAAGAGATGGCAAGCAAAATGATTAGTTCCCTAAGTTACCCTAATTTACAGTGCCTTGAAAAAGTATTCATGCCCCTTGAAATTTTCCATATTTTGTCATGTTCCAACCCAAAACGTAAATGTATTTTGTGATAGAGAAACAAAGTGACACAATTGTGAAGTGGAAGAAAAATGATAAAGTTTTTTTCAAAATTCTTTACAAATATCTGAAAAGTGTGGCATGCATTTGTATTCAGCCCCCCTGAGTCAATACTTTGTAGAACCACCTTTCCCTGCAATTACAGCTGCAAGTCTCTGTTGATGTCGCTACCAGTTTTGCACACCTAGAGTAAAGTTTTTGCATGTTTTGAAAAATAGCTCCAGGTCTGTCAGATTGGATGGATATTGTATGTGAACATCAATTTTTAAGTCTTGCCACAGATTCTCAGTTGGCTTTAGCTCTGGACTTTGGGCCATTCTAACACATTAATATGCGTTGATCTAAACCATTCCATTGTACCTCTGGCTGTATGTTTTGGGTCGCTGTCCTGCTGGAAGGCCAACCTTAGCCCCAGTCTCGTCTTTTGCAGACTCTTAACAGGTTTTCTTCTAAGATTGCCCTGTATTTGGCTCCATCCGTCTTCCTATCAACTCTGACCAGCTTCCCTGTCCCCACTGAATTAAAGTATCCCCACATCATGATGCTACCACCACCATGTTTCACGGTGGGGATGATGTGTTCAGGGAGACTGGCAGTGTTAGTTTTCCGCCACGCATAGCTTTTTGATTTTAGCCCAAAAAGTTAAATTTTGGTCTCATCTGACCAGAGCACCTTCTTCCACATGTTTGCTGTGTCCCCCACATGGCTTCTCGCAAACTGCAAAAGGAACTTCTTATGGCTTAATCAACAATGTGTTGCCTAGTTTATGGATTTATATGCATACACCTCAATCATTGAAGTAGTATGGATATACAGTGGGGACGGAAAGTATTCAGACCCCCTTAAATTTTTCACTTTGTTATATTGCAGCCATTTGCTAAAATTATTTAAGTTCATTTTTTTCCTCAATGTACACACAGCACCCCATATTGACAGAAAAACACATAATTGTTGACATTTTTCCACATTTATTAAAAAAGAAACTGAAATATCACATGGTCCTAAGTATTCAGACCCTTTGCTGTGACACTCATATTTAACTCGGGTGCTGTCCATTTCTTCTGATCATCCTTGAGATGATTCTACGCCTTCATTTGAGTCCAGCTGTGTTTGATTATACTGATTGGACTTGCTTAGGAAAGCCACACTCCTGTCTATATAAGACCTTACAGCTCACAGTGCATAAAAAAGAGAGAAGAGGTCTTGCGAGCCACAATGACCCTATGCCTTACTGTAGAAATCTACAAATACCCAGCTGCAACCGCAGGTCACGTATTCATAGCCGTGCGTTTAAATTTGAATGGAAAAATGCGTTGCGCTTAGGTATATATTCACTTTATCAATCTAAAGGCGCCCAGTGTATGTGCTTCCAATCTTAAATCAATAGATATAAATAATACTGCTATATACCACATTAAAGTGCCAAATATAGATAGTGATATAATTAAATCCACCGTGAATATGAAAATACCAGTATATTGCGCTTAATGGTAAGCGACCTATTTGTATATAAAGAACATAGCTTAATAAAAATCTCAATCAATGCGCCTGAAATTTACATCAAAGTGCCGTGCGTATATCCAATCTAAAAGTGCTACGTGCAAAGAAAAATTACTCAAATACAATGGTGACAAGTGAAAAACCATGCATTATAAATATGGTAATTAGCATACAAACTGTGGAAAAAAAAAAACAAAAAAAAAAAAAACTCTATAAACAATAAGTGATAAAAACACATAAAAACCATATATATTAATTAGGTGATAATAGTCCTTTAAATGTGAAAAACAATCTTCCAAATCTGTATCGCGTAACAATGTGCGGCGGAAAAGAATCCAATAGTGCATAGAGGTGCTTCACATGGGAGACGGATCGTGGAACCACAGTGCCCAAATGTGCCCCGGTGACCCCCAAAGTAGCTGCGCTCACCTCTGAGCGTGTGACACAGGGTTTAGCTGTGTCCAAACACGCTTTGGAGCCACCCCTGGGCTCAGTAATCAGGACACCAGATGATCTCCCATCAAGCTCTTTTAGGACTCCATAGGCATCATACCAAAAGAAAAAGGGACTGCATAGTGTAATATCGCCAAAATATTTAATAGTAACTAGTGTAAACAATCCCCACACCGGGGTACTCACATTGCATAGGTGCTTAATGTGCACCAAACAGTACAGGCAGAATGTACGTCCAGAAACGCTATTTCGATGCGCTGTGGGGTGTTCAGATAATTCCAGCCTAGCTCAGTGCTGCTCGCTCCGTCCTGGCCCCTCCCCTACGCGTGTTCGACACAGGGAGTCACGTGTCTTCATCAGGGGGATGACAGAGCAAAGGAAACCTGCTCTATGAATGGAGGGGGTGAACCTATCGGCCATTCATAGATCGTTTTTTAGTAGTCTATCCCACTTCTCTGATTTAACTGTCCGGGTTCATTTTATTATGGGCTTGTTTAGGGTGTTTAGGGTGTTGACCAGATTTGTCAGATTCTGGCCACTTGCATATCTGGAATTAGGACTTGGTGGCAATATCACCCATTTTCAGTGCTTTACAAGAGATGCTCTTATGCCTTGTTGGAGAGGCAGTTGCACAAATTATTCCCGGGTGCTACTACCAATGCAGTCTCGGATTTTAAAGGTTGGTGAATATGGGCTTGAATTTTTTATAATTTTTTTTTTTCTCCTTTGGTTGCCATGCATTTACATAGACTTGTAAAGAACAAGAAAAGCAAAAGCACAAACAGACCTAATATGGCCTGTGTACCCCATTGTAGGAAATCAAACATCGGTGCTTAACCAATCCTAAAATAATTTAAAAGGAGTTTACCTCTAGTGTTACTTTGACCGGTTAGGTTCTTCAAATGCACATTAGAAACTGTCTGCACATGGTGATCTTATGAAAAATGTAAGGCCAGTTTGTAGTGTTCACATCAAGACTGGATCTCTTCCTCTACTTGTTTATGGGATTGCAAAAGCATCTTGATCAAATTTTGATCCGAAGATCAACTGCAGGTCAAATGCAGCTGTCAATTCTGAATGCTCTTAGAAGGGACTCAAACCGATGTCAAAGCAAACCATTAACACAAGCTTGAAGATACTCCACACTGGCCTATAGTTGTCCCCTTAAAACTACAAGTGAACACAAATATATGAAAATGCTGTATGTAGGAAGTTGTAGCTGAAGCTCATGCATTTTTGCATTTTTTATTACTTTTTCATTGCTAGGTGTAAAACATTTGCTGTCTGAAACAAGTATATTTATTTTTAAGTATCAAGTCAATTTTTTCCCAAGATTCTGTTGTGTATTTGCCGTTCAGCCAGTTATTCTCTTGTGAGTAATTCTTAACTAAAGGTGTTAATTCATTACTCAGAATGTCTTTTCTATTTATATATAACCTATCTAATATTCTAATTTCAGGTTATTTTTGATGAGGGTTATGGACATTCCTTATCTAAATCTGGAGGGACCTGACTGTAAGTTAATTCTTTGAATATTGTTTGCTATGTTCTAACTTAATGTTTGATATATTTTCCTGCACTCAATTATTTTGGTTTAGCTGATAGAACCCATAGTTCTATCTGTGTACTGATGTATACTTTTTTTTTTTTTTTTTTTCTCCCTGAAGACACTTTAAAACTGCATCAAATATGCAAATGTATGCTTTGTGTCAGACCTAATAAAATGTTTTCCATTTGGATTAATTCTCCTGCTGCAAGACTTGGGCTCCATTCACACTGAGGCATTTTTCTGCTGTAAGCCTCAGCTCTAAAAACACCCAACATGACAAATCCATTTCAATAGCCCTTGTTCACATCTGAGTGTTCTGTCTCCTGAAGCAAAAGGCCTGTCGCTCAAGGTACAGGAGCTTCTTTTTTGGGCAGATTAAAGGGCGTTTTCTGCTTTTTTTTTTACATTGGTGACCTTTCTGACCTGTACAAAATCGTGGAAAAATCACACTTTCTGTCTGGAAACGATATGCTCAGGTGTTAATGTGGCCTTAAGAACCCAACCCTGACTTATTCATATACAGGACCACCCCACTTTACATTCCCGGGTATGTCTGTACTCGTGGGTGTATGTAAAGTGCCGTGCAAGAAAATCTTGGTCAGCTTAACATGGCACTGCTACCGAACCATAAGTTACAGGGACACTAAACTTGGGAGCATCGGGGGGGGGGGGGACCCAGGACTACAACATATCTGATTTTTGGGGTCGTCCAGTTTGCCTAGGTAATTAGTTATGCATGTGAATTACTAGGGTTGTCCCGATGCCACTTTTTTAGGACTGAGTACAAGTACCGATACTTTTTTTCAAGTACTCGCCGATATCTATTACCGATACTTTTTTTTTAATGTCACGTGACGTGTTTTTTTTTTTTTGTTTTTTTTAGGGCGGGGGGGGGGAGTGAACGGTGTCTGTGTGGTTTTTTTTTTTTTTTTTTTTTTTTTTTTCCCATTTACATTTATTATTTTTTACAATTTAATTTTTTTTTATTCTTTATTGCACTATGTGTGTAATTTTTTTTTTTTTAATCAGCCCTGTTGGGGGGCTTTGGTGAGATATCAGGGGTCTTAACAGACCTCTGATATCTCCCCCTTGAGACAGAGAAAGAGACAGAGGATAGAGATTCCCCAGTCCCTTTCTCTGCAGCCTCAGCTGCACTGACAATGAATGGAGAGAAGACAGCGGCTCCTCTCCATTCATAAACTGACACATCGTAATCACAGGAGATTACAATGTTTCAGTTATGTGAATAGACAGTCAGCTGACTCTGTCCATTCACACAGCGGAGAGAGACAGCAGAACGGAAGGGACAGAGAAGGAGAGGGGGACAGCGGAAAGCCGGAACGGATGGGGACAGCGGAGGGGGACAGAGGAGCGGAGCAGGACAGCGGAGGGGGACAGCAACGGAGCAGGACAGCGGAGGGGGACACAGCAACGGAGCAGGACAGCGGAGGGGGACAGAGGAACGGAGGGGGACTAAGGGGGATGAGGTGACAGTCAGCGGTGATCGTGCGTGGGGGAGTTACAAGCACCGATCACCGCTGTATGTCACTAAAGCAGCTGAAAGCCGCGGGGGGAGAAGCTTGTAACTCCCCCACACGCCGATCACCGCTGACAGTCAAGGTATCGGGGGAAGCATCGGGAGCATTTGCCCGAGTACAAGTACTTGGGCAAATGCTCGGTATCGGTCCCGATACCGATACTAGTATCGGTATCGGGACAACCCTATGAATTACTATTGCAATGCAGTGGGAGGTGCAAAAAGGTATTGCTTCACTTTAAGTACATTTTTGTTTTGCATACATGCTCTGGTCCCTTTTCTGTACTTAAAAGTGGGGTATGCCTGTAGTAGATTTCGTGAGACCCTGCTGGCAGGATTATGGACGGTGTGTGCGCATCACTTAAACTTTGCTTTCTCAATATTTAAACTGTATGTTGCTAGCATTAGTAAACTGATAGGAATGTATATCACATTTACTTGTGTTAAACGTTTTACATTTCTTCAGTTACTAACTGGTTTCCAGTGCCTTGGACAATTATGTCCTACATCGCAGGAGCCTTAATCAGGGGAGGAGTAATTTTCTCACCTAAGCACATCCTCCAGCCTGCATGCCTGAGCTAAGGGCAGATGTATTATAGGAAGTAAAATGCCTCATGAATATTCTGTCCTTACTCAAAATGGCCAGAATTGCTAGGGGGTGTTTTTCAAAGTGATTTCTCTGCAAAAAAAAAGTATGGAGACATGGATGGGTGGGTTTCCTTTTTGAATATTAAAAATGAATTAAATAGCGTATTTGGTTTGTGGTGTTCAGATGCAATGTAGTTCGGCTAGGTGTTATACACATGGTGAGGGGCTGTTGTGGGGAAAACATGTGTATGTATGTATATGTGGGTGTGTATATATAATAATAATTTTTTTTTTTTTTCTCAATCTTAAATTCTATTGTGTCCTGAAGCCCAGAGTTTTTGTAGAACTTTCCTTTGTCCACATCTTACCTGGTAGCCAGACCTTATTACACTCGCTAGGTTTGCTGCTTGCTAAATAAAAGTGCAGCACGAGCTGTTTGAAAGCTGTAGGCACACTGCATCATGACACTAAAGCAATCCAAAGTCTCATAAGCTCCTATTAAGCTATATCCAATTTACATACAGGTATTTTTTAGGATGGGGAGAAAGCTGGACTGCCTAGAAGAAATCCATACAGACCCAAAAGGCTTAAAGTGGTTGTAAACCCTTACAGACCACTTTTACCTACAGGTAAGCCTAGATTAAGACTTTCCTGTAGGTGCAAGAAATATCTCCTAAACCTACACGGTTTAGGAGATATTTGCAAAAGACAGGCACCGATGTCTACGGCGCATGCGCCGTAGACAACGGAGCGCAGATGCACTGAGCGTGCCATTTCTAACGGCTATCATGCCGTTAGTGGTGGCTCCCGCGCGCATGCGCTGGAGTGAAGTCATCGCAGCTCCGGCCAATCACAGCGCTTGAGCTGCGATACCCAGAAGGAAGATGGATGCTTCGTGGAAGAGGGGACAGCGGTGACATCGCAGGCTCCTTTGTCAGGTAAGTGACACATAATGGGCTACTATGCGATGCATAGTAGCCCATTATGCTTTACCTTTGCAGGGAAACAAAGAGGAAGTAAAACCCATTACGGTTTACTTCCTCTTTAAAGGGTTTCCACATTTCCACCCAAGTTGGGATTATACATACTTTATATTTGTTGCGTGTTCCCATTTTTCTGCTTGCATGTCTGAGTGCTTTCCTGGCAGGAAAAGAATGCTCCCTGAAGTACAGCCAAAGCTCATTTGGCTGCACTTGTCCTATGGATCGCAGGAGTGCAGTTCGTTATGGACTCCTGTGACCCGGTTTTCAGCGGACTGAAGCTGACGTCACAGAGCCGGTCCAGGCTCAACATTGCGACCATATGGTCGGGATCTGCCCACATTCCTGGCCTGCCACCTGACTCAGCCTCAGCTAACCGCTTTGAGCCTGAGCCGCCCAGTGCTTCAGTGAGCATGGGAGAGCAGAGACCCTCTGTGCTCAGGGAACTCTGAGAACTAAGTGATCGGCAGTCTTTGATTGCTCAGTTCTCAGTCTTGGCGCCAACAGGGGACCGATGCTGCATCCACCTAGGTATCTATGGTTCATAATGGGGGGGGCGGGTGGAGAGAGAAACAAATCCCATACTCCTTTGAAACTCTCCTAAACTCCTGTACAAAAATGCTCTATATGAGCTTCTTTTTATTTTTCTCAGCCTAGTGTGCATGGACCCTTAAGCCTAGTACACATGGGGGGCCGAATGTTGGGCAGCATCGGCCGGTTTAATAGAAACCGGCTGACATTCGGCATGTGTATTGCAGTCAGTCCAACAGAAGCCGGCCGAATGGGCATGTCGAAGGAGCATGATTGAAAAAGGTCTGCCGATCAGCACTCTCAGCTAATATCGGTGACTAGACTGTTCTTTTTGGGGGTGGGCAGTCCGTCCCCTTGTCAGAACACAAAACAGCAGGTGTGATTGCTGTACCAACGCTGGATAGTTAGTACAGTGGCTCCAACTTGAGTTGTTTTTTTTTTTTTTTTTTTTTTTTTTTTTTTCACTCCTGCTAGGTTAAATGGGGAAAAACAAACTACTAGTATGTTCTAGGTGTTTATGCTAAAAGAGGATGGAGCTAACTGATCTTTTAAAGAAATCTTAAATACTTTATACCAATACCCTTTGCGTGACTTGTCATTGAAACGTAAAGATTGCAGTAGTTTCTCTGAATATTAAAAAAAAAATTATTTGAAATTTTCTTGCTAAGCTTGTCGGTCAGATTCTGCTTTTGAAATTTTTAATCTTTTTTTTGTTTTAGTGTTGCCTAAACGAGACAATGTCCTTCATGTAACTTTTCCAAAAGAATGGAAGACCAGTGACCTTTATCAACTATTCAGTGCTTTTGGTAAGACGTCTTTTAATATCTTGATTGGGGGGGGGGGGGGGGAAGAAAGCATTGCTTGTATATCTAAGGACAGCAAAATTACTGCTGCTGCGAGGGGGAACTGGCTGTTTCTGGTCATGTATGCTCGATCTCGGTACTTTAGGTCTTTTAAAAAAAAAATTAAAAAACACAAAGGAACCTTAAGATCCTGCTGTTGCAGTGGGTGTATGTTGGTTAAGGCACGCTATACAAACATCTGAAGCCTTACTCATTAGGTTTCAGCACAACATTTACTAAATTGATGAATATCCATAACCTCATGTCCAAACATCATTGGTGTCCAACTTGTGGCCCATTGAATATAAAAAAAAAAAATGGTGTCACATAGGTGGCATTAATGTCCATATTGGTTTGACTTTGGCTATTCTTCTGATGTGTCATATGTATATATCTCTTTAGCTTTTGCCAAGAATTCCATTCCCTGTATCACTGTGAATGGGTCTCCTTGAAATGCTACACATTTTGCTACCAGTGCTCTTCCCAAGGATTCACTTTTGTTTGCACACAGGTTTTATATAATCCTATCCTTTTTTGTGCTCTGTAAATATAACTTTAGCACTAATTCAGGGTGATTTATACCAGCGTTGCCACCCCCCCAAGTGAAATTTACTGGCAAGATGCCTAAAAATACAAAACACCAAATTTTTACTGACACTTCAAAAAAGTACCTTTTTGGTGCTAAACTGCAACTTTTAATATTTAAACTATAAACATGTAGCTAGTGCTATTAGCAATGTGTTTAAGTTAAACAAAAGTCAAACTAATTTTTCTATTGACATGAAGGTCATGTTAATATAAGACAGCCAGCACAGAGTTCCCCATTACAGAGCAAGGGAGAACTCTGCGGACCCTGATGTAAAGGATGATGCCACAGATCATGATCTAAGGGGGAACTCTGATGTAAGGGGGGCTCTGCGCTCCCATTTACATCAGAGTTCCCACTTACATGAGGGTCTGCAGCATTGTCCTTTACGTCAGGGTCCACAGAGTTCTCCCTTGCACTATAAGAGGAAATCCTGCAGACTCTGATGTAAAGGGGAACATTGGGAACTCTGAGAGAGGGGGGGGGGGGACTCTGGTGACCAGAGATTACCTTCCGCAGAGTGAATACATTAAGGTAAGGGGGGGTTATTGATATAAGGGTTAACCTTTATTTCAGTGCCCCCTTACATTGTGTTCCCCCCCCCCCTTACATCAGTGACCCCTCAGACTGACCTCCTCTCAGGTGCACTGTGCAGGGTTTAGTCAGGCAACTCCAGCTTGGTGGCTCTGGTTTTATCCGATGGTCTCCGCTACACAGTCCACACATGTCTGAATTCTCTTGTGATCCCCAATCTGGCGGCGCTCCCACTCTTGACTCCTCTCCAGACTCCCCCTCAGACTGTAGACATGATAAAAGATGAAATGGTCAAATTCCAGACATGGTACAGGAGATGGTCAGATTCCAGACATGGTACAGGAGATGGTCATGTAGACAGGATACAGGAGATGGTCATATATACTGTACTGCATTATTTTATTTTTTTTTTATTTAGGGTTGGTTTACACTAGCTCTTGCCGTCCCACAGTGGATAGCTTTTCAGAGGATGTTTGAAAGGCAGCAGAGAGGTGACATGTTTATTGCTCACTGCCTGTTTGAACCCTGTAAATCCTGCGCCACCATGCCGCGTGGCCCCATTCACTGAACTGGGTGACGTTTGGCAGCGGTACTGCCAGCTGAATGTGATGTGGGGTACAATGTTTGCTGCGGCATGTATACAACCCTGTCTAGCCTCTGTTGCAGTTTTACCGCCGCCCCTGTGAACAAGACAAGCCCTTACAGAGTTCAGTGCGTTTGTTAAGGAAAAAAACGCAGCATGCTGAACTTTTTTTTTTTTTTTTTTTTTTTACCGCAATGGTGTGAACAAGGCTTATTGAGATGCATTGTTTGTTTTCTCACACATGGGATCATATTGCAGACTTCTGAGGGTTCATGGACATGAATAGTTTGAGGTGCAAATATGCTGCAGCATAAAATCAGTTTACAGGAGTACAGCCGCATACAGCTACTCATTTCTATGGCCGGTTGTCTGTGCCTCCCCAGGCTCCGGAAATGCCAGGAATTTTACGCCACGGACCCCATTCACATAGAAAATTTGAGGCACAAATCTGCTGTGGCAAAAAAAATAAATCACTAATTACCAACTTTCCAGGAATACTTCATACGTGTAAACGCCAGTGCACAAAACCATCTGCTGTTCCCAGAGTACAGCTGCTTACTGCTAGGTACACTCACCAGGCAGACACACCGGGCAACAGGGCAGGCTCATCAGTCAGGGCAGGGGTCCGTCGCTCGCTCCGGGGGGTGAGGTCACGGGGTGTGTGTGTGGTCCAGTGTGTCCACTTCACAGTTCGTCGCTGCGTCTCCCGATTGGTCAGGCTCAGCTCAGGTCACACAGCCCACCACGTCTGCTCCTTCCACTCCACATGAGGCTCCTCCGTCTGCCTGCTCGGCTCCTACCTGTTTATAGGCTGCCGGGAAAATAGGCTGACATCATTGGCTGCGCTGCATCAGGTGGGCTGAGCAGAGGCTGCAGGAGTCGGACTCGGCTGCTCAGAATCGGATCTTGGGGATTTCCGGAATTGCGCATGCGCAGTTCTGACCCGATCGCTGCCATTTTTACTGGCACTTTTCCCTTAATATGGGCACGAGAAAAGTGCCTTGTTTTTACGGGCTGCCTGTAAATCTACGGGCGCAACACTGATTTATACAAGGGCTTCCTATATACTTGGCATAGTTTTTTTTTATATATGTATATAATTGCTGCCTTGCCTTCTTTTGTGCCCACACCCTTGATTTGTCGATGCCTGCCAACTTTTTTTAATATGTATGTTTTATATCTATCCAAATACAACGCTTAAATTCAAATAGCCGATCTTTCCAAGAAGGGATAGATATGAAAGGTCTATCACCAGCTTCAGTGTGTATGGAAAAGCACACCACACCCAAGTGAATCCAATCTGCTTACCAGAAAGTAGTGATAAATAGGCATGTGATCATTAATCGTAGGGTATCAAAGCGTCACTCTCCCAACACTGAGGGTAAATGGAAAGCGATCCAATCATAGGATACCATTTATAAAGGGCACTTACTCATATAAAGCCACCGAAACCTCGAACTCCAGAACCAGAGAGGATATGATATCCAATCAATTGGTCAGTGATACCCAAATGCAAAGAAATAAGGCAGCAATAGTGAAGTCTGTCGGGTAAAAACAGTAATTTATTGTAGTTCACTTACAGGTAGTTGCAGGATACAGTCGTCATGTGTAAAAAAACAAAACAAACTGTGGCTCTCGGCCTGCTTGCATCTGCCCGCCTGACATGTTTCATCCAACAGGATTTCATCAGAGGTGTGGCCTATTGAAGCAAGCACGCCCTTTTAAGCATACAATCCAATGACGTGACTACCAGAAGGCTGAACCTTCCGGCCCCCACGTCAGCTGGAAATACAATCACTGAAGAACACCACAGCCACGCCTGTGCTCTACAGCTGAGCACTTATAACAGGAAATAAACAAAGAATGACGCACCTTCTGGAGGGCGGAATCCTCCCGGAGCCTCGCCAACCGGAAATAAAGTCACTGGAACGCATCGCAAACGCGTTTGCGTTCCACGACTAAGTGGTGACTCAAGAAGAACACAGGAAGAAAGGCGGAACATGATTTCGTGCCAATACAGCAACCCAAATCACTATTAAACTGCATAAAAAGCCCATCTTTTGTTCTTTCCTTCTGAGTGCTCTGTCTCATTGGCATAAAGATGGGCTTTCTATGCGGTTTGATAGTGTTTTCGGTTGCTGTATTGGCACGAAATCACGTTCCGCCTTTCTTCCTGTGTTCTTGAGTCACCACTTGGTCGTGGAATGCAAGCGCGGTTGCGATGCGTTCCAGTGACTTAATTACCGGTTGGCGAGGCTCTGGGAGGGTTCCGCCCTCCAGAAGGTGCGTCATTCTTTGTTACCTGTTATGAGTGCTCAGCTGTTGAGCGCAGTCCCGGCTGTGGTGCTCTTCAGTGATTGTATTTCCAGCTGATGTGGCTGGAGGGTTCAGCCTTCCAGTAGTCACGTCATTAAATATGCTTAAAAGGGCGTGCTTGCATCAATGGGACATGCCTCTGATGAAATCCTGTCGGAGGAAACATGTCAGGTGGGCAGACGCAAGCACGCTCAGAGCTGCGTTTTTTTTTTTTTTTTTACACATGACTGTATTCTGCAACTACCTCTAAGTGAAATACAATAAGTTAGTATATGTGTATATGTGTATATGTGTATATGTGTATATGTGTATATGTGTATATGTGTATATATATGTGTATATGTATATATATATGTATGTGTATATATATATATGTATATGTATATGTATATGTATATGTATATGTATATGTATATGTGTGTGTGTGTGTGTGTATATATATATATATATATATATATATATATATATATATATATATATATATATATATATATATATATATATATATATATATATATATATATATATATATATATATATATATATATATCTCTATATCTCTATATATATATATATATCTATATATATATATATATCTCTATATATATATATATATCTATATATATATCTATATATATCTATATATATATCTATATATATCTATATATATATCTATATATATATCTATATATATATATATATATATATATATATATATATATAGCTATAGCTATATATATAGCTATATATATAGCTATATATATAGCTATATATATAGCTATATATATATATCGCGGAGGAGGGCACTGGAGTGCTGCGCGGGGGGGGGGGGCTTTCCCGACGCCGATTGGTGATCTCACGGCGACTCCGCCGCAGAGGCCACTCTTATCGGAAAGTGGACTGCCGGCCGAAGGAGAGGATACCGGGGTTATGGCAGCTAGCTGCTGCCATAACGATATTCCCCTTCAAAGTAAGGACGTATATCGGCGTGCGGCAGCCCAGAAGTGGCTAATGCATCCTATGCAGTAAGGTGGAAAAACGCCCGTCAGTGATCGGCTCCCCCAGCCCACCTCATTTTACTTACCTGAACCCTCGAACTTGACACGGCGGAGATGCGCTGTCTCTCTGCCTGAGGTTCTCAGCTGTTGATTGGATAGATTGATAGCAGCGCAGCCATTCTCTCCCGCTGCTGTCAATCAAATCCAATGATGGCAGCGCCAGGGGGGGCGGTGCCGAGTTCTGCTTTCGGTCTCTATGGACGCCGAATGCTGGACTCGGAAGCGCGCCCGCAAGTTAACCCCCTTGGGGAAGCGTTTCACCGAGGGGCTTATCAGATGTGGGGAGGAGCCGCCGGGGGACCCCAGAAAAGCAGGTTCGGGGCCACTCTGTGCAAAACGAGCTGCACAGTGGTGGTAAGTATGTTTTTTTTTTTTTTAAAAAAAAAATACCTTTTTACAATTTTTTTTTTTTTTTAAATTGACCCCTATTACATGGAGAGGGAGTCAAATTACGCATATGGGAAAATCCAAGATGTCATACATGAGGTCACAAATGAATCTAAACCGCTGCTGTCATCCATTTAAAAAGAAAAAACTACATATATCCTGGCAGAATTTGATTTCTTGGCCATTTTTCAGAGAATATGAATGAAACGCAAACTTTTCTTTCACTCATGGTTAATGTTTGGCTGAAAACCATTTATTATCAATCGACTGTTTACTCTTTTTAGTTTATAATCAAAACAAACTACCCAAATGACCCTGATCAAAAGTTTACATACTCCAGTTCTTAATACCATGTATTGCCCCCTTTAACATCAATGACAGCTTGAACTATTTTGTGTTATTTGTGGATGAGGCTCTTTATCTTCTCAGATGATAAAGTTGCCCATTCCTCTTGGCAAAAAGCCTCCAATTCTTGTAAATTCTTGGACTGTCTTGCATGAACCGCACTCTTGAGATCTCCCCGGAGTGGCTCAATGATATTGAGGTCAGGAAACTGAGATGGTCACTCCAGAACCTTCACTTTATTCTGCTGTAGCCAATGACAGGTCAACTTGGCCTTGTGTTTTGAATCATTGTCATGTTGGAATGTCCACCTACGTCCCATTCGCAGCTTCCTGGCTGATGAATGCAAATGTTCTTCCAGTATTTTTTGTTGACATACTGCATTCATTTTGCCAACAATTTTGACCAAATTTCCTGTGCCTTTTTTGTAGCTCACACATCCCCAAAACATCAGCGATCCACCTCCGTGTTTCACAGTAGGAATGGTGTACCTTTCATCATAGGCCTTGCTGACTCCTTTCCAAATGAAGCGTTTATGGTTGTGGCCAAAAAGCTCAATTTTGGTCTTGTCACTCCAAATGACTGTGTGCCAGAAGGTTTGAGGCTTGTCTCTGTGCTGTTTGGCATATTGTAAGCGGGATTCTTTGTGGCATTTGCATAGTAATGGCTTTCTTCTGGACTCGACCATGCAGCCCATCTTTCTTCAAGTGCTTCCTTATTGTGCATCTTGAAACAGCCACACCACAAGTTTTCAGAGAGTCCTGTATTTCATCTGATGTTTGTGGATTTTTATTTGCATCTTGAACAATTTTCCTGGCATTTGTGGCTGAAATTTTAGTTTGTCTACCTGACTGTGGTTTGCTTTCAACAGAACCCCTAATTTCCGACTTCTTGATTGACGTTTGAACACTGCTGATTGGCATTCTCAATTCTTTGGATATCTTTTTCTATCCCTTACCTTTTCCGGCAGATCCTTTGACAATTCTTTTGCTTTCCCCATGACTCAGAATCGTCAGTGCAGCACTGGATTAAAGATACAAGTGTCTGTCAGGAGTCCAGAAACTCATTGACCTTTTCATACACATACTAATTACAAGCAAACAGATCACAGGTGAGGATTGTTACCTTTTTTTTAATAGCCATTCAAACTCCTTTGTGTCAACTTGTGTGCATGTCATCAGGCCACAATTACCTCGGTATGTTAACTTTTGATCAGGGTCATTTGGGTAGTTTCTGTTTTCATCATGTTTTAAAGGGTAAACAGTTAATAATGGCTTCAGCCAAACACTAACCATGAGTGAAAAAAGTTTGTTATTCATATTTTCTGAAAAATGTCCAAGAAATCATAAATTCTGCTAGGGTATGTAAACTTATGAGCTCAACTGTATTTTTTTTTTTTTTTTCGTATAAAGAGGGAGAGGAAAGAACGCTCTCATGGTGCAGTAATTCAAATCTTTTTTTTAAAATAGAATGTTGTATTGCACTTAAATAAAAAACCAGGATCGTATATTGTATAGGAATTGCAGGTTAGCACTCCACCTGCATTCCAGCTGACCGGAAATAATGGATCTCAAACACCACCCAATGTGGGTTCGTCAGTCTACTCCTTTTGCATACCAACAGGTTTTCTTCTAAGATTGCCCTGTATTTGGCTCCATCCATCTACCCATCAACGCTGACCAGCTTTTCTGTCCCTGCTGGAGAAAAGCGTCCTCACAACATGATGCCTCCACCACCATGCATCAGTGGGGAGTGTGTTTTAGGGTGATGTGCAGTGTTGGTTTTCCACCACATAGTTTTTTGCTTTTAGGACAAAAAAGTTAAATTTTGGTCTCCTCTGACCAGAGCACCTTGTTTGCTGTCATCCACTTGGCTTCTCGCAAACTGCAAAGGGGAGTTCAAGACTAATAGTTGTCATGTGGACAGATTCTCCCACCTGAGCTGTGAATCTCTGCAGCTGCTCCAGAGTTACCATGGACCTCTTGGCTGCTTCACTAAATAATGCTGTTCTTGCCCGGCCTGTGAGTTTAGGTGGATGACCATGTCTTGGTAAGTTTGCGGTTGTGCCATACTCTTTCCATTTTTGGATGATGGATTGAACAGTGCTCCATGAGATATTCAAAGCTTGGGGTATTTTTTAATAATCTAATCCTGCTTTAAACTTCTCCACAATTTTATCCCTGACCTGTCTGGTGTGTTCCTTGGCCTTCCATGATGTGGTTTGTTCACAAAGGTTCTCTAACAAACATCTGAGTGCTACACAGAACAGCTGTATTAATGAGATTAAATTGCACACCGGAGTACTTTATTTACTATTTAGGCGACTTCTGAAGGCAATTGGTACCACTAGATTTTAATTGGGAGTATCAGAGGAAAGGGGGCAGAATACAAATGCATGCCACACTTTTCAGCTATTTGGAAAACAGTTTATTTTTTTCCTTCCACTTCACAATAATGTCTATCGCATAATCCAAATAAAATACATTTACGTTTTTGGTTCTAATATGACAAAATGTGGAAATTTTCAAGGGGTATGAATACATTTTCAAGGCACTGTAAGTCCTGTTTTTTGCTTGAGAATCAAATACTTATTTTACTCAATGAACTGCAACTCCATTTATAACATTTGTATCATGTGTTTTTCTGGTTTTTTGGTTGATGCTGTGTCTCTATCCTTTAAAATACACCTATGATAAAAACTATAGACTCTTAATGTTTTAAGTGGGCAAATTTACAAAATCTGCAAGGGATCAAATAATTTTCCCCACTGTGTATAGCAGTAATTACTACTTGGGGTTAATATTAAAAAAGGCATCATGTGTTTTTGGCAAAATACTTAACTTGGTCCTACAAGTTGCTACATCATCACTATGCCCTATAGTGACTTACCCCCGTGGGGAGCATTCTATCCAACTTGAAATTGTAAGTTAGTAGCAGCACTTGAATATTGTACTTACTGAAAAGATAAGTAGTTAACCTCTTTCATGTACTGCTGAAGAAGCAAATGCGTATCTTGTAGGGACAGGGTTACATTAGGGATACTACCCCACTTTAGCTAAAGATTAAAAAAAAAATAAAAAAATATTCCCCCATGACAATTTAACAATTCATGCCTAATCCAGCCAAAGTTAGTTACTGCAAGCTATTATGAAATGTTTCTACATACCTTTTAGTTTGTAAATCTAAAGGGAGAATGGAAATGCTTTTAATGATCTCTGGCTCAGCAGCACACGGTCTGAAAGAAGTTAGGATTCAGTTTCTAAATCCAGGATGTTCAAATAAACCTTTTCCAAACTAAAAGGTCCATTCTAAAATGCCCATAATGGCTCTAGTTGGTACAGCACTTCACATTTTTTTTGAACATTTTATGCTGTCTTCAAATGTTAAGCAGATCCCAGTTGGAGTACATACCATATAGCTTTACATCTTATTGCACATTTCATCTCCGCGGCTGGAATATAGGATTTCTTTTAAAAAACTGGCTCACTTATGAACCGGTGCAACGTAATCTCTAAGTCTTTGAGACCTATATATATTTTTCTGATTACATTAGCTGTCTGACATCCTCAATTTTCATTTATACTCTGCAGCGGTGCAGGGAAAGCTTTTGGAGTTTGAAATCTATGGGAATTTTAACTTTGTTTTCATCTGACTATACGAGGAAGGTGACATAAGTTTAGGTGTAAAATAAGACATTTAGTCTGACCAAAGTCTGATTTTTTTTTTTTTTAATTTTTTTTTATTCTCTAGCTTTCAAAGCAACCCTACTATATATATTTTTGGAGCTGTATCTGGAATACTGTACAGTATATTCAGTTTAAGGAGTTCTACTTCTAAGGTTTTCAGAGCAGAACACTGCAAAATATTATTGTAACAAAACGTTTCAACACTCCGCCTGAGTGCTTATGTCATGTCATATACCACTTCCTCCCAGTCTGAATATAGATATCAGATATTGCAACCGATCACAAGCACAAAACAATGTTTGTTTGCTGAACATGGACTTTTATTAGAACCAAAATACAAGTCTTATATACAGTTAGAGGTTCCTACCTCCTGCTCATATTATTCTGTCAATACAACTCTAACCAGAAACCATAGGACCACAGGAGTTCACCACAGGTCAAGCTTGTCACCGAGCTTCACACAGTAGATTATACATTATCATAAACACCAACACAGAACTCCTTCATACAATAGCAAGGTTAATTAGCACAAACAATGGGCGAAATTCTCTTAGTTGTGGCAAGCCAGACTAGACTCATTTACTTGATAGACAACAGACAGGTGGCTGGAGTTGATGACATTTAGCATCTAACGGTATGTGTCCCAACAGTATGAATCAGTCACTATTTCACTATTTCTAATACAGGCATATACAGGGTCCCCAGAGTCTGTGTCTGGGGGGGACCTGAATCCAAAGGAACACCACCTCAAGGGTCCCCAGGCATACAGCTCACAAAGAGCACTGTTCCCCCAAATGCCAGGGCCCATGATCAGTAGGCAAGGGGCTAGCATTCAGTCCCCTCCAAAAGCCTCTATCCTGGCTAGGTCTGTCACATTTCTCCCCATCAAAGGTTGACTAACGAGGTCCCAGACCTCCACCTGGTCTGGACATGCTTTTTTCGGCAAAGTGAACTCGCATAGTCAGTCGGCATGATCTGCATTCTTGGCTGCAAGGAATAGTTGACACAAGTAGGTGTGGGGCAGAGGTCATTTACTCTGTCAGACTGCCAGCGCTTTAGCTGGGTGGTTTTTAACATTCCGGGGCTCGGTCTTCTGCTGGGCGGAGGGGCCGATTGCCCCAGCTTCCTGAAGCTGTAGAGACATTGTAGGTGATGGGCAGAGGCCAGCGGCGCTCTGCCCTGTTGCCAGCCATTCAGTCATTCAGCTGGGAGTAGCAGCTTTACTACCTCAGCTTGTCGCTGGAGAGAGGGGCCGACTGCCCTGGCTCCCTGGAACTCCACAGTTGTTGCCGGTGCTGGGCAGATTGTTGCCAGCACTTCTGCTAGGGACTCCACATCCTCTGCTCCGGCTAGCTGTTGGGGCAGGAGGCTGGCTTCCTCCACTCCCAAACTGTGTAGCTGCCATCGGGGAGGGGAGCCGGCTGCTTCCTTTTCCATTCCTTCATCTGGCTGCTGGGACGACATGTCTGTGGTACTGTCTCCCAGGTGCATGGATCTTTGCTGGGGAGGAAAGACTGCATCCTCCACCCTAGCCAACTGTTGGGGAAGGACGGCGAACACCTCCTCTCCCCCCTCCCCCTGTATCCTGATGTGGGACAGAGGCCTTGGACCCTCTGTCCGGTGGTCAGCGCTTCTGCTGTGGAAGTTCCTTGTAACTCCACAGATACTGCTGTTGGTGCTGGGCAGAGCACAGTGAAGTTTGGCTCTAATACCAGCTCTTCTGCTGGAGGCTCATCAGGTTGTTCTTCCTCAGCAGAAAAGTCTACCAAACCTCAAACCTGGTGTCTGGGGATAGAGGTTCACCATCTCCTGTCCGTGGAATCCAGAAGATGCTATCGGTGCTGGGCAGAGGTTAACAGAGCTCTGCCCTGTTGTCAGCACTTCAGCTTTGTGGATGGCAATCTCCAGATTTTCCACTGCCGATTCTCTGGCATGCTGCTGGACAGGCACATTACTCCATCCAAGATCATCCCATGCAGAAACAGGATCATCAAGGTCAGTCAGCTCTTACTGCATCCACCAGAAGACCTCTGCGTCCATAGCTGCGGGGGCAGGTTGGCAAAGCACACTGTTACTCTGCCACATTGCTAACTCTTCAGCCAGGATTTCAGAGTTGTCAGCTGGTATTTCCTGATAGTCCCAGGCAAAGGGAGCCCAGCCCTGAGTCTAGCAGCTGTCTGTAGGCGATCTCCAGCTCCCATTCCTGAACAGCCAGAAACTATCTTCCAGTTCACTTCCGAGATGTTCCGTAGCCCTTCTCTGAAATCCATGATTTCGTCCTACCGCCACTCCAAATCACTCCCAAAGTTATGGTCCCCTGTCAGCTTTATATACAACAGTCCCAGGCCGCCGTAGCCAAAGCTTTCCGTTAGGCTGTCATCAGCTATCCAAGGGCATGCTTGGGATACATGCCACCAGAGGGCTCTGTAGCTCTCATCCAGCCGCATCTCTGCCCAGACCAGCCTGCTTAATTCAGCTGTCTGCTCATTGTGCGGTTTTTCTCCCAAAAACAGCACCCGCAATCCATACTGTGACCAGTACCTTTCCTGGATGGAGGGGAAACTTTTCCCTGGTGTTGCTGCTCATGGGCTAGCGCTTCCTTCCAGAGTTCGCAGCGGATAGAATCAAACCATCCCAGCAGGACCTGCTCTTATACTGGTCCTCTGTGCTGTATCTGCATTTCTCGCAACCTCCTTCTGAATTCCTCTTCCATGGCGGCTGGTATCTCTACCTCTCCTTCTATCCAGACCTTGATCCAGGTGTAAGTTTGGATGTCCCAGACTGCAGGAAGCGTCCCACTTCTTGCTACCAATGTAACGAAACGTCCCACACTCCGCTTGAGTGCTTTTGTCATATACCACTTCCTCCCAGTCTGAATATAGATATCAGATATTCCAACCGCTCACAAGCACAAAACAAGACGATACCTGTTTAGTTGCTGAATATGGACTCTTTTATTAGAACCAAAATACAAGTCTTGTATACCGTTAAGAGGTGGAGGTTCCTACCTCCTGCTCATATTACTCTGACAATACAACTGTAACGAGAAACGGAATTAACGTGAGCTAATTAACTAATCCCTTAAAGCAGCCGCTGTGACTCCTGAGCATTGTTATGATCAGGATTTCACTACAGGTCAGACTTGTCACAGAGCTTCACACAGTAGATTATAAATTATCATAAACATAAACACAGAACTCCTTCATACAAAAACAAGGTTAATTAGCTCATGGTAATTCTGTTTCTGGTGACAGTTGTATTGTCAGAGTAATATGAGCAGGAGGTAGGAACATCCTCCAATTTTTAAAATTTTCATAAATTCCATAAAGACAGATCAAGTAAACATTATCTTATCTACCAGATTAAGGCTAATAATTACGCGGGGGTGGAAGTTCAAAAAGAAAGGTAGGCACCACCCTAAACCCCCCTTCTACACCCTTTTCCAATATTATAAAGTTAGTGTTTACACCTTTAATTCCTCCCCCCTTTACCCACCCCCCCTCCTCCTTTACAAAAATACTTGTGTTTAAATTTCTGTGACAGGTTTATCAAACTATTTTTATATTGCCTATAGTTTACCACATTGTAAATGGCTGATTATTCCCATTTTAATCTAGCGTTTCCTTTCCCTTACAGATCAACTATACTAATTGATTTTCCAGTTCTATTATGTTTTTTACACTCTATTCGGGGTGACCCATTTTTTTCCAGCCAAGGCTTCCACATATTATTGAATTCCTTAAGATTACCTCTTTGTATACACTACTTTCTCTACAGAGGATTTCATTTACTGTGCCAGCTCAGTCTCTTACTGTGAGGGGTGTCTTTGATTGCCATCTTAATGTGATATTTTCCTAGCTTGGAACAAGCATCTCAGAATTGCTACTGTAGTGCTCTTCCTCTCCCCACGTTCCCGCCTATACCGAAGTATACATACTATGGCCTCCCTCTCCAATGTAATTCTGAATATATCTCTCATGCTATTGATCACCCCTTCCCAATATCGGAACAGCTTGGGGCATCTCCACATCATGTGTATGAGGTCCCCAGTCCCCCGATATCTGGGGCATCTATTGTCAGGTCTTCTACCAAACTTAAAAAGCCGCTTAGGGGTGTAATAGGCTCTATTTAACAGCATTAAATGCAATATTTTCTGTGGGGGGAGATTGATACCAACAGGCCCATCTCTAAAATTCTCCACTTCTCATGTGTTATTGCCCCCAAGTCCTCCTCCAATTTTACTCTTTCAGAATGGAGTATCCCCCCACTATTAACTTCTGTGCTTATTTACCCATATATTTCGGATATTAGGCTCTTAGTGGGGCCCACCTGTAGTATGCTTTCAAAGAGGGGTGTTTCTTTCCACTCTAAGGGATTATTCCTGAATTGAGCGTCAAGGGCGTGTCCTAGCTGTAAATAAGTAAAGAATGAGCTCTGCGATTATATTAAATTCACGTTTCAGCACTGACTCGGGTAAATTGATGATAGGCAACTCCTATCCTCATATTGATTAGTGGTTCCAAATTAATAACTACTGCAGTAGGGAACAGACACAAAAGATACGCTCAGCATCTTTCCAAATAACTGTTCTGCTTTATTATGACGCAATTGAAGGTTTTTATGCACATGATTACGTAGGTATCACATTAATATTACAATTGTAGGTTTATCGTAACAAGGGGCGTTACATAGGCAGGCTTATTCTAATCAGGACTCGAAAGAATGTAAACATTTACTGAAAACATTATTAGTGCTGTGTGCACAGTGAGGGCAATGTGCAATACATACAAAATACAATACAATTATATACAGAACTTACAAATTTCCATTACAGTCTCCCCTCTTTTGATCAATATTTTGATCACTAATCATACCTGCTATCACCTTTAACCTGGAACCTCCACACGCTTAGGTAGAGGTAGTCCTGGCCAAAGAGGCAAAAAAAAAAACTCCATTGTGGAGAAAATAATAGCTGAGCAACTTTTTCATTACAAAATGACTTTTCATTGTGAAAAACAAATGATTGATAAGACATATTTACGGAGTACTGGCTGTACACTCCTGTGGCCAGAATGGCCTTCTAGCTGAATTGTGGTCATGCTGACTTATCAGCATATGTAAACACAGACAATTTCTACATAAAATAGAAGACGTACAAAAGACAAAATATGACTTCAACATGGCTAAACTACTTTTCAAATATATATATCCCTTACAATTAAAGTAATTTAATCAAAAAGTACCCTAGACTGTGATCACAAGAGGGAAACAAATCTAACTCAGAGATTTCTTTAATTTAGTCATTTTTGCCGTATCTGGGGTGGATCCAGGTGACTTTTCCTTCAAGTTTTGCAAAAACTGTACATGAAATAGATGCTGTATTGAGTCTCCAAACATTTCCTTATATATAAATGTCTCTTAACAATCCACAAGTCACCTGGCTTTAGTTTTAGATCCTTCCAAACTTTTAGGATCTGGAATTGGGGAGAAAACACATAAATGAGTTTGTCAAAAAACCTTAAAAGATCAGCAACATTCTCTGTGAGATCCGAATGAAGGACTTCAGCTGCTGAGACAAAATATAAGCAAGTGAGTAACACACTCCCAAACCAAATCCCATAGGGAGAGAGTCCAACATCCCCCTTAGGGGCTTGATAAAATATAAGAAAAACATTCAGGCAAAAGTTCTAGTTTCTAGTTTCTTACTCTACTTTGTCCGATACATTGTAGACAGTAGGGGGTGTAAAAATAAAACCTCATAACTTCTATTAAGGACTCTCCTATAAAAAATTATTTCCTCTGTTACTCTCTGTACTTTCTGCACTCTGTACTTAAAACTACTTCTGATAACACTTTTTACTGTGGCCTTTGCAGTTGCATTTGCCAGTTGCCTCTGGACATCCAAAAAACATGTCCATACAGACAAAATGCATACTTGTAAGATCCTGACTTGGGCATCTGGATATATCTTTTTGTAATCTCTGGAAGGGATGTTCAGCTTTTGGTAACACCTTTGGTAACAGGTAAAACAAGAAGTGGTATGTTATAAAAACAACTGTGGTGAACCCTGGCTCTATCCCATGCTCATTTACTAAGGCAGCCATAACTGCTTGTGACTGATGACACAGTCCATGTGTCAAAAGCTGAAGGGAAAAGAGTGTCTGGCAGACATAAATGATCAACTTTTCCAAAGTCCTGTTTCATAAGAAGTTGCCCCCTGTGGACCACTTGTTCTTCTCCTTCTGGGGTCCTTAAAGTTGAATTATTAATCCCAGCTATACTGGGCCAGAACTAGGGTGGAATCTGTGAGTTGCACAGACCCATCAAGTGTCCGGGGCTGTAAATGCAGCATCCTTAGTCACCTGGTCTGATTCCATGTGTGAAAGTTAATATGGCTACCTCAGCAAAAACCTGGAAGGCTGAAAACAGCCGATCAAATTAACTTGGCATGCTTGGTTGGTTTACCTGCCGAAGTAAAAACAAACTTCTGGCCCTTTAAATGGAACCAAAAGCTCTCAATATCTCGACTATCTATATAAATATACACTCTTTTTATAGCTCACAGGCTTTGCTAAAACATGGAGCTCTGCTTCTTGAGCTGGGGAAAAAGGATCCAATGACTTTGAATACAGAGTATCCTTCTGGGTGATAAACTACATACTCAAATCTACAAAAAATTAAATATCTGGGTCTTCAGGGAGTGTGTCCTGCACTGGGCTCACAGCAGCTGATTCCTACGTCATCAATTTAACACATGTGTCTTCCTTTGTCTCCAGCCTCCTCCAATAGAGGCAATAAGGTGGCTGGATTCAAATGTACGCATTTCTCATTGTTAGATTTGTACATAAACAAACTCATATTTTAAACCTTTCATTAGACAAACATTTAGTTATCTGTATATTTGCTGCGCAGAATGTCGGACCATTAAAAATTAAATGTTTGACCAAAACAATATCTAACTTTGTCTAATAGCACCTTTGCATAAAGCTACAGCTCTGATATATCGGGATGAACCCTTCATTACTGGGTCCAGCTTGCATAAATATATTACAATGGCTTGTTTTCTATCACGCTGTTTGTGTAAGAACTCCAGTTTCATGTTTCAAAAGACAACTTCTTCCTGGCAATATTATAATAAATGATAACAATACCCTGCGGTCATGGAGAGATGCCCATAAATCCAAAATATTCTTGCTTTTATACCACTGTACTTACAAGGAAAAGGGGCACATCATTTCACAAATCCACACATTCTGCTTTGGATTTCAAAAATAAAAACAAAAGGATCAACAATCTGTATGATGGACCAGAAAGCATCAAAAACTAAAAAACTGGCTGCAGGCGGCATCTATCCTAACAGAGTGTGTGGACTTGATGTGATGGGTCTGTTATATTTAAATTTTATTTATTATTACTCTCACATCATGGACCGCACATCAAGTTATCATCAAAAACCTTAAAATTTCATTTTTGTAGAAGAACTTCTTATGTATCCCATCAATCTTGGCTTTGTTAAATATTATGGCAGCTTTATTCAAAATAACAACCTCATCTTAATCTTTTTTTTTTCTCTCAGGGCTTATTCTATAAATGTAAAATTACAAAATTGTTATCTTAATCTAAACTAATCCCATTTTTACAAATTTCCCCAATAACCTGGATTTCATTTCCAACCAAAGGTTGTCTAAACCAGTTTCAATATATCTATATTATTAATAAAATAGTTAAACTCATATTAGAAATGAATACTCATTACTTAATTTTACTTGATTTCCCTTTTTTAAATGCCCTGTTTCCACTTTCAAAGGATATTCAATTTGTGTAATACACTGTTAAATGTAACCTTCATTTTACCATGTTTGGAAAACAGATTCAAAATAATTGTGATCACATTGTTTATCATTAGATTCGTTAACCCGGCACATTTTGTTATAAATGTTTTGTCTAAAGAACTGGAGTTGGCATGGTGTCCTTCCAACTTATCACTGACCTCTCATCCTAGCCACATTTCTTTCATGAGAGCACAAAGGAGGGGGTCACATCTGCGTACATGACACACACAAGCAATAGAACTAAAGGTCCCAGCATTCGCACACACATACACCAATATCTCTCTCTGACAACATATAAAGTATTCTGTTTTAATTCTCATTTCTCTGTTTCTGACTCTAATAGTTGTAGTGCCTGACCCCAAATTCATCCCACAACTTAACATGAAAATGTCCCTTTTCTGTCTAGTGTTAATGTCACCCTTGATCCATCCTGCTCACATAGATAGCTGTTTCTTTAGCTATTTACTCTGCATGATTCTTAGTCCCTGTGGACTTTGGTAACCCAGTTACCCATTGTGGATCCCATGTCCACTCTAACAATTAATCTAGGGGCTCAGTATAGGCGGAACCGCACCTTTGGTTCATATATAGCGCTCCTCTTGCGCTGGGCATTTTTGAGGGTCTCTTACCCTTCATTCCCACACTTAATTCAATGCCCATAATGACTGGCCAGTCTTCTCTCTTCTCTACATGTGCCTATACCCTCTTGCCTCTAAACTACTTTATCTAGCAGTTTTACTACATATACCTGTGAACAGCACTATTCTTCCCTTTCTTATCTATAGCACTCCAATGGACAATAGACAGGGACAACATAACATATAACCACCAATCAATACAGTTCGATTAAGGGGAGTAAAATAGGTACCCTTTGTCCCGAAAATGCCTTACCGATCAAGGAAGTCTGATAACTCAAATGTAAGCAAAAGGCTTACCTCAGCCGGCTGATTATCAGAAATTCCCGGATCGTCTCAAGCTCCTCGTTTCGGATACTCGGGGTCACCTGGTATCCCCTCCTGGCTGGCTCGCCATTGCTGACTCGGGTAAATTGATGATAGGCAACTCCTATCCTCATATTGATTAGTGGTTCCAAATTAATAACTACTGCAGTAAGGAACAGACACAAAAGATACGCTCAGCATCTTTCCAAATAACTGTTCTGCTTTATTATGACGCAATTGAAGGTTTTTATGCACATGATTACGTAGGTATCACATTAATATTACAATTGTAGGTTTATCGTAACAAGGGGCGTTACATAGGCAGGCTTATTCTAATCAGGACTCGAAAGAATGTAAACATTTACTGAAAACATTATTAGTGCTGTGTGCACAGTGAGGGCAATGTGCAATACATACAAAATACAATACAATTATATACAGAACTTACAAATTTCCATTACAAGCACAGAGTTTTTTAAGAGTATTACCAATCTAAAGTTGTCTCAGCCTTTTAATGCCTTGTTTTTCCTACTCTCTGGCTTTTCCTATCCGGAGAATTTCCTGCAGGATACTGTTCCAAATGGGGGTATATTCAAAGAACCCATTGCATCTTATCTGCTTTTTAACTATTTTCCAAATTTTAATTATTTTAATTGTTGGATACTTATAGCGAAAGGAATCAGCCTCTAGCGCTTCAATCAATGTGTTATGTAAAGCACCTATTAATAATCTACCATTGGGAGTACCTCCATTTGGAACACCACATACCATTAACTGCTGCAGTTGTGAAGATAAATAACGCTCGGGGTGGGGTAGTGCAAAACCACCATCCCCCATCGGGAGCTGAAGGGTACGGAGACGAATCCTAGCATGTCCCCCTTTCCATATTCCCTGAAAAGGCTGTCAATTTTATTAAACTGCTTCTTGCATATCCACACCGGGGAGTTGTGCAAAACATACAACAAATGTGGCATCCAGATCATTTTTATTAGACTACATCTTCCTGCCACTGATAATGGGAGTAGTTTCCACATACCAATTTTTTGTTTAAATTTAGCCAAAAGTGGCATAAGATTTTTACTTATAAATTCGTTAGGGTCTTTCATCATAGAGATCCCCAGGTATTTTAATGTATCCACCACTGCCAGCTGAGGGATTCCTGGTATTAAACTACTAATGGAGTCTATTGGTAGGATCTCAGATTTCTCCCAATTTATCTCCAGCCCTGTGAAACTACCAAATACCTCAACTATGCTCATTGCCCTTGTCAATGACTGACCCGTATCTCCCAGGAACAGCAGATTATCATCCGCGTACAACGCAATTCTGTCTTCACCCGTCTTTCTCTGAAAGCCCGTTAGCTCAGAGATCATTCTTGTAGAGATAGCCAAAGGTTCCATTGCCAAAGCAAAGAGAAGACAATGGGCACCCCTGTCTTGTCCCCCTCTCTAATTCTATCTAGTCTGAAAATTCATTGTTAATTTTTAATCTTGCCTTGGGCCTATCATAAAGCATTTTAATCCAGCCGGTGAAAGAGGGACCGAATCCAAATTTTCCCAATACCCGCCAAATATATCCCCACTCCACGCTATTGAAAGCTTAAGTCACATCCAGTGACAAAATGGCTCTCAATCCCTCGTTCTCCGTTGGGGATTGTAAATTTATTATTTATTAGTTATTTATTTACCTGGCAGCCAGGACCTTGGCCAGGATCTTGGCATCGGAACAGAGAGATTGGCCTATATGCAGCTACTTCTAGGGGGTCCTTCCCTTCTTTCTGTAGAACTGTGATAGTTGCTTCTAACATTGAAGCGGGCAGATGCCCACCCCTGGCTGCCCCCTCCAATGCCTTTAGCAACTCTGGGATTAATATGTCACCATAATATTTATACACCTCAGTTGGGAGCCCATCTGGGCCAGGAGATTTTTGGTTTGCCATACTACCTACTAGGGGTCTGGAATTTAATCGCATCGATGCATTGCGATTCGGGGGTCCCCGAAAAATCTATGTCGGTAGTGACGTCATCCCGACTTGCCCTGCCCCTCCCGGCAGTGTGCTCCGAGCGTTTTTGGCAAAATGGCTTTTGCTATTAAATGCAATTGTAATCCATTAAGTGGTGATCGCTGTATGTGTTTTTTTTTTTTTTTTTTGTTCTTTTTTAAATATGTAGCTTCATACCTCGTTTTTAGTCTGTGTATATAACTGTATATCCCGGCGCTCATGTGACTGCTCGGTCCGGCCCACCCCTCTCCTCTCAGCATCTCCTGTCATCAGCCCCGCCCGCCTCTCTTCTGATCTGATAGCTACAGTTGGTGGGCGGTGCTGAGAACTCCCACTGACGTCAGGAGAGTCAGACATGAGACGGAGAGGAGAGAAATGCGGGCCGGACTGAGCAGTCACATGAGCGGCTTTTACAGTTTTATACACAGACTACAAAACGAGGTATGAAGCTGCATATAGTTTTAAAAAAAAACATACAGCGGTCACCACTTAATGGATTACAATTGCATCTAATAGCAAAAGCCATTTTGACAAAAACCGTTATATACACAGACTAAAAAAAAATAAGATATGAAGCTGCATATATTTTAAAAAGCACATACAGCAGTGGGCACTTAATGGATTTTAACTGCATTTTTTATCACACAGGTATTTTAGCAGCTGTATTTAGAGTACAAATGTGTTTGTATTCTACTTACACTGTCTCCTACATGTGCTCTGTGCTGACATTATTTCTTGCCCCCCCCCCCCAGTTTGCACATTCCACTGTGTTAACTCCTAGTGTGCTAGAAGGTGCAAACGAGGGAGCCCAGAGAAATGCCATCAGAGACAGTACAGGGAACTTCACAGGGCTGTTTGTCAGTTGTGGATTGTAATCCCTCCTGACCTCCCAGCAGCCGTGTGTGTGAATTCCTGTACCCTGTAGTGCACCGGAGTAGTGCACTACGTAAAGTGGAGTTCCACCCATTTTTTAGTTTATTAAAAGTCGGCTAAAAAAAGTGTAGCTGCTGACTTTTAATAATCGCATTCACCTGTCCCACGGTCCATCGATGCGGCCGCACGGAGCCTTGCTCCTCTCCCTCTCCTCTGCGCTGTCATATCTACTGTGGGCAGTGACACCCGCCTGTGACCGCTTATGGCTTCACAGCTGGGCGCAGAATGCATGAGCCGCTCTGCCATTGGCCATCCAATCTTCTGGGACCCAGAAGATTGCTGGCAGGGAGGGGCCACCTAGTAATTTTTTTTGTTTATTAAAAGTCAGCAGCTACCAAAAAAGTATCTTCTGACTTTTAATAAAGACACTCGCCTGTCCCACAATCCAGCGGTGTGGCCACCCAAACCCTCCATTTTCTCACCTGCCTGTCCACAGTGCTGGCAATACTACTGTGGGCATCCGGCTGTGACAGCTTGCAGCTTTACAGCCGGGTGCACATGTCTCACTGCACTGTCCTTCATGGCTGGGCAATCTTTTGGGAACTGATGTGTCCCAGAAGATTGCAGGGAGGAAGGGCCGCCTAGGCGGCCCAAGCGGAAGTGGGAGCTCATCGGTAATCGTAATGCATCGCGGAATCGAATCGTTGACCAGATAATCGTAAAAGAATCGTGAGACCAGTGAAGATGCGCACCCCTACTACCTACTGCCTGTTGGAGTTCTGCAAGGGTTGTTGGGGCTTCTAGTTCGTCTTTCCTCTTGCGTAATGGTCGGAAGTTCCAGGTTCCCCAGGAAGTCCTCCACGCCCTCACCTCCCTTTTTCTGAGCAGTATAAAGATTTGTATAATCCCCAAATGTTTGCGCTATCTTTGTAGTATTTGAAATTATCTCTCTTCCTGTAGACCTAATAGTGAGAATAGTAGATGGAGGGGAATTAGACTTCACCAGCTGTGCCAGCATCTTTCCTACGCTTTCGCCCTCTACAAAGGACTGCCGCTGGACGAGTCGCCTATTCTCAGCCTTCTGCATAATTGCTATCCCATACTCTCGTTGTTTGTCTGACCATATTTTTTCCCTTCCGGGTGTTGAAATTGTTATATAGTTTTCGGCCTCAAGCACCTCTCTTTGGATTTTTTTCCTCCCAGACCCTAGCAACTTTATTATATTAGTCCACCTGTTGTATTAGGACACCCCTGAGAAAAGCCTTTAGGGTGTCCCATAGTATCCCAGCCGACACCGTACCTTCATTAAATTCTACAAACTCTCACCTTAGGTAGGACCCCATCCGTTTTTTTATTCAAACCAATGTGGGTTTATTTTCCACTCCTGGGTTATTTTTTCCCCCCATTATTTTCAATGTAATCACTATTGGGGAGTGATCTGATATTCCCTTTGGCCAATATGATTTTTTTTTTTCTGTAATCTGTAGCGCTCTGTCATTTCCCAGGGCCATATCTATCCTGGAGAGCGTAGAATGCGAGGCTGAGTAGCAAGAATATTGCTAATCTCCCGGATTCCACGACCTACACAGATCCATTAACCCCACTTCATCCAGAAATTGGGACAAACGGCCCTTCTCCAAAGGCTCTGAGAGGGTCCGTACAGGGAACCTATCCAACTTTCTATCTAGGATCTCATTTAAGTCCCGTACCACCACGATCGGCACTCCTTCTTTATCTAGCAAAAATTCATTTAGTCTAATCATAACATCTATTTTGAATGGTGGAGGAATATAAACATTTGCTACGGTGTACATACTATCATCAATTGAGCGGTACAAAACAAATATTGGCCCAGTTAATCCATGCTGGACTGTCTGCAGGAAAAATTCACCCCGGTTTTCACAAATACACTTACCCCCCTACTATAGGAAGAGTAAACTGAGTGGTATTGACATTGGAATTTCTTACTCTGTGTATTTGTTGGGCTGTATTTTTAGTTAGGTGGGTTTCCTGCAGGCATGAAGAATACTGCCGCTTTTTTGAGATATTTTTCGGACATTATCTGAAGATTGTTTAGCCTTTTGGGGGTTTCTAATTTATTACATAATGCCAGCTCTGTATAGCTCACTAAGTTGACGAATTCACTACAGCTGGGTTGGGGCCTGTATACATTACAACCCCCACCCAGTGTAATGACTTTTCTATATATGTATTGTTTATATAATTTCTATTATGTTTGTATATTCGATTTTGCTGCTCCACCATGATTTCCATCCAATATCACTGTAATAAATTTTGGTTTATCTCCTGTGATGAGTCGCTCCCATGGGCACTGCTCGGGGGGAGCTAGCTATGCGGAGGCCTAGGACCCATCACCCACCTCTCAGACACACTTGGGTAGTCCTATACCTACCCGACACAGGGGGGCCCCACTGCTCTAGTTAGCTATGGGGCCTTTCTGCCCTGCCTTGCATACTTGCCAGGCGGGAATCCCTGTGTCGGTGGTTATCAGTCCTCTCTTCCCTCTCCAGAAAAATACTTTTTGGGGGGGGGAACTTTTGTGGTAGTTATCCTAAAGCCTCTGAGCGACCCTATTATCATTACCTTCATTATTATCATTAATGTTTTTACTACCAGTAATTTTTCCTTTTTTCCCCTCCCCCCCCCCCCCCACTGGCTCTCTCCCCCCGGTCCTTCAAACCATGGGGGGGACATGCTACTGGGGTATCATCAGGGGATCTTTTGGATTGGCTGCATCTACTTTTGATGCAGCTCTATTCCCGAGCCCCTATTTGCGGCGATACTTTGTTCCAGTGTGGGCACAGCCCATCTTCAAGATGGCTGCTGGTGCTCACAGCATCATCCTTGATTCTCCCAGCTTCACGTAAAGGCGCGCTGATACGTCGCGCATGCGCATACCTGTTCAGCGGAGTGGGTTGCCTAGGTAGCATTCGGCGTCCTCACGCTGAATGCTCCTGACAGCAACGACCTCCACAAGCCGCGCCATTGGCCAGCGCGGCGTCTGGTCTCCGCCCATCCACCGGCCCACACCACATATAGGACGCCAAAGACGGCAAATGGCGCCATTCTTCCCTGGACATTCATCCAGGCACATGGGGCAGGCTTCAAACCTCAGGCATCACGGAAACTTCCCCCCGGCTTATCACTCAGTGACCAGCTATCTACTTAGAAGTAAGTGCGCTCTTCTTTGTATATTTGGGACTCCCCACTCCATGGGAGGTATGGGTGTCCCATACATAGGACCAAGGGGGTACCTCTCTGCATATGAGTCTTGTTGTGGGGTTTGACCACACATATCACTGATTTTTATTACTTTGCCCCATCACAGATAGCCATCAATTTTTATTTGAGGCTAAGGACGTCGAACTTTTGGATCATCTATTATATCCAGCCGCCTTGTAGAGTATTAGGACAGTCCAGGCTTTTCTGATGTGGGATGTTTCTGGCCTCTGGCATGTAGCCCCTTACTGGGTTGTCCCGGGAGAGCGTAAGTCACATGAGAATACAACCATTGCAGGGGATATGTTTGGTATATACATGTACAGTTCATAATAGTATTGTTGTTCTGATTTTCTAGACTGTGATGTAATTTCCCTGAAGAAGACTTGTATCTTTTAAGATTTAAACGTTGAAACGCGTTGGAATTCCACTACCTCACACCAGGGTGGCCATCTAGGGTGACCGCACTGGGTAGTGTGATACATCACATTCTTCCTCAAGTTATTTTCCATATGTAATTCTCTATATTCATTTTGTATTGGATGTATTTGTAGAATTACTACATGCTTTGGAATTTATTTTATTCTTTGTTCTATGTCCACTGATCTACATGATTATTTGTGAAAAATTTAAAAAATCCATACACTTTTAATGCCGAATAATATTAAATAAATTGATTTTATAAATATTTTTTTGTATTCATTGCCTTAAAAATCCCGCTAGAGGTATTATATATTTTTCAAAAATTTGGGTTCCCTCCAGTGCAGTTACACGTAGCCTTGCTGGGTAAAGAAGGGCATAAGTCAACTTAAATTATTGTAGAGTGTGCTTGGCCTGTATAAACTCTGCTCTTCGTCTCTGGAGATCCGGCGAAAAATCCGAGTGAAACGATATTTTAGAACCGTTAAGAAAAATATTTCCCGCCTCTCGTTTTCCGCAACAGTGACACTTTATCTTTATAGTTAGGAAACTTCATCAATAGAGGTCTAGGGAATCCCCCAGCTGGGGGGGGGCCCTAAAAGGGACTCTATGTGCTCTTTCAATCGAGAACATTGTTGAAAATGTTTTCTTTCCAAAAAGTTCAACCAGCCACTTTTCTAGGAACTCTATAGGGTTAGAGCCCTCACTTTTTTTCAGGTAAACCCACCAGCCTCACATTATCACTTCGGCTCCTATTCTCCTCCGTCTCCTCCATTTTGGATGCCTGCTTGGATATCTGTTCTTTCATAGTTTTCATTTATTTTATTCACCACTTGCCGACCGCCTCTCGACGATATACGTCAACAGAATGGCACGGGCAGGCAAAATTACATACCTGGTACGTGATCTGCTTCCTGCGGGCTGGGGGTATCGCGTCGCCCCCCCCCCCCCGATACCCGAGGCGGTCGGCTTTATTGGGGAAGCGATGCAGGCAGAGGGGGAGGCCACTCATTTGTGGCCACCCCCTCGCGAATGAAAATCTTCCTCTGCTGCTGTAATGTAAACAGCGGCAGGCGAAGTGATGTCATCTCTCCTCGTTCCGGTGCCGAGGAGAGAAGAAATCAAGTCTGCACCAACACTACACTAACAGTAGAACACACTTGGCACACTTTACACCCCCTGATCACCCCCCCCCCCCCCCCCCCCCTCTGTCACAGTGACACCAATAGCAGTTTTTTTTTTTTGCGTTTGTGACAGTTATAAGTGGTAGGGCAGTTGAGGTTAGCCCCCTTTTTAGGTCTAGGGTACCCCCCCTAACCCCCCTAATAAAGCTTTAACCCCTTGATCACCCCCCGTCGCCAGTGTCACGAAGCGATCATTTTTCTGATCGCTGTATTAGTGTCACAGGTGACGCTAGTTAGGGAGGTAAGCATATAGGTTCACCGTCAGCGTTTTATAGCGACAGGAACCCCCATATACTATCTAATAAAGCTTTTAACCCCCTGATTGCCCCCTAGTTAACCCTTTCACCAGTGATCACCGTGTAACTGTTACGGGTGACGCTGGTTAGTTTGTTATAGTTTCAGGGCACCCGCTGTTTATTACCTTATAAAGGTTTAACCCCCTAATCGCCCGGCAGTGATATAAGTTTTGTGTTTTTAGGGTCAGATAGGGTCTGCGTCGCCCCAGGCAGCGTCAGGTTAGCGCCAGTACCGCTAACAACCACGCACGCAGCATACACCTCCCTTAGTGGTACAGTATCTGAACAGATCAATATCTGATCAGATCTATACTAGCGTCCCTAGCAGTTTAAGGTTCCCAAAAACGCAGTGTTGGCGGGATCAGCCCAGATACCTGCTAGCACCTGTGTTTTGCTCCTCGGCCCAGCCCACCCAAGTGCAGTATCGACCGATCACTGTCACTTACAAAACACTAAACGCACAACTGCAGCATTCGCAGAGTCAGGCCTGATCCCTGCGATTGCTAACAGTTTTTGTTGGTAGCGTTTTGATACAGTCGCTAACAGTCAGGAGCTTTTTTACCTGTGAGTCTCACTAGTGTACCACTAAATTTAGAGCCCAAAATGGCAAATCGAAGGTACACTAGTGAAGAGGCCTACACGTTTCTGAGCATGACAGATATTGAAGAGGAAGTCACTCATCTGTCAGATTCAGGCTCTGAATACGATCCTGTAGAGGACAGCGGCTCCATGACAGATGGCTCTGACGACAGAGTTGTGGTCCCTGCCAAGGTCAGGCGTACCAGACCCCGAACTTCTTCTGTCCTTGATGTGCAAGAACCGCAGGTCCCTCGTATGGAGCAGAGAAGTACTAGCGCCGCTATTCCTTCTGGTGAACTGGCAAGCACCAGCGGCCTAGTACACCCTGGTCGTACATCCAGCACTGCAGTAACACTTGGTGACGTGGCGAGTCCCATAAGTGCAGTTCAAGCTGGCTGTCAAGCACAAGTAGTGTCCCGCTGCCACCAAGAAGATGAACACAGGTCGTGCCCATAGTGCCCTTCCTGCTGCATTCGCCAATCCGAATTGGGAACCCACCACTTCTGCAGCACCTGTACTTCCCCCATTCACTGGCCAACCCGGCATTCAGGTGTAAACAGTTGATTTTAAGTCACTGGATTTTTATTCGCTGTTTTTCACCGAAGATTTCTATAGATCTATTGTGGACCAAAGCAATTTATACGCTGGTCAACACATCGCCCTATTTCCCAGTCCTCCCTTGCCAGAGATTGGAAACCAATTACGGTTTCTGAATTTAAGATCTTTCTGGGCCTTTCCCTCAACATGGGCATAAATAAAAAGAGTGAGTTGCGGTCATATTGGTCCACTGACCCAATTCAACATATGCCCGTGTTCTCTGCCTCCATGACCAGGGCATGATACGAGCAGATTTTGTGGTTCATGCACTTCAACAACAATGAACTCTGTCGTCCTCGTGGAGACCCTGAATACGATCAGCTCTACAAAATTCGGCCCCTCGTAAACCACTTCAACCAACGTTTTGCAGACTTGTTTATTCCCCATCAAGTTGTCTGCGTTGAGGAGTCCCTGATTAAGTTTTCTGGCCGCTTGTCATTCAAACAGTACCTTCCCAGCAAGTGTCCCGGATACGGGGTCAAGATGTATAAGCTCTGTGACAGGGCCACAGGCTATACATGTAGTTTTATGGTTTACGAGGGCAAAGATAGTCGCGTAGAGCCGACAAACTGCCCTGACTACATAGGAAGCGCTGGCAAGATTGTGTGGGACTCGGTGTCACCCTTATTCGGAAAGGGGTACCACTTGTACGTGGACAATTATTACACGAGCGTGCCACTTTTTAGTCTCCTTTTTGATCATCAGATTGGAGCATGTGGCACCGCGTGATCTAATCGCCGGGGCTTTCCCCAGCGGCTTGTAGATTCCCGTCTTAGGTTGGGGGAGAGAGCCTGCTTGCAGTGTAATTTGCTTGCTATGAACTGGAGGGATAATAAGAATGTTTTTGTTCTTGCCTCCCTTCATGCAGACACTATGGTCCAAATTACTACGGTGTGGAGAAACCCCTCTGTGTCCACGAATATAACCAAAATATGGGAGGGGTGGACCTCCAACGACCAGTTGTTGGCGCCGTACCTAGTTGCCCGCAAGGCCAGACGCTGGTACAAAAAAGTGTCTAGTTATTTCAATTGGCTTTTGCTGAATGCTTATGTGCTATACAGAGCTTCAGGACGGACAGGATCCTTAAATTCCAGGAAGAGATCGTCAGAGCCCTTCTGTTTCCAGACAGTGTCACTCTGATGGCAACACCCTTGACCTTGTATTCTCTTACCTATGCACTCCATGCAACTTCTCAAACAATCCTTTTCCTCTCTCCGACCACCACCTTATTAGTTTCTCTCTCCCCCTGTCTTCCACCACCTTTCCCTCCAATCGCCTAACCATCACCCGTAGAAATTTTCGCAACTTTAACTCCTCTCCCATGTCCTGCCCCAACCAAGCCATGTCCATCTACAATAAATCTCTGTCCTCCACCCTGGACAAGCTCGCTCCCCTCACTACACACAGAATCAGGCCTCGACCCCTTCAACCCTGGCAAACAGATGACACTAAAATTCTCAAACGTAGTCACGCTCTTGAGCGTCTGGCACAAGACTAAGTCTCTCAAAGACTTCAACCAATACAAATCTGCCCTCCAAAAATACTATTCTTTCCTCCACACTGCCAAGCAAACCTATTTTACAACTCTTAACACCTTCTCATCCAATCCCCGTAAACTCTTCTCTACCTTCAACTCTCTACTTTGTCCTCCACCGCCTCCCCCCACTGACTTACTCACTGCCCGGAAAATCGCTAATCACTTCAAAAACAAGATTGATACAATCCGTCATGAAATCTCCACTCTACAGGTATCTCCCCCAGCTAAGACCCCATGTCAACAGGTACAACTGACACTCCCCCTATTCAAATCTGCTACACCACAGAAAGGAGTTTAGCAACTTCGTATCGCCCACCTAACCACCTGTCCCCTGGACCCTATTCCCTCTCAAATCCTGCGGTTGCCCTCTGACCCCATCCTACACTCTCTAACCCACATCTTCAATCTCTCCCTCACCTCTGGCATCTTACCTGATGCTCTAAAACATGCACTGGTCACTCCCATACTCAAAAAGCTGTCCTTGGACCCTACCAATCTTAACCTACGCCCTATCTCCTTGCTCCCCTTTTCCTCTAAACTCCTTGAACGCCTGGTTTACAACCAACTGAGTGACCACCTCATTAAAAACAACCTTCTTGATCACCTTCAATCTGGATTTCGCCCTCAACACTCCACAGAAACTGCTCTTTAAAACTCACAAATGACCTACTAACTGCAAAAACCAACGGACACTATTCTGTACTCCTACTTCTGGATCTTTCAGCTGCCTTTGACACGGTTGACCACCCCCTCCTCCTCAAAAAACTTTACTCCCTCGGTCTTCGTGACTGTGCTCTTCAGTGGCTCTCATCCTACCTATCCCAACGCACCTTCAGTGTCACTTACAATTCTACTTCCTCCACTCCTCTTCCCTTCTCTGTCGGGGGTCCCCCAAGGTTCTGTTCTTGGACCTCTTATTTTTAATCTACACCTCTTCCCTGGGTCAGCTGATAGCCTCTTACGGCTTTCAATATCATTTCTATGCTGATGACACACAAATCTATCTCTCCACCCCTCAACTCACTCAATCAGTCTCCTCACGCATCACTAACTTACTAACCGACATATCTGTATGGATGTCACACCACTTCCTCAAACTCAACTTGTCCAAAACCAAGCTTATAATATTTCCTCCCCCACATGCCTCTTCCCCTGATTTGTCTGTCAAGAGCAATGGCACAACCATCCACCTGTCCCCACGTCAGGGTACTAGGTGTTATCCTGGATTCTGAACTCTCCTTTCAGCCCCACATCCAATCACTTTCCAAAGCTTGCCGCCTCAACCCCTGCAACATCTCTAAACTACGTCCCTTTCTAACCAGTGAAACCACAAAGCTCCTGATTCACTCCCTGGTTATTTCTCGCCTTGACTACTGCAACTCACTCCTCATTGGCTTACCTTTTAAATAGACTATCCCCCCCTTCAGTCCATCATGAATGCCGCTTCCAGACTCATCCACCTTACAAACCGCTCAGTGTCTGCTACCCCTCTCTGCCATCCCTCCATTGGCTACCACTCGCCCAAAGAATTAAATTCAAAATACTAACAAGTTACAAAGCCATCCACAAGTCTGCCCCCAGCTACATCACTAACCTAGTCTCAAAATACCAACCTAATCGCCATCTCCATTCCTCCCAAGATCTCCTGCTCTCTAGCTCCCTCATCACCTCCTCCCATATCTGCCTCCAGGACTTCTCCCGAGCCTCGCCCATCCTCTGGAATTCCCTACCCCAATCTGTCAGACTGTCTCCAAATTAATCCACTTTTAGGCGATCCCTGAAAACTTTCCTCTTCAGAGAAGCCTATCCTGCCTCCATCTAACAACTGTACTATTTTCTCCATAAGCTCATCCCCCACAGCTATTACCCTTTTGTATAACTTGGCCCTCCCTCCTAGATTGTAAGCTCTAACGAGCAGGGCCCTCTGATTCCTCCTGTATTGAATTGTATTGTACTTGTACTGTCTGCCCTAATGTTGTAAAGCCCTGCGTAAACTGTCGGCGCTATATAAATCCTGAATAATATTGATCCGTTCAGACACTTTACCACTAAGGGAGGTGTATGCTGCGTGCGTGGGTGTTAGCGGTACTGGCACTAACCTGACGCTGCCTGGGCGACACAGACCCTATCTGACCCTAAAACCTAACTTGTATCACCCGTCGGGAGATCAGGGGGTAAAACCTTTATTTGGTTATAAATGCGGGTGCCCTGACACTATAAAAAAACTAATTAATCAGCGTCACCTGTAACAGTTATACGGTGATCACTGGTGAAAGGGTTAACTAGGGGGCAATCAGGGGGGTTAAAACCTTTATTGGGTAGTATATGGGGGTACCTGACGCTATAAAAAGCTGATGGTGAACCTAAATACTTACCTGTCTAACTAGCATCACCTGTGACACTAATACAGCAATCAGAAAAAGGATCGCTTAGTGACACTGGCGACGGGGTGATCAAGGGGTTAAACCTCTATTAGGGGGGTACCCTAGACCTAAAGGGGCCTAACACTTATAACACTCACAAATGACACCAATGCAGTGATCATTAAAAAAATAAACTGCTATTGGTGTCACTGACAGGGGTGATTTGTGTGCCTACGTGTTCTACTGTTAGTGTAGTGTTGGTGCAGACTTACTTGATGTCATCTCTCCTCGTGTCGGTCTTTTTGTTCCGGCGCCCGAGGAGAGAAGACATCACTTCCTCTGCTTCTGTTTACAGAAGCAGAGGAAGCTTCTCATTCACCAGGAGTGATCGCGAGGGTGTGGCCATGAATCGGTGGCCTCCCCCTCAGTACGGATCGCTCCTGAAACTATTCCGACCGCCACAGGCACTGGGGGGCCAGACCAGGCCTGCTGGGAGGCAGGGACATACAGGTACGCCCATATTCCTGCCCGTGTAATTCTGCCGACGTACATCGGTGTGCGGCGGTCGGCAAGTTCAAGTATACTGTATAATTGGTTGGGACCAAATTATCTGGATTGGTAAAATATGCACAGCTATTTCCATATGTTGGATTCTACATCTAAACTTATGTGTTGTATTTCCTTTCCATGTGCTTTATGTCCTGAAGCCTTGCTTTGTATTCAAATGACTTCATGGTTATTGGCTTTATTTATAGTCTCCACGGCTCAGAGATTAACATAGTTTTTATATAATTTTTATTTTTTTTTTCTGGCTTTTTTTGGGGGTATTTTTCAGATTTTCTTTTCTCAGGTGTCGACTGGAGCTATTACACAGTTTGTTGGTTTGATTAATTGAGCTATACACATAGTGTTCTTCCACATGTCTTTGTAAGGTTTAGTATACTATTCTACTTTCTATATCGAATTGCAAAATATCCTTTTGTTGGCATATAATGGGAAACCTATGTTTTTGGTTTTTCTGTAAGTTGGTGATTTTGTTTTTTTTTTTTTTTGTTTTTTTTTCGTTTTGCACCTGTGTAAGACATAGGTGATGTAATATTAGAATACACAATGTATGGCAATATCTATACAAGGTTCAGACATGGTGCACTGTTTGTTTTGAATATTTTCCTTTTTAATTGTATTTTTAAGATTTCTTCTCATACAGTGGTGTGTATGCTAATAATGGTATTAGATAATAAATGGAGAGATAGAGAGGGGACGAAAAGTATTCAGACCCTCTTAAATTTTTCACTCTTTGTAATATTGTAGCCATTTGCTAAAATCATCAAGTCCAAAATCAAGTTCCTTTTTTTTTCCTCATTAAAGTGGATGTAAACCCGAATTTTTTTTTTTATATCATACTGTAGATTATAAGATTTCCTATCATTTGAGCCCAGTCTTACCACACACAGTTAATCCATCTCTGAGCAATCCTCTTTTAATGTTCAGTGAGAAAAGTCTTGACAAACTGAGAAAAAAATTTGTCAAATCCTTCCCCTTGCTGTGAGTGACAGGTGATTTACGTCTTGTGCACTAGCCTAAGACACAGGCATTATTTTTTTATTCCCACCCCCACTTCCTTCTTCAGCAGCTCTGCAAGGATTGGCTGTTATACACCTCAGCATAATTGGGCATGCTGAAGTCACGTAGTTACTTTCCTGTCTTTTAACTGCATGTTAGAGATCATAGCAGAAGTTCAGCAGAAGTTCAGTGTTAGAAATACACAGAGAAAATGCATATTGACAAGGGGAGTGTAGAGGTGGGCGGGGAGTCTACTGACATCACAACTCCAGACAACAGAGCCACCCACAGAATATGCAGTTTTTCGGGTCTAATAACACAGAGGGGAGACATTTGACAGGTAAAGATACATGCAGGAGGCATGTATATCCTTATAGATAACTCCTATGGCAGTAGTTTAGAAAGGATGACATTGGGTTTACATCCACTTTAATGCACACACAGCACTCCATATTGACTGCAAAAATGTCAACAATTCTGTTTTTCTGATTTATTAAAAAAGAAAAACTAAAATATCACATGGTCCTAAGTATTCAGACCCTTTGCTGTGACACTCATATATTTAACTCAAGTGCTGTCCATTTTTTCGGATCATCCTTGAGATGGTTCTACACCTTCATTTGAGTCCAGCGGTGTTTGATTATACTGATTGGATTTGATTAGGAAAGCCACACACCTGTCTATATAAGACCTTACAGCTTACAGTGCATGTCAGAGCAAATGAGAATCATGGATGTCAAAGGAACTGCCTGAAGAGCTCAGACAGAATTGTGGCAAGGCACAGATCTGACCAAGGTTACAAAAAAATTTCTGCTGCACTTAAGGTTCCTAAGAGCACAGTGGCCTCCATAATCCTTAAATGGAAGACGTTTGGGACGACCAGGACCCTTCCTAGAGCTGGCCGTCCGGCCAAACTGAGCTATCGGGGAAGAAGAGCCTTGGTGAGAGAGGTAAAGAGGAACCCAAAGATCACTGTGGCTGAGCTCCAGAGATGCAGTCGGGAGATGGGAGAAAGTTGTAGGAAGTCAACCATTGCTGCAGCCCTCCACCAGTTGGGGCTTTATGGCAGAGTGGCCCGACCGAAGCCTCTCCTCAGTGCAAGACACATGAAAACCCGCATGGAGTTTGCTAAAAAAAACACCTGAAGGGATCCAAGATGGTGAGAAATAAGGTTTTCTGGTCTAAGACCAAGATAGAACTTTTTGGCCTTAATTCTAAGTGGCATGTGTGGAGAAAACCAGGCACTGCTCATCACCTGTCCAATACATTCCCAACAGTGAAGCATGGTGGTGGCAGCATTTATGCTGTGGGGGTGTTTTTCAGCTGCAGGGACAGGACGACTGGTTGCAATCGAGGGAAAGATGAATGCGGCCAAGTACAGGGATATCCTGGACGAAAACCTTCTCCAGAGTGCTCAGGACCTCAGACTGGGCCGAAGGTTTACCTTCCAACAAGACAATGAACTTAAGCACACAGCTAAAATAACGAAGGAGTGGCTTCACAAAAACTCTGTGACTGTTCTTGAATGGCCCAGCCAGAGCCCTGACTTAAACCCAATTGAGCATCTCTGGAGAGACCTAAAAATGGCTGTCCACCAACGTTTACCATCCAACCTGACCGAACTGGAGAGGATCTGCAAGGAGGAATGGCAGAGGATCCCCCAAATCCAGATGTGAAAAACTTGTTGCATCTTTCCCAAAAAGACTCATGGCTGTAATAGATCAAAAGGGCGCTTTTGTCTGAATACTTAGGAGCATGTGATATTTCAGTTTTTCTTTTTTAATAAATGTCAACAATTCTGTGTTCTGTCAATATGGGATGCTGTGTGTACATTAATGAGGAAAAAATGAATTTAAATGATTTTAGCAAATTGCTGCAATATAACAGTGAAATTTAAGGGGCTCTGAATACTTTCTGTCCTATGTGTATAAATAGAGATATATAGATATATCTCTATCAATTTTTATTTTAACAAACCAGCTTTATACTTACCGACTCTGAATGGAATTAGAGTGGCCTCGAAGCTCTGCCTTGCGGGGCCCTGCCAGTGCTCATGGCTCCACTTCCTACGGGGGCACTTGTGCGTGCTTTTTGTTCTCAGATTAGCCCGGCCCCGGCTTCCTTGTTTGCTTTTGACAGCAGTGGGAGCCAGCTCCATTTCTATGAAGCAGTGTGAATAGCAAGCTTTTATGAAACTTTCAGTAAGCTTTCTTTCTTTAAGGCTTTAAAGCACCATTTAGCTACTGTTTGGAAATTTTATTTACACTTAATGGAATTGCTGATTGTCACTTTTCCACACGTGTTCAACAAGCTTCAATTTGTGTTGAAGCCTGCTAGCAGCTTGTTTTTAAAGTCTCTGCATTCCCTTTAGGATTTGTAAAGTACCTAAATGGTACTTTAACCACTTCAGCCCTAGAAGAATTTGCCCCCTTAATGACCAGGCTATTTTTTGCGATATGTCACTAAGTAGTTTTAACTGACAATTGCGCGGTGTGTGCCACTGTACCAAAAAAAAAATTGACCCCCCCCCTACAAATAGAGCTTTCTTTTGGTGGTATTTGATCACCTCTGCATTTTTTTTCTTTTTTTTTTTTTTTTTTTTTTTTTTTTTTTTTTTTTTTTTTTTTACTCTATAAACAAAAGCAACAATTTTGAAAACAATTTTTTACTTTTTGCTGTAATATCCCAAAATTTCAAACTTTCTTTATCAGTTTAGGCCAATATATACTCTTCTACATGTTTTTGTTAACCACTTCAGCCCCTTCCTGACCAGAGCACTTTTTACAATTTGGCACTGCGTCACTTTAACTGCTAATTGCGCGGTCATGCAATGCTGTACCCAAACGAAATTTGCGTCCTTTTCTTCCCACAAATAGAGCTTTCTTTTGATGGTATTTGATCACCTCTGCGGTTTTAATTTTTTGCGCTATAAACGGAAAAAGACCGAAAATTTTGAAGAAAAATGACATTTTCTGCTTTTTGTTATAAAAAAAATCCAATAAACTCAATTTTAGTCATACATTTAGGCCAAAATGTATTCGGCCACATGTCTTTGGTAAAAAAAATGTCAATAAGCGTATATTTATTGGTTTGCGCAAAAGTTATAGCGTCTACAAAATAGGGCACATTTTCTGTAATTTACACAGCCTTTGATTTATGACTGCCTATGTCATTTCTTGAGGTGCTAAAATGGCAGGGAAATACAAACCCCCCCAAATGACCCCATTTTGGAAAGTAGACACCCCAAGGAAATTGGTAAGAGGCATGTTGAGCCCATTGAATATTCATTTTTTTTTTTTTGTCCCAAGTGATTGAATAATGACCAAAAAAAAAAAAAAATTACAAAATTGTCATTAAATGATATATTGCTCACACAGGCCATGGGCATATGTGGAATTGCACCCCAAAATACATTTAGCTGCTTCTCCTGAGTATGGAGATACCACGTGTGGGACTTTTTGGGAGCCTAGCCTTGCACGGGACCCCGAAAACCAATCACCGCCTTCAGGATTTCTAAGGGTGTAAATTTTTGATTTCACTCTTCACTGCCTATCACAGTTTCGGACGCCATGGAATGCCCAGGTGGCACAACCCCCCCCCCCCCCCCCCCATGACCCCATTTTGGAAAGTAGACACCCCAAGCTATTTGCTGAGAGGCATGGTGAGTATTTTGCAGCTCTCATTTGTTTTTGAAAATTAAGTGCCGGTTCACACAGGGGCGACTTGTCTGGCGACTTAGCCGCCTGACAAGTCGCCTCCCGTTCTGTACAATGGAACCGTTCTAATAGGAGTGACGCAAGTCGCTCCGACTTAGAAAAAGGTTCCTGTACTACTTTGGGGGCGACTTGAGGCGACTTGCATAGACTTCTATGCAGGTGAGGCGACCTGCAAGTCGTGCCGCCCCTGTGTGAACCGGGGCGAAGAGACAAGAAAACTATTTTTTTTTTTTTTTTTTTTTTCTATTTTCAAAACTTTGACAAAAAGTGAGGTCTGCAAAATACTCACTATACCTCTCAGCAAATAGCTTGGGGTGTCTACTTTCCAAAATAGGGTCATTTGGGGGGGGGTTTGTGCCACCTGGGCATTCCATGGCCTCCGAAACTGTGATAGGCAGTGAAGAGTGAAATCAAAAATTTACACACTTAGAAAGCCTGAAGGCGGTGCTTGGTTTTCGGGGTCCCGTGCAAGGCTAGGCTCCCAAAAAGTCTCACATGTGGTATCCCCGTACTCAGGAGAAGCAACAATGTATTTTGGGGTGTAATTTCACATATTCCCATGGCATGTTTGAGCAATATATCATTTAGTGACAACTTTGTGCAAAAAAAAAAATAATTTTTTTTTTTCCCGCAACTTGTGTCACAATATAAAATATTCCATGGAATCGACATGCCTCTCTGCACATTTAGAAGCTTATGTCACACATCACCCACTTTAATAACCTCTTGAAGACAAAGCCCTTTCTGACACTTTTTGTTTACATGAAAAAATTATTTTTTTTTGCTAGAAAATTACTTTGAACCCCTAAACATTATATATTTTAAATCATATGCCCTACAGATTAAAATGGTGGGTGGTTCATTTTTTTTTTTTCACACCGTATTTGCGCAGTGATTTTTTTCAAACGCATTTTTTGGGGAAAAACACACTTTTTTTAAAATTTTTAATGCACTAAAACACACTATCTTGCCCCAATGTTTGATGAAATAAAAAAGATGATCTTAGGCCGAGTACATGGATACCAAACATGACCTGCTTTAAAATTAAAACGTGCAGTGGCAACAAAATACATTTTTAAAAGCCTTTACAGGTTACCACTTTAGATTTACAGAGGAGGCCTACTGCTAAAATTACTACCCTCGATCTGACCTTTGCGGTGATACCTCACATGCATGGTGCAATTGCTGTTTACATTTTGATGCCAGACCGACGCTTGCATTCGCCTTAGTGCGAGAGCAGGGGGGGGACAGGGGTGCTTTTTTTTTTCCCTTTATTATTTGCTTTTTTTTATCTTATTTTTAAACTGTTCCTTTCATTTTTTTTTTTTTTTTTTTTTTGTTATCCCAGGAAATGTAAATATCCCCTATGATAGCAATAGGTAGTGACAGGTACTCTTTTTTTTTTTTATTTTTTTTTTTAAATAAAAAAAAAAAAATAAAAAATTGGGGTCTATTAGACTCTAGATCTCTCCTCTGCCCTCACCGAGATCGGTGTGATAAAATGCTTTCCCAATTTCCTAATGGCGCTGTTTACATCCGGCGAAATCTAAGTCATGAAATGCTCGTAGCTTCCGGTTTCTTAGGCCATAGAGATGTTTGGAGCCACTACGGTCTCTGATCAGCTCTATGGTCAGCTGGTTGAATCACGGGCTGCATTCTCAGGTTCCCTGTTGAGACAGGAGAGCCAGAGAAAAACACGGAAGACGGTGGGGTGGGGGGCTTCCCTCCCACTGCTTGTAAAAGCAGTCTAGAGGCTAATTGGCCGCTAAGATTGCTTTTACATGAAAGCCGACCGCTGGCTGAAAAGAATGATACCTAAACCTGCAGGCATCATTCTTTTATAACCACTCAAAGTCGTGAATGGCGTACCTGAAGACAAAAAAACGGTTAACAATAAAACAAGGTAAACGGTAAAGTATAAAAAATTGCATACCTGAAAAGCAAACATGATAAAACATAATAACAATAAAACATTGCAGAATAGAATACAGTAAAAAAGAGCAGAACAATAGAGAGAATAGAGGACGAACAATGAAACGACAACTTTTTTTTTTTTTTTTATATATACATTTTTTTTTTTTTTTTACACTTTTTTTTGTAACTAACTTTTATAACTGTAACCGGTTCCAGGTTTGGGTCCCTCAAAATGCGATGGCATCTTGGGAGACCCTGTGAAAGTGTGTCTAGTCTGTGCAATGCTGTACCCTACGGTAATACTCAACTAGTGTATGGTAGCGTTCAAAACATTCACCAATGCAAAGACCAGGATTGTCAGGACAGGAGGGACAATAATAGCGGGTGTCACGCCTATATTCGCGCTTGCTGCAGACACGACATCTTTTTTGGGGGAGTTCGTTGGGTAGGGGTACTCGGGAGGACATAAAAATGCCTCTCATGCAGCCGACTGCATTTGATTGGGCCATGTGAAAGGGGGAAGTACGGGTGCTGCAGAAGTGGCGGGTTCCCAATTAGGATTGGCGAGTGCAGCAGGAAGGGCATTATGGGCACGACAGGCCTGTGTTTGTCGTCTTGGTGGCAGCGGGACACTACTTGTGCTTGCCACCTCACCAGCTTGGACTGCATTCATGGGACTCGCCACGTCACCAAGTGTTATTGCAGTGCTGGTTTGACTACGACCGGGGTGTACTAGGCCACTGATGCTTGCCACTTCACCAAAACGCTACCAAAAAAAACTGTTAGTGATCGCAGGGATCAGGCCTGACTCTGCGAACGCTGCAGTTATGTGTTTAGTGTTTTGTAAGTGACAGTGATCGATCGATACTGCACTTGGGTGGGCTGGGCTGGGCCCGGCGGAGGGCAAAACGCAGGTGCTAGCAGGTATCTAGGCTGATCCCACTAACACTGCGTTTTTGGGAACCCTAAACTGCTGGGGGCGCTATTATAGATCAGATCAGATATTGATCCGTTCAGATACTACGGTATACCGCTAAGGGAGGTGTATGCTGCGTGCCTGGGTGTTAGCGGTACTGGCGCTAACCTGACGCTGCCTGGGGCAGCGTATATCACCACCGGGCGATCATGGGGCTAAACCTTTATTTGGTAATAAACGGCGGGTGCCCTGACACTAGAAAAAATAAACTAACTAACCAGCGTCACCCGTAACGGTTATACGGTGATCAGTGGTGAAAGGGTTAACTAGGGGGCAATCAAGGGGTTAAAACATTTATTAGACTGAATGACTGACGCAGGGAGGTGCGGTTTGAGCATGATGGATTGAAAGGGCGGAGCCACGCAGTGGCGCGCTCGAGCAGGAGAGCGGGTTTGGCGGGCTGAGAGAGAGACGCCAGGAGAACCACGAGTAGATGTAGGGGCGAGTATATGCCGGGACACAGACGAGAGAAGGGCATAGGTCGGGCTGAAGCATCCAGATACCCGTCCATTACTAAGTACCTTACCGCTAAGATAGAGCCAGCCATGTCAGTGGAAGCCGGGACCGTTTCACAGCGTGCTGTCCGGGCCGCCCAGAGACAGCAAGCAGCCATGGAAGAACCAACCATCCCGATCACCATAAGTGATTCAGCTGGGAACATCCGCACGGAGCTGGCAGAAACCGCTGAAGTAAGCCCCCCAATCACCGCCCCGGACCAGGGCTACTACAGAGACTCAGGTATGTTCTGTTAACAGGGGGGAAACTACTGCACTGGCTGCTGATGGCGAACAGGACATTAGGAAGCTCATACAGGCGTTACCAACCAAAGAGGAATTACAAGTCCTACTGAGCGACCTAAAAATGGCGGTAAGGGAAGAAATGGGTGAAGTAACGGCTAAACTAGAGGTAATGGATAAAAGACTGTGTAGCTGTGAATCATCACAGTCCTCGGCAGACGCCCGTATAGACTTGCTGGAGAGGAAGCTTAAAACACAACATCAAAAATTGTTAATGTTGCAGCTACAAGCAGAGGAATCCGAGAATAGAAGTAGGAGAAATAATGTACGCATTAAAGGGATTCCAGAAATAATAAAATCACCTGAGCTGAGGAAACAGTAACCGATATCTTTAATAAATACCTAGGAAAAACACCTGATACCCATATTGAGCTGGGTCGTGTTCATAAGAGCCCGGCAGGGCCTATGTCGGAACTAGGGCCCCCCAGAGATGTGCTGTGCCGTGTTCACTTTTTCAGGGTGAAAGAGGACATAATGAGAGCAGCATGGCAGAAAGGGGTGTTGGAGCACGCAGGTCAGGGGGTTCAGGTGTTCCCAGACCTTAGTTGGCAGACGAAAAGAAGGAGAAGGTTACTGAGACCACTTCTGGATCAAATACGGGCAAAAGGTGCAACTTACAGATGGGGGCACCCATTTTCATTATAAAAAAGGATGGCCACACCTTTGCCCTGATGGTGCCAGAGCAACTACCGGACTTATTCAAGTTCTTAGACTCAGAAGTAGTGGAGAGCCCTGACTGGATTGATATTCCTATTGAGAATGTGGGAGAGTATACCCAACAGAAGAAACTGCAGAGGAGTAGAAATTAGGAGAAAGAAGCAGAACTATAACTCAGTGGTGGACTCGTGTTTTTTTTTTTTTTGTTTTTTGTTTTTTCTTCTTTTTTGTTTTTCTTGTTGAGTACCCTGTCTTTGATTTTCCTCAATTTCTCGTTATCCTGGACTTGTTGGAAGGCTCCTAGGACTCCCCCCCCCCCCCCCCCCCCTGGGGCGCCCCCCCCGTGCTCCGCCCCCTAAAGAAAAATTTTTCCTGTTTGTACTTTGCTATTTTTTCATGTTTAATGGAAGGTAGCCCATAGGTTTGTGATGTATTATAAGCAATACCAATGGAAGGCTCACTGCTACTCGGCTCACTGCTACTCCAACTTCTTTTTTTTTTTTTTTTTTTTTTTTTTGTGTGTCACAGGGAGTGGGTGAATTATTGCTGTGTTTTGGAGGGTTCAAAAGCACATGATGTATTTGAAGAAATGTCACTTTTTTTTTTTTTTTTTTTTTTTCTTCTTCTTTTTCATTTGGGGTGTGTTGTGGTATGGAAATAATTTAATTGCTGTGTTATCGATATATAGCACGGGGACTGTGCGGTAACACATGATACACCGGTTGCACATGAAGAAAGAGAGGGGGAGGGCACAAAGGGGGGAGGGGAAGGAGGGAGAGGTGGGGGTGGTACACGTTGGGGAGAGGGGAAAGGGGGGGGTGGGTTGGGTGTACATTAAGGTGGGAAAGGGAGGGGAGCGAAGAGGTGGAGGGAGGGGCAAGAAGGGAGGGAGGGGGGAGGGAGAGGGGGGGAGGGAACTAAGATACCAATATCACTTTTTTTGTCAGCACAAATATTTTTACACTAAGTGAGAGGGGCATTCAGTGGCCCTTGTGAATTAGAGGGTAATGAGTAGGGGGAGGACACGAGGAATTTGTATTTTCCCCCTTTTTCTTTTTCTTTTTTTTTTTTTTTTTTCTTCTCTCTCTCCCCCCCCCCCTTCCATTACCTCGTTTTTCGGGGGATGGTGGGGGGGGTGAGGGTAGAGGGGGAGGATAGGGGTGGAGTGGGGGGACGCATGGGCTACTAAGGAGTAAGGGGCAGGAAAGGGGATGAATGGGGGTGTGGGGGGGGGGGGGGTAGATGGGGCTATATGTTAACAATTACAAAATAAGTATGGAAACGTAAATATAATTGTATAAGGTAGCTTTGATTTTATTATGTTGTGTAAAGGGAAGACACAGGGCGTTGTCCTGAGGATTGGGGAGAACAAACATGCTGAAGGAAGAGGTCTCCCTCACGTTTCTCCCTTCTCTCTTCCTGGTATTACTTTTGTACTCTCCTTGGTTATCTCACTCTTGGTTATTATTAAGGGGCGTGCCACTGCTATTTTTGATATATACACACTCATAACTTTTCGTGCTCAGGGACATTTCCCTACAAAAAACGTCTCCCCTCCGAGTGGAGGAAAAGTCGGAGGCGTTTATAACGTTTGTTTTTTTTTTTTTTTTTTTTTTTCCCCAACGACACCGAGGATCCGTGTCGTTTGGATCGTACCCCCTAACTGGAATAGGGGAACGGGGGGTAGGGGGAGGTGGGTGCTTCTTTCTTTTTTTTTTTTTTTTTTTCTCTGGGGTTGTGGTTGGGGGGGCCCCTCTCCTCGTAATTTCCAATAGATCCCAAAAAATATGACTAGAATAAAATTCACCTCATACAATGTCAAGGGACTGAACATTCCGGAGAAACGGATCAGATTACTTGCGGAGGTGGGAAGGCTGGGGACGCAGATTGGCTTCTTTCAGGAGACACATTTTAAAAGGGACAGAATACCAAAACTTGTAAATCATAAATTCTCAATAGCTTATCACAGTGCATCTCCTAGTGCCAAAACCAATGGAGTATCAATCATTGTCTCAAAACAGATCCCATGGAATGAATTAAAGGTAGTCACAGACGAGGAGGGCCGCCTTTTAATTGTAAAAGGACAAATTGGATTACAGAGGATCACATTGGTGAACCTATACCTCCCAAACGAAGAACAGATCAGTTACCTCGAAACCTGCCTACAAATGATACATCAACACAAGGAGGGTATTTTAGTGATGGGAGGAGACCTAAATCTCGTATTAGACCCGCTCCTGGACACGTCCAGGGGAGCATCATATCTCTCACTGACAAAAATACGAAGAGTTAAGAAATTATTAAGTAATTTGCAAGTAATAGACACATGGAGGTCACTCCATGTCCAAGATAGGGACTACACGTTTTTTTCGCCAAAACACAAAACATACACTCGTATTGACTATGTTTTGATATCACAGACAGTCATAACATCACTGGTGAGTGCGGAAATAGGATCATTCACCTTGTCAGACCATGCTCCGACAGATTGCACGTTGGATTTAGGGGAGGAGGAACGCCGGGAATGGCATTGGAAGATTAATGAAACACTACTAAAAGATAAGGAATATGAGCAAAAACTTAGTCAGGAATTGGATTCCTTCTTTTTGATAAATGAGTCAAATGAAGTTACCCCATTTTGTGTCTGGGAAGCACACAAATGTGTGATGAGGGGAGCTTTGATATCATTAGGGGCGTATAGGAAAAAAAAGCTTAATGTACAGATTGAGGACTTGCTTAAAAAAATTCGGGAAGTAGAGCTAAAACATAAAAAATCTCAGACACAGTCATTAGAGGAGAAACTAGGTGGCCTCCGAGGTGACTTGAACTCTCTTCTTATTGAACAGGCAAAAGCAAAATTGAAACGGGGAAGGAGGACATTATACGAATTCGGGAACAAACCAAGCAGGATGCTGGCAAAGGCCCTCAAGGATGCCTCAACACAACCTCATTTGTCGGGTATTAAAACACAGAGGGGTGAGGTGGCGAATTCGTCACAGGAGATGGCACAGATTTTTAGAGAATATTATGAGGGTCTTTACCAGCTGGATGGTCACCAGTCCCCACATAGGCTTAGAAATAAACAAGAGAGGGCAAAAGAATACTTACGTAATTCAGAAATGCCAAGGTTAACGGAGAAGGTAGCACGAGATCTAGACGTTCCAATCTCAATAGAAGAATTTAAGAAAGCAATAAACCTTCTAAAAGTAGGGAAAGCCCCGGGCCCAGATGGTTATACCCTGATGTATTATAAACTTTTTGCTGAGAAACTGGCCCCGAGATTTACAGCGGCTTTTAATTCCCTACGGGAAGGACGGAGGATACCTAGAGAGACTTTGATGGCACATATAGCAGTAATTCCGAAGGAGGGAAAGGATCCATCCCAATGTTCTAGTTATCGGCCAATTGCGTTGCTGAACGTGGATTTAAAAATTTTCTCTAAGATTCTGGCGTTAAGATTAGAAGAGCATATTCCGGCACTGATTCACCCAGACCAAGTGGGATTCACGGCAGGAAGGGAGGGGAGGGAAAATACGCAGAGAGTAATAAATGCAATATACACTGCACAGAGCAGACAAGAACCCCTTATATTGTTCTCAGCGGATGCAGAAAAAGCTTTCGATAGGGTTGACTGGACTTTCCTCGAAACAACTTTACAACATATTGGATTGGGTGAAGGAATGCTGAGCTGGTTCTCAAACCTTTACTCAATTCCAAGTGCGAGGGTTAAGGTTAATGACAGACTGTCGGATCCTTTTGCGATACAAAATGGAACGCGGCAGGGATGCCCCCTATCACCAATTATCTTTATTCTCACACTGGAACCTTTCCTAAGGAAAATACGCGCTGATTGCAATATTAGGGGTATTAAGACAGAGGAACATAAGTTAGCAGCATATGCTGACGATCTGATCTTCTTCATAACCTCTCCAATTATATCCCTCCCTTCCCTTCTAAGTGAGATAAATAATTTTGGAGATCTAGCAAACTATAAGGTAAACTACACTAAGTCTGAAGCCATGGGGTTGGAAATGAAGACAACTGAAACACACCAGATAAAATCACAATTCAATTTTAGGTGGACAGACTCCCATATAAGTTATCTGGGGACTAAAATCCCAAAGAAGCTTAGTAGAGTGTTTGAACTAAATTATGCCCCGCTATTAAGACAAATTAAACAAGATTTTAGGAGATGGGACAGGGAAACCTTTACCTGGTTTGGAAGGACAAACATTATAAAGATGAACGTGATGCCCAGAGTCCTCTATCTGTTTCAAACATTGCCAATAAAGATCCCATCGAACTTCTTAAAGGACCTTAGATCAAGGTTCCTGAGGTTCATTTGGGCAGGTAAACCAGCAAGGGTGAGGAGAAACATTTTAGTACTCCCAAAAGGAAAAGGAGTTCCAGACCCAGTACGATACAGGGAAGCCCTACAACTAGCGAGAGTGGTGGAATGGTGTGCGTCCGCAAGGAAGCCACACGTACAGTTAGAACAGGCGACGACTAAAATTCCATTGGAAGGAATAGCATGGATAGAAAAATCAGACCTACCCACCATAGTGAAAAAACATCCATTAACAGGGGCAACCATCCGCTCCATTTACATGATCTTTAAAAAAACAAATCTTTCACCAAATCCGAGCCCAATGACCCCGGTATTGGGCGCTCCGGATTTCTTACCAGGCCTAATCGATCGGAGGTATGAGGTATTAAAACACAAAGGGAAAAGGAGGCTCATAGACTTTTCTAGGGATTGCCGTCTGATGACACGAGGCGAGATAGAGGGAGAAGTGACAGAAGACCTGGACTATTTCAGGTCCATGCAGCTAGGAGCGTATATCCGCTCAAAAATCAAAACATTCCCAGTAATACGGGAGCTAACTAGTTTTGAGCGAAATTGCTTAAATGGTGAAAGTATGAGGCACTCCCTATCACATTTTTACGAAACATTAACAAGCCTGGAAGCCCCACAGGAGCTCAACTTTATGCAAGCCTGGGAGAGAGAGCTAGGAGTAACGTTTACTCAAAAACAGAAGGCTAAAATGCTAAAATCAGTACATAAAACATCGATTGCTAGCAGATACCAAGAGGGAGGATATAAAATCCTCACTAGATGGTACAGAACACCATCGGCTCTTCAAAAAATTTTTCCACAGGTATCAGATAGATGCTGGCGCTGTAAGAGAGGGGTGGGTACGATGTTACACATATTCTGGGAATGTGAGGAAATTAGGAACTTCTGGGAAATGGTGGAGGAAACAATTAAGGATATTACAGGTGTGTCTCTTGGGAGTAATCCGGCTGCATTTTTATTAAATGACGTTCCCCTATCGGTGGAAAAATATAGGAATTCCCTGCTTAAACACCTTCTCACTGCCGCAAGGGCTTGTATACCGGCTCTGTGGAAGAGTACAGTCCCTCCGACCAAATTCCAGTGGTGGGCTAGAATTACAGAAATTCAACAAATGGAAAACTTGACTATGATGCTGAAAGAACAAGAGGAGAAATATCGGAGGATTTGGTCCCCTCTAGTAGAGTACAGAATTAGAGAACAGGGGATCGATTGGAACTGAGGAGGGGGGGTCCCCCCCCCTCCCCTGGTGGGGTGAGAAATTTATTTTTTATTTATTTATTTATTTTTTTCTTTCTTTCCTTCTCGTTTTCTTTATTTATGAGAGGGGGGGGGGGGGGGTCATAAGGGCTATGGGAAATGAAAGGGGAAAAGATATATGCATGCCTTCGGAACAGAAGAGGTTTAGAATTATTTTTGTAAGGAAACGTGATAAGTAACTATAATATGATAAAAAGAAGCTGTATATGTTTGATGTGATGTTCAAAAGAAATGTTTCATGTGGCATGTGATATATGACTGTCAGAAAATAAAGAATTTATAAAAAAAAAAAACATTTATTAGGTAGTATATGGGGGTCCCCGACGCTAGAAAACGCTGACGGCGAACCTAAATATTTACCTCCCTAACTAGCGTCACCAGTGACACTAATACAGCGATCAGAAAAATGATCATTTAGCGACACTGGCGACGGTGGGTGATCAAGGGGTTAAAACTTTATTAGGGGGGTATCCTAGACCTAAAGGGGGCTAACACTAACTGCCCTACCACACAAAATGTCACAAACTGACACCAATGCAGTAATCAGAAAAAAAAACTGCTTGGTGACGGGGGGGGAGGGGGGATCGGGGGTGTATTGTGTGCCTGGCATGTTCTACTGAGTGTGTAGTGTTTGTGCACTCACTCGGATGTCTTCTCTCCTCGGCGCCGGAACGGAAAATGCCGAGGAGAGATGACATCATTTCCTTTGCTGCTGTTAAGCATACAGCAGCAGAGGAAGAATCCGATTGGCTGGGAGCGATCGCGAGGGGGGGGCCACGAATGGATTGTCTCCCTCTCATCGCTCCCAGACACAAGCCGACCGCCTTGGGCACCGGGAGGGTGGGGGGGGGGGGGTCCGATAGGACCCCCCCGCGGGAGGCAGATCACGTGCCGCAGTATATTCTGCCGCAGTATATCTGCGTGAGGCGGTCGGCAAGTGGTTAAAAAAAATCACAATAAGCATATGTTTGGTTTGCGCAAAAGTTATAGCGTCTACAAACTATGGGAAAGATTTATGGATTTTTTTTTTCTAATTTTTTTTATTGGTAATGGTGGTGATCTGATTTTTAGCAGAACTGCGACCTTGTGGATGTCAGATCGGACACTTTTGACACTCATTTGGGACTATTGATATTTATACAGCTATCAGTGCTATAAATATGCACGGATTACTTTGTAAATGTCACTGGCAGGGAAGCGGTTAACACTAGGGGGCGATCAAAGGGTTAAATGTGTTCCCTCATGTGTTTCTCACTGTATAGGGATGTGACTGACTGGGGGAGGAGACATATCGTTGTTCATATCGTTGACGGAACACACAATCAGTCTCCTCTCCCCTGACAGAACAGGGATTTGTGTGTTTATACACACAAATCCCAGCTCTCGTTCTTGTGCCCGCAATCGCAGGTGGCCAGCGGCGATTGCGCCCGCCGGCCACGCACATCGGGCCTCCTGCCGCGCAGCGGATGCGTGCGCCTGCTATGGCTCTTAAGGGGACAGATGTGCCTATAAGGCGGTTTGCGCAGCGGTGCCATTCTTCCATCGTAGATGTACGCGAGGTGGTCGGGACGTGGTTAAGCTTCAACAAAGCTTGCTGAAAGCTTTGTTAAAACTTGCTGTTTGCACTACTCCTCTATAAACTGAAGCCTGTGTGAAATGGGTCTTATACAGCTGAGAACAGCGGCTATGTGTTTCTATATTTAAGAAACCAGATATTTATAATGGAGATATCTGCATAAACAAATGCTTCTTAGCTTTCAATTCTGTTTAAAAACTGAGTTGCACATGTTTTTCTGTTTTATTAAGTCAGCAACTACAAAGTGTGTAGCTGCTGACTTTTAATGCACTCACCTGTCCCACGATCCAGCGATGCAGTGGCCCAAAGCCTCGGTTATCTCCCTGGCATCACTAGTGTGGGCACCCGGCTGTGACAGGTTGCGGCTTCACAGCTGGGTGCGCACTGCGCGTCCTGAATGGTCAAGCAATCTTCTGGGACCTGTGACGTGTTCCAGAAGATTGTAGAAATATGACATGCCAAATGTGGCATAGGAGGAGGGTTAAGAGTTCTTAAAGCAGAAGTTCCACTTTTGGGTGGAACTCCGCTTTAAACTGATTAGACTGCTTTACAAGGTTCACATATTCTTTTAAAGCGGATCTTAACACTGTAAAACAAATTTTAAGTCAGCAGCTATCAATACTGACAAACAAAAAAACGCGCTTACCTGTCCTCACCTGACCCGGCTCTTTGCTGGTTTTTGGATTTGGGTGCCAAAATACTGTGGGCAGCCAACTGACACCTTGCCTCTCCAGACAGCTGCCTGAGCTGTGCTGCACCCTGGGAATGGCCCCGCAGTCTCCTGGGACTTGTGACGTATCCAAAAGGCTGAGCGAGAAGAAGGGGAGGGGGGATAATGTTGAGCTTCCATTTGGATTACCCTGTCAAAATCTGCTATTGGTCCCCCCTCCCAACAAAAGACATTGCAAATTTGGGGGGGGGGGTAGCATAACTTCCCCCCCCTTGGGTGAAGTTCTGATTTTTAACCATAGCTTAAAATTTCAGCATATAATTATATTGTTCTGATCTGTATTAGATTGTTAAATACATTTCAGCTTCTGATTGGTCCTTATATTGACCCAATTGTAAAGGATCCTTGCTGTTGTACCCTGTGGTTCTTGAATTGCCCTCTAACTTGAGAAGGAATGTAATTAAAAACACACCCTGCTTTTGTTGGCTATCCAGTTCTCTGTGAGCTTTTTCAGGTAAGGTTTTTATCATTTTTGGTCTTGATTGGAAATGAGTGCATAAGGCCCACTCTTTTAGGGTGAACTTGCAATACTTATTTTTTTTTTAAATTTGCTTTCTTCTTATTCCAGGGAATATCCAAGTGTCGTGGATAGATGATACATCAGCATTTGTGTCTCTCAGCAAACCAGATCAAGTACAAATAGGTAAGAGATGCTGTTGTCTTATTGTAAGATGTAATATAGAACAATATTTTCAAGGTTTCTACTTTGTGCATTTATGACCAAATTTTTAGCTGCAGTCTGACTCTGCTTCAATTTTTGTGTATGTAAATCTAAAAATTGATCATTTTTACACATTCTGAATAAGCAGATCCATGCTGGAGAGGACGTTTTTTGCATCCCTAAGCTTGCTGATCATAGCATTAGCAAAGCAGACATTGGGTATACAGTGCTGGCCAACACTACAGAGGAGAGAGATTTGGGGGGGGGGGTACCTTTTTCAGATCGTAAAATGAGCAGCATAACCAGACAGTGGGAAAAGCAAATTGAATTCTAAGATGCATAACTAGGGTGATGACCAATGAAACAAAAAGACACTCCTCCAGGTGAGTGAGTCTCTGGTTAATCCCCACACACTAGTTGGGTGGTAGCCCAGCTTTCATGATGTGTATCATAAGGAAATGATTCTGGACGGCTGCACTTCAGAAAATTTTATCTAAGCTTCATCTGACAAGTGGGAAGACGAAAGAAGGGAAATAGGAGACATGATTGAATCCTTTAAATACATCTGGAGGGGTGAATAAGGTCCAAGAGGGCACTATTTTCAATATAAAGCCAAGATCATAGGGACATGGCCTCAAACTAACGAGAGAGAGAGACTCATGGTTAGTTTTTGGGTGAAGCCATTTATTATCAATCAACTGCGTTTACTCTTTAAATCATTATGGCAACAAACTACCCAAATGACCCTGACCAAAAGTTTACATACCCCAGTTCTTAATACCATGTATTGCCCTTTTTAACATCAATGGCAGCTTGAAGACTTTTGTGGTATTTGTGGGTGAGACTCTATCTTAGATGATAAAGCTGCCCATTCCTCTTGGCAAAAAGCCTCCAGTTCCTGTAAATTCTTGGGCTGTCTTGCATGAACTGCACACTGAGATCTACCCAGAGTGGCCCAATGATATTGAGGTCAGGAGACTGAGATGGCCACTCCAGAACCTTCACTTAATTCTGCTGTAGCCAATGACAGGTCGACTTGGCCTTGTGTTTTGGATCATTGTCATGTTGGAATGTCTAATACATCCCATTTACAGCTTCCTGGCTGATGAATGCAAATGTTCCTCCAGTATCTTTTGATAACATACTGCATTCATCTTGCCAACAATTTTGACCAAATTTCCTGTGCCTTTGTAGCTCCCATATATCCCAAAACATCAGCGAGCCACCTCCATACCTTTCATCATAGGCCTTGTTGACTCCTCCAAATGTAGCATTTATGGTTGTGGCCAAAAAGCTAAATTTTGGTCTCATCGCTGTAAATGACTTTGTGCCAGAAGGTTTGAGGCTCGTCTCTGTTCTGGTTGGCATATTGTAAGAGGGACACTTTGTGACATTTACGTAGTAATGGCTTTCTTCTGGCATTCTTCTTCTATTGTTCATCTTGAAACGGCCGCACCACATGTTTTCAGAGTCCTGTATTTCACCTGAAGTTATTTGTGGGTTTTTCCTTTGCATTCCGAACAATTTTCCTGGCAGTTGTGGCTAAAATACTAGTTGGTCTACCTGGCCGTGGTTTGGTTTCAACAGAACCTCTCATTTTCCACTTGATGGAAGTTTGAACACTGCTGATTGGCATTCTCAATACCTTGGATATCTTTTTATATCCCATTCCTGTTTTATACAGTTGAACTACCTTTTCCTGCAGATCCTTTGACAATTCTTTTGCTTTCCCCATGACTCAGAATACAGAAACCTCAGTGCAGCACTGGATGAAAGATGCAAGGGTCTGTCAGGAGTCCAGGGTGCTTAAAAAAAAAAAACTTTTTCTTATTTTACGTCTTTTTACACTTTCCTTTTTAAAAAAAACAAAAAACAAAACTTTTTTTTCCTTTTACAAGGAATGCAAAAACATCCCTTGTAATAGGGGGGAAAAAAAGCATGACCGGACCTCTTAAATGTGAGATCTGTGGTCTTTTTCTCTTAAATGTGAGATCTGGGGTCAAAAACAGATCTCACGTTTTACACAAAAAAAAAAAAAACCTTTTTAAGACCATTGGGTGGAAGTGATGTTTGACGTCTCTTCCGCCATCCAATGTTATGGAGCCGAGTGGGGGCCATCTTTCCCTCGCTCTGTTTTAGACCTGTCAGGAGAGAGGACGTGATGGTCTCCGCCACCACCAACAGCTCCAGTAAGCGGCTGAGACGACTGGAAGGGGGGCGGGAGGGTAGCCCTCTTCTAACCCTTGATTAAAATTGATCTTTCGGAGAATCTGCCACAGAGACCACTTTATCAGAAAGCTGACCGCCCGCTGTTGAAGATACTGGGGTTATGTAGGCTGTCTGCTGCCATAACGGTATTCCACTTCAAACAGCCAAAAGTACGACAGCTGGCGGTCTAGAAGTGGTTAAACACACTTTCTGCTCACAGCGTCTGCATTGTGTGTTCCCTAATTTGTAGCAAAATTTGATGCCACTCGTTGCTCCATTGCACTGTGACCCTACCTCACACTGACTAAGTTTGACTGCCCGCAGCAGGTTTACCCTGATGGTCAGGTTTACTCCACGCTAGGTGGCGCTTCTCGACATATTTGGATAGCCTTGTGCACATGCGCGCACCTGACCCATGTTGCCGTTGATCTCACACCACTCGCCAAAATTTTTAGACACGCCTCATAGATCTATGCACACAAAAAAAAAAAATCGTGTATTAAAAGCCTCGATTGGACCACTTGGTCTTTATTTTTTTTATTTTTTTTTATGCCATCACTTTTCTATGTTAAGGTTTTTATTTAACATTTAAAATGCATACATTGGAGCTGGTTTACCCTCTAAAGGTTTTGTATTTCCTTCAGTATGGTCATTAAACTGAAAAGGGGCCTGGCGGGGTGAAGTACTACCTTATGGCCCATAGACACAATCAGAAAATTGTATGAAGGTCTAGAAAGAAGTCTGGTGAAAGGGTCTGTTGGGAGCTAATGGGTAGTCTTACTATCTTGTAACAATCAGTGGTCATATGATCAAGCCGCTCATCCTGCCACTGGGCCTAAAGATCCAGTCAAGGGGTTGCCGTTGCCGTGGCTGGGCATGGGAGGGGTTTAATCTCAGGGAAAGTAGCTGCAAAATGTGACAGTTTAAAGCAGTTCTAAAAGCTGAAGGTTTTTTAACCTTCACGCATGAATGTAAAATACCTGTGCAGCCCCTTCAACCTCCCAATCCTTACCTGAGCTCCCTCCAATCCAGCGATGTTCACAATAGCCTCGGCTGTCCTGCGACTTTCCGTTTTTGACTGAGACAACAGCAGGTGAGGAAATGTGGAGAGAATAGGGGGGCGGGCCTGAGCCGTGGCTCTGTCTTACGGATGCATACAGCAGAAGCTCAGGAGCAAGCATGCAGCAGTGCCCCCAGGGCCTGTGACTTTCTCTGGGGGTGCTGCTCGAGGGTGAGGAGCCAGGAGTGCCAGCGGGTGACCCCAAAAGAGGATTAAAGTTGCTCTGTGCAAAACCACTGTACAAAGCAGGAAAGCATGATCTGTTTGTTTTAACAAAAAATGAAGCTTTAAAACCACTTAAACACACTAACTGGAAAACAGCTGGGAGCACTTTTTTTTATTAAAAAAAAAAAAATCACTGAGGGCAACAGTGAAGGAGGGAGGGGGCCACACACAGGCAGTAAATTGGTCGTTTGACATACTTGCAATGTATTCTAACAGAATGAGACTCGGTTCCTGTACTTTGTGGAGGAGTTAATGGCTTTTTTTTTTTTTTTCCCCATACCATGTGGATGTTTTGGCTAAATCACACATGTAATGCTCACAGCTCCTAGCAGACTTTTACACCAAGATAAGTAAGAAATAGAAATGGAGCCGTAGTGCTTGGCTTGTTTGCTAGCATGAAGTCGCCTAAAATTTGTTTAAAATGTGCACTTGTCTTATCCTTATCTAGCCTTTAAAGACATCACAATACCTTTTTATTATCTTCTTGCTTGTCTAAAAACATTTCAGATTAAATTAAAAGAGCTTGCTGTGTAAATTTGCAGCTTTCATTGCCTCTTTAACTGATGCTATGGTATTCAGGGTAAGCTTAAAATGATTTTATTTATTTTTTATTATTCCTTTACAAACCTGTTATACTTGCCTGCTCTGTGCAGCGGTTTTGCACAGAGCAGCCCCAATAGTTTGGGGGAAAAGGGGTGGTAAAAATGTAGGTTTAGAGTCTTTAAGCGCACAATCACTATTCTCGCAGTGCAGCATAGTCTGCTTTTGGCTAGAGAAGAAACAGCCCACTGACTAACATCTGTGTTCTGTCCTCCAGTAAGTAAGCGCCCTGTGTTAGATTGTGCAGTGCAGTAATCTGTCATTTTGATTGTCTTCCAGTTCTGCCTCTTCGCCTCCCAGTCTGAATTCTAACGTACTTGAGATGGCAAGATGCTGGTTCGAAATCCAGATTTAGGTAACCTTTAGGCCACTTTCACACTGAGGCACTTTACAGGCATTTTAGCGCTAAAAATCATGCCTGCAAAGCGCCTTGCCTGTCACTCCAGTGTGAAAGCCTGAGTGCTTTCACGCTGGAGCGGTGCGCTTGCAGGATGCTAGAAATAGTCCTGCAAGCAGCATCTTTGGGGCGGTTTAGGAGCGGTGTACCGCCCCTGCCCATTGAAATGAATGGGCAGCGCTTCGACAGCGACGCTACCCAGGCGGTATTCACCCCTTCAGCCGCTAGCGGGGGTTAAAAGTGCTCCACTAGTGGCTGAAAAGTGTCAGTAAAGCGCCGCTTTACCACAGACGCTCTCACTGCCCCAGTGTGAAAGTAGCCTTAAGTTTACCGTTTCGGTGCAGTTACATGCCAAGACCAGACACACTTTTTTTGGTGACGCATCACACAGGTAGATAATGATCAGGGCCTTGCTGATGCTTCCCCCTGGCTACGCTTGTGCTGCTCTTCCTTCACTGGTAGAGAGGAGCAAGAGGCAAAGCCGTGCTGGATGCAGGGTGGGACTGGGAGCTGCTTTAGTTAACTTTGTAAGTTAACTAGCAGGTGATTGGTTGCTAGGCGGTCCTAGCAACCAATCATCAGCTTGTTGACTTAAAAATTCAACTAAAGCAGCTTCCGATCCCACCCTCCATCCATCACCGTGCAGCCTCAACTCCTGTCATGTACAAGCACTGTAAGGTAGGAGAGAGCTACCTATAGCTGTGTTGGGAGCGACAGGGGAAACGGCTATAGTGGGGAGGACACTACTGGGGGAGAAACCGGATCGTGCTATGCGAAAGGGGGGTGGGGGGCGCGTGGAGGAGCCGCCACTACTGTAGGGGGGGGGGGTTTAGTGAAGAGGACATTGCTATGAGGTGGCAGAAGGCACTACGGGGGGGGGGGGCTAGCGCGACAGGAATCTATTGTGGGGGGTTATGGGACTGCAGAAGACACTGTTATGGAGGACATTACTGTTGGGGGGGGGGGGGAGGTTCAGAGGACACTTCTTTTGGGGGGGGGGGGGTCAGGAGGAAGGCACTACCATGTGTGGGAGGGTCAGGGACACTGAGGGGGGGGGGGAGATGTGAAAGGCAGAGGATACTACTGTGGTTCTAAGGGGGGGGGGGGGGGTGAAGAGTGATCTCAAGCGGGGCAGAAGACACTACTTATTTTTTTAAGAGCGGCACCAATGCCCCAAGTTCCCTCCTGCCAGGAATCTTTGATTTTACTACATGTTGCCCAGTTAGATCTTAACTTCTGAAAGGTTGCCTACCCCTGCTATAGATGGCTCAAAATATGGTTGGTTTAGCAGCTCATTAGAAATTGATTTCTGTGAAATGGGCTTGTTGGAAAAAATTTCTTGGTCTCGGACACCATAGAGTCCCCTCTGTCAGTGGGGAGGGTTCCTCCGTTCACCTTGACTGTGTTGATGGAGTTGATGGAGGAATTGGTTAATTTTCGTTCACACTGGCAGTGGTGTTGCTTTCCCTGAAAGGAATAGACTTGTCTGTACTGTCATTTTGTCTACAATATAATAAGAAATGTGCTGGCTTAGACCAGTAAAGATCTATATTATGCTTCTTGGAAAATGTTCCTTATCTTGCAGAGATTTTATTGAGCTAAGCATGACATTTTAAACTGTAAGCCTGTTACAGGATAAGCATTCCATAAATGTATAAAATGTTTTTGCAGCCTGTGCTTAATGCACAAGGAAAGCTTTGTTTTGGCTGGATAGTGACGGTTTTAAAAGACTAAAGAAGCTGGTGATTTATTAGAGATTTTCCATGGGATATAGGGTCATCTAAGCAGATATTCAGATGTCTGTGGAGCTGGTAAGTGAGTGTTGAGTTTAATTGGTATGTTAATGCATACAGCTCTATGCCAAGAGGGTGGCTGTATGGATTCAGGAACTTGCATGGCTGTGTAGCAAGAACAGGCTTAAAATGTATGTCCATTAATCAACACTAGCAATTTATTTTTAAATGGCAGTTTTGTTTTTTTTCTATTGGTAACACTAAGCATTCCTGTTTTCTTGATTTCATTCTGATTTTTTGGTGGTGTGTATTATGTGATTATACATAAAAGGCTTCGTATTTTGTTCCATTCTTCATATTATAAAGGCTAAGTCCACCTTTTGCAACATATTACACCCATTTGTAGGGTGTAACATGTTAAGCAACTATACCCCCTAAAAATCCCCTCTGACCTTGTGTGGTGGTTATTCTCTTCTGCAGCCGCTGTCACTTTTGAAATGGACGGGGCGGGCTCCACACAGCCAAATAACGCTCCAGCTGAAAGCTCACACCTAGGTATGGGCAGGGAGCTAGGCGAAGAGTTTGTCGAAGCTTGGCACTGCACCCATGATCCCTTGATTGTGGGTGCAATGCTCTGAAGGCTTCTGTGAAAAATTGCATTTTTTTTCTCCTGCATTTTGATATGATTATAAAGTAGTTGTAGTATATATATATATATATATATGTATATGTATATATATGTGTATATATATATATATATATATATATATATATGTGTGTGTGTATATATGGATGGATAGATAGATATGTGTATTCTATTTACAGTATACTTGACCTGCTGTGTGCAATAGTTTTGCACAGAGCAGCCCCAATCCTCCTTTTCTGGGGTTCCCCCGCTTGTGCTCCAGGCCACTCCTCGCCCCTGAGCCGTCTATTGACACAGACCAGGCAACTAGGCCCTGACCCCAGCTCCCTTGTCATGGCTTTTCATTGACTGCAGCAGGAGCCAATGGCTGCCGCTGCTATCAATCTGCCCAGGGAGGAGGGAGACCGTGGTGAGAGCACATCGCTGGATCGGATTGGGCACTAAGTATAAGGGGGGCTCCTGCAGCACAAAAGGTTTTTTACCTCCTGTATAGAATGCATTAATGTGAAAAAAAAACCTTGAGGCTTTAGAACCACAGCTGCTGTCAAAATAAAATGGCCACAGTGGGAGATTAGTCTATATGCGCTGTACTTGCACAAATATTACATCTGCTGTTATATCCTTTGCACTGCTCTTCTGCACATATTGCCCAATAAAATAGTACTTCAGCATTATTTGTAATATCCTTATTTTACATTCAGCAAGTTACTGTGTGAACCATTCCTCTTTGTGCAAATATAATCGCATTTATTCCTTTAACTTGTGCGCCACAAAAATGATCTGGACTGCACTGGGTTTAGTTAATTTCAAAGAAGTTTCAATCCTGAACCCAATTGAAATCAATGGGAGGTGAGTTTGTCAAAATAAAACGGCCCATTTTCTGGTCTAATGGGCATGGTGTTAAAAAAAAAAAACATGTGGGAGAGGGCTTGACCACTGCCCTTGGGTCATGTGCTGAATTTTTCAACCATTCAGTGCAGCTGGGTGTTTTTTTTTTTTTTTTTTTTTTAATTGCTGGCAAGTGACTGGAGTGTTTTGTCAGTGACAGCTGTCAAACAAGAAGCATACAGCAAGAATGAAAGTCAGTCCACCACCCCCAAAATGCATACCAGACCATTTGAGTCTGATATTAATTTTCAGGTGGACTCCATGGAAATAAAATAAGAGGAGAGTACTGCGAGGTCTCCATAAGAATCCAGACCCTTAATCTGAGTATGCAGCCTTGCTGGGGGGGGGGGGGGGGGGGGGCGTACGTACGTACATAACCATGTTGGTGTCTTGGCGAGGGCCCTTGTTTAAAGCATCTTGTTCCCATGTTGGTGACTACAGGGGACTAAAAATAGATACCCCAACATTTGAAAAGTCCTTTGTTTAAAAGAAAAAAAAAAGGTCCCTTGTAAATCCGTTGTCAATCGTGTCACAAAAACAAAAAACGCTTTGTGTTCCACTTGTGTCACAGCCGCCAGCACTGCCCAAGTCTCTCTACTGGTGCACTTCTGGCATGTGGGATAAATGTGATGACGTTTCTTATAGTAACCCGCCCTTTTTAGTAGTTACGTTTTTTTTTTGACCCACCCTTTTTGTTTTGTGTTTTTTTTTTTCTTCTCTATTGCAGAAATACTCTTTGAATAGGTAGACTTTCTATCGGATAGCAGAAGTATCTTTTTATTTTTTGAAGCTTAAGTTTTTAGTCTGTTTTCTAGTGAAAAAAAAAAAAGCAGTTTTAAGGGGTTGTAAACCTGTGGAAGCTGTACCTATAGGTAGGCCTAGAATAAGGCTTACCTATAGGTACTGTTAATCTCCTAAACATGTGTCGTTTAGGAGTTATTTACTGTGTTTTGCGCCAATGTCATCAGTGCAGGCACTGTGAAGAAACTGCCCCCTGTGCTGTTTCTTCATGAGCGAGTGGCGTGGCTGGCGGCTCCTGTGCGCATGCGCTGGAGTGACGTCACGCGGCTCTGGCCAGTCACAGAGCCAGAGTCCGTGACCCTGGAAGGAAGAGGGGCGAACATGGATGCGACCTGCAGCGGGGACAAAGCGGGTTTCGTTTTGCAGGCAAGTGTCACATAATGTGCTAGTATGCGATGCATACTAGCACTAAATGCTTTTACTTTGCAGGGGCAAAGGAAGAACCCATTCAGGTTTACTTCCACTTTAAGGGACAATGATTACCTTCACCAGTATGAAGCGTCTTCTGTGCTGCTGTCTGCTGTTTTGGTTAAATCTGAAGTCCTAGTCTCCCCTGCATTTCCACAGCTGGTAATATTCCAGTGTTGCAGGGTTGACAGAACGGTCAAAGACAATTGTCAAGAGTGCCCACTTCTGCCCTTCCCTCCTCCATTCAAAGAAGCTGCTCTATAGATTCTGTTAATTAAAAAAAAAAAAAAAAAAAGATTATGAATGGAGAATGGCTTTAAGCAATGTGACAAGCATGATGCCTTTTTTTCACAGGTGCCTTTGGGATGTGAATAGCTCTTTAGTCAGCAGCACATGCAAAGTTTTCTCTGAAAACACATCTCTGACACGATTTTAAGTGGTAACGTGGTGGTGGGTTTTTCCAGTCTAAACGAGCAGCTCTACATTTGTGACAGATACCTAGACCTGACAAATAAAAAGAAAATAAACTTGGTTATAGGGAAAATATTTGCTTAAGGCATTTTAAAGCCAAAGAAAGCACCATTATTAGATGTTCATATACTGTGATTGCTTAAATGAAGTACAGTAGTAAAAAATCCCTTGGTTACTGAGCAAATTTAAACCAGCTGGATCAGCTCTCTGTATGCAAAGGCCTTGGCAATTGCAGAAGTGGTGAACTTTGTAGTGATTTTGAGAATCTGTACCTTAAGCTCTATCTCTCCTGTTTTTAAAAAAAAAAAAAAAAAAAAAAAGCTGAATCTACATTTTTAGATTGTGTAACTAGTTTGTTTGGGCTAAGCTGGCCCAAACTCTTACAAACGTGTACAACGGCTGGATGTACGTTATAGCAGTGGTGCTCGGTCATTTATAGAAAACTTTATCAATAAATACAAAGGTTCCCCTAATTCGCTGAGTCAGAGGCTGGCTGATGTCACAATCTCCGTGTATTCATTGATGGAATACAAAGCGTCGCTCAGTGGATTCTATTTTGTTTTGGGTGTTAGACAGGAAGGTCTTGACTCGCGCCTGGAACACAGTGCTATATACTGTATATAGCCTCTGCCACATACAGTTTATACAGCATACTCAGCGGCCGCACATATTGAGGGAAATGGTTTGTTTGGGCCAGCTTGGCCCAAACCATCTATTAAATCTGATCTCCAACTTTAGTTTCAGTTTAAATTCTATACTCCTTTCAAGCATTCTTAGTTCGGGATATTGAGTGCTAAACATTAAATCTGATGGCTCAGAAGTTTTAAACTGTGATCTGTCTCCACATTGATTATTTCTCCTTTCCTGTTCATGTCAAGTGGGCAATTTTAAATGGAGAGGGTTAAAGCGGATGTAAACCCTTACATTTACCCAGTGAAGTGAATGGCCTCAGATGATGCACAAAGATGAAACCAATCTCCCTACATAAGTTTTATGTCGATCTGTCTTTAACTTGCTATTTTCTTTAGAAAGTGCACATCGTGTTAAAGATGTTCTCTTCCTGTTCAGCACTGGAAGTGAAGTGTGGGCATACCCTGTGTGACAGCTGATTAGAACAAAGACGCACACGCCCCCACTCCACATAGGCAAAGGTAGGAATGTGCAAAGCTGTGCTGTGAATAGACCAGCTCCCTGCTAATCTATTTATAGCACCCACCCTGACACATTTCAGGCTGGTTTTATCTCAGTTGTTGGAGAACTTGTCAGAAGTTATGCTGATAACAGAAGAACGAAGCAGCAGAAAGACATGGGGCTTTGGATAGAGATGAAAACACTACCAATATATGTGCTTGGGATAAATTTCATGAATCTGGTTTACAGCCACTTTACTCTCCCTAGCAAATACACAGATGGCAGTAAAACGCGGACGAAGGTTCTAAACCTACTTTATCCTCGACTAGTTCCTTTACTTATTGAATACCACCCCCTAGAGTTTTAGGGGTCCAGATACCTCTGAGGGTTCACACAGATCTTTTTAAGAGGCCACTTAAAAAGACCTGCTTTGTGTTGTGGTTTGGCTGCTTGAGAAGTACATTGCATCTGCTTTGGACAAGATCCTACCAAGATTCTTTTGTATTGTACTTGGCTAAACTGCCAAGTGAGCAGAGGAGGACTCCTGCCTAATGAACCATGGGTGCAGCGGGTGGCGGGGAGTGTTTCAACTACTGTGGTGAATGCAGGACTTGAAGGGCCTCTTTTAAAGGATGCATTCACAAAAATGAATAGGCCCAAGGAAAAAAAAAATTAGAGGTGGAGGATGTTAAAAATTATCTAGTGATCTCTCTTCCTGGAGATGAATAGATTGTAGACCTCTTCCAAGTGTATACACAGCAATTGCTCCATAAATACAGGCTTGTTGCAATACTCCAATTTACTTTTTTTGTAGTAGAAGGAATTGCAGTGAGCTAGGGTTGTGTAATTTTTTTTTTTTTTTTTTTTTTTTTTTTTTTTTTGGGCAATCACTTATGTCAATGCATATCTAAACTGAGGGGAAAAGCTTTATGCAATGCCAGATTCCACTATTCATCTCTTTGTAAACTGTGTTGCATAATGCCTTGGAGAAGGTAGGCACAGAGCCAATGGCACAGATTTGATTCCACTGTCTTAAAAGGGACTTTGCACAAAATAAATAAACCATTTATTTCTAAATAAGAATTCAAGTGATTTTTGATGCGTCTGTGTATATATTGTACACAGTATGTATACAAACTGGAGAGAATCCATTTTTTAGAGTGAGCAAAAAAATCTTTCCTAACTTGTTGACTAACATGTTCTTCTTCATTAACGTTTGAAATTCTTTTTTTTGTACATGCATAATCATGCAAAGTTAACAAAATATAAAATTATTACATGCACTCGCACACCTTTCCTCAACCCAACCTTGTCCCCAAGTGTCACAAAAAGGCCTGTCCTGTTGTATTATGCACATTCTGTTATTCAGATGCTTGAAGCCATGGGCACCAAACCTGGTCAGTTTTAGCTGATCGACTGTGGTTTATACAGTGGGGAAAATACATTTTTTGACCCCCCTGCAGGTTTTGTAACTTTGCCCACTTACAAAGAAATGAAGGGTCTATAATTTGTATCAAAGGTGGATTTTAAATGAGACACAGGATATCAACCAAAAATCCAGAAAAAATACGATACAAGTGTTTTATAAATTGAGTTGCAGTTCACTGAGTAAAATGAGTATTTGATCCCCAAGCAAAACATTACTTCGTCCTTGGAGAAACCTTTGTTGGCACTTGGCAAGCACAAAGGTAAGAGAATGGTAAAGATACCGCGCTAACAAAAACAATAGCAAAAAGCAGCAGCATACAGTGCGATCACACCAAAAATGGAAAAGATAAAGAAAGCTGCGCTAGAAATTAAAGTCCAAACTAAAGTCCAAAATAAATGACATCAAGGAAAAAATGTCCATTAGGAGCATAAAACACCACCACAGTGTGCCTATAAATTAATGTGCCCATCCACCGTAGCTGTTAATTCAGCTTACCAGACGGCAAGTGGCTATAGCCCAGCCAAGGCCTTTAAACTTGCTAGCGATCGCGGTGTTAGGATGGCGGGGGTAAATCTCCAAGGCTCACTCGCGGTATCCACACATTCAAAAAGAAAACCCTGGTAACTCAGAAGAAAAGACGGATTAGTTGGACCTCAAATTATAGAGGCTAATGCAACAGGCTCCCATGATCTCTATAATTTGAGGTCCAACTAATCCGTCTTCTTTTCTTCGGAGTTACCTGGGTTTTCCATTTGAATGTGTGGATACCGCGAGTGAGCCTTGGAGATTTACCCCCCGCCATCCGGACACCGGGATCGCTAGCAAGCTTAAAGGCCTTGGCTGGGCTATAGCCACTTGCCTTCTTAAGCTTGCCGTTTGGTAAGCTGAATTAACAGCTACGGTGGATGGGCACATTAATTTATAGCCACAAAGGTAAGATGTTTCTTATAGTTGGTTACCAGATTTTCACACATCTCAGGAGGGCTTTTGGTCCACTCTTTTACAGATCTTTTCTAAATCCTTAAGGTTTCTTGGCTGTCGCTTGGCAAATTTTCTATAGACATTTTCATAACCTTAATGTGCTTCTTCTTGAGCCCTTCATTTGTTGCCTTGGCAGTATGTTTTGGGTCATTGTTAGGTCATGGATGGGTCCTTGAGCATATCTTCAGTGTTCCGGCTGAAGGCAGAAGGTTCTCAGATTTTACAATACATGGCCCCGTCCATTGTCCCCTCAATGCGGCAAAGTAGTTCTGTATCTTTAGCAGAGAAACCGCCACAAAGCATAATGTTCAATCTCTGTGCTTGACTCTAGGGAATGGTGTTCTTGGGGTCACAGTCGCCATTTTGCTTTCTCCAAACACACAAGTCCCCATTCTCAAGAAGGAACCTCTACAGTCATGCCAATGAACATGTAAATGATTCATTGTAGGATTGGATTGCTGTGGTCAGATGAGACCAAAATTGAGCTCTTTGGCCTTGACTCGACTAGCCGTGTTTTGAGGAAGAAAAATGCTGACTGACCCTAAGAACACAATCTCTACTGTCAAGCATAGACTACATACCGCCAAGGCAATAAAGCCATGGCTCGGGAGGAAGCACATTAAGGCTATGGAGTAGCCTAGCCAATCTCCAGACTTTAACCCCTTCACGCCTAAGCCTTTTTCTGACATTTGTTGCTTACAAGTTAAAATCTGTATCTCTTGCTAGAAAATTACTTGGGAACACCCCCCCCCCCCCCCCTCCCAAAAAAAAGGTGTGTGTGTGTCATTTTTAGTAGAGATCCTAGAGAATAAAATGGCGATTGTTGCAATATATTTTTTTTTTCACACTTTGCGCAGCAGTCTTTCAAATGTAATTTTTGGGGAAAAAGTACTTTATGAATTAAAAACAAAACCGTCAAGTTAGCACAATTTTTGTATAATTATCAGGAACCATGAATCAGACTGAGACGGAAGTATAGTTAAATCACACTATATTATTATAATAATAATAAATAATAATAATAATAAAAAAAATAAACAGAGTAAATGTAGTCAAAACAAGCCAGAGTTTAGTAACCGGATCGGGTAGTCAGCCAAGCAAATGTCAGAGTCAGAGATGAACGAAACGTAGTAGTACAGCAAGCAGGATCAGGAGCCAGAAGCAATGTCAGCCGAGCAAGTCTTCAACAGGAACGCAGGAGAAAGTCTGTGATGTTGACAAAGGTGAAAGCAGAGATCAAGTGAGCTAGACGACTTTAAGTAGGCAGGACTGATGAGCAGAATCAACAACAGCTGGGTAACTGGCCAGAGATGGGAGCTGGCAATTAGCTGACAGCTGAGCGGCCAGCTCAGAGAAGGAAGGGCTGAGCCCAGCCCTGACAATAATGAAAGATGTTACGCCGAGTAAATACCCAACATGTCATGCTTTAAAATTGCTCACACTCGTGGAATGGTGACAAACTACGGTATTTTTTGACAGTTAACAGTTTAGAGTTAGAGGAGGTCTAAAGCTAAAATTGCTCTTGCTCTATCATGGCGATCTCTCATGTGTGGTTTGAACAGTGTTTTACATTTGCAGGTGTAACTTGGGTATGCTTTCGCTTCTGCGTGCGAGCATGGAGGGATGGAGTGAATTAAACAATTTTTTTTTTTTTTCTGTCACTTTAAATTATTTTTATCACATTTATTGTAAACATCCCTTGTGACAGTAATAGGCAGTGAAAGATGCTCTTTATGGAGGTATCTGGGGTCTATAAGACACCAAATACCGACTTTGCACCTTTTTTTTTTTTTTTTTTTTTCTTTATCTGGCGCCTTCAAGGCTTCAGTTAACTGGAAGTGATATCTTGACATCGCTTCTGGGTTACTAGACCTGAGAACCGATCAAAGCCAGTTCCAACTTTGTTCGGGTCTCCGGCCAGGCTGGGCCTCCTGGTGGGACGTGAGTCGCAGAAGCTCATCCCCTCCCACTGCTTGTAATAACAGCCAAGCGGCTGACTATTACAAACAGTACAACCCTTTTTAAGCCGAAGTCCGCATATTTGCGTTAGGTCAGTGTCAAGGGGTTAATCCTATAGAAAAATGGAGGAAGCTGAAACCTCGAGTTGCCAAAAACCTTACAGATTTAGAGATGATCTGTAAAGAGTAGACCATAATCCCTCCTGAGATGTGTGCAAACCTGGTAGCTGAAACCTCGAGTTGCCAAAAACCTTACAGATTTAGAGATGATCTGTAAAGAGTAGACCATAATCCCTCCTGAGATGTGTGCAAACCTGGTCACCAACTACAAGAAATGTTTTGCCTCAGTACTTGGTGGAGAAACCTTTGTTGTGTTGAGTGTGGTATAGAATTTTAATAATAAATATGGGGAATTTTAATTAAAAAATTTGTTTTGACGAATGGTAAATTATAAATGGTTGGTGTCTGAATATAAGTACAGTGGATTTACAGTGCCTCCAGCCAGTTACGGCAATTTATAAATAACTTAAAATATGAGTTTTGTTCAGACAATCAGTAGTATACCACAATTGGGAAGAACGCCCCTCTGGTCTGACATCTCCTTGACTGAGTATTTCATGAATTAAATTTTTTTAGGTATCCACGTCATGACAGTTGGCAAGCCCAAAGTCATGCTTGGGGATCGAGTACTTGTATTACTCACTGAACTGCAACTTAGGGGTTGTAAAACTCCATTTTTAAGTTGTACCTATAGTTAAGGCTTACCTATAGGTACAGTAAATATCTCCTAAATGTGCGCCATTTAGGATATATTTACTTTGTACTGCGACCATGATGTCATTGGCGCATGCGCTGTGAAGAAATGGCCCTCCATGCTGTTTCTTCACTAGTGAGTGCTGTGACTGGCGCCCTCTGCACGCATACGTGGAAGTTATGTTACAGGACCCTGGCCAGTCACAGAGCCAGTGTTCACGGCCCCAGGTAAGGTAAGGGTCACATGATGTGCTAGCATGCAATGCATACTAGCACATTATGTTTTTACTTTGCAGGGAACAAAGAAGTAAAACCCATCAGGGTTTTCTTTCTCTTTAAATTTATCATGTCTATAGATATAGATAGAGACCATTGCTAGCCACGTTGATATAAAATTGTAAGCCTTTTACCATGTACAGTGGATATAAAAAATGTCTACACACCCTGTTAAAATGTCATGTTTCTGTGATGTAAAAAAAGACAGATCACTCATTTCATAACTTTTCCACCTTTTTAATGTGACCTTTGAAGCTGGAAGTAAGGTGGGAAGTAAAAATTAACTGAAATGTGGTTGCACACCCTCTTATAACTGGGATTGTAGCTGTGTTCAGAATTAAGCAATCGCATTCAAACTTGTGTTTAAATAGGAGTCAGCGTACACCTGCCATCATTTAAAGTGCCTCTGATCCCAAATAAAGTTCAGCTGTTCTAGTAGGTCTTTCCTGACATTTTCTGCATCCTACAGCAAAAGCCAAGGGCCACAGAGCTTCCAAAGCATCATAGGGATCTCATTGTTTAAAGGTATTAGTGAGGAGAAGGCTACAAAAGAATTTCCAAGGCATTAGATATACCATGGAACAAAGTGGAGACAGTTCTCATCAAGTGGAAAAAATATGGCACAACAGTGACATTCCCAACAACTGGACGTCCCTCCAAAAGTGATGAAAAGACAATTAAAAAAGTGGTCAGGGAGGCTGCCAAGAGGCCTACAGCAACATTAAAGGAGATGCAGGAATATCTGGCACGTACTGGCTGTGTGGTACATGTGACAACAATTTCCCGTATTCTTATGTCTGGGGTAGAGTGGCAAGACTGAAGCCTTTTCTTACAAGGAAAAACATCCAAGCCTGGCTAAATTTTGCAAAAACACATCTGAAGTCTTCCAAAAGCATGTAGGAAAATGTGTTCTGGTCTGATGAAACGAAGGTTGAACTTTTTGGCCATAATTCCAAAAGATATGTTTGGTGCATAAACACTGCACATCACCAAAAGAACATTATACCCACAGTGAAGCATGGTGGTGGCAGCATCATGCTTTGGGGCTGTTTTTCTTCAGCTGGAACAGGGGCCTTAGTCAAGGTAGAGGGAATTCTGAACAGTTCCAAATACCAGTCAATATTGGCACAAAACCTTCAGGTTTCTGCTAGAAAGCTGAACATGAATAGGAACTTCTTCTTTCAGCATGACAACAACCCAAAGCATACATTCAAATCGCCAAAGGAATGGCTTCACCAGAAGAAGATTAAAGTTTTGGAATGGTCCAGCTAGAGCCCAGATCTGATTGTAAAATCTGTGGGGTGATCTGAAGAGGCCTGTGCATAAGATGTCCTCGCAATCTGACAGATTTGGAGTGTTTTTGCAAAGAGTGAGCAAATATAGTCAAGATGTGCCATGCTGATAGACTCGTACCCAAAAAGACTGAGTGCTGTAATAAAATCAAAAGGTGCTTCAACAAAGTATTGGTTCTAAAATTGTGAAAAAGTGTGTACACCCTTAAACTGTGTTCATCAACTTAGAATTGAAAAGACTTTAAACACTTCCCATCCGCATGACGTCATATGTCGTGGATATATCTGGATGATGCCTGCTACAGGCATCATCCAGACATTTTTTTCCTCAGCCAGCAATTCTCTACATTGTAGAAGCCATCCTCGTAGCTTATAGTAGTCACCGGATTGCTTTTTACAGGCAAAGGGAGGGGACATCCCCCCCCCGTGGTGCCCATCTGTGCTCGCCTGTGTGACTGAAGCTGGAAATCTGATCCGACAGTGGCACCAGGTTACTACAGAGCCTGCAGAGTCCCCATCCCTCTCTATGACCCTGGGAGGCTGGAAGTTATGTTACTTCCGGCTCTGGCAAATGTAAACACTGCCGTTTTTTCCCTTAGAAAGCAGAGATCAATGTGTTTTGGTTTTTTTTTTCCAACCTATGTCTATTTTACACAGCGTTCCAACTTTTGGGAATTGGGGTTGTAGTTGGTATGCATATGTAACCATTTAACAATGGCTGGAAAAAAAGTATGATTAATTCCTGTCATTGTAAGGTGTCACTATCTGAGCCTGCTGTTTCTGCTAGAGCTGTCAGGCCTCTGCTATCTACTTCTGATTTTGTCAGTTTGTACACAGATCAGCCTGCTTGCATTTTTCAGAATGTTCCACTTCTGTCTTTGTCAGAACCTTCGCAGCCTGGTTCTCTGGGAATTTGTTTTCAGGGTCAAAAGTATCTGACAGGTCTAATCTTAATCTAATGCGGTTTGCTTCACAATGCTGATCAGTGTTGAACCTGCTGATTCAGGTTTAAACTCTTTATATAAAACTCATACTGTAATGGTTCTGCACATTGGGCCCATAAGTTGTATGTGAAATCCATGTTCAGGTCTCAGCTATTTTGTTCATGCAAAGAGGCAGTCATATTGATCTTGCCCCTCCCTTCTCCTAAAGTTTGTCATAGCTCCTGAAATAACAGCACAGCCATAGTAAGGACACATCTACTTTCCTCAGTTAATTTCTACCGAACACCCACATGTCAGACCATATAAGGAACCAATTAGCCTCTTGGGTAAAGTAGACATCTGAAACCTGTCCTATTTTATATTCCTTCCGACGTGAGTATTGTCCAGCGTGAAATTTGCGTTTGCAGACTGTAACCTTTAGATCCTAATACCTATAGAAAATTGTACCTGGGACTTGGTTATAAACTTAGTGACATCCCAGCAACCACCCCTTAGACCGGGTGATTGGTCAGATGGTCTCTGTCAACACCCCCCCCCACCCCCCAATGTGAAGAAAAATTAAATGCAACCATGTTTTGAGAGCTCTCGTGTACCATCACAACAAAGAACATCTGTAAAGTTATGAGCGCTAATATATCACCTTGCTCATTGACTGAAGTCTGCCGAACCCAGGGCTTGCAAGTATTCTTTATTTTCAACTTTTTTTTTTTTTTCCTCTGTTGCGTTGTCTGTTTCTTTGCAACACCCTTTTTCAATAAATATTTTTTCCCTATTGTTTGACAGACACAGCGTCTCCTTAATCTTGACCATTGGGTTATATTGCCTCCCCAGGAGTAGGACTAGGCAGAACAAAAAACACCTGGCTACGCCCATGGGAGGTCCTCAGTCAGTATATAATCCCCTCCCGGCTCTAGGTATTAGTTTATTTTCTGTCTAGTCAGGAGTAAGGACCTAGCTCCTTGCTGGGATCTTTTGGTCCTAGCAAATTTTACTTTGTCTTTCTTCCATGTATTTTCTCCTCGAAGATCTGCAATCAACTGCCGGGCTGGTCGACGGGCTAGATAATCTAGATCCAGTGGTCTCCCCAGTCCAGCCATCGAGCACACACAGACCGCAGCTACTCCCTAGGTCAGCCGCGACATAGTATCATTGGTCAGAGGCTGGCCCGCGAGTTAAACATCTCGCAGGGTCGCATACGAACAGGCTCTGGTTCGAGTCGCAGTGGTCCCATGGCTGACAGCCCTCCACTTCGGTGGCGAGGAGTTCTGTCTGGAGGGTCACGCGCACCATGGATCGGTAAGTACAGCCCCCTTTCCCCCTTTGTGCGGTTTGGGGTGGATGTGGTTACCCTTCAGGGATGGTCGGACCTGCCTGCAGGAGACCCCTGGGGGTCTCCCCGCTATTCCCCTTCTGGGTGGTGTGTCCTGCCCTGGCGGTATGGGGGGGGTTCCGGTGCAGAGATTGCAGCGGAAACCCCTAGGTGCATGCCCTGCATGAAGACCCGGTTAAGGCTCCTGTGTCCTGGTTGGGGCTCTTGTGGTTAGCCTTGGGTTATTGTGCCCACCCCTCATTTTTCTTTGGCACTGCTTTTGGACGTCCCAATGGTCAAAATTAAGGGGGCACTGTATCCATCGAACGTAAGAGAAAATGGGATTTTTGTACTCTTCGTAAAATCCATTTCTCAGTTAGACGGACACAGCACTCAATGGAGTTTGATACTTCTCTTACTGCTTGCTTCTAAACTGAATACCTACAGCAGGGAGGGGGTTTTATAATGACTGAGGACAGCCCATGGGCGTAGCCAGGTGTTTTTTGTTCTGCCTAGTCCTACTCCTGCGGAGGCTATATAACCCAATGTTCAAGATTATAGAAGCACCGTGTCCGTCGAACTCAGAGAAATGGATTTTACGGTGAGTACAAAAATCCCATTATTTGCACCATTTTTTTACCTTTTCATTATTAAACCCCATTTTGAAAAGTGTTAAACTGTCTCTCTTGCCCTAATGCAAACGCAAAGAATCCTTCTCTTGAGTGCTACTGTAGTATGTCTCTGAATATACCTGTCTGTGGTGGCGGTGTTAGACATTTATTTTAAAATTATAATTGTATTGCTTAACTTGTGAATGTTTTTTTGACTTTTGGTTGGTGCCATTTAAAGGGTTAATTGCTTAGTTAACTTAATCTAGTAACAATCACTCTGTCTGCACTTCGACTGTGGTCCTTTGAGCTGGAGAATCTTCATGCAGGGTGAGGCTGAGAGTGGTGTTGCAGATCTGACAGCCTGGTGTGAGATCGACCAGTCTTTTTGTCAGAATTTGGTGAGAAGGGCAGGGGTCTGCGTCGCACATACTGCTGCAAGAATTTTTCTGGTACTCTACTTTCTGGAAAGCTTAAGCTACCATGGCTCTTTCTTGATCATGTAAGTCAATTTTTTTTTTTTTTTCTCCTCCTGGATAGGTGTTTTCTGGAATTTTTGTCCCTACCGTCTCTGGACTCTCCAGTCCTTTGCTTTTAATAGACATCCTCTCTCCCTGTTTATAAATTATCTTTGCATTTAGGGACTTCACCGATTCTGTTTGTTCTGGTTTAGGTCCCAGGTCAAGCTAGCTGGAATGACTGTTTGCCCTCTTCTTGAGACTACCCTAATCTGTGAAACCATGTCTGAATGGATTTTTATCGTTAAACAATTCTTTGAAATTAACTCCTGGTTAAGTTTTATTTATTTTTATTTTTTTTACAGCTTTTTACCCATATGCATTAAGACCTTCACTTCACCAGTTCTGACTTCTTTTTGTTGATGTCTTGCATTGCAGTTACATCTATCCATATGCACAGGGCACTTTGGCTATGTGCTTGAAACGTAGATCCTAGTGACTTGCCAAAACCTCCTTCTTGTTGTTTTGGGCCTCCGCTTCTCTGTAGATCAGCTGCCGCTGCTATTCTGCCCCATAGGTAATTCATTTTTCTCCCATGTGGACCTCAGATTTTGCAGCCATTAACCTTCTGTTTGCAAACAGAAGATCAAGATCTAACAGAGCTTATTTTCGATTGTTGGTTTCTGGATAGGGGGGGAATTTTCCCCTTGCCACCTCCATCTAGAAGCCTTTTTATCTGGATGTACAAGTCCTGTTTTTACATTGACTCTCATTGTACTGTAGTAAGCTTGCACACACCACCTCCCCTTTAAAAAGGCACTCCACCTTTCTTTGCTTCATATTAAGTGCCATCTTCCCCCCCTCTCCCATTTCTATATTGCTTTTGAGAGGGTACTTTTTAATTTGAGTCTTTCCCCTATATTCCACTTCAACCCCAACTGTTTGCTGGTTGGTCCTTGATTAAGGCATACTTTCTGACATTCCTTCCCTAAGGTCAAGAATTCTCTTGAATCCTATCCTAGGCTTTGGCCTATGCCCTACAAACATGGTTTATTTGCTGACCACTTTGGCTTTCCCTGTTTAGAGAAACAGTTTCCATATTTTCCATTGCATCCATGGGGGGGGAGAGGAGAGAGACAGGTCTCACTGCTTGCTCACAAAACTGAAGCATGACTGTTGGGGGTGGCGTTGCAGTGGGCAGGCCTTTAGAGGTTTTTCTGTTTGCTAGTGTCCACCTCCTGAAGGCAAGCTGCTTATAACCAACATGACGATTTACTACATCCCTTTATTTCTTGATGGACAATAAATATATTTTACAGTAAGTATGCAATTTTTCCAGATATTTTACTTTTGTCTTTATCTGATTGTTGTAGTAATCTTTTCACTGGTTATTGTATTTTTACTGATCAGAAGTTACCCAGGGACTCTATGCTTGTGTTTAAACATGTGAACTAAGCTAGAAGTACTTGGGGGTTATTTGCTCCAAGTGACTCCTTGTGATATTTTTTCACAGATGTATATGCCCGTGCAATCATAATTATCTTGGATAGAAAGCTGAATTTGCAGTCATTTGACTTCCTGCTATGCTTATGATTTAGATACACCAGATGGACAGCAACTGTCCTCCTTTATTGGCAGGGGATATTGTTGAACTGTTCCATGTGTTAGCACTCGGATATATAAAACTAGCTTACCGCACTTCAGATGCTTTCCACAGGAACTTGAGTGGGCCAGTACATATACCCTTAGATTGTGTTAACTTTTAAGTACATGACAGCTGACTCTCTTCAAAGTTTTCCTAGAAGCCTATCACTCTAGGCTTGTAGTAATGAAATCATTTAGACCTTTTTGTGTCTTAAGTAATTTGTTTTACTTAGTGAATCTGGATGGCTGCAGGATTTGCATTCCCTGTTGATTTTAAGAATTCTAGATAGTTTTATTATTTTCCCTTGCAAAATATTTGTAATTGAGGGCTGCCTTTCTTGCGATACATGAAGCTCTTCTAGTCCTAAGATCACTGTGCTGTTCCAAGGTAAGCATCCTGTTGTGTGGACATAGGTGATGCTAATTTACTGTTCAAGGCTGTAGGCAATGACCTAGAAAGGTTAATCTATCTACCTATCCTATAGCCTATCAGTAAGTGAATTGAAATCCCTGCAAAATAAGGGAATCCATTGGGGGCCCCCCAGGTCACCAGTACTAGGAGCCCAATTGAAAGGTTTCCCCTCTATTACTTTTCTGGGGACATCCGAAAATTTGCACAATTAGAGAGGGTAAATCTCTTTAACAGGGGCTCAAACAGCAATAATAACCTATTGGTAATGTTGCACGATTGTTAATTTCGATCCAACCCCCCTCGCAGTCTTAATCCGGCATTTCCACAATTCTTGTAACAAGTGCAAAGCCGCCCTCTGCTCAGAGCTGTCCAAAAAAAAAAGGCAGCTGGCAAAGTTTCACAACATTGCTCAGTGCTGAGATAAGACCTTGTATCATTTGGTTCATTTAGATCAAAGGAATGAACTTCGGTCTGCAAATGAGGTCAGTTTAGCCACTTAAAGAATAGGCCTTTTTCTGACACTTGTTGCTTACAAGGTAAAAAACAGTATTTTTTGCTAGAAAATTTAAACCCTCACCCCCCCCCCCCCCAAACCATTTATGTAGCAGAGACCCTAGAGAATAAAATGGTGGTCATTGTAATATTTTATGTCACACTGTATTTGCACAGCAATTTTTTGGGGGGAAAAAACACACTTCAATGAATTATAAAAACAGTCAAGCTTTGCGTTTTTGTTTTTATTTTATTTTTTTTTTTTTGGGATAATGTGAAAGATTGTCATGCCCAAAATTGTGATCTTTATGCTAAGAAAAAAAATTGTGATTCTCATTTTATCCAGAAACGTGCAGCTCTACCGAATAGATGTTCTATCTACATTCTGTCCAAAACGGGAAAACATTTTGGCTTTAATTATACTCCAAGAAATTAGTGTGCTACAAATCTTGTTGTACAATGAAGAAAACGTTTGTAACCACCACATGGCTGTACAGAAATATAAATTGCCGCCTTTTAAAAAAAAAATATTGTTTAACTGCTTAACCACGTCAGCACTGGAAGAATTTACCCCCTTCCTGACCAGAGCAGTTTTTGCGATTCGGCACTGCGTTGCTTTAGCTGATTGCGCGATGGTGCGACTCTGTACCCAAACAAAATTGACGTGTTTTTTTTTTTTTTCTTCCCACAAATAGAGCTTTCTTTGGTACTTGATCACCTCCTGTGGTTTTTTATTTTTTGCGCTATAAACAAAGACTGATAATTCTGAAAATTTTTGCTATACTAAATATCCCCAAAAAATATATTAAAACAAATTTTTTTCCACAGTTTAGGCCGATATGTATTCTACTTATTTTTGGTAAAAAAAATCGCAACAAGTGTATATTGGTTTGTGCGAAAGTTATAGCGTCTACAAAATAGGGGGTAGATTTATGGCATTTTAATTTTTTTTTTTTTTTTTAATACTAGTAATGGTTGCGATCTGCAATTTTTATCAGGACTGCAACATTATGGCGGACAGATCGGACACTTGACACCATTGACCTTTTATACAGCGATCAGAGCTACAAATAGCCACTGATTACTGTACAAATGACACTGGCAGGGATGGGGTTAAACACTAGGACGATCAAGGGGTTACTTGTGTTCCCTGGATGTGTTCTAACACTGGGGGGGTGAGCTCACTAGAACATGAGATCACTGCTACCAATTACAGGGAGCAGTAGATCCTTGTCATGTCAGTAGGCGGAACAGGGAAATGCCTTCTTTACATCTCCCCGTTCTGCCTCTCCTCGCTGTAATCACGGGCCACCAGTGAACATCAAGTTTGCAGGACCCGTTGCCACGTGTCGTCTCCAGTGCATGTCTGCTAGGCAGCAAATTTAAAGGGACGTATGGGTACGCCCTTTTGCCTGCCCGTGCCATTCTGCCGACGTAAATCGGCGGTCGGCAAGTGGTTAACCATGCCCGGCCTATAGCAGAATCGCGGCCGGGCGGTGGTTGTTATCCTGACTGGGCATCATATGATGCCCTGCAGGATAACAGCCGTCGCGCGCCCGTAGGGGCGTGCATCGCGGCGATCGGTGGTGCGGTGTCGGTCTGACACACCGCTACACCGATCTCGGTAAAGAGCCTCCGGTGGAGGCTCTTTACCACGTGATCAGCCGTGTCCAATCACAGCTGATCACGATGTAAACAGTAAGAGCCGTTAATCTGACAGACGCAAGTAGAGGAGAGCTGATCGGTGGCTCTCCTGAAGGGGGGGGGGGGGTCTGTGCTGATTATCAGCACTGCCCCCCCTTGGATGCCCACTTCAGACCGCCAGGGAAGCTGCCAGGACCACCAGGGAAGCACATAATGTGGATTGCCAGGTACATCCCCCATGGCCATCCACATGTGCCAACATATGCTCAATCAATGCCTATCAGTGCCCACAAATAGGCACTGACTGGCAGCATTATGAAAACAAAAAAAATTCAGTGATGCCCAGCAATGCCACCCATCAGTGTCACCAGTGCCCATCCATGCCGCCTACGAGTGCCCATCGGTGCCGCCCTATAGGTGCCCGTCATTGAAGAAAACTTACTTATTTACAAAAAACAAACCTTTTTATTTTTTTTATTTTTTTTTTTTATTCAAAATTTCCGGTCTTTTATTGCGCAAAAAATAAAAATCTCAGAGGTGATCAAATGCCACCAAAAGAAAGCTCTATTTGTAGGAACAAAATAAGATTTGTTTGGGTACCTTGTAACATGACCGCGCAATTGTCATTCAAATTGCGACAGCGCTGAAAGGTGAAAATTGGCTTGGGCAGGAAGGTGTATAAGTGCCTGGTATTGAAGTGGTTAAAGTGGCAGTAAACTCTGAAAACTTTTTCCTACCGGTAAGCTTATACTAAGTCTTACCTTTGTAGATGCCACAAATATCTATTAAACGTGCACCATTTAGATGTTCACATTGGCTGCGCTGGTACACAAGCAGTGCATCCTGCATTTTGGGTACACGGAGTGTGCCTTGAATGCAGAGAGCACTGTGACACCCATGAACATGTGCAGGAGTGAAGTCATCATGGCTGGAGAGGGGGAAACTGGAAAGAGGAGTTGGGTAAAATGGAAGCACTGGTGGGAATAGTGAAAGCTCAGTTCTGGAGGGCCCTGTTTTTTGAAAGGTTTGTCAGTCAAAACATGATTGTATGGGCACAAATTTGCGGGGGCTGTTTTATAAAAAAAAAAAGAAAGCTTGTAGTTTACTACTGCTTTAATTTTAATGGTGGTTTCTGCGTTTTGTGTGCTATTACTAAAATAAGATTGCTATGTCCTGTTGGTTTTCTTTTTACGTAAGAGTGTATCAAAGAGGTGTATAGAAAAGTAATGGTGGAATTGTTGCCAGAACAGAAACAGATATTGCATGAACTGTATAATTTTAGGACATATAAAGATGAAAATATTTATATACAAAACTACTTTCTAGATTTATTTTAATAAGGTCTAGAGGCCACAGTGCGTAGCCATTTGTGCTTGCAATTAAGATATAATTTATGTAACCCCCCCCCCCCCCATGCGCTAATTGTATTGGTTTTTTTTTTCTTCAGTTTAATTAAAACTTCATGTGACACATCTAGGCTGGTATGCAGATGCACTACCTGGGAATAGCTGAACTAGGCCAATATTGTAAATAGAACTGGTTTTCGCACTGCATGACATTTGTTTTCAAAGCAGGAGGATGTTAACCCCTTGAACTCCACTAAGAATGTAATTTTACAACATGGTTCTAAAGCAGTTAAACAAAGAAATATAATTTTTTTTTATCTATTTCCTCACTTCCAATAGTCACACATATGTAGGCATATTTAAATATTTGCTTTAGAGCTCGGCCATGTATCCTAAAGCAATTTCAGAAAAACTGCCCTTTCTGCTAAAAGTAAACCCTTTTTTTCCTGCTACTGCACTTTCAGCAGTCTGTATAGGCATATTTCACCATTTGCTTTAGATCTCTCCTAATGTAATCTCTGATATCTTGGTTCCAAACCAGGAGACTCAGAGTTTAACCACTTGCTTACTGGGCGCTTAAACCCCCTCTCCTATCGGGACCAATTTTCAGCGCTGACGCACTTTGAATGACAATTGCGCGGTCATACAACACTGTACCCAAATGAAATTTTTATCATTTTTTTCACCACAAATAGAGCTTTCTTTTGGTGGTATTTGATCACCTCTGCAGTTTTTACTTTTGTTATAAAAAATTTAAAACAGGTCATTTTTCTGCTTCATTGATGTACGCTGATTAGGGGGCACTGTTAGGGGGCACTGATGAGGCAGATGTGCCTCTTCCACGTCGGGACCAATGTCCCTCACATGCGAGCCGGTGATCGGCTTTTTTTTCTACTCGCGCTGTCAGCGTGAGTAGAAAAAGATTACCGATTTTTTTTATTTACATCATGTGATCAGCTGTCATTGGCTGACAGCTGATCACATGGTAAGGGGCCGGGACCGGCCCCTTACTTGGATCGGTGATCACCCGAGACTCGGTGATCACAGCGCGCTCAGCGCGTGCCCTGCAGTGCGCGTGCACAGGGGAGGCCGTCATATGATGGCCTCCCGGGAATTCAGGTCCGCGCTGTGGCAGTCATTCGGCCATAGCGCGGATGTGAAGTGGTTAAACTTGGTAAAGAAAGGGTTTTTTTTGGGGGGGGGGGGGGGGGCATTGAATGAGGGCGAGTACATATGGCTAGAAGAGTCTATATCAAAAACATGGTTTTTATTGGTGAAACAAGGAACATGGCAAAATGACATGATACATGCAGCATTGAATAAAATTGTCAATCGCATATTACAGACCATATATAGAAACAAACATTGGTAGCAACCAGCCAACCACTGGTATGGAACAAATCCTGGATGTAATAAAAACACTTAAATACATGGTAGGTGGTGAACTCAAGATAATGTAATGAGTAGAGGCGTCTGCATGAGAATAAGTGCATCCAAATTAAGCTGATGCGTTTTGTGGGTAATACCACTTTTCAGGGGCGGGTGCATGCAAATCTATATATCAAAACATGAGTAGACCAGTATGATCCAATGTTGTACCCCTCAACGGGGAGGATATGTACATAAAGAAAGGGAGAGTTACTCATCACTATAGGCAATTACATCATAATAAGTCTGGAAAATGGGATGAGGAGTCAGAGGCTGCCGAAATTGTCTGTACCGGGAGCTGTGGAAGGGACCCGCAGAAGAGGGACTTGGCACGTAAACATCCCCAAGAAGACTAAAGACAGCGATCCAGATAGTGGTACAAGTGGGCTTCATATCTAAAAATATATATTGGGTATACTGTAAATACTCTCTATTGTGGGAAGTTGCTATAGCCCAACACCAAAGTGCAGGTGAACAAGTGAGTGGAAAGGAAAATGGTGCGTGAGGAGTAAAGAGCAGATCGGCGATAAAAAAGAAAACCATGAAACGGATATAAATGACAAAAAAGGTAGTGAGTCTCTGAGCATGAACAGGAAAAGAATGACCAAGTAACTACTTGTTGCTGATGTAGATAACTGGATTCCAAATAGTGTGCACAAAAAGGTGCTGCCATGAGGACTGGCTAGCAGAGTGAGGATGTTAAATACGCTCGGCACACTCCACGGGCTCCTCCCAACGTCACAGGTGCATCAAGAGGAAGAGAGACGTCCACGCCCGAGCAGCAGCTGCCACCCATGGAGGCTGGAGACACCCCCCTCCATATGGTAACACCAGATGGAAAAATTCAAACACGCCAGCACCGGGAAGCCCGCTCACACCACAGCTCCCGGACATAAGACAAACGTGTCTAGGTCTGGTTAATTGTGTGGGACTGGGATTTGGTGTGCTGTTTATTCATTTGTCTTATGTTCGGGAGCTGTGATTTGCGGTGTGAGCGCCTCTGCCCTGTGGTTTTGATAGTTTTTTGTTGATAGATTTTTTTAAAAAAAAATTTTTTTTTACGCTATTTTTTACTTTCTGCTCTAAAACGTACCCAATAAAATGTAAAGAATCAAATGTATTCATCAATTTAGGCCAATCTGTATTCTGCATATTTTTGTTAAAAAAAAAAATCCCAATAAATGTGTATTGATCTGCAGGTCCTGGACTTGCTGATCAGCTCCCGCTGTGTCCAGTCACAGCGTGAGTGGGTCGCCGGCAGCGCGTGCCCCAGATTACATGCACGAAATCACGTCGTATGTAAATTCACACAGGAGGGCTGCCCTGCCACAGTATATCTGCGTGGGGCGATCCTTAAGTGGTTAAACCACATTTGTACAGTTATCGAATGTACAAAATTTTCAAGCAAATTAGTAACGACTAGTATTCTTTTGAAAATAGAATGCAGGTTTGCTCAGCCTTTTTACCTTGGAGGATCATTTGGAAAAAAGTTTGCGATATTGAACTTGAGAAATCCCTGAAAGTTTTTACAGCTTACAGCATTGCTGTGATCAGCGAGCGGTTATAACAATTGTGAGAATCACAATCTTTATTCTAAGCAAAAAAATGGTGTTTCTCATTTTAGCCAGAATTGTGCTGCTCTAATATACAGTTATATTTTTTGCATTTGGGAAAGAATCCAGGCCTTTTTCAAAACAATCTACTGAGCTGGTTAGAATTGGTTCTTTATGAAGTCTGACACGTTTTCACAGCTCTTACTGTGAAGAAGCCTTTCCGAAGGTGGAGGTTTGATCTCTCTTCCTCCTAGATGTAGAGTGCCCCCCTGTCCATTGTGATGGGGGCACTCATAGGTGCTCACTCCCAAGCCGCCTCTGTGTGTCTCCTTCCTGTGATTGACAGCAGCGGGAGCCAATGAAGTTTGGGAACAGCGTGCACTGCACACTAAAGGTTTTTTACCATTCTTAAAACTCATTTGCCACATATGGCATGCAGGTACATGACCCTAAACAATATCTGTGTTTTTTTTTTTTTTTTTTAGCAAAAATCCATGTATATGCACTCTTTTTTGGCCATGTAATGTTTTTCAGTAACTCTTTTATTTTCCCATGTGAGCTCCCAAACGTCGCTATTCTCCCCTCACTTCTGTTTGGAACAAGCAGTGCATGTTCATTTCAGACTTGTACACTGCCTAATGCACTCTGCAAATTCCATTGTTTCATCTTGGTAGCAAGTGAGAGAGGGTGACTATATTCCTCCAAACAGTGGGACCATGGAGAGCAAACATAGCCACCCTTGGAAGTTAGATTATAGCAGCAAAAAAGTATGTAAAGGAGGCTACAAGCAAAAGGAGATACTCTTTTTAAATCAAGAATACATACTTGTATATCTTTTATTTTAAACTAGAGTTTTCCCATTTACGTCTTTCAGGACAGCACCATAGAGAGACCTTGACTCCTCCCCTTCTGAGGAAACACCGCCTTCAAATTTTAGATTTAAACCTCACCGCTTCCCCCCGGCCCCTCAGTTCTGGTGTTTCCTCCGGTGGGGAGACATCGCAAGGAACCTGGGCTAAACAGCCAGGGAGGCTGAGGCTAATTGCAGGCTGAGCAGAGGGGGGTGGATCGGGCGCTCTCTCTCTCTGTCTCTCTCCTGCTCATTTTCCTAAAAAGACTGCAGTCTAAGGGGCTAGTGTGGCTGGGTACCTTTTTAAAGACTGCACATCACGCTCCTCCAGCTTCTCTTAGTGAAGCTGTAAGCTGGAGGGGTCCGTTTTCGTTTTGCCTAGCAGTGGCATAGGCGGAGGCACAGGAGACCGCCCTGCACTAGCAGCCAGCGTGGGAGCTCTGAGCGCTGGGTCGGAGGGCGGGTGACGTCATTTCCGGCGGAGGTCAGTGCTTCCGTCTGACCCGTGACTTCCGGTTCCGGTCGCGGTGATGAAAACGGACCGCGCGTTCGGCTGGTGCTGCCTCTGACCTGCTGTGGGGACAGCATACAGAAGCTTGGAACACCACTGTGCTCTAAAGGAGATGTCGGAAGCAGAGGCTTCAAGAACCGCTCCAGGAGAATCCTGCACCAGCCACTCCAAGGTAAGAGGAACCCTGGGGTGGTGTTCCCTTACCGATTCCTGTAAGCTCCACAGGTGTAGAACTCCCCTTGGTGCTGGGGGGGGAGGGTGTGACTGGGTCCCTGGTGGTGGTCGGTCCCGGGAAGTGCACCCCTGGTGGCCCTCTGTGTTAGTGTTGGTGGAAAGGTTTGCTGATTGCTCCCTCTTTTTTAACTTATTTTACAGGGCAAAGCTACAGAGAAAAGCAAGTCGCCCCACAGTACCAAGAAAAAATGCCCCTAATGCAGAATCACAATGGGGGAGTCTTGGTCTAAGCCCCTCTGCAGGGAATGTATAGAGGGGTTAGTGAGGGAGCAGTCTGAAGAACAGTCTTCAGATTTAGCAGCATCCGTTAAGGAGCTTTCTAATACGGTGCAGACCTTTAAGGCACTATTTTCCAGTCTTCAGTTGCCACAGCCGCAGGTTATTCCTCCACCAACACAGCTGAGTGTCCCTCAGTCCTTAATGGATGCTCCCTCGGGAAGTGGAGAGAATCCAGGAGGTGCCAGACTCGAGGTTGAGGAAGAGCCTGATAGCGACTCTTCAGAGCTCCAGGGGGAATCAGAGGGAGAGGAGGTGGAAGGGGAATCCACTAGATCCTCTCGATACAAGCTTTCCCTAGAAGAGGTGGAGGAGCTCCTAGGAGCCATTAATACCACCCTAGGAATCCAGGAGGAAAGAAAAAAGCTTTCACTCCATGACCAGATGTATAAGGGACTAGGGGAACATAAAAGGAAGGTGTTCCCGGTCCATGAGGTCTTGGTCGACGCCATCAAAAAAGAATGGCAAGACCCCGAAAGGAAACCTTTCCTTTCAAGAGCACTTAAGCGTAGGTTCCCCTTTGCAGAAGAGGAGGCGCTGGTATGGAACAAATCTCCCAAGCTAGACGCCTTTTCGCAGGTCTCTAGGCACACTGACTTGGCCTTTGAGGACATGGGGGCACTCCCAGATCCCATGGATAAGAGGATAGATTCCCTTCTGAAAAAATCCTGGGACTCTTCCCTAGGGAACCTCAAACCCGCCATGGCGTCCACAGTCGTGGCACGAAACATGGAATACTGGCTGACGCAAATTAAAGAGCACATAGAGGCAGGAACACCTAAGGAAACAATCCTGTCGTCTTTCCCCATGCTCCTGAAGGGAGTAGCTTATCTGGCAGATGCTTCAGCTGAATCGGTGCGTATGTCCGCAAGATCAGCCGCATTGTCTAATTCGGTAAGAAGAGCCTTATGGCTTAAAACGTGGCAGGGAGATACCGCATCCAAGGTTAAACTTTGCGGCATTCCTCTCACGGGGGACTTGCTTTTCGGACCAGGTCTGGAAGCCGTGTTGGATCGAACGGCTGACAGAAAAAAGCATTCCCTTTTAAAAGGAAACCGGCAGAGACTAAAAGAAAGTCTCGGCCCTGGAAGAAATTGGACCCCCCAAAATCTGATCAACAGAAAAAGGGGTGGGGACAAAAAGGGAAAGGGCGTGGGGGGGCTATTTTTCGCCCTCCTGAACAGCCCAAAAAGACAAAGTGACAGAATAACGGTGGGAGGAAGATTGGGGGCCTTCCTTCCACAGTGGGAGATGATCACCTCCAACCATTTTATTTTGGAAGTCATAAGAAGAGGGTACAGGTTAGAGTTTGCAGAACCTCCACCATGCAGACTCCTGGTAACCACGCTACCGAAATGTGCAGAGAGGTCAGCGGCTCTCCTTTCCTCCCTCCAGGAGTTGGAGGAACAGGAGGTGGTAGTTCGAGTTCCAGAAGGAGAGACGGGCAGAGGCTTTTACTCCCACATTTTTGTGGTGCGCAAACCCTCGGGGAAGTTCAGGCTCATCCTGAACCTGAAGCCTCTGAACGTCTCGCTCACCTACAGGAGGTTCCGAATGGACTCGATCTATTCAGTAAAAACGCTCCTTCCTCCGAACTGCTTCATGGCATCGGTAGACTTGAGGGATGCCTACCTGCACATTCCCATTGCAGATCAGTGTCAGAAGTTCCTCAGGCTGGCGGTAAATACCAGAGAAGGGACGTTTCATTGGCAATTCAGGGCCCTTCCCTTCGGGCTATCCTCGTCCCCCCGCATCTTCACCAAAGTCATGGTAGAAGTCTTGGCTTTCCTACGGATCAAGGGCATCTCAGTGATCGCATATTTAGACGATCTACTACTTTTTGCCTCTTCCCCGGAACAACTGTCACAGGACCTACAGTTCACAAGGAACATTCTAGAGGGTCTAGGTTGGCTCTTAAATCTGGAAAAGTCCAATTTGACTCCATCGCAAAAGGTAGTCTTTTTAGGTTACCTGTTGGATTCAACAAAACAGAAGGTCTTCCTGCCAATGGAGAAGATCCAGAAGGTAGACAAGGCAATGTTGTTACTCCAGGGCAGCCAACAAATATCAGTAAGAAAGGCTATGTCAGCCTTAGGGTTACTGACGACAGCACTTCCAGCAGTTCAATGGGCAGGGTTACATTTTCGCCCTTTACAACTCTTCATCCTGAGTACTTGGGACCACAGTCAGGGGTCTTTGGACTCCCTGATAACCAGACCAGGTCAAGAGATCCCTATGGTGGTGGCGAAGAGAGGCCAATCTCTCACAGGGTCTGGAGTGGGTGCTGCCGGTGTCCAGATGCGTCACGACCGATGCGAGCGGCAGAGGTTGGGGGGCGCATATGGAGGACCGGGTGGCTCAGGGCGTCTGGCGGAGGGAGGACGCAAGAAGATCCTCCAACTGGAAAGAGCTGAGAGCAGTAGCCTTGGCACTCAGAGCCTTTCAAAAGGAACTTCAGGGACAGCATGTGAGAGTCCGGTCGGACAACTCCTCAGCTGTAGCCTACATAAACAGGCAGGGGGGTACAAAAAGCAGGCCCTTGTGGACCCTGGTAGAAAACATTCTCAAATGGGCCGAAATAAATGTCCTATCCCTCTCGGCAGTGCATCTGAAGGGGGAACAAAATCTGGTGGCAGATTTCCTCAGCAGGAAACGGCTAAGAGAAGGCGACTGGGTTCTGAACCAGGGGGTTTTCGAGGAAATATCCCAGAAATGGGGAAGGCCATGCATAGACCTCTTTGCCTCGAGAGAGAACAGGAAGGTGCTTCTCTTTTTCTCCCTAAACAGGTGGGATGGAGCTCTAGGGGTAGACGCACTGGCTCAGAGTTGGACTTTCGACAGGTGTTATGCCTTCCCCCCACCTGTACTGATCCCAGCCGTTCTAAGAAAGTTCCAGCTGGAAAACACAACCCTCATTCTTATTGCGCCACATTGGCCCAGGAGGCCTTGGTTCTCCATCCTGAGAAGTCTGGCAGCGGAACCCCCCTGGCTTTTGCCAGTTCAGGAGAATCTCCTTTCCCAGGGGCCAATCTGTTGTCCCCAGGTGGGGAGATGGAACCTCGCGGCTTGGCTACTGAGGAGGGATTGTTGAAGAGCAGGGGTTTCTCAGATAACTTAGTGAAGACCCTCCTAAATTGCAGGAAAAAAGAGACCCAGGCTATCTACCAAAAAACGTGGAAGCGTTTTAATAGCTGGTGCACAGAGACTTCCTTTGATGTTCACAGCTCTATAGCGGTCTTAGAGTTCCTGCAAGCAGGGGCGGACAAGGGTTTAGCCCTTGGCACCCTGAAAGGACAGGTTTCCGCTTTAAGTGTGTTTCTGGAGAAACAACTGGCCTCCGATCCTTGGATCGTTAGATTTTTTTAAAGCATTGAGTAGGCAGAGACCTCTGAGGGTCTCCCCCTTCCCAATGTGGGATCTTTCTTTGGTCTTACAAGCGCTTACAGGGGAACCTTTTGAGCCATTGGAGACGTGTACGCTAAAATGGATTAGCCTCAAAATGGTGTTTTTGGTGGCAATCACTACGGCAAGAAGGGTGAGTGAACTCGAGGCCCTCTCCATTAGGGCACCCTTTTTTCAGTTATTTCCGGACCGGGTAATTTTTAAAACCGATCCGGCCTTCTTGCCAAAGGTGGCCTCGGGTTTCCATAGAGGCCAGGAAATTGTTTTGCCCACCTTTTGTTCGAATCCTGTGAGGGAACAGGAACATAGGTTTCATAAACTAGATGTAAGAAGGTGTGTCCTGCAGTACTTGGAGGATACAAAACCATTTAGAAAATCTGATTCCTTTTTTGTGTTATTTTCAGGAACCAAGAAGGGAGACAGAGCCTCTAGGCGCACCATAGCTAGGTGGTTAAGGTTAGCCATCAGCCAGGCCTATATAATTAGCGGGTTGGAAGCCCCCAAAGGTATCAGGGCACACTCCACTAGGGCAGTGGCGACCTCTCAGGCCGAGTGGGCTGGTGCGTCTCCGGAGCAGATCTGTAGAGCGGCAACGTGGTCCAGATTCGACACGTTCGTGAAACACTACAGATTGGACCTTCTGTCAGCAAAAGACCAGGCTTTTGGGCGTAAGGTTCTGCAGGCAGTAGTCCCACCCTAAGGTAAGGTGCTCGCTCATCCTCTCTATGGTGCTGTCCTGAAAGACGTAAATGGGAAAATCGGAGTTACTTACCGGTAACGTCCTTTTCCAGGAGTCTTTCAGGACAGCACAGTTACCCACCCTACTTTAGGGACATTCGTGAAGAGTTCATCGCAGAAGAACGTCAGGTAAGATCAGAATTATTATGACGTGTTCTTGTGTCTCCCCAGCTAACCGGAGGTCCTCTTGAAGAACTGAGGGGCCGGGGGGAAGCGGTGAGGTTTAAATCTAAAATTTGAAGGCGGTGTTTCCTCAGAAGGGGAGGAGTCAAGGTCTCTCTATGGTGCTGTCCTGAAAGACTCCTGGAAAAGGACGTTACCGGTAAGTAACTCCGATTTTTAGTATTGCATTAAATGTGCTCAGTTGGAATTTTGCAGTGGAGGATGTGGGCATGAAGACACAGCATCACTGAGGTACCTGGCATCCAGTTTAACTAATCTACATTTTATTTCCTCCACTTTTGTGGGAGAGGTAGGCCATTATTGTGTTAATTTGTAAGTGATTTTTACAACTTTCTTCTGAATGTGTTACTTTACCACATTCTTCTTTAACACTCTTGCATTTGTGCTGCTTATTATACCTACTTTAGATCACCAGGAGGCACCAGAAGTACATAAGACATGCCTTGTGTCTTGAAAGGATAATTTTAAAGCTGAAAGCCGTTAGATCATTTAACAAGCTTCTGTTTGTCTGAAAAAGCTACTAAATTTCTCGCAGACCTTTTTGATGTGTCAAATTAAACAGTTTGTTGGTAAATGTTACCTACGGTATGTTCAGTATATCTGCATATAGTTTCTGAATGGGAACACTTGCTTTTGTATAGAAAATCTGGAAAACTTGGTTAAAAAAAAAAAAACTTTGCACACTGATCGGTCAGTATACAAAACAAACTATCCTTTCGCTTACCCAAATTTGATTTTTTTTTCTTTATTTTGTATGATTGCTTAAGTGGGCACACTGGAGATGTGGTTTTTTTTTTTTTCAATCTTACATCCTGAGTCTTGGCAAATGAGCCTTCATCTGAATGTCTAAATACATTTTGATGCCCACATAGAGCGTTTTCTGTATGATGCGGTTTTCAGACGTTTTTAGCGGTAGAAATAGCACCTGTGAAGTGCCTGAAATCCACCTCCCATTCATTTCAGTGTGACTTTTCACACTGGGCCGGTGTGCTTGCAGGACATTAGGAAAAGTCCTGCAAGCAGCATCTTTGGGGCTGTTTGGGAGCACTGAAATGAATGGCCAGCGCTTCAGAAGCGCTGCAACACTGGCGCTTTTAACCACTTCAGCTGCTAGCGGGGGCTAAAGGCGCCCCCCTAGCAGCCGAAAATCGGCGCTTTACTGCTAACGCTCGGGCGGCCCCAGTGTGAAAGGTCTTTGGGTCTCCCACATTGTATCAACTTTCAATACTGGTAAAGTACAGGCACCTTGTTTTGCCTGCAGGTACTATGTTTATCTTCAGACCGCTACCTCTGTGTCTGGTGGAACCCCTGGATTTAAGGCCCAAGCTGCATGGAGCTTTGCCCCTGCTGGTGCTAAATGACATCCCAGTAATTTCATCACCTTTTTAAAGAGGTATTAAACCCAAAAGCAAACCTTTATTATATTGCAGCTTAATCATTGGATGTGGTGACTGTTAGTTTTCGTTCCCTTATTTCACCTGCCCATCTGCAAATTTGGTTTTCAAAAAGGACAAGCTCTCCTGAAGATTTAGCAGTTGGGGAGAGGAGAGGAAACGCTTACCACTGACGAGGGGTGCTTATAGTAATTTTTATTTATTTTGAATGAATTTTATTTTTGAATGAATGAGTGACTTGTATAGCGCTACCTATGCAAACTGAATTGCCTCAGGACGCTTTTGCCGCCGGTGTCCATCTGCGGTATAGCGCAGTCCTTTGCCCCATGGGGTCCCGACACGCTTACAAACACATACACATTTGGCCAATTTTTTTTGACAGGATCTAATTAACCTACCAGCATGTCTTTAGAGTGTGGGAGGAAACGGAGTACCTGGAGGAAACCCACGCAGGCACAGGGAGAACATGCAAACTCCAGGCAGATGGTGTCGTGGTCAGAATTTGAACCAGCGACCCTATTGCTGCTAGGTGAAAGTGCTATCCACTACACCACTGTACGCCTTTATCCCAAGAGGAAAAAAACCTGTTGCTGTAACTCCTTATAAAGTGTGAGCTGGAGTTTGGCTGTAGTGTGTAAATCTACTATTGCATAACACCCCTCTCCCCTCAAATTTCCAATGGTGCTATCATAAGGTGCTGCTTCATCCAGAGTGGGGGCACTCTAATACAGGATGTGTGTTGTTACTGAGTAGATCATCAGGTAAAAGAAGGAAAACTTAAAAAAAAAAAAAAAAAAAAAAAAAAAACTGAGGCCATCACATCTAATAATTATCAAGTGGCAGTTGTGCATTTTTGATTTTGGGTGTAATACTGCTTTAATGCCAGAGCCTTTGACAGCTGCAGGATGTGCATTTGGACTGCTTTATGGTGGATGTATAACTTTGTACCAGGAGGCAGGTGGCTTATCCTGTTTGGATAAAGGGTACAGGCCAACCTATAATCTTCCCCATACATGCATTGTTTTTAAATGTGAATTAAGGTATTCACAGGTATTTCTGGCAGCGGTGTCTGTTTACCACTGATTGCTAGGATGCCCCCTTCTGCAAATGTGTTGAATTGCCACATTCACATTTTTGCTTCCATTCCTTGCATTATTTCAAGTTTTCAACACCCTTATTGTCAACTGGTGCTCAATAAAATCTTTCTTATTCAGGTTGAGTATAAACACCTCTTGCGAAATAATATTGCAGATGTGTGTGAGGCGGTGTATCTACCCGACCCCATTTGAAATTGTGTAGTGTTCTCCCATTATTTTTTTTTCAGCCAGTTGGAAGTGAAAAAAATCAGTGGGATATCACTAAGATATGGAATCCTGATGCAGATGTTTATGGAATCTATATTCTAGTTTTTCAAAAAATACCTTGTAATGTTGAATTTTCCATAAAGTGTCAAAAAGACAAGTTTGTGTTTTTTGTTATCCAGCCTCAAATGTAATGTTCTTTCAAAATAGAAAAAACTGATACCTAAGATTGAAGATGACACAATAAAAATTTTGTTTAACTTTTTTGATAGGTGTTGTGAAATTTTTAATTTTTTTTAGCATGCTTGAGAAGCGCATATACCGTGGTGAGAGCAAATCCCTGAGTGTACATTTGTGCGGAATTGATGCACAGATCAGAACTTTTTTTCTTTGCTTTTTTTTGTCACCTTTTTCTATGCACTGTCCACCTAGGGATTTTAAATCTAAAATTGGTAAAGATTTCACTAAAGAATTCTCAACTCAAGACCAAGCTGCTGTGTGTTCTCCTGGCACTTTACTGTGCCCAGGAGGGACACGTGCATTGTCCAGCCTTGCTGCAGGCAGTCTATTGCAGCTGAACACTGCACCCAGTGGTACCAGCATTCAAGCCACTGTCTTGTCATCCTCTGCCCTGACTATCTGGAGGGGCTGTAGGTTTGAATATAAGCCCAAGGCTCTGTGCTTGTGATGTCATTCAGCTTCCTGGCTCCATACTTCAATCTTGCTTTGTATTGCACCTGTTGCTTGACCCCTTGCCTGGACATGGATTATTTTAATCATTGCTGACAGACCTGATCCCTTGCCCAAATAGGTATTGCCCAGTTGATCGTCGACTCCCCTGACCTTTGCCTTGATAAAAAATATGCCAAAGAATGCTGCTATCTTGACCCTTTTCTGGATGACAGATGTGCTACATTGACACCTGCCTTGACCTCTTGGTTGAATAATAAATTCTGCCTCTGCTTGCTGTTAAACCGCTTTGACCACTGCAGTCTTTGCATACAGCCATTCATAAGGCAGGCCATCCAGGGTTCAAATCTCGGCTGGTTCAGCAGGAACCTGATGAGGTTCGAACCCTGTATGGGCAGGCTGTGAATGTGCCAAGTTGATCATTCATTCAACCTTGGTACAACCAGCATGCTGGGTTTTACCTGCAATCATAATTAGTCTTCTCCCAGCAGGGACCACTTCCCCCCGCCCCCTCCCCCCCCCCCTCCACCAGGAGAAGACACTGGCCCAGCAGGAGGGATTCCCGCAACACCATGTTTAAAATATTTGCACTGTTTTTTATGGCCAGCCTTAGTCCAGGTCACTGCTGTATTTTGTACCTGCCTTGAACCTTGTCCACAACTTGAAGCCATCTAAAGTGGTACATTAACTCTCTATCGCTGGAGGTAATGGAGAAGTGTTTTAATTCTGTGAACACTGCACCTTTAAATCCTGGTAGGCATTTTAGCCTTAAGGGAAAAGGTGGCTACTATAAGTGAAACTTCGCAAAAGCTTCAATATTTTTGCAGAACAGGATGCAAACTGTCCTCTTATGTCATGATTTCATTGTTGACTTGCCTCTCTCATCTGGGTGATGGTTTGTTTTAGCAAGATAGCCTGTTTTATACCATTGCCCAAGCTGCCTTTCGCCAAACAACTTTTAATACAAGTATTTCTGTTTTCATGGTATTTCAGTAAACATTTTTTTCAGACCAAGGACATCTGACCTGTTTGGAAGACTTTCTTTCTCAGTTGGCATTTGACCTATCTGTCTCTTCTGCTTATCACTTGCAAAATAATGAGGAAAGGACCACACTAGCCAGTTCCTCCACTGCTTGATTTCGGACAAGCAAGCTGAGCTGGTCTTTTTTCTGGGATGGGTGGAGCTGATAGTAATGTGTGTTGTCTTCCTCCACTGCCTCAGTGCAACTGCTGCTCTCTTCTCTGGCCTGAGTGTCTTCAATGCCCCTCTGCTCTCACTGGCCTGGAGCTCAGCACTGACTGGTCCTTGTAGTATTAGTCAGCAGGTCTGTGGCGCTCCTTGTTTGAACATCACAAGCCCAGGGAACTGGGTCTGCGATGGCTTTCAACTTCCTGACTTTACCCATGCCTTGGTTTGTATTGCTACTGTTTCATTCCTTGATTGATTATTCTACTGATTTGCCACCATTTTCTGATGATTTTGCCTGAATATGGATTACTTTGTTGAATTCTGCTTGCCCTTGACCCTTGTCTGGTTAACCGCTTCAGCCCCGGAAGACTTTACCCCCTTCCTGACCAGAGCACTTTTTGCGATTCGGCACTGCGTCGCTTTAACTGACAATTGCGCGGCCGTGCGGCATGGCTCCCAAACAAAATTGACCTTTTTTCCCCACAAATAGAGCTTTCTTTTGGTGGTATTTGATCGCCTCTGTGGTTTTTATATTTTGCACTATAAACAAAAAAATGGCGACCAATTTTGAAAACTTTTTACTTTTTTGCTATAATAAATATCTCCAAAAAATAATTTTTTTTCCCTCCGTTTAGGCCGATACGTATTCATATTTTTGGTAAAAATCGCAATAAGCGTTTGGCTTGCGCCAAAGTTAAAGCGTTTAAAAAATAGGGGATAGTTTTACGGCGTTTTTTGTTTAATTTTTTAACTAGTAATGGCGGCAATCAGCGATGTTTATCGTGACTGCGATGACATGGCGGACACATCGGACATTTTTGACACATTTTTGGGACCATTGTCATTTATACAGCAATCCGTGCTATACAAATGCACTGATTCCTGTGTAAATGACACTGAAGGGGTAAACCACTAGGGGGCTAGGGAGCGGTTAAGTATGTCCTGGGGAGTGTTAATAACTGTAGGGGGGCGTGGCTACGTGTGACACGTCACTGATCTCTGCCACTGATCTCTGCTCCCTGTGATCGGGAGCACTCACTAGGCAGAATGGGGAGATGCTTGTTTACATTAGCATCTCCCCGTTTGTCCTCTCCATGAGGCGATCGCGGGTATCCCCGCGACCCGACTCAACGGAGCGGCCGGCGCATACGCAATGGCACGGCGGCAAATTCAAAGGGACATATGGGTATGCCAATTTGCCCAGCCGTGCCATTCTACCGACGTACATCGGTGTGCGCAGGTCGGGAGGTGGTTAATGAATATGCTGCTGATTGCTGCCTGTCCTGACACTTGATTGGATAACTTATTCTACTACTGCGGCTAGACAGCTCTGACCCTTTAAACGTTTTTTGTTTTTTTTTCCTCCAGCCAGTAGTTCAGGTCACTCTTGCATTCTGTACCTGCCTTGAACCTCTTCCACATCTTGAAGATATCTCTTGTGGTTTATTACCTCTCTACCCCTCGTTCTGTGAATATAGCACTGCTCCTTAATTTAGAACTATTGGCAAATTTTTTTTTTATTTTTTTTTTCATTTTGAATAGGGTAAGAGGATAAGCTATGCCCAGCTGTGCCATTCTACCGACGTTCATCGGCGTGCGCCGGTCGGGAAGGGGGGTGGGGGGGGGAAGCGACCCAACCTAGATCACATGATGCGGAGTTCCCATTAAAAAAATATATATATTAAGTCAACAGCTACAAATACTGCAGCTGCTGACTTTTAATAATCGGACACTTACCCGTCCCAGAGTCCAGTGATGCGGGGGATCGAAGCCCTGCTCGTCTCCTTCTCCGCTCAGTGGTGCCGGCATTTTATTTTATTTATTTATTTTTGTTCTGCATTAAAAACGCATGGAAAATGGGTTTATATGGTTTCCAATGGCATAGTTCACACTAGTGCCATCAGTTCCAGGGCGTTCCAGTTCCACAAAAAAAGTAGAACATGCTGCATTTTTCCAGCACTGAACTGTACTGAAACTTAGTAAAACGCACGGGCCCCGTGTTCAGAGAAAGAGGGGGGGGGGGGACATTAAAAACACACCTGCAGAAACTCATCCGCAACAGATCTGGAGTGCATTTTTATGGCGTGAACCAGCCCTTAAACCATGAATAAAACTAAACTAAAAATGATCAGTTACTTCTGGCTTTGGTCTCACTGTTCATCCCAAATTATCTGCTTCCAAACATTTTGTTTAAAGTAATTGTGTGTGTCATTTTATTTAAATATGAAAATCCAGTCTTTTTTTTGGGGGGGGATTTTTATTCAAATGAGCAAGGTTTACAACTTCACATTTTGTTTCCCCTGTTTCCAGAGTGGAAACTACATGCCATTTCTTGCTTTGGTAACCATACTGACAGAAAAACAACTTGTTATATGCTTTTCTCTTCTTAATATTGGGTACCTGATGGGGGAGTTAAAGTAGCTTCTGAGAAACATTTTGTAAATTAATGCAATGCAGATGAGTTATTTCTGTGTGCTAGCAGCTATTTTATTCTGGTGAAAACAGGATTTAGAAACTTGTTAAGTCTTGCAGCTTTGTGCGAACTGGGTGAAGAATAAAATGACTCCTGTGTACTTCTCTTTTTTTTTTTTTTTTTTTTTTAATTTGTACTCCTTTCTAAAAAGAATATGGAACATTTACAGTAGATCTGGAAGGTTTTTTTCCATATTCTGTAACCTTTGTGGCTTTAGGCATTCTTTTATGAAGTTTTAAACCTTTGATTTGTTGAAATTGGCATGGCAATTTTTGAGGTGTGTATATTAACTTTCAGAAATTTACATACTTGATTTATTTTAATATGTCTTCGCGCACAGTTTAAAAGGGTGCTTATATCATTACGTATTTTGCTACATGTGTTCATGCAATCAGACAGCAGAGGGAAAGCAATTGCTGTGCTTTTAGTGCTATCTAGCAAACTCTGCAGCTCGAAGGTTTTCCTCATCTGAAATCTGTTGGTTTCCTATGCCACCAAATATCAAAGTTTGTAATGCAGGTTTGAAAGTGTGTTTTTTTTTTTTTTTGTCTAGTTTAGTACTAGATTACAGAGCTGACGGCTCAAAAATAGTTCAATATGCCCGCATAATGCTGCCCAATTTATTTATTAACATTGCAGTACTTGTCTATAATCTAATTGAGGTCGTATTTTGTGTAAATACTGGTATATGTTCTGACCAGTTTGCTGAAGTCTGAAATGACTTTACCCTACAAAGAGAGCTGAATGAGGGAAAATAAGTAAGAAGCTAAACTTACAACTGACTCTAGAATTTGCTTTGGCTTAATACATTTAGATGGTCACATACATACATGTGTGTGTATGTATGTATGTGTATGTATGTATATATAGAATATATGCACTGCCTCAAAGGAGGCTACCATCAAGCCCAAGAGCCTCATGCAGGGTCAAATTGAGAGCCAACTGAAGGGCCAGGCATGTGAGCAGAGAGATGGCAGTTTGTCTTGGGGCAGGAAGATCCTGGACATGGCCATATTTAAAAATCAGGTGCAAGTACTCCAATTGGTGAGTCAGTTGCAGTGATGTTATCTGAAGGCTGAGGGTCCAATTGAATCTCTGCATAGTCGGCTTGCTTTTTGCTGGATATTGCCTGCGCAGACGAGAGGACTGATCCTTTTGCAGGAGATCATCTAGGTAACCCACAATATGTATCACTTGAGAACCGTGTAGAGTTGGGGTCAGGTCAAACACTTTGGAAACTCACAGGGCTGTGAACAGGCCAGAGGGAAGGGCAACAAATTGGTAATGCTGAATGCCCAAAGCAAAACAGATAGCGATTGGTGGTTGGGAAAAGGGTGATGTGCAAGTAGGCATCCCAGATGTGCACGGAGCATTCCCCAGAAGGAGGGAGTCCATTACCAATAACCTGGCTGATTCCATGCGGAACTTTTGAACCCACATAAGTTGAGTTATCAGAATGGGCCAAATTCCTCTGTTTGGCCTGGGAACTGTGACCAGGTTCAAGTAGAAATCCTTAAAGCGGTGACCCCCTGTGAGGAGTGTCCAAAACTCCATTTGTAGCCTATGGAAATGACACTCTAGACCTAAAAGACCTACAGGTATCCATCTCCCTACCCTAAGTGGGGGTGCCCAATCACTGATAAGAGGGCTTGGACTTGGCTAGTTTAGGATGTCCACGTCCACTGTACTCCAGTCTTGCGGCCCCTAAATTATTATTTTTTTTTCAGAGGAGAGTACTCTTACTCCTCGTGATCTTTGTGATGCACTTTTTTTACAAGGAGGGGGCCATTCTCCCAAAGGGACAACGCTCAAAGCATTTCTTGCATGGGAGTTCTGATTCCTCCACATATGGACCAAGGAGGTTTATCATGAAGGGTGGCCAAGTGTATCCACCAAGCCATTAACACAGTGTAAGGCCAAAAGTAAAACCTCTAGTTGAACAGTTGGATCTATTAAGATGGAGCTAGGGCCCCATGCCTTGCACTTAGTCCAGACCGCAAGAGTGTAGCAGGCAGCTGCAGGTTGCATGCCAGGGCCTACCGAGGGAAAAAAATAGAAGGGAAAGAATGGCTTCTTTCCGTGAATATAAGATTATTCTTTACAGGGACCATTGGTCTCTTAAGACAAGAGATGGCAGGATCCAACACAAACATATTTTGCACCAAACCCTCCTCAATAGGATATTGCTGAGTAAATCGGTTTGGAGAAGCACATGGTCTCATATACAGAAAGGCAGGCTGGGAAGGTCTTGGTTGATTCGAGCAGTTTAAAGGACCCCATGCTTAAGATTTTGGGGTCAACATCTTCAGGCTGCTTTAACATTAAACAAGAGCATACAGCATCAATAAAGGTCCTTGGACGTCGATTAAATTTATGCCAAAGGTAGCTCATCCGGATCTGATTCCTCTGAAGAAAAAGGGATCTTCTAGCTCCTCCTCAGGCAGCAAAAGCCAAGCCTGAAACTGACTCATATTTGTACAAATGCAATTTTTATTCGAGTCACTCTTTGGTAAGCATATATGTGAGATGTTTGGAGTGCACACTGGGTGTGGAATTTTGGATCAGAGATCTGTCTTGGCACAGGAATCTATTGGTGTTGAACTATTCACCACTGTTGGTCTATGGACTAACATTTAAGTTTTGTTTTATAGAGATTTTGTTTTGCACAGTATTTATTTCTTCAAATATTTTCTACACATTTGCTGCTGCTTAGTGGTAGGTATCTCAGATGACAACTTGCGCGCGCGTGTATATAAAACAGGTCAACCTTCTGGGTCCTGACTCCTGTAGCTTTAACTTCTTAAAGGGAATTTGTCAGGATAGAAATATGGGAGCCTTTCATCTCAAGTTTGTTTGAAGGCATAAGACCAGGGTGCTTGTGCTGATCTTGGCTTTATCTGGTAAGTCACGGATTCGGAAGCAGCATGTGCATATTAAGTGTCCGTCCCACTAGTGGCTCGGCTTGGTGCACTAGGTCATTGACTCTGTAAGCAGTGAAGCAATGAAGAAAAGATAGGTGGGCCACAAAGCTTGCACCCTCCACAGCGAGTCTGCAGTTTCTTTGCTAGCAGATTCATGTTAACCTTTTAACACAACATTCTGTGAATATTTTGCCTGTTGAAACCCTATTAAACCGTAAAATGTAGTGAAAGTACTCCTTTCTTTTCCTGAGTGTTGTCTTTGTTTCAGACAGTTGAAAGCTGGAAACTGCAGCGGACACTAGTTGACAGCCAATTCATTTTGCTGATTCATCCGTTTTCCAAATGGCTTCAAGCCAGAGCTTGGCTTGCAGATTAAAGTCTGAAAGCTGCTGGGACTTGAAGGAATGTTGGTAAATTGTTGCTGTATGTAGGCAGGCAATAAAAAAAACTTTATTCCAAGTATTATTCTGGTTTACTTCAGCAGGAATGCCACCTAGGTATCCATGCAGCACTGGATTTCTCCTGTGCTATGTTGGTGTAATCTGCATCTATTTAGCTATCTGTGTTAATTACGTGCACATATTTTCTGAAGCCCTGTGTTTACTTTGTAGAAATTGAACTGAAATTGTGCGTTACATTTTGTAGCTTGCTCTTAACAGTGTTTTACATTTTTGGTTGATTAGGATGGGATGAGCTGCACCTATTACTTGTCCTATTTAGCATATACTTTATGGTCTAGCCAAATTATTTATATTGGAATTATAAATGTACATGATTTATTTTATTCTAAGTCTGACATTGCATTTGTTTCTGGCAATAACTGGTAATATATGGCATATGAATACAAGATTTGCTACTGGGCAAAATTTAACTCATTCATGATTTTTGCTGCAGAAATTTTATTTGCCATTAAAGGTTTTTCGGTTTGATTACCCTTCCTCACCCATATAAATCGGTGCCAAGCTAGGAGTCAGGGCTCACTGTCTTTTCTTGAGTTCTGTGTTCGCTCGTGTAGCCTGGCTCAAACATATCACAAGACTAACCTTTTTTTTTGATGAATGTCTCATTTGCTAACAAGATTTTTAACATGCATCTGAAATGAGTTCTTTATTAGTAGAGCTTGCATTCTTATTTTTAAGATCAATCCAAATCGCGGATGATATAGAAGGTGCAACACCCTTGGTTACAATCACAAAACCACTTAAAATAACAAACATGTAATACTTGTTTCACATGGTGAATGCTTTTGCACAGAGCATCCTTAAACATCCTCTTCTGGGGTCCCCCGCCAGCGTTCCAGGCTTATCTCTGTGTCCCAAAAGCTGATTAGATGCACAGCTCGTCCCCAGTCTCTCCTCACAGCATTTGATTTACAGCAGTAGGAGCCAATGGCTGCAGTTGAGCACAGTGCTAGATTCCTGACAGGCTCCGGTACATGTTTGTGGGCGGGGGGGGGGGGGGGGGAATAGTGGGGTGTAATTTACCTTAATGCAGGGATTGCTATATAGTTTAACCACTTCCCGCCCACCCTATGGCGGATTGACGTCTGGGAAGTGGTTCGGTTATCCTGACTGGACGTCATATGACGTCCAGCAGGATAACATGCCGCAGCGCACCCCCGGGGGCGCACATCGCGGCTATCGGTGGATCGGTGTGTCAGTCTGACACACCGCTACACCGATCTTGGTAAAGAGCCTCCGGTGGAGGCTCTTTACCAGGTGATCAGCCGTGTCCAATCACGGCTGATCACGCTGTCAATAGGAAGAGCCGTTGATCGGCTCTTCCTCACGTCTGACAGACGCGAGTAGAGGAGAGCCGATCGGCGGCTCTCCTGGCAGGGGGGGTCTGCGCTGATTGTTAGCGCAGCCCCCCCCCCCCAGATCACCACACTGGAACACCAGGGATCGCCACTAGGACCACCAGGGAAGGGGCAACATGTGGATGGCCAGGTAGGTACCCCATGGCCATCCACATGTGCCCAGTGTGCCAAATCTGTGCCAATCAGTGCCCACAAATGGGCACTGATTGGCACCATTATGTTGCAGTGATGCCCAGCAATGCCACCCTTAGGTGCATCACTGCAAACAAGCAGTGTGATCAGTGCCACCCATCAGCGTACATCCGTGCCCATCTGTGCCAACTATCAGTGCCGCCTACGAGTGCCCATCAGTGCCGCCTACGAGTGCCCATCAGTGCCGCCATATCAGTGCCCGTCATTGAAGAAGAAAACGTACTTATTTACAAAAAGTTTTAACAGAAACGAAGAAACTTGTTTTTTTTTTCAAAATTTTCGGTCTTTTTTTTTTATTTGTTGCGCAAAAAAAAAAAACCACAAAGGTGATCAAATACCACCAAAAGAAAGCTCTATTTGTGGGAACAAAATGATAAAAAATTTGTTTGGGTACAGTGTAGCATGACCGCGCAATTGTCATTCAAATTGCGACAGCGCTGAAAATTGGCCTGGGCGGGAAGGTGTCTAAGTGCCTGGTATTGAAGTGGTTAAAAAAAAAAAAAAAAAAAACTTGCGTTTGTAAAACCCTTTAAAACCACTTTGATACGTTGTGCTTTAAAAGCCTAAGTGTTTAAACAAATCACAAGCACATATCAACATACATAATTCTATTTTTCCATAGTATAAAAAAAAAAATTATACCTAAAATGCAGATTAAAAAATAAAAATAAAAAATTATGATCATTAATATAGGTGTACCCAGAACAAATATCCAGCCCTTTACAAGCTTATCACAATTGTAAGTCAAGGTAGCCAACTTCTCTGGCCCAAAAAGGTCCATATATAATACTGTAAACAAATATTCTTCACAGGGGGAGGACAAGAGTCTGATTTTGTTTTTGTAGATGGCGAATAAAGATCCTAATCTTAAGTTTCACGTTTTGTGAGGAACCTGAGAAATCAACATTCAGACGCGATTTGAGTCCCAAATCAATATCGTCACCATAGAGAGCATACCTTTCGCTCTGATAGCGATTGGGAAGCACAGTTTTATAGGGTACCTCATCAAAAGCAACATGTATACGTGGCACATCTCCTTATCCTAACCATACACTTGACATACCAATGGCAAATCACCCCCCGACATATCGCCCTCTTACATATTACCTATTGTCCAAATACCAGGAAAGTCCCCAAGAAGTTGTTTATCATATAAGCTGAAGTGGCCATCTTACTACTTCTAAAAAATGGAGAATTCATCCATACATTCATTTTCATACTTGATATAAAACTATCATCTACTGTTGATTACATTGATAGTAACCAATATTGTAATGTACTAATATGTAGATCAACAGCAATTGCAATTAATGTATAGTATGGTGTGAACAAGTAATGATCATATATTAACCTTATACAATAGATTGCCCCCAAACCTTTATCATTTTCCTGGGTGTTTTTTTTTTTTTTAATTTTTAGACCTGGGTTTTTGCTTTATCATACAGTGCGGGACACAGAGTTAGGCTAATATTCATTACCTACTGGGTTATACTTCATCTTCAGGTGAATGGACACTGGTAGTCCAAAGTTCTTTAGACAGGCAGTGATCCCCTATATAACCCCTCCCATACAGGAAGCACTTCAGTTTTTTTGTTTTTTTTACCAGTGTCTGCAAGATTGATGGGCATGTTTGAGCGCTCTCGAGCGCCAGGTCTTTAAGTCCCAGCATAGTTCTAAATTTAATCAAGGGATTGGCCGATTGGATCTATTTGAGACCAGCTTATATGGTAAGATAAATGGTACCGGAGCCTCACAAAGAAGGTTGGGGATGGCCAGAGGTCGATCTTTTGGCATCCAGGTTCAACAACCAGCTACAGCAGTTTGTATACCGAACAAGGAATCCCCTGGCTATCTGAGCAGATGCCCTAGTAGTGCCATGGAACCAGTTCTCCCTTGTTTATGCTTTCCCCCACCCCCCCATTACCCCGATCCCTCTTCCACATTTGTTGCGGAGGATTCAGAGAGAGGGGTTCCGGTCATCTTGGTGGCACCAGCCTAGCCCAGAATGCCTTGGTTCTCAGATCATGAGATTGGCAATAGACGGGCCATGGACGCTTCCCTGCTGCCCCTATCAAGTCTCAAGGTCCTTTATTCCACCCCAATTTACCGTCTCTAAATTTGATTGTCATGGCTATTGAAGCCAGGTTGTTAAAGGATCGTGGTATCTCAGGACAGGTGGTGTCTACCCGAGTAAATGCCAGAAAAAATGGTCACTAGGAAGATTTATTATAGGATCTGCAAAGCCTATATGGCTTGGTGTGAAGCCAGAAAATGGCATCCTCGGAAATATGTGATTGAGAGAATTCTTTTCTACAGTTGGCTGTAGAAATCAGATTGGCTTTGAGTACAACCGGGGGTCAGATTTCAGCCTTGTCAGGATTCTTCCAAAGGCCCTTAGCCTCCCATTCACTGATCCGAACCTTCTATACAGGGATAACTCGTTCCCCTGCCCCCCCCCCCGCCCATTAGGTCACCTATGTGTCCTTGGGACTTCAACCTGGTGCTGTTGATGTTACAGAAATAACCATTTTGAGCCTATCAAGGAGATTCCATTAGTCTTGCTGTCACACAAGCTAGCTTTCCTGATGATCATCACCTTGGCTCCTTCCTTCCATCCTTCCTTCCATCCTTCTATCCTTCCTTCCATCCTTCCATCCTTTTGTTTTACCAGAAGGACCCAAGAAGGGGCAGGCAGCTTCCAAGACTTCCATTGGGTTCATGGCATTCAGGCCTACGGTCTGAAATGTAAAGCTCCTCCCTTTTAGGATGAACTCATTCTACCATGAGTGTAGGAACCTCCTGGGCTTTTCGCCATCAGCTATCTGTGGCCCAGATTTGTAAGGCTGCTACTTGGTCTTCAGTGCTTACGTTCACAAAATTTTATTAAGTGGATGTTCGAGCAGCCGAAGATTCGGCTTTTGCCTGCATTGTACTGCGGGCTGCCGTTTTTAGGTCTGATGGCAATTGTTTGGCAGGGTGTCTCCCTCCCTTAAAGGCTATTGCTCTGGGACGTCCCAGGAGGTAATGAATATTAGCCTAACTGTGTCCTGTGATGTATGATAAAGGAAATGGGATTTCTCTTTTGTTCATTGACACACAGCGCTCCATTTTCTTTATCGTACATCATGGGACACAGAGCCTAACTAATAACTTAATGGGTTATGGGCCACCTTTACCACTTGCCGACCGCCGCATGTACATATACGTCCCTACTTTGGCGTTGGTTATCGTTGTTATGGCAGCAGCTAGCTGCCATAACTCCGGTATCCCTATTTTCGGCCGGGGGTCGGCTACAAGGTAAAAGTGGTCTCTGCGGCGGGAGAGGGGCCCCCCTCATGCCACGATCCGGTGGCCTCCTCCGCTTACCGGAGCCGTCGGCAGCGGAGGAGGCGATTGCGTCCTTTCCCTAGCTGTGCATGGAGACGAGTGAGGGGAAGATGGCGCCCACCCGTCTCCATGACATGGCCATATGTCTTAAAGGCACATTTTTTCAATGTCATTTTTTTTTAATTACTTTTTTTTTTTTTGCATTTTAGTGTAAATGAGATCTGAGGTCTTTTTGACCCCAGATCTCATATTTAAGAGGACCTGTTGGGCTTTTTTCTTTTACAAGGGATGTTTACATTCCTTTTAATAGGAATAAAAGTGACTTTTTTTTTTTTAAACAGTGTAAAAATAAATAAAATGAAATAAAATAAGAAAAATACATTTTTTTTATAGACGCCCCGTCCCGACGAGCTCGCGCGCTGAAGCGAACGCATACGTGAGTAGCGCCCGTATATGAAAATGGTGGTCAAACTACACATGTGAGGTATCGCCGCGATCATTAGAGCGTGAGCAATAATTCTAGCACTAGACCTCCTCTAACGCAAAACATGCAACCTGTAGAATTTTTTAAACCTCGCCTATGGAGATTTTTGAGGGTAAAAGTTTGACGCCATTCCACGAGCAGGTGCAACTTTGAAGCGTGACATGTTGGATATCAATTTACTCAGCGTAACATTATCCTTTCACAATATAAAAGAAAAATTGGTCTAACTTTACGGTTTTTTATTTTTTTTTCTATTCAAAAAACTGAATTTTTTCCAAAAAAAGCGTGCTTGTAAGACCGCTGCGCAAATACGGTGTGAAAAAAAGTATTGCAATGACCGCCATTTTATTCTCTAGGGTGTTAGAAAAGAAAATATATAATGTTTGAGGGTTCTAAGTAATTTTCTAGCAAACTGTTTAAAGATGTAAACACCTAAATTCCAAAACGAGGCTAGTCTTTAAGGTGTTGACACTGGTATACCCAATACAGGAAGTTAACTCCCCTATATAACCCCTCCTCCTTCCAGGAGTACCTCAGTTTTTTCGCCAGTGTCTAAGGTGTTGGTCACGAGTGAATATGTGCTCTGAGTAGCTCCAGGAGGTATCCATGCTGGATTTAAATTCCTCCATAGACCGGATCCATCCAAGCCACTGAGGCCACAGGATGGTACTCGGGCCTCACATAGAAGAACAAGGGTTTGCCTGTAACGTTTCTCTTTGAGGGCAGGAACCAGGACTCTTTTTGGTCTTGCTACATTACCTAAAGTTGCTCCTGAGGAGTTCTATACAGGTCCAAAGGAGTGGAACCCCTATTATAGGGACCCAGTCTTTGAAGGTTTAACGCTACCCGCCGTGATGGGTGAAGTTTGGATCTGTCTATTACCTTATCCTTGCTGCAGGATACTGCTGTAAGGGAAGAAGCCTAGGAACTGTAAAAAGTCCACTTATGCCTTTTTCTTCCATATATGTAAAACATTGTATGCCTTAAAAGATCTCCACTAGAGGGAGTAAATTACACATACCTTGGTACGTTGCTACTCAGCAGCTCTGTGTCCGGCTATAACGGCATGTGTGGTCCCAGCAGCCAGAGGGGGGTTATTAGTTGAACAAATGGCTTTTCCTCTTTGAGGGAACTAAGTGGGGGTACAGCAGCAGTTCATAATGTTATATTTTTATGTATAGATGGCCCCTACTAGAACATTATCTACTAAGGAGCCATATACCACTGCTGATAACTCTCCCCTCCCGGAGAGGTGCGGTGGCGGTTTCCACGAATATAAATGTATATATATATCTATTGTATTTATCGGCATATAACACGCACAGGTGTATAACACACACATTCATTTTAAGAGGGAAGTTTCAGGAAAAAAAACTTAAGTTTTAAATTAGGAACTTTGAAGCAAAATGAGCGTCAGTGCCTATCTGCAGCCTCACGAGTGCCATCAATGCAGCAGCCTCACCATTGCCATCAGTGCAGCCTGATTGATGCCCATCTGCAGCCTAGAGGGGACAGGGAGGGTGGTGGTATGAGCGCCAACAGATTACATACAGTGAGAATCTCCTATGATAGACAGAATAGTGCTCCAATGGTGGCCCAGGAGACGGGACTTCCTATTACAGAGTCCGCCAAGTAAACAGATTCTCACTGTATGTAATCTGACACTTGTCCTGCTCCCCCCCGAGGCAGCTAAAATTGAAGTATTGCCGTATAACACGCACACGCTATTTGCACCCGATTTTCATGGTGAAAAATTGAGTGTTATACGCCAATAACAATATAGATATAGATAGATTTGCCTTTTTATATGAAGCACTATCTGCAGAAGTTTGTTTTGTCCCAGCCTTGTATTACAAGGCAGCACGTTCTCTGGCAGGTGTCAGACGGCAGGTAATGCAGCCATAGTTTGCAGGCTCTGACAGCCACATGCGGACTAGTGTCATTTTTGAACAAAGAGGGGGAGGACTATTGGAATGGAGCGTGGTCTAAGAAGTAGGCGGGACGTAGCATCCACGTGGAGCACACAGCGCATAGACTGAAGAGCGGTAGACACTGAGGATGCCAAATCAGGCTCCCACCTGAGGCTTTAAAGACACGTTCTCATTATTAGAAATCTCATGGAGGAGAAATCTATAACTGAGGAGAGGAAGTCTGACACGCTAAGGGACACAAGCACGCTGGGGCACGTAAGGGATGTATACAGACATTTCCAGTACAGGAAATACAATTGTTTTGCTAAAACTATTGCTCAGCAAGTAGTATATTTTTCTTAAATTGCCTCTGCTTTTGTGCTTAGCACTATGACTTCCAGAGCTATCACAAAGGAACCAATTCCACCCCTAGGCTCTGGGAACTCCAGTCATGCCTCCACATGGTCATCCTCTCCGGAGATACCAGTTATGGCAAGCCAGGGTGAGTCATTGGAACCAATTGGTGGTGCTACTGCTTCTCACACTTTAGCCCATGTATATGTGACTGAAGATGCATTTTCCTCTGCCCTGCAGGGCTAGAAGGAAGATCAGTGGTTTTAATCGCATCCTCCATCCAAATGGATTGGAAGCGTCCCAGATCTTCCTGCCCCACCTCAAACCCTTCACCAAGGGAACAGTGGGCACATAAGTTATTACCCTCAGGCGATCACGGGGAAAAACAAGCCGATTATTCCTCTGCGGAGGGAACAGTTGATGAACTTTTTTCAGCTTCGCAATCTGAGGTTGCTGGTACAAACACTTTGATACTAATCACGTTGTTTATCATTTTCAGTAATTTTGTTTCACCTCTTTCGCACACCCCTTTGGGATATATCACTTATCCATTTGTGTAGTCACTTTTTATTGATGCATTCAATTTTATATATTTTTATTGTCTGAGTTATCATGTATTGTGGTGTTCACTTAAGTGTTATACACTAATTTTTATACAACTCTAAAACAGTTATACACGTATTTTATTTTGCTGTTTACCTTATGTGTTACACATTAATTTTCATATAATTTTGAGTTACCGTATATATATATTTTATTGAATTTAATAGCGCTACACATTTTACACCCTGGTACAAACACTTACAGAGATGGTTTGTTCCACTTTCATGCTACTCCAAACAGAGTCAGCTGAAAGTTCAGTTTCTTCCTTGGGTTCTTTAAAAACCCTTACAGCCTTTTCATGCGTTTCTGGTCCATGCATTACTAGAAAAGCTTATGCTGAATGGGATCACCCGGATAAGCATTTTCTCCCTCCAAAGAGATTCTCAGTTCTCTATCCCATGGAGGAGAAATTCACCAAAGAATGGAAAGTACCAGCAGTTGACGCTGCGATTTCCAGTGTGAACAAAAGTTTAACTTGTCCAGTAGACAATGCACAAATGCTTAAAGATCCAACAGATAAAAAGGTTGGCATTCCTGTTAAAATCCTCTTTTTCCTTGGCAGGTGCGGTTACTCAGCCTGCAGTTGCACATCCAAATGATTTCTAGTGGGAAAAGTACTCTCTTGCCCAGAAGAAAGTGTAAAGGTCCTTCATTTAAACAGACTCCTTCCTCTGCGCCAGGGGCATCTGCCTCTAGGCCAGTGGTTCTCAACCTGGGGGTCGGGACCCCCTGGGGGGGGGTCAAATGATGACTTGCCAGGGATCACCGAATCCTGGGCTGTTCCTGAAGCCCACACCGCTCTCCCAGCCTTTTTGCCGCCCTGCAGGGTTGTCCCTGGAGCCTGTGACTGCCCAGTTGGGCTGTTCCTGGAGCCTGTGGCCGCCCACTCAGCCTCTTCGCAGTCGCCCATTCAGTTCACGGCATGGCTGGGGGGCAGAGAGTAGTGGTCAGCTGACTGGTGAATGTGAAGTGGGAGGGGCTGGAGGAGACCCTATTTCCTGATTTCGGCATAGGTGTCACTGCTACGAGACACAACAAAGTCGGAGACACAGTGAGTAACACTACCTGTGATTATAGTTGCCATTAAAAGTCCCCACTACAGTTCTCAGAGGACCTTGCTCAAGAGCACCTAAGTTGGCTGATCAGAACTCCCCCCAGCACTGCCACTCATCCCATCCCCAACCCCCCCCCCCCACCAAGGAGTAAGAGAAGGCATAAAAATAGAGAATACATGGAAGGGAGAGGAAAAGAGAAGGAGGAACAAAGAAAAAGGGAGAGAAAGAATAATAGAAAGCAAGAAAGACAGCTAGAGAGAGGGATGGGGGAAAAAAACAAGAAATTAGGATAGAGAGAGATAAAAGGGAAAGAAAGGAGAACAAAGAGTGGTACATCCTAAAATGTACCATAAAGGGTTTTAATACAGTACGAGTGAAAGGGACTCAGGGAGCGCTAAATGTCCCTGGGTTAGGGGTGCAAATTACTTGTCTTGCCTTGGGTACTGACAACCCACGCTACGAAAATAATTTTACTGTTAGGGGTCCCCACAACTTGGGAAATTTTATCAAGGGGTCACCGCACTAGAGAGGTTGAGAAACACTGCTCTAGGCAGTGGCGATGGCTTCCACCATCCGACTCTAGAGGCAAGCCTTAGGGTCAGGCCCAGGCACAAAAAATTCAGCCCCTGTATACATGACTGAAAATGCGTTTTCCTCTGCCCTAGAGGGAAATTTTGCGACTTTAATCGCATCCGCTTTCCAAAAGAATAGGAAGCGTGTTTAGATACCCCTTATCAAGTGAACAGTGGGTAGAGGAATGAGGAGTTACCCTCACGGATCAGGAAAAAAGGTATACTGATTACTCCTCTGCGGAGGAAACAACGTCAGTAGCTTCTATCCTACAAGGAGGAGAACTTCTGGCGTCTATCGACATCAGGGATGCATATATGTGCCTATCACACCACCCACACCTCATACTCCAAAGGAGTATTGGTCCTGATTGCTAAAAGGGTTCTGTTCGACTTCGTGCTGCTCCAGACGGACCGGCAGGGCAGATGTGTTCATACACGCCACTATTAATGGGTCCCCTATCTTGATACTAGCCTGCTATGTCACCCCCCCCCCATATAACTCAGTTGTAATTAAGGAGGGCCTCGCCTTTAAGACACAGTATACCTCTGTCCAGGCAGTGCGGATGGGGGACTTTAATATGACCCTCATCCCTGCTCTGGACCGAATGGGTGCACTGGATCCCCACCCTGAGCCGCCAGCCCATACCAGACTACACCGCATACTGACTTTGCTCTTGTTGACACTTGGCCCCACAAACACCCACACACTAAAGTCTTCTCGTGCTTCTCAGCCAGTCATAACACAATGTCACGAATCGATTTTATTCTAATTTCAAAGACCCTGACACCCAAACTGGGAGATGTGGGCTTTGCACCGAGAATACTCTCGAATCGTGCCCTCTACTGGATAACAATCCAGCTTCTAAAGGCCTCCCCTGCTCTCCTTAGCGGCTAAACCCATTTTGGCTGACTGCTCTGCAGGACCAGGAAGACATCCCTACGGAATTGCAGTACTATTTTACAGCCAACAGGGACTCAGCCACGTACGACATGGTGTGGGAGACGTTTAAGCTCTACGCCCGCTCCCTGCTCGCCACATATATCAACAGACTTAAGCGATTATTGAAACTCATTGTCCAACAGGCTACAGAACACCTACAGGTGCTGGAGGAGGCGTTCCACTGAGACCCCTCGCTCAGCACTGTCAACAATCTTAAGATTCAGACAAGACAGGTTTCCCAATTGCATATTGAGAAAGCCAAGCAACGTATTTTTTTCTGTAGGCAAAGGGTATTTTGAGTATAGTAATGCATGTCCTTACATTTTCCGCTCACCAAAGGTCTTTGCGGTTCGAAGTAGAATAGCATTTCAGTTTCTGGCCTTGCCCTTCGGGCCAGCTACAGCACCCCGGGTGTTCACAAAGGTGCTGGCCCCACCTCTAGCCAGGTTAAGGGCACAGGGCATAACAGTCTTGGTGTGCCTAGACGATCTATTGCTAAATAGACCAATCAGCTCGCTTGGAGCAAAGTGTACGCATTACAACCAGTTACCTGGAAAGTCTTGGTTGGATTCTCTACCTAGAGAAGTCTTCCTTTGAAACTGGAGTATTTGGGCCTGATCATAGACACAGCCCAGAAAAAGGTGTTCTTGGCTCCGGCAAAGATCAGCTCCATACGAGAGCTGGTGCAGATGGTCAGGTCAAAAAGAAATCCCTCAATTCGCCTTTGCATGAGGTTGTTAGGAAAGATGGTGGCTTCATTCGAAGCATTCCCCTATGCCCAGTTACATTGGAGACTGTTGAAAAACAGTATCCTATCTGCTTGGAACAAAACGATCCAAGCTTTGGACTTGCCAATACGGCTGTCTCCAAGTGTCCCAAAGCCTCAGTTGGTGGTTACTAACCCAGAAGCTGCTGAAAGGAAAATCCTTCAGACCAATTATCTGGAAAGTATTAAGGACAGCTGCCAGCCTTTCAGGCTGGGGAGCAGTACTAGAGAAGACTATCTAGGGACAGTGGTCAAGAACCAAAAGAGCCTTGCCCATCCACATCCTAGAGATTCGGGCAGTACGTCTGGCTTTGAAAGCCTGGACTTCCAGGTTAAGGGATTGTCCTGTCAGGATCCAATCCGACAATGCCACGGCTGTGGCCTATATCAATCACCAAGAGTCTCTCAGCGCAGAGAGAGGTGAACCATATTCTAACTTGGGCAGAAAGTAGTATTCTGTGCTTATCGGCAGTCTTCATTCCAGGAATAGAGAATTGGCAGGCGGACTACTTAAGTGGCCAACAGTTATTCCCAGGGGGGAATGGTCTTTTCACCCTGACATTTTTCGGGCTGTTTGCCAAAGATGGGGGACTCTGGACGTAGATCTAGCGTCCAGATTCAACATGAAGTTGGTCAACTTTGTGTCCAGATCCACTCGCATGCGGAGCAGATGCATTGGTGACCCCGTGGGATCAGTTCTCACTGGTCTATGCATTCCCCCCCTATTCAGTTGCTGCCACGACTTCTTTGCAGGATCAAGCTGGAAAGAAAGCCGGTAATTCTGGTAGCACCAGCATGGCCCAGAAGGTCATGGTACACAAATTGTAAAGATGGCAGTGGAGGAACCATGGTTCCTTCCACTAAGGCCAGACCTGCTCTCACAGGGGCCGATATTCCATCCTACTTTATGAGCGCTAAATTTAACAGCCTGGCTATTGAAACCCACATTCTGAAGAAACGTCGGCTTTCCGGGTCAGTTATCTCTACTTTGATTAACGCAAGGAAGCCAGCTTCCAGAACTATATATTATAGAGTCTGGAAGGCTTATGTTTCCTGGAGTGAATCCAAAGGTTGGCACCCTCGGAGATATACAGTGGGGACAGAAAGTATTCAGACCCCCTTTGTTATATTCAGACCCCAATTTGTTATATTGCAGCCATTTGCTAAAATCATTTAAGTTCATTTTTTCCTCAATGTACACACAGCACCCCATATTGACAGAAAAACACAGAATTGTTGAAATTTTTGCAAGTTTACTAAAAAAGAAAAACAAATATCACATGGTCCTAAGTATTCAGACCCTTTGCTCAGTATTTAGTAGAACCACCCTTTTGATCTAATACAGCCAGGAGTCTTTTTGGGAAAGATGCAACAAGTTTTTCACACCTGGATTTGGAGATCCTCTGCCATTCCTCCTTGCAGATCCTCTCCAGTTCTCTCAGGTTGGATGGTAAACGTTGGTGGACAGCCATTTTTATGTCTCTCCAGAGATGCTCAATTGGGTTTAAGTCAGGGCTCTGGCTGGGACATTCAAGAACAGTCATGGAGTTTTTGTGAAGCCACTTCTTCGTTATTTTAGCTGTGTGCTTAGGGTCATTGTCTAGGTAAACCTTCGGCCCAGTCTGAGCACTCTGAAGAAGGTTTTCGTCCAGGATATCCCTGTACTTGGCCGCATTCATCTTTCCCTCGATTGCAACCAGTCGTCCTGTCCCTGCGGCTAAAAAACACCCCCCACAGCATGATGCTGCCACCACCATGCTTCACTGTTGGGACTGTATTGGACAGGTGATGAGCAGTGCCTGGTTTTCTCCACACATACTGCTTACAACTTTTTGGCCTTAATTCTATCTTGGTCTCATCAGACTAAAGAATCTTATTTCTCACCATCTTCTCACCTTCAGGTGTTTTTTTTAGCAAACTCCATGCGGGCTTTCATGTGTCTTGCACTGAGGAGAAGCTTCTGTCGGGCCACTCTGCCATAAAGCCCCGACTGGTGGAGGGCTGCAGTGATGGTTGACTTTCCACAAGTTTCTCGCGACTGCATCTCTAAAGCTCAGCCACAGTGATCTTTGAGTTCTTTACCTCTCTCACCAAGGCTCTTCTCCCCTGATAGTTCAGTTTGGCCAGACTGCCAGCTCTAGGAAGGGTTCTGGTCGTCCCAAATGTCTTCCATTTAAGGATTTTGCAGGCCACTGTGCTTTTAGGAACCTTAGGTGCAGTAGGAATTTTTTTGTAACCTTGGCCAGATCTGTGCCTTCCCACAATTCTGAGCTCTTCAGGCAGTTCCTTTGACCTCATGATTCTCATTTGCTCCGACATGCACTGTGAGCTGTAAGGTCTTACATAGACAGGTGTGTGGCTTTCCTAATCAAGTCCAACCAGTGTAATCAAACACAGCTGGACTCAAATGAAGGTGTAGAGCCATCTCAAGGATGATCAGAAGAAATAGACAGCACCTGAGTTAAATATGAGTGTCACAGCAAAGGGTCTGAATACTTAGGACTATGTGATATTTCAGTTTTTTTTTCTTTTTTAATTTGCAAAAAATGTCAACAATTTTGTGTTTTTCTGTCAATATGGGGTGCTCTGTGTGCATTGAGGAAAAAAAATGAACTTAAATGATTTTAGCAAATGGCTGCAATATAACAGTGAAAAATTTAACCACTTCAATACCAGGCACTTAGACACCTTCCTGCCCAAGCCAATTTTCAGCTTTCAGTGCTGTCACAATTTGATAACCACTGTGCGGTCATGCTACACTGTACCCAAACAAATTTTTCTATCATTTTGTTCTCACAAATAGAGCTTTATTTTGATGGTATTCGATCACTTCTGCGATTTTTTTATTTTTTTTTTTGTAAGTTTTCTTCAATGACTGGAACTCGTAGGCGGCACTGATGGGCACTTGTACGGGGCACTGGGCACTCGTAGGCGGCACTGGGTGACACTGACACTTATGGGTGGCATTGCTGGGCATCCCTTTTTTGTCATGTAAATATGATGTGCCAGTCAGTGCCCATTTGTGGGCACTGGCATATTTTGGGCATTTTTTTACATGTTGATGGACATGGGGGATGTACCTGGCCATCCACATGCTGGGGACTTCCTTGGTGGTGCTGGGGGCTTCCCTGGTGGTCTAGTGTGGGCATCTGAGGGGGGGGCTGCGCTGATAAACAATCAGCGCATACCCCCTGTCAGGAGAGCTGCCGATTGGCTCTCCTCTACTCGCGTCTTTTAGACGCGAGTGAGGATAAGCCGATCAACGGCTCTTCCTATTTACATCGTGATCAGCGGTGTTTGGTCATGGCTGATCACGTGGTAAAGAGCCTCCGCTGGGGGTCTGAATACTTTCCCTCCCCACTGTATCATAGGCAGAATTCTTGCCTTTCTACAATTGGGTGTAGAGATGAAGTTGTCCTTAAGTACTATTAAGGGCCAAGTCTCAGCCTTATCGATTTTATTTCAAAGACCGCTTTCTTTAATCCGGGGTTTTGTGCAAGGGGTGATTCGCATTCCGCCAGTTAAATCACCTTTAAGCCCTTGGGACTTGAACTTGGCTGTTTTTGTGACACTGACAAAACTATTTGAACCAATACCGCATATTCCCTTAGTCCTTCTGACAAGGAAGCTGGTATTTTTGGTTGCTAGATCCTCAGCAAGGAGGGTTTCGTAATTGGCTGCTCTTTCTTGTAAAGAGCCATATTTGATTTTTCATGAGCATAGAGTGGTGTTGCGCCCTCGTCCAGGTTTTTTACCAAAAGTGGTCTCCGGTTTCCACCTGAACCAAGATATTGTCCTGCAATTTTTTCCAAAACCATGTTCCAGGGAAGAATAGTCACTACATTGTCTTGATGTGGTGAGAGCAGTGAAAATCTATTTAAAAGCAACTGCTCAGATTCGTAAGACTGATGTCTTATTTATTCTGCCAGAGGGTCCTAAGAAAGGACAGGCAGCGTCGAAATCCACTGTCGCTAAGTGGATTTGTTAAGTTATAATTCAAACTTATGATTTAAGGGGTAAGATTCCCCCGTTTTCAAGTTAAGGCACACTCTACCAGGTCGGTTAGTGCTTCTGGGGCAGTGCATCACCAGGCCTCCATGGCTCAGATCTGCAAGGCCGCAACTTGGTCTTCAGTACATACATTCACAACATTTTATCGGGTGGATGTAAGGAGGTATGAGGATATCGCCTTTGGGCACAGTGTGCTGCAGACAGCAGTAGAAGTCCTCAGGTCTGGGTTGCCCTACGGGTTGTCTCTCCCTCCCCTTAAATAGCATTGCTATGGGACGTCCCATTAAGTTATTGGGCTCTGTCCCATGTTGTACGATAAAGAAAATAGGATTTTTAGAACAGCTTACCTAATAAAATCCTTTTCTTCGAGTACATCATGGGACACAGAGGTCCCTCCCTTTATGGAGTTTAAGTATATTGCTTTGCTACAATAACTGAGGTACTTCTGGAAGGAGGAGGGGTTATATAGGGGAGTTAACTTCCTGTATTGGGTTTACCAGTGTCAACACCTGAAGGTGGCCCATAACCCATTAAGTTATTACTTGGGCTCTGTGTCCCATGATATACTCCAGAAAATGGATTTTACAGGTAAGCTGATATAAAAATCCTATTATTCAGAACTATAGGGTTATACTGCCCCCTACAGGAGTAAGACACTAGGCAGAAAAAAGACTCAATCTCTCTCGTGGCCCGTGGGGCGGTAATGTTTGCTCTACACCTTTCCTCCTCTCCAGCTTCTGTGGCTTTTGCGCAGCATCACGGCCGTAGGGATTCCAGTCATTCTATATTGGCTCCGGATGGGTGCCGTCAGTTTGGGTACACCGACTGGGTTCCCCTGGCACCGACGTTCCTTGGCAACTGCCTTTCCAGGGAGGATGTACTGGCCCAAGGGCCGTTCTTCCATCCTGCTTTGCTGGTTTTAACGCCTGGCTGTGACGAGCCAGTTGCTGCAGTTCCTACACTGTTGATGGCTAGGGAGTCTATCTCCTAGGAGGTTCTACCCCCAGATGTGGAAAGCGCACCAGGCATTCATCCTCGTTCGTTCTCGGTGGCTCAGATTCCTGCCTCCCTTCACAAGGGGATGAGCAGGAATGGGCCTCAAGTACCATCAAGGGCCAGGTGGCAGCCTGGGTGGTATTCAGCATCCCCTGGTCTCGCACTCCCTGGTGTGTACTTTTTTTTTTTTTTTTTTTTTAATTCAAGGGGTTTGACGTCTGGTTCCACCGGTGCAGTCTCTTCTACGGTCGTGGGATCTGAACTTGGGGATTTTGGTTCTACAGAAGAGATTCCACTACTTACTGTCTTGGAAGGTGGCCTCTTGGTGGCTATCACCTCTGCTCGCAGGGTGTCTGAAATGGTGGCATTATTTTGTCATAGACCTTACCAGTGTTACACAAGGTTAAGGTGGTTCTTTGCCCTTTTGCGGCGTCCTTTCCTCGGATTTTCCTTTTTGTGTAAGGACATTGTGTGGCCTTTCTTGTGTCCCTGGTCAACACATCCTAAGGAATTTGCCTTATCTGCCCTGGATGTGGTTTGATGAATTTGGGTGTATTTGGCAGCCACTGAGTCTTTTTGGCGGTCAGACTCGCTGTTATCACGGACAGGGCTATCTGCTTCTGCGATCATTTCTGGATGGGTCTGACAGATGACTCTGGCCTATTCTGTCAGGGATCAGGTTCCTCTTTTTCCTGTTATGGCGCATTTTTTTTCTGGCGCTTGGTGCTCTTGGGCCTTCTGTCATCAGGCGTTCGTTGCGCAAGTTTTCAAGGCGGACACTTGGTTGTTGGCGTACACTTTCACAACGTTCTAGGAAGTGGATGTGTTTGCATCTGCAAATGCCTCTTTTGTCCGCAAGGTTTTGCAGGCTGTTTAGAGGGTCTATTCCCTCTTGATGGGGTATTGTTCAGGTAGGGCTCCAGTTTGTTCTGTGTTGAGCTCCTGTTACCTGGTCGTTTCTTGTGTTAGCCTTGTTTTTTGTTGTCCCACCCCTCATGTTTGGCACTACTTTGGGATGTCCCTATGGTTTTGAATAGTGGAGCGTTGTGTCTGTTCAATGAACGAAAGAGAATTGGATTTTTGACTTGCCGTAAAAATCCATTTCTCTGAGTTCATTGACACAGCACCCACCCCTCTAAGGAGTTTTAATACTTCTGACACTGCTTGTTACTAAACTGAAGCCCTATAGCAGAGAGAGGGGGGTGTATACCACCTAGGACTGCCCATAGGCATAGCCCAGTTCTTCTTTTTTTTGTCATACTTGCCTGTAAAATCCTTTTCTTTGAATACATCACGGGGCACAGAAGTTCCTCCCCTCTTTTGAGCCTTCAGTGCTTGCTACAAAACTTAATTAATTCCTGTATGGGAGGGGTTATATAGGGGATCACTTCCTGTCTAAAGACCTTTGGTCTACCAGTGTCCATTCACCTGGAGATTAAGTATAACCCAGTAGGTAATGAATATTGGCCTAACTGTGTGTCCCATGATGTACTCAAAAAAAATGATTTTACAGGTAAGTATGATGAAGAAAATCTTTTCTTCTTTTTTTTTTTTTTTTTTTTTTTAATGCCCATGCAAATCCAGGTAGGAGTGCACAGTGGTTGATTCAATGTTCAACCCTTGTTTAATTTTTCAAGGCACAAACCAAGCATATTTAAAATGGCACACGAAATCAAGGTTCATCCACATAATTCTGTATTCTGTGGCCCTAACCTCAGAACTGCCATATTCTATATACAGTACTACAAAATGATAAAGCTCTGACAGACTGCTAGCTCAATTGCTAACTAAAATTGCTGGTTTATGTAAAGAGTAATATTCTCCTAGATTTATATCTTGTGTGCAATCTGGAAGGTACTGTATGTGATGAACTGTTGGTTGCTGATTAAAAGAAAACTCTTGAGTGTTCTGAGAGATAGTTGCACTTGCCAAAAAACTCATAGGTTGGGATGGATCAGTTTAAATCCTTTTTTGTCCTCTGGTTTCCTCCCTGTTTTTAAATCATTTTTGTGCATTTATATAACTCAGTATAACTAAAGGTTAATCTTTGTCTTCGTCTTCTGTTATTTTCTTCCATTGTTGTGTGTTTTTTGTTTTTTGAATCAACCCTGTTGGTTTTTGGGGGAGATATCAGGGGTCTAAACAGACCCATTGACCTCTCCCCTTTGAGACAGAGAAAGGGACTGAGGATACAGATTCCCCTGTCCCTTTCTCTGCAGCCTCAGCTGCACTAAGGATGAATGGAGAGGAGACAGTGGCTCCTGTTTATAAACTTAAGTATCGTAAACTGAAGCTTACTAAGTGATGCTAAGTTATGAATGGACAGTCTGTGATCACTGACTGTGCATGCGGAAAAGGAAGGGTGCCGGTAAATGACATGTGTACCAGCTCCTTCCTCCGCTCTCCATTCTCACAGATCTGGGGCAGGGAGGGCTGAAGGAGGACATGACGGGCACCTTAGGAGGACACGGGACAGTCGAGGATGATCGGTGCGGCAGTGGGGGCAGTTACAAGCACTGATCTCCCTGTAAAGATTTCAATAAATCAACTTAAAAGCTACGGGAGGGAGAGAAGTCGCTGTAAGCTGCTTTATTGAACTCTATATAGGGAGATCGGCGCTTGTAACGGCGCCACACCGATCATCCCCTGATTGCCCAGGTATCGGATTAGGCATCGGAGGTGGGTATGTGTACTTGTGCAAATGCTTGGTATTTGGCACCGATACTAGTATCGTTGTAAACCTAGCGGCATATGTCATATTGTGATTGAAAAGGAAAGAAAACTTTAAGAACATACAATCTGCAGCTCTGTAATTTTCTGAAAATGCAGTATGGCTACCTGGAGGTGTTCTGTACACAATATGTACAGAACTCCCCCGGAAAACCTCATTTTCTGTGTCTGGGAAAATTGGTGAATCAATCACACGAGTCGGCACTAAGGTACAAGTCAGATTTCAGGCATCCCCTGCAATGTTATTTTTGGTGTGATCCTTTTAATAGGAAAACACTGCTAAAGGGATGCTGACCCTGCAATTTTCCTCATTAGAGGCCTGTTGGTGCACAGCTGATAATTATGAAATATAAAATCCTATAAGTTGTGCTTACAAAGTGAACACTAAAAATAACAAATTGACATTAAAGTGGGCTGATTAATAAGTAAATAAATCAAAAAGATGATAAAATCAATTGGTGAGCAAATAAACATTTGATGAACCAAAGAAAAAAGTCCATAAGTATGAAGAAAAAGCACTGATGGGGGGGAGGCAAGTCCACTGAGGGGGAACGACTGTCCAGGAGTGAGACACCTTCACTGAGGGAGCAGGAGGAGAGATGAAAAAGGAATCCCCAGTTAAGAGCGGGTCACAATTGATAAGTAAATGCCCTTACTGGAAACTGTGGACCCCCTGGATAGCGAGGTCTGAATCGCAAACAGATATAGCCCTCTGCACGGGCAAGATGGAACTCCTCTTCGTAGCCTCACGTCTCCGTGATGTTCCAAGGCAAAAAGGCACACTTGCAGTCGGAACTATCACTCGTTGGCCCGGAGAGCCACGAGTGTGAAGAGGCAACAAATTCCAGTAGTGTGATATCGTAAAAAAGGGTATTATACTGCTCAAGGTAAAAACACAAACACACATAGGCGGGGATTAGCGTCCTCCGCACAGTACATATAAAAATAGCCAGCAAAATTTTAAAAACTAACACCCATATACCAAAAGATCACATGGGGCGTGATGGCGTCGGTACGTAGCACCGTTCTACACGTTTCGTCACACCTGACGTCTTTAAAGGGGCTACATACTGATTCCATCACGCCCCATGTGATCTTTTGGTATACGGGTGTTCGCTTTTTTCCAAATTTTGCCAGCTATTTTTATATGTACTGTGCGGAGGATGCTAATCTCCGCCTTTGTGTGTTTTTGTTTTTACCTTTAGCAATAAATGCCCTTTTTTGTGATCAGATCGGGAGTGTCTTTTTGCCTTGGAACATTACGGAGACGTAAGGCTAGGGAGTAAGAGGAGTTCCATCTTGCCCTTGCAGAGGGCTAAGCTGCTTGCGATTCAGACCTCGCTATCCAGGCGGTCCACTGTTTCCAGTAAGGGCATTTACTTATCAATTGTGACCCGCTTTCAAATGGGGATTCCTTTCATCTCTCCTCCTGCTCCTTTCTTCGGTGAAGGTGTCTCACTCCTGGACAGTCGTTCCCCCTCAGTGGACTTGCCTCCCCCCATCGGTGCTCTTTCTTCGGACTTCTCATGGACTTTCTTTTTCGTTTGTTCATCAAATGTTTGCTCACTAATTGACTTTAATAAGTAAATAAATCAAAAAAGATAACTAATCAGCCCATCACTCACTTTAATGTCATTTTTGAGTGTTCACTTTGTGAATAAGCGCAACTTATAGATTTTATATTGTTTTGCACCATATGGATATTTGTTGGTTTTTGTTGCAGCTACTTTTTTAGATTTTTGCTTTTGAGTGCAGTATATCCCCCCCTTTTTTCCACTTTGATAATTAGGAAACCACTCCCATTACTCATTCAGTGAAGGGGCACAGAGAAAGAAGCCGTGATTTCTTAAGAATAACTAAAGGTAGGATTCTGTAACAAAGTTTGTTAAAATCCTTGTAATGTACATAGATCACCCAAAGGGGGATTTTTTTTCCTCAACAAAAGTGAAGTTATGCTTTAAGAATATGAAATCGCGCTGGCAGGTGCAAAATAAAGCTGGTGGCAAAAAACAAACTGCTACCCAAAAAAATTATAAATTTGCCGCTCTGTTAGTGATAATGTGAAAACTTAAACTTTAAAATAGCTAAACTAATGACCGTAAAGTCCAAAAGAACTGCAAAATATAGTCCAGTGACAAATATAAAAACACAAATGTGCAAATGTGATCGTCCCAATTGTTTCCAACTATTTGTAGAATCACTGCTGTGCTGTTAAGAATAATTTGTTAAACCAGGACTCGTGACCACCAAAGAGAACGTTGCCACGCTTGTTTTGTAATTGTAAATGTTTTGATTGCCTGTAACAGCTCCCGGGAATGTATTTACTCATAAGCGCTAACGGAATTTAAAAGTGAGTAGTTCTTTATACTTTTTGGATTGCATTAAAAGTTTATTCAGTTTTGCGCCATGTGGGTCTCCCTATTCTAGTTTTATGGTGGATCTCATGGAACATATGGATGTTATTGACTGAACATAGACTGGAGTTCTGGAGATACCATAGGATTCCAACCAAGTGGTGTGTGTTGAAGCCTTTATAATGAGACTACTATCTATGGGCTAATTTGACCCTGTAATAGCTTCTGTTTGCTCTGGTAAAAGTCCCCTCTTAATGGTGGTGACAGTTCACTTCGGTCACAAGTCCTGGTTCAACAAATTATTCCTAACAGCACAACTGTGATTCTACAAAAAAATTCTGACGGTCACATTTGCACATATTTGTGTTCTTTGTATTTGTCACTGGATTATATGAAAAACTGGAAGCAGCAAGGATTTTACCTGTTTCGGTTTATTTAAAAGCTGTAACCGATCTGTTTAATCAGACTTCTTGAAGACCAGAGATGAAATCAGTGGTCTAATAGACCACAGATCTCTCCATAAAGAGAACCTGTCACAGCACATGCTATCACAAAGCATATTGTCCATCCCTTTTTGATGGCAATTAAGTTGATCAAAGAAAAAAATAAAAAGGGACAGTGTCAACTTTTAAATATAATTTTTTTGTTTAAGTGCCCCTGTGCTCACGCAAATGCAAACTCATCTGCAAGTCCCGCACGCATATATATAAATGATCACACCACACAAGGGGCATTGATGTTAACGGCAGGAAGACCAATAATTCTAGAGCCAGACCTGTTTAAAAGTTTTTACAGGTTACCAGTTTAGAGCTTGTTTCCTATAGAGGTTTTAGGGTCCCGTAGTTTGCCACTCCACAGGCAAGTGCAATTTTAAATTATGCCGTGTTGGGTATCTATTTACGCTGCATTACGTTCACTTTTTAAAACAAGTTGGTTATGTTTATGCAATAAAATTATTGTAAAATGTGTATTTTCCGGGAAAAAATGCTTTTGAAAAACCACTGCACAAATATTGGGTGACAATGCAAAGATCACCTGAGTCTCTGCTTTTCAAAAAATATATATGTTAAGGGTTTTCTCAGTAATTCTCTAGCAAAAGCTTCATGTGTAAGAATTGGCCTAGAGGTCAGGTGGTTAACCCTTTCTCTGCCAGGTCCGTACACCGTACGGAACTACAGAAGTGCCTGCAGGTGGCCAAGTCAGTACAGTGTACGGACCTAATTTCCCCCTCTCCTATAAGCTCATGGTCACTTCAATGACCATAAACTTGTGGCAGAATTGTTCAGTGTTTTTAGCATGTTCAGAATTGTTCCCGTGCTTTTATACCTCCTGTCGCTAAATTACACCTAAAACTGCCCCCCGCTCTCCCCTCCTATCCCCTTCACTGATAACCCCCCCCCCAACCGGATCCCCGCAGCCACCATCATTAGCCAGCATCCCTCGTCTTCCACTCCGGCCGGCTTCAGGTGCTGCATTGGGCTGGGGTTGTCCAGATGTTCCCCCCCCCGCCAGTCAGATCACCCCCATATCGACCCCCGATCCATCCCTGCTCAGCGCATGCCTCCTTCCCCTCCTGCAGCTTGTATCTTCCCCCTGCACTGAGCTCTGGCGAGCTGCCAGGCTGGAGAACACAGCGGGGGGAGCCGTGCGGGTGAAGTTGGGGCTTGGGGGGGGACTTGGTAAACATGGGTTTACCAAGCCCCCTCTCTGTAGTAGTTGGCGCATGCAGCGATCAATACTGATCACTCCTATATGGCCACTGACAGCTGATCATAGTAAACGCGAGTTACTATGTATCAGACTGCCAATTTATGAATGAATTGGGAGTTTCTATACAGATTCCTTATTTCTTTAAAGTAAAGTGCTACAGAGAAAAGTACCATCTTCAGTCCCTTTCTCTGTCTCAAAAAAGAGATATGGGGGTCTGTTTAGACCTCTACTATCGCACCAAAGCCCCCCCCAAAAAAAGTAACTAAAAAATGTAAAATAAAACAAATAAGTAAATAAAAACATAGACTCCCACACTCATCCCTCCATGCCTTCCTCAACCTGATCCATCCTGATTGGCCAGGAGGAGAAACCAGAAGACAATAGTAAATATTCGCTATTGCCACAAGTGGGTGGGTTCGGGGTGCAATGCTCTGCGCCCCGTGCTCAACCTTTTTCGAGCCAATTGGAGCCTCAGGCTCTAATCATGTGACTTAAAAAAAACTCATACAAACTTGTCAGTCCGGCACCCCTAATGGACCGACCATCCTGGTAAAACCCCTGTAACGGAACGTCCCACACTCCGCTTGAGTGCTTTCGTCATATTCCACTTCCTCCCAGTCTGAATACAGATATCAGATATTCCAACCGCTCACAAGCACAAAACAAGACGATACTTGTTTAGCTGCTGAACATGGACTCTTATTAGAACCAAAATACAAGTCTTGTATACAGTAGAAGAGGAGGTCCCCCCCTTCTGCTCATGTTACTCTAACAATACACCTGTAAACAGAATTAACATGAGCTAATTAACTAATCCCTTAAAGCAGCCGATGTGACTCCATGCCCTCCTGAGCATTGTTATGATTAATCAGGATTTCACTACAGGTCAGACTTGTCACCGAGCTTCACACATTAATATAAACACAGGACACTTTCTCACAATAGCAGGAGCTAATTACAATTAACAATACAAACCGTGATCTCCCCCCCCCCCCTCCTCAGCCTAGTAGGCAGCAAACTATAGCAGGAGTAGATTGTCCGGCTCCTACCCAGTTCTAGAGGCCAATGTTTAGTTCAGAATCAAATAAACCAAGAATAGTCTTTACATATATCCTGGGAGATATTGTGTATAAATATTACTGTCCCATTTTAAGTAATCCAAGATATATTTTCTCAGTCACTATTTCTAATATGGCATATACAGGGTTTCCAGAGTCTGTGTCTTGGGGGAGACGTAGACCTGAATCTAAAGTAACACCACTTCAAGGGTCCCCAGACATACAGCTCACAAAGAGCATTGTTCCCCCTTAATGGCAGGGCCCATAATCGGTAGGCAAGAGGCTAGCAATCAGTCCCCTCCAAAAGCCTCTGTCCCGGGTGAGTTTGTCACAGTACCACTTTCACATGAAGCGGACTCAGTCAAGCAGCTCCACCTGCTCAGCGGGGGATCAGTCTGCTGATCCCCCACTGAGCAGGTGGATGACAAGTCAGTGTCTTTTCCGCTGATGCAGAGGTCACGGACGCAGCCCGCTGTTCTCTATGGGGCGGTTGGATTGAAATGTACCGCCTGTCCAGTTCCATTGGATAGCGTCCGGTCCGATTTGCTAGATGGGGAATGGAATCCCCATCCGTCTGTTTTTAGCGGACTGGATCGGATGCAGGTGGGTGTAAACTGTCATGTCCATTTACATCAGTCTCTCCATAGAGAACAATGGGTGGTCTGATTGGGCCTGCCTGAAAAAAACTGACGGGCAGATCCGATCAGTCTGCTTGTGTGAGAGGGGCCTAAGGCCTTGTTCACACAGGACATACAATGGGAAAAGAAAATGCCGCTCCAGGTGAGTGATGGAACCAGGTAGGCTGGGGAATGGACACTTCCCAGGGGTGCTGGCCTCGGCTCGCCGGCCGTGCAATATGGATAAAAGGAATGGATGGCTGCACACCGAAGTAGTGATAAATCTCTGTATTGTAAAATCTGTAACATGAATAACACCACAGGACAGCAAAAAGGTAGCCGCGTTTCAGACAGCGCAGCAGGCGCTTATTCATTACTAATGTTGTAAATCGGTAGCATCTTTTTATTCTAGAGGTCATATGCTTTCAGAAAATATATGGTTTTGGGGGTCTTTCACAAATTCTGAAAGCTGTAAGGGAAAAATGAAATTCTTCAGATTTTTTGAAAAATTTTGGATATTTACACTTTTGTGACTTTTCAGTTTTCATCATTTTGCAAAAAGGCGCAATTTTAAAAGTTACAAATATTTAACTCCAATACAGGTTAAGCTTTTACATTTAGTAGGAATGTTACTGTTTATCTGCTAATCATGATTTTAGAGATTTTTAGCAAAAATATTGATAAACATTTGCACACATCGTGGGACCTTAGAAATCAGTAGCGCCTTCTTTTATTCTATTGGTCATGTTCTTTCAGAAAATATATGGTTGGGGGGTCTTTTACAAACTTTGCAAGCTATAAGTGAAAAATAAAAAAGCAAAGGAAAAATTGCAAAAATGATCTGGCCACATGAGTGTAAAAAATAAAGCAAGGGGCCTGGCAGCGAAAGGGTTAATGAAATTTACATCTTTGGTGTTTTAAGTATGGTGAATGTGACGGTTTCTGAAAAGTAAACCTGTAACAATTTTAGGTTGACTGCAGTCAAGGGGGTGTGTTTGTTTTTTTTTTTGTTTGTTTGTTTTGGGGGGGGGGGGGGGATATCATTATTCGGCTAAATGTGCTCAGGGACATATGCACGTTCCACTATCTGGGATGCAAGTCGCAGTTAAATTGCCTCAACGTAGTGCAAGAACCTTGCATAGATTGGAACGTGTGCCATTGAGATCAGTAGGCTGCGACTTGTCATGCGACTGTCAAGTTGCATGACAAGTCGCACTAATGTGAACAAAGCCTAAATCTAAAATGTATTCTTTTAGGTAGGAAAATGGTTTATATATTATTTATATGACACTTTTTTCACAAACATCTAAACCTCTATATTGCTTTTCAGCTGTTAACACCAGCAAGTATGCAGAGAGCTACCGTATCCAGACATATGCTGAATATTTTGAAAAAAAGAACCAAGACTCCCACGCTAAACGAAAATGGACAGAAGATGGCTGGAAAGATCTGGAAAGGAAGAGATTAAAAACCCACTACACTCCTTACATTCCACAGAACCCAAGAGATTTGTATACAAACAGGTGACATTTTAATATTTGAGATGAGAGAATGGTTCCATCCTTTGCACCATAATTTGTCAAGGTAGTGATGTATACATAGTGGTTTAGACTAGGAGAGGGCGATGGACATTTGAGTGGACTGATGCTGTTTTTTGCTGTGCACAGGACAGAATCTAGAATCCTTTTATTTTTATTTTTTTTATATAATTTTTTTTTTTGGCACTTTTCATTAGTGAATGTTACCAAAATGCAGACTAGCAGCTATAGGTTTTTTTTTTTTTTTGTTTTGTTTTTTGTTTTTTGTTTTTTTGCTCCAAGCTACCATACTGTGCAGGAAATGGAAGCCTAAAATTTTAAGTTCGGATGAGCCCTTTTTAAATGCATCATGTATCGGTTGAAATCAAAGTTTTTGGTTATTACAGCAGCCCTAAGAACAGAATGGTTTGCAGATATAGTGTAGTGTGCACAAACCAGAAATGGATTGGTTTAAAGTATAAGGACCGTATTCCAGATCAAGAGATTTTTTTTTTCTCACTTCCTGTTCAGTAAAAACTGACACAGGAACTGAGTGTAAATGTCACCAACAGGAATTAAATCCCAGCAGAGTTTTCAACCATTCCAATTGCCAACCCTAGATAATACTTGGCTGAAGATTTACTTTTCTGTTTAATCCTTTTTTTTATTAATTTTTAGTAGAGCAAAAATCGCACAAATAGACTGTATTCAAGATGGTACAAGGGTAAACATCAGAATCTGTACTACAGAGCTTGAGGTCAATGCAGTATGAAATATTTGGCACAGATGAGCAACTGAACAAGTTGTTCAGGAGGACCCATCATATGTAGTTATCAGGATCTGTCAGAACATCAGTAAATATGTGGATACAATCCTCAGATCCTTTGTTTAAAATTGTGCTGTCCTATATCAAAATTTCAAGGGTTTTTGTAAAGAAATGCGATGATTTGCCAATCAGGAAGGGCATGCTGTTGGCTAGTTTAGTTGTTGTGGAGGCCCTATACACCAATATTGACCTTGGCCTCCAATGCCAGTGCATCCTTAGGAAAAGGGGCATACATTTAGTTTGTTTGATCTTTTGATTTGAATCCAAATTTTCTCTCTAACCGCTTTTTAACCACGTAACACAAAGTACTGTGCAAAAGTTTTAGGCAGATGTGAAGAAATGCTGTAAAGTAAGAATGCATTCAAAAATATATCTTTTAGTGGTTTTTATCAATTTAAAAAATGCAAAGTGAGCAAACGGAAGAAGAATCTAAATCAAATCAACCCTTTGTCTTCAAACCAGCATCAATTCTTACACTTGCACACTTTGTACACTTTCACAAAGACAGGTGTTTTGTAGGATTGAAGTCAGGTGTATGGTTATAAAACCAGTGTATAATCAGCACAATACGACCTAAATGCTGTGGAAAAATCTCAAAATATTTTTCAATGGCCTCAGAGGCCCTATTTAATTGCTGCAAACGCCTATCAGAATATGTCCACCAGTGACTCTACAAACTAAAAATAATGCAAATAATCAGTGTAGCGCAACCATTGATACTAAATACAAATTTAACAATATAATGACTCCAATAATAAGCGCAATGTAAATTAGTGTCACAAAGTTCCAATTGTGAATATTTGCTCCACCGCTGTGATGACTAAACCTAATGGTTCAAAATGATGTACTCCAGCGTATTCAGTGACAACCACCTTTAGACTGCCTGGTCACCTCCAGACTATGACCCCCATTACAGAGTCCCAATCGCCTGATAAGGTATCTCTCAGGATGATACTGGAACACTCCTGCAAGAAACATCCCTGAGCCACGCTGCTTCACTTCTGAAGTCTCGATCAACCAATAGTGACCATAAAATAAAAATGGAAAACCATAGTGCTCTCTGCTTCAAATGATTTATTTTAATACTAAGCAAAGGGATTAAAGACACTCTCAGATATGTCGATAACATGTTTGTAATGGGCTCACCACAGTGATACACAAGCGAAGACGCCCTGGGTAACTGCTCCTCCCACCTGTATGCGTCCTGCTGAAGAAGCCCAGTTAGGAGGGAATAATGCATACAGCTGGTAGGAGACTATGTGTATCGGCATGGTGAGCTGATTATATGCATGTTAGCCACATATCTTTGTGTGTTTTTTTTAATCCCTTTGCTTAGCTTTAAAATAATTTGAAGCAGAAAGCACTGTTTTTCCATTTTTATTCTATGGTCAACATTGGTCGATCGAGACTTCGGAAGTGGAGGAGCGTGGCTCATGAATGTTTCTTGCAAGAATTTTCCAACATCAACCTTAGAGAGACTTACCAGGCAATTGTGTAATGGGGTCATTGTCTGGAGGTGAGCAGGCAATCTGTCTAAAGGTGGTGTCACTGAACACAATGGAGTACATCATTTTTAACTAGTACGTTTTAGTTATTATAGCAGTGGATGAAATGTTGGAAGAACATTTCATGTCACAGGTCATACACCATAGCAAGACTGAGCACAGCAACAAGACGCAAGGTAGTTATAGTGCATGAGCAAGGTCTCTCCCAGGCAAAAATTTCAAAGCAGATTGGGGTTTTAAGTCCTGTTCAAGCTCTTTTGCAAAAACTGGCAACATAGAGGACTATAGACAGTGGTCAGCAAAAGAAAATTAATGCATGTGGGCACACCATGCTTACTTCCCTTTGAGAGCAGATGATGTCCAGCAGTGCCTTTTTAGCATAGAACTGGCAGAAACCAGTGGGACCTGGTTTCACCCATTTAGTGTCTGTAGACGTCTGGTCAGAATCTGTCTTGATGGAGGAATTGTGGCCAAAAAGCCATACCTTCAACATGGAAACAAGGCTAAGCAACTCAACTATGCAGGAAAACCTAGGAACTGGGGTGCAGAAATGTCAGCATGACTGATGAGTCAAAATCTGAAATATTTGGCTGTAGCGGGAGGCAATTTGTTTGCCACAGGGCTGGAGCGTGGTACAATGAGTGTCTGCAGGAAACAGTGGAGAATGGTAGAGGTTCCTTGCAAGTTTGGGGCTACATGTCTGCAATTTATCGATTTGGTTAAGATCAATGGTGTCATGAATGCTGAGAAATACAGATACTTCTCCATCATTCCATGTGTGATTGTCCCCAAATTTATAATGAAGCAGAATGACCACCCCAGACATACAGCCAGTGTCATTAAGGACTATCTTCAGCATAAAGAATAAGTCCTGGAAGTGATTGGCCCCTACAGAGCCCTGTTGTCAACATCAAGTTTGTCTTGGATTTCATGAAGAGACAGATTTGAGGCAGCCTACATCCACAGAAGATCTGTGGTTAGTTATCTAAGATGTTTGAAACAACCTACCTGCTGACTTCCTTCAAAAACTGTTCAAGTGTACCTAGAAGAATTGATGCTGTTTTGAAGGCAAAGGGTGGTCATTTTATTTGAATTTCTCTGTTCATTTACTTTCTATTCTGTTAATTACTTAAAAAAAAAAAAAAAAAGAAAAGAAATAGAGCCACTTCTATTTCTGAAAGCAATTGCAATTTGCAGCATTTTTTTCACACCTGCACAAAGTTTTGCACAGTAGTGTGTATGCAGTGTCCACGAAGTGGGCTTTATTTCTGGGTGCCGCATGTGTGTTCCTGTGTTTGCTGGAAGTGCGTGATAGATTTACGTTTCCAGTAAATCATCCCAGTTTCCAGCGACACTTGTGCTAATGTTCAGGAATGGCAAGAAACCGCTTATGATCGCTGTGATTGGCTGTCTATGATCTTACTATTACTCTATAGCCCATCCTTGCGTTTCTATGACAAGAAAGATACATTGTAACTAAAGCTTAAAAAAAGAAAAATGAATGTATACTATTTTGGACCAGTTTTCCTATCCTAATGAAACAAAATCAAGAGAGCCACTAAAATTTACCACCTAATGAAAGCCTAGTCTGTCCAAAAAAAGATAATCCACTAATCTAGAGTACACTAAGTAGTTGCAATTATATGTACAGTTATTCTAACACATGCCAAAGTAGCAAAATTGGGTTTGGTTTTTAAAGATTGTTTTGACCCTGGTCATGATCCGGTTGACACTATGTACTAATGTAAAAAGCACAGCAATGGGCACTTGCTGTGCACCCACCTATGCAAAAATGATTTAGGTTGGTGGTAGAGGAGAGTAATGTTTAACCGGCTGCCGACCGTATAGCTCTCCTGTGCAGAATCCCGTACCTAGTACGTAATCCTGTATTTCTGCACCCTGCCGGCGAGCCGCTCCCGGCGTGATTATCCCCTTCGTGCCGAGCGTTCGCATATATGCGGCCTCGGCTTTTGTTATCCCGGAGGAGCGGGAGGCGACATCCCCCCCCCCCCCCCCCCCGCACGCCCTGCTCTGACCAGGCCTCTCGTCCCACCGGGAGACGTGATCCGGCACTTCCAGCGTCTAGCCACAGACTGGAAATAGTCCGTAAACTGCTTCGTTCCAGTCTCCTGAATGTAAACACGTCACAACGCCACTTCCAGTTTACTCGGTTGCCAATGGTGCCGGATTTTAAAAAATATACAGTATTCAGAATCACTGTTTTCAGCGATCTGAATACTTTGAAGTGCAAAGGAGGGATTGGAGGTCTTTTAGACCCTGATCCCTCCAAAGAGTACCTGTCACCACCTATTACTGTCACAAGGGACGTTTACATTCCTTGTGACAGCAATAAAAGTGATCAAATTTTTTTTTTTTTAAACACAATTTAATATAAAAAAAAGAAAAAAAACTTTTTTAAAGCGAGCTTGGGCAGCAAAGAAAATGCATACGTCGTGCCCGCATATGTAAATGGTGTTGAAATCGCACGTGAGGTATCGCCACGATCGTCAGAGCGAGAGCAATCATTCTAGCACTAGACCTCCTCTCTAACCTGGTAACCGTAAAAAAAAATAAGCGTCGCCTATGTAGATTTTTAGGTACCGTAGTTTGTCGCCATTCCATGAGTGCGTGCAATTATAAAGCTTGATATGTTTGGTATCTATTTACTCGGCGTAACATCTTTCACATTATACAAAAAAATTGGGCTAACTTTACTGTGGTGTTTTTTAAAATTCATGAAAGTGTCCCTTTTCCCAAAAAGTTGCGTTTTTAAAACACTGCTGCACAAATACCATGTGACATAAAATATTGCAACAATAGCCATTTTCTCTAGATTTTCAAAAAAATATATATATAATATTTGGGGGTTCTAAGTAATTTTCTAGCAAAAAATACGGATTTTAACTTGTAAACATCAAATGTCAGAAATAGGCTTAGGCACGAAAGGATTAAACACAGCCAGAGCTGATCTGCAGGTACCACAGGCTCTATGTCCCCCGGCACTCGCTGATCTTAAGGCAGAGAGCTGCTCTGTGAGTAGGAAAGGCATTGAGTCTGTGTTCCTGCAAAGCAGGAAGATGGATCAATGCCTTCCCCTAGTCAAAGCACCTCCCCCACAGCACATAAGCACTGGCTAGGGGCACAGTTACCCTTTTTTTTGGCCCTGATGTTAACCCCTTCCCAGCCAGTGACTGCATATTTTTAGCACTGATCACTGGATTAGTGTCTGTGATCCCCAAAAACTCAGTGTCCAATTTCTCCACCAAAATATTGCAGTCCCGCTATAAGTCTTATTGCCACCATTACTAGTAAAAAATATATATATATATCCCATAGTTTATATCCCTATAACGTTTGCGCAAATCAATCAATATACGCTTATTGGGATTTTGTTTTTAACAAAAATATGTAGCGGAATACGTATTGGCCTAAATTGATGAAGACATTTGACTTTTTCTTTCAAAATTGACATGGGTTTTTTTTTTGTTTTGTTTTATAGCACAAAAAATAAAAACCGCAGAGGTGATTACTACCAAATGAAAGCTTTGTGGGGGGGGGGGGGGGGGGTGGTGGTGGTGAACAACACAAATTTTAATTTGGGTACAATATCTCACGACCGCACAATTTTACTTTAAAGTAACGCAGTGCCGTATCGCAAAAAAAGTGGCCAGGGGGGTAAATCTTCCAGAGGTCAAGTGGTTAATGATTAGTTAAGTGAATTTACATCCCATATATCCTTATGGGTCCGATGTCATTTTATATTCCTCTTATGAGATGACCCTGAGGTGAAATTTTTAGAGAAATTTTTAAGAATTTCAAACCGCCAAATAGGGATGGATATTTTAACCAGTGAGATGCAAAGAGAATTATTTTTTTTGCACCTGACTATATACAAGGATGGTCATGATAACTTAAACAGATGTTCAAAAAAGCAACTTCTACCTATACTTTTTTGTATTGTAATAGTCACCATCTGATGACACTCAAGAGCGTGATTCCAGTTGTGCGAACAAAAATGTTATTCAACAAAAGCTAATTTTGAGGATTAGGGTAACCTGCTATGAATTTTAGTAAAAGGAGCTACCCTGAAAAGATTCTAAAGCGTTTTTGTAGAGCTAAAAATTAAAAAAAAAAAATCTACTTTTAATGCAAGTAAAGCGACCAACAAGCAATCCAAGTATACGTGTTGTTGAAAAAAAAAAAATTTCGTCCGATTCTGACACAAACTTTAATAGGTTTTAGAAGACCCACCCAAGATGACTTATTGCAAAGGGAAAAATCTGCATGACCAATTAGTACATAGAGAGCAAGACAAATTGGCTCCCAGACCCTCCAAAAGGCTCAGATAAATGGGGACACTGCCACAAATGATTTCATAGACCCTAAAAATGGGCATGGTATGTGAAGCACAATGTCCATGCCAACTGATGTGGGCAAAACTATGAGACAACTGAGAACAGTTTTAAAATGTATTGGCGATTTACAAGCGTTAACAGGGATAAACTGTACCAGCGTTGTATGTGGGATAAACTTAGAGGCAAACTGCATTACTTCTGGTTTTTGGGTTACAGGTAGTCAAAATGGATACACTATTTCTGCGCCCTCAGGTATTTTTTTTTTTTTTTTCAAAGGTGGATTACAGATAGTATAACTCGGGCATATAGCTTATCATTTGCAAGAAAGTTAGACTATCAACAGGTGTAGAGAGCTATATACCGAGTGTCTACATTCCTAAAAAAATTCTTCAGTAAACCTCTGGAAAGAGATCTAGTATTTAGCCTGACCTATACGGTTCATTTAGAGGTATAGCGCCAAATAGCCTAAGCTCAGGAACTGACGAGAAAATTAGGCTCTTGGTTATAGGCTACTTATAGGTGATGGACACCGGCATGCCCTAAGGCAAAAAGTGCACTCCCTATATAACCCCTCCCACTACTGGGAGTACCTCAGTTTTTTCGCCTATGTCTGGGTGTTGGTCACGGAGTAAAGATGTGCTCAGCTGAGCTCTTCTGGAGCAATCCTTGCTGGGGCTAGCTATGTAGATGGATCCATTCAAGGTGTCTTTCTGGCCAAATTGAATGGTACCCGGGCCTTGTGTCCAAAGAAACAAGGTTTTTGCCTGTGAATGCTTCTCTTTTGACAGCTGGACCCCGGAATCCATACTTTTTGGTATTAAGGCCATAAAGTTTACTGCTTACTGCTGGTGGTGCTATTGCAGGTCCAGGATTGTGGGTTTCTGTGAAGTGTGAAGATTGGGTCTGTTGGTTTACCACAGAAAACCCTGCGGCGGGAAAGGTAAGGAGTTTTTCTAAGAAATGTTTTTAATTTTTCTTATGAATTGTCTCCTTTAAAGTAAATGTTGTCACCAGTGGTGGCTGTATGGAGCATGTACCTTCTCATGCTTTGCTCAGAGATCGCGCTGTCACAGAAGCAGCAAACTTTTTTTTTTTTTTCCCTCAAGCTAGCAGGCAGACTTCCGGTAAGTTTGGGGGGTTTTTGCTTCCTCCTGACACCCCCACCTGGGCTGAACTCTTCCCCCTCTTCATGAGGCTGAGTAGAAGGGAGAACTGAAAACTATCGGCAATTCCGTTTTCTTTCACCGCCCCTACACGGGGCGGCTTCCAGGTCTCTTCCACTCCATCCCTCCCTCACTCAGCCGATCCCGTTGGATCGGAGGCCCGTGCTTGCACAGGAAAACTTTTTTTTTAAAGAGAAAGGAGGGGGCTTGATGTGAGGTGGGGGCGAGGCTTAGTGCGGCGTTGGCGTCCTCCAACGCAGGAGTATGTGGGGGTTTTTTTTGTTTTTTTGTTTAAAAAAACTCCTTTTGTGCTGGCTGGAAAATTGTTGCAGAGACATGAGAGCAAAGGGAGCATGAAAGAGGTTTTGGCGACACAGGCATTTCCTGCTTAACACATTTACTATTTGCATGAGGCTGAGCATTAATGGCAGTGGCTGGACTATTTCTCAAGCAGTGGATGTGATTTCTTCTGATAGTACCTCTGCTTTGTGCATCAGGCTAAGGTCAGAAGGGAGGTTAAAACACCCCCAAAACAGAGTTAAAAGGGTCCCCCTCAAAGCTCGGGGGAGGATGCCAGGTGTAGAGATAAGTAGGCTTTCCAGAGAGGGAGTGGCCGCTCAGAATGAGCATCGGGGCCATGAAATGTTTGCAACTGTTTTCAACACTGCAGCCCCTGTGTATTTTACCAAAAGATCTTTTTTTCCTCAGCCATGATGGGTTTTTGAAAAAAAAAAAAAAAAGTTTAGCGACTTTATTTGCACGGGTTCTCTTCCATTGCCCAACACCCTCAAACTGAGGAACTAGGGGCGGGAGAAGACGAATCCCCTCAGGGGACCATGGTGAGGCTGATAACTCCTCTTCTGAGGTGTCAAATGTGGGAGAATCTGCTGTTTCAATCTTAAGATTGCTGTATGGTCCGCTCCACATTTATGCTCCCTTAACTGAGTGTTTGGGTTTGCTAAAGCCTCCTCAAACTGCGCATGCCTTTTCCTGTCCATTATTGTTGGAAAAGCTTTTTTTACATGAGAGGATCTCCCAGATAAAGATTATTTTTCCTCCTAAAAAAGTTTTTTACACTTTATCCTATGGTGGGGGAAATTCACTAAGTAGAGTATACCAGCAATTAACGCTGCTATATCTATGAATAAGAGCTTTTGTTAGGCAGAAAATGCTTAGGAATCCAACAGATAAAATGTTGTAATTCCTGTTAAAAAAACAAAAAAAAACCCACTTTTTTCTCTGGCAGATTGAGCAGCCTGCACTGACAGTAATTGCTTAATCTTTGTGAGGCCAGTTTAACAAGTGTTCAGGTATCCTGCTCAGCAGGCCCAGGATCTGGCAGCTTTATGTTTGCAATAATTGCTTTGTGAGTTTCTATTGTAGAACCTCCACAAGGTCCTCCTGCAGGTGCTTCTAAACTAGCAAAACGCACAACTGCTGAGATGCCTAAGGCCACATCACCCTGAAAGGGCCCAATCTCATCTGATCTCAGAGGCTAAGCAGGGTCAGGCCTGGTTAGTACCTGTATGGGAGACCGCCTGGGAACACCAGGTGCTATTCACTGTTCTGTGCACATTGTTGCTAACACAAACAGCTAAACGCATGAGTGCGGGAACGCATGTCAGCGGAGGATAAACTTCCTTTCACCATGCAGAAGCTCCTGGCTAGTTTTCCTTTTGCGGTGAAACAGCTATTTCAGAATGTTTGGATAATTATTCCAAAGAATTTCTAGTTGGAAAATTACCCCCTTTGCCATTTAAGTAAAGGAGTAAATATATTTTCATTTTTAAAGCTCCTTTTGTGCCAGGGGCATCAGCCTCCAGGCAGTCATAATGGGTTCCGCCGTCAGGTTCAAAAGATAATCCTCAGAATTAACCCCAGGGACAAAAGAGGTCTTGGGGGAGGAAACCTACAAGATACTGAAGCCTCCTTATGAGGCGCTCTGCTCGCTCAATAGGGGGAAATCTTCTGCAGTTCTCAGGGATCTGACGGGAAGACCAATAGGGAACTTCCTCAATAGCTCCAAGGTTCAAGCTGGAGTTCCAAGTGTTCCCGTCTCCTCTTCTTTTTTTTTTTTTTTTTTTTTTTTTTTTTTTCTCAGATCAAAACGTTCCTAAGGATCCAGAGAAAAAAGTCTTTCTCTCAAGCATTGGACCATTTTTTTTTTTGGCAAACGTAGTCATGGTGGTCCCCATGTAAGAGCAGAGGTTGGGGTTTGGTTCAATCCAAATGGACATTCTGTATCTCAAAGATCTAAACTCTTCCCGCTCACCAGAAATTTCTACGCGTCGAGGTAGAAAATCTTCATATCCAGTTTGTAGCTCTACCTTTTCGGACTAGCTACTGCACCTCAAGTCTTTTTATAAAGATCCTGGCTCCTCCTTGAGCCAGGTTAAGGGCTCAAAGTATAACGATACTAGCCTACTTGGACGATCTACTCTTGATAGATCAATCGGTAGCCCGTTTAAACAAAAGTCTGGTCACCACAGTCGGCTACCTGGAATACTTTAGGTTGGATCCTCAACCTAGAAAAATCCTCCTTTTAAAACCAGGAGATTGCAGTACTTAGGGCTGATCATAGATAGTCCAGAAAAGGGTATTTTTGCCCCAGGAAAGAATCGGTTCCTTTTAAAGGAACTGATTCGGTTGGTCAAAGCAAAGAAGAATCCTTCTATTCATCTTTGCATGAGTTTATTGGGAAAAATGTTGGCTTCTTTCGAGGCCATTCCTTATGAGCAGTTTCATTCAAGACTGCTGCAAAACAGTATCCTGTCAACTTGGAACAAGGTCCAAACTCTGGACTTCCCGATGCGTTTATCCGCCAGAGTGTGTCAGAGCCTCAATTGGTGGTTAATATCCAAAAATCTTCAAAGAGAAGGATCCTTTCTACCGGTTACCTGGAAAGTAGTAACAGATGCCAGCCTTTTGGGCTGGGGAGCAGTCCTGGAAGAAGCGTCTGTCCAAGGGAAGTGGTCCAAATCAGAGTTGACCTTGCCCATCAATATTCTAGAGATTCGGGCAGTACGCCTGGACCTAAAGGCTTGGATGCTCAGACTACGGAATTATCCTGTCAGGATCCAATCTGACAATGCCACAGCTGTGGCTTATATCAATCACCAAGGGGGCACAAGAAGTCCTGTGGCCCAGAGAGAGGTGAATCATATTCTGTCTTGGGCAGAAAACATCCCTTGCCTATCAGCAGTTTTCATTCCAGGGATGGGGAATTGGCAGGCGTACTACTTGAGTCGCCAACAATTATTCCCGGGAGAATGGTCCCTTCACCCCGACATCTTTCTGTCAATATGCCAAAAATGGGGAGTCCCGGACGTGGATCGGTTTGCGTCCAGGTTCAACAAGATCGACAACTTTGTGTCAAGGATCAAGCAAGAGGGAAAGGAGGTGATTCTGGTGGCCCAGGAGATCTTGGTTTGCTGAAATCATAAGGATGGCATTGGGGAACCCTTGGACCCTGCCCCTGCGGCCAGACTTTCTCTTGCAAGGTCCGGTGTTCCATCCTACCTTACAAATGCTAAATTTAACGGTTTGTCTATTGAGACCCACATTCTAAAGGACCGTGGGCTGTCAGCTTCAGTAGTTTCTACCTTGGTTAATGCTAGGAAGCCAGCCTCCAGAATCATATATTAGAGTCTGGAAGGCAGATGTCTCCTGGTGTGAATCCAGGAGTTGGCACCCCAGGAAATATATCATGGGTAGGATCCTTATGTTCCTACAGATGGGATCAGTAATGAAGCTGGCCTTGAGCACTATCAAGGGCCAGGTGTCGGCCTTATCAGTGTTTTTTCGAGGACCACTTGCTTCACACTCTGGTTCGTAACCTTATCCAGGGGGTAACGTGGATTAATCCCCCAGTTAAGTTACCCCTGAACCCTTGGGACTTAAATTTAGTCCTGTTGGCTTTACAAAAACAGCCTCTTGAACCGATTCAAGATATTCCCTTGATCCTCTTGACAAGGGAAATAGTTTTCTTGGTTGCCATATATTCTGCAAGGAGAGTATCCGTTGGCTGCTCTTTCCTGTAAAGAGCCATGTTTGAATATTCATAAGGATAAGGTTGTATTGCGGCCTCATCTTAATTTGATCTAATTAAACCAGGATATTTTTCTGCCTAATTTTTTCCAGAACCTCGTTCTGTGGAAGAAAAGTCACTACATTCTCTTGATGTGGTGATAGTGGTCAAGGTCTATTTTAAAGCGACTGCTCAGATTCGTAAAACAGATTTTTTGTTTGTTGCCAGACGGTCCTAAAAGAGGACAGGCGGCATTGAAATCTACCATTTCTAAATTGATTTGTCAAGTGATTGTTCAAGCTTATGGTTTAAAGAGCAAAAATTCCTCATTTTCATATTAAAGCGCACTCCACCAGGACTGTTGGTGCTTCTTGGGCAGTGCATCACCAAGCCTCCATGGCTCAGATATGCAAGGCCGCAACTTGGTCTTCAATCCATACATTTACCAGATTCTATCAAGTAGATGTAAAAGGTCATGAGGATATCGCCTTTGTGCGCAGTGTACTGCAGGCTGCAGTAGAAGTCCTCTAGTCTCTTGGTGCCCTACTTTTGGTTGTCTCCCTCCCTTCAGTTGGCATTGCTATGGGACATCCCACATAGTAACTACTATGGCTGTGTCCCCTGATGTATGAAAAGAAAATAGGATTTTTAAAACAGCTTGCCTGTAAAATCCTTTGAAGTACATCAGGGGACACAGAGGTCCCTCCCTTCTTGGTATACACATGTATTGCTTTGCTGCAAAACTGAGGTACTCCTAGTTGTCGGAGGGATTATATAGGGAGTGCACTTTTTGTCTTAGGGGCGTGCCATTGTCCATCACCTGAAGGTGGCCTATTACCCACATAGTAACTACTATGGCTTTGTGTCCCTTGATGTACTTCAAAGAAAAGGATTTTACAGGTAAGCTGTTTTAAAAATCCTATTTTTGTTGGTCCTCACTTTTTATACATCATAATCCTTATTTTTTTTTTTTTTTTTTTTTTTTTTTTTTTGTGGGTTGCACATCTTTTTTAGACCTTGTTCACACGGTTGGCCAGGGGGAGCAGTAAAACCAATTGAGCCACGGTTTTCTTGCACCTCCCCCAGATTGCCCACCTAAAAGATCATGCATCCACTCGAGGTATTAGGGCTTTGCTATGTTGCAAATGTTATAACCTATGTTGCTTCCAGCTTGAAGTACTGCCCCCAAACTCCAAAAGCTTTGGTTGCAATTGTGGTGCAATATTTACGTAGAAAAGCCATATTTGGCTTTGTAGGAAAAAATAGTGGGCATTCAGGAGGTGATGGTATCGCCTCCTGCATGCATGGCTGCTGCTGTGACTGCCCTCTGAAAAGTGATCCAGTCACTGTACAGAGGGGTGGTAGAAAATGCTGCAGGGGTGACTGAGCCATTTTCAAAACAATTGGAGGCTTGATGGTTCATGTTTCAAGCACATGGCACACTCGCACAGTTTCAACATGAAAAGCCATTGTCTGTACTTGTGTTTGTTTTATTCATGGAATCGGCTACAGCTTCTAAAGTTGTGGTTTCTTTGTGAGATAAGCTACCTGAACAGAGTTGGCCTCACTAGCATGAACTCGGACAAAACTACCCAAAACCATATTTTTTTTTTTTTTTTTGCGTCACTATAGACACCGGACATTTTCAAACACAAATATCCTGGCCTTGACTGTATTTAATGTCTGTTTTTCTTCTGTTGCATGCGAAGGTACTGTTCAACAATCTGGAGGAGAAGAAAAAGTTGGCCTTTTTTCAGTTTTTAAAAAAACGATAAACTGGGAGTAGTTTTAGAAATCTCTGGGAAATTGGTCACCGAAATCCTTATATTTCTAGCGGTTAGAGGCTGCTGTATAATTCAGTGGTGTCCTTAGACAGTAGGGTCACAATTCTACATTTCCACATCTCGCCCACACGAGACTTTCTCCCTTGTCAGAAAAGTATTGGGTTGTTTTATGCGGCATGTTTCTTTACATCTCTCACAAAATGTAAGTAAAATAACAGCTCTCAGATTAAACTGATAAAATGAAGAATTAATAATTCTTCAAGACAAGCCAAGTATCTCAGACATTTACAGAGGTAATTAATCATGTCGCTTCCCTTTTTAAGTAGTCCTGCATAGTACTTTCAGGCCATACTGGGAATAGCATTCATCCTATGTAACAGAACTTTATATCCTTTAAATGAAACATCTGGCTTGCAGATGTACTAATGCAAAGATCAATTTTTATTAAGTGGATAACTAAAGGAACGTGTAATACTGCATCTTAAATTTAACTTAACTTTGTGGTATGGTCTCAAAGGCTCCAATATTCCGTTACTGAAACAGTTGTCCAACCATTTTATTTTTCTGCATCCCTTGTTTGAAGCCTCACATTAGTTATACTAAACACTTGGTGTATAAAGGCATTTTTCTCTTTGCTTTAAGATCCTATCTACAAGTATTTGCATTCCCCTTTCCTGTACACCTTTTTTTATTTATTTATTTTTTTAATTTTCATTTGTGATATTTTTTTCCATTTACTTTATTCAATATGCCAAATACTTTAATTATTTCACTGCTAGGTCCGTACACCGTACGGACCTACAGAAGTGCCTGCAGGTGGCCAAGTCCATACGCTGCACAAAACCTCAATTTCTTTCTCTGCTATAAGCTCGTGGTCACTTCAATGACAATAAACTTATAGCAGAATTGTTCAGCAGACTCTGCTGAACGATTCGATAAGCGAATCACAACCCGCTGATTAGTTAATATCCCCTAATGTGATTGCCCCCCCTCCATGCCGCCACTTTCATGTCCTCTGCCTCTCCACCTTCCGCCATAAACTTCCATCTAAAACTGCTACCCCACTGTCTTTTTCTATCCCCTTCACCCACCTCCCCCCCCTTCCCCAAAACGCGCATACCTGATCCGACACCCCCCCCCCCCCCCCAGCAAACCCCATCCCCTGCAGCTACCATGATTAGCCAGCATCCCTTCTCCTCCACTCCCGTCTTCTGGTGCTGCATAGGGTTTGGGGGGAAAACAGATGTGTCCTCTCCCATCACGCAGATCACCCCCTATACTGCCCCGCACCCTTGATCAATGGCTGCTTTGAGCGGCATCCCTCCTTCCCCTCCCGCCTGCAGCTTCTCCCTGCACTGATCTCCATTATCTGTCAGGCTGGGGAGTGCGGTGGGGGGTTTGCGTTGCGGGTGGGGGTGAAGTTGGGGCTTGGTGGTTTGATAAACATGTTTACCGATCTCCCCCCTATAGTAGAGGGGGTGCAGGCAGCAATCACTACAGATCGCTCCTAGACCTCACACTGACAACTGATAATCGCTCCTAGACCTCACACTGACAGCTGATACATAGTAACCGCGATAGTCACTATGTATCAGATTGTCATTTTTTAAATGGAGGAGGAATCTCTACAGATTTCTTATTTATTCAAGTAAAGTGCTGCAGAGAATTTGTCTCAAAGATATGGGGGTCTGTTTAGACCTCTGGTATCTCACCAAAAAATGTAAAAAGGAAAAACAAAAAAACAGTAAGACCCAATGACTTTTTTGGGGGATGTCAATCCACCCACACAGTGACGCCCCCCACACTCAACCCTCTTTGGCTTCCTCGGGAGAAGCCGGAAGACTATAGCAAATATTAATTTGCTATTGTCACAAGTGGGTGGGTTCGGGGGGCAATGTTCTGCCCCCTGAACCCAACTTTTTTCAAGCCAATTAGAGCCTCAGGCTTTAATCATGTGGCTTGAAAAAAAAAAACTCCTACAAATGTATGAGTCCGGCACCCTGCAGGACGGCTGTGCCCCTAATGGACCGGCCACTCCTGGTAAGACCCCTTTCACAAGGAGCGGACTCTGTCAAGCAGATCTACCTACTCAGCGGGGGATCGGTCTGCTGATTCCTGCTGAGCAGGCGGATGACAGGTCCGCGTCCGCTCCGCTGATGCAGAGCGGACACAGGCCGCTATTCTCTGTGGGGTGGTTGGATGGAAACAGACCGCCTGTCCACTTCCATCGGATAACATCCGGTCTGATTTGCTAGTTTGAAGGGATCCTCATCCCTCTGTTTTTAGTGGACTGGACTTGATCGGATGCACGCGGGTGTAAACGGACACATCAACCTCTGCGCAGAGAATAGGTGGTCTGATTGGGCCGCCTAAAAAAAAGACAGGCAGACCCGATCAGCATGCTTGTGTTAAAGGGGCTGAAGGCCTTGTTCACACAGGGCAATACACAGCATACCTTTTACAGGGATGCACAGGTGTTCCTTGCAGGCAGTCCAATTGATGTTATTTGGGATGTAGCACCGGCACTAACAGAGCGGTTAGTCCCAATTTTACATCCATGTAGGTCCGCATGCATGCATGCATGTTCCTGAGCTGTCACACTGTCTGCATCCTGGGTCATGTACCCACACGGATGTCCGATTGGGAACAGCAGCTATGCCTGTGCATCCATTGCACCCCAACTGACATAAATGGGACTACGGGAAAGCATGGAACACCTATGCAACCCTGTGCAGGTAAACATGCCCCCCCCCCCCCCCCATGGGCATACACTTTAGTATGCCACATGTGAACTATGCTTTAGTAGCAATTTAGCAGGAATTTTGCAAGTTATGTTGTGTCTATGTGCACTATTTATTTTTGTGGGGTTTTTTTGTTTTGTTTTTTTTTTTTGTGTTTTTGTGAAAAATATTGTTTTGATAAACATTTGCGCAAATATCGTGCTGCCTTTAAAAATCATAGCACTTTCTTTTTTCTGAAAGCTGTAGTGAAAAAGGAAAACCTCCAGACTTTCTAAAACGTTTGTGTGCTTCAGATTTTCACTATTTCTCAAAAAGGTGCAATTTAAAATTTACAAATTTATTTACTCAATACATGTTAAGCTTTCATATTTAGTAGGAATTCAGCAGGAATTTTGAAAAATTTGCTGAGTTTTTATCTGCTGATAATGGTTTTAGTGTATTTTTTTGCGATTTATATATTGGTTTGATAAACAAATATGTGCGTAAATACTGCGAAGTTTAAAAAATCAGTAGCACCTTTTTATTCTACTGATCATGTGCTTGCCAAAAATATATGGTTTGGGGTAACTCTGACAGCTATAAGTGAAAAATAAAAAAGCAAAGGAAAAATTTCAAAAAATGGTCTGGCCAGTGTACAAAATGGAGCACAAGGCCTGGCAGCGAAAGGGTTAAAGATGCAAAACCTATTTTGTAAATTTTTGGCTGCAATTACAGCTGTAGGTACTTTGTGGTAAATTCATCCAACCTCTGTGCAGGTCTGGGTTTTGCTATTAGCCCAATCTTTTTGTCATAATTCCTCTAGTGTGAGGATGCATGGGGAAATAAGTGGAAAGCAATTTTCAAGCCTTTCCACAGACTCATGGATTGGTCTGGACTGTCAAACCAGGTAACCTTCTTCCCCCCTTTTTTTTTTTTTTTTTTCCCACACATTGTCTTCCACATACAGTTTTGCTAACTCCAGTTGGTACCTGGTGTTTTTGGCTCAGAAATTACAGCAAAGGGACTAGGTTGAAAGTAATACATTGACTAAACGACAGATCTGGATACTGAGTTATATAATTTTCTGCACCACTTTTAAATGAGTTAATGGGGCCTAACATTCTAGGGGCAGGCCCAGAGGAAGAAGCATGGTTTTGTCCTACCCAATAGTTAAGCCAGAGAACATGCTGAATCAAGTTCAAATCTATAGCCCTATAGGGAGGACTTGGGGGTTTATTTAAAAAATAAGTATACCAATGGCTCTGCATCTGCACAACTGTCACGAATAATATCTGTTTTTCCTATAATTCTCAGCTCCATCTAGTGGCCTTAATGCATTATTTTTTACTGATTTGTGGTGGTTCAGGAAAATATCAGATTATGGCCACTAATGGGCGAACGGTGATAGAAAATACAGACATATTATAGGGGCCATTTGTGACAGCTGTGCAAATGCTGAGGCGTTTGCACAGTGTAATTTTCTTTTTATAAATCTTGAACCCAAAGTGTTGGACATAAGAGTATTGTTGGCAAAGAATGCCAATAGTTCCTGATTTCCTTTCCTGAACCTAGTCGCCAAGTCTTTTTGTAAAAAAACTCTATAGCTATAGCAAAAAGTAATGGTGGTAAGAGGCACCTGTGCCTGTTCCCTCTTTTCAAAGGAAGGGGATGGTGAACTATTGACCCATTTGCTAAAGAGCAGTCTAAATCTAATTTTTTTGAGCAAAGCCAAAAGATATTCGCACTTCACACTGTTGAACACTTTGACATTAAGTGAGGACAGCGCTCTATTACCTGAATTGTCCACTGAAATTATAACATTACATTTTTATATGGTGTTCCAAACGAGACCTCAATGATTGCAACCTCCTATTGTTTGCTACTGACGTGTTGTGTCATCATGCCAAGATCAATAGATGCAGGATGAATGCCCCAGTAGCTCATCAAAAATTCAGTTGATCATAGCCATGCTTTCCAGGTCAATATCTGAGTACAATCAGTGATTTTAACAACTGGATCACCACAAACAGCTGATTCCCCCCCCCCCCCCCTCAGCCTTTGCCTTCCAACTGTATCTTGGAGCCCCCCGGAACTTGCTTTTTGCTCACTTGCGCAAAGTGAATTTATACTCCCATCCGCATAGAGCTATGTTAAGTATTGCTGCCATGTACAGATGTGTGACAAATAACCCCGCCTCCTGAAAAGGTAATGTACTTGAACAAATGACACACAAAAAATTAACATGGTGTATTTTTTTATGATCTAAATGAACAAAAATGCAGATTTGTCATATAAAAGGTGTGTACAATTACCACTTCAAATCCATGAATTTATAATCCAATATTCCATAGCAGGTGTCATGATTGGGGAGTATGCAGGTGGATCCTGTCTTTAAGCCTTCAGACATCTAGGGTCTGGTGGGCTTTGTATTGACGTGTGGTGTCATGATGCCAAGATCAATAAAGCTCTTTAAGCCCCCAGAAAGAAAGGTGTGGATGCCCATGAATCTGGCAAGGGAACTTAAAAAGATGACCAAGTTATTTTAAGTCAATCATTCTACTGTAAGGAAATACTTTACAAGTGGCATGGATTTCCAACTGCTAGTTTGCTCAGGACTGACTGGCTCAGCAAATTCAACCCAAGCGCTGACCATTTTATTACTAAAGTCTCCAATAACCCTGGGATTTCATTGCAGTTGAAATTCAACCTTCATAGAAGGTGTGCTTAGAAATGGCTTTTGCTATCTGAAAAGAGCAGTAGAACAAATAGAAAAAAAATGGTGACTGTGAAGCATGGTGGGTTAAAATGTAATGGTTTGTGGTTTTCTCTGCTGCTGCTTCTGGGCATAGACCACTTTCAGTCATCGAGTCACCTATACATTATGCATCATATCAAAGTGTGATTGATGAGATTGCATCTTTCCATTAATTGAAGTTGAACAAAGACTTTCAGCACAATAAAGATCCAAAGCACAATCTGAAATGGGCTATGGACTGCCCTAGTCAAAGCCTCAATTGATTCCCATTGTAAATGTGTATGGGTTTTTGAAACTGTTGGTTTCTGTGCATGAACTGCCAGGCGCCTTGCAAGTCGAGGCATTTTACATAAAGAAGGGGTCAGAGTTGAAGTCAGAGACTGGTGAACAATTACACTAAATATCAGTACTGCTACAGGGGGCAATACCAGCTTTTGACCTTCAAGGAAGAGAAACCACCTGATCTGGACACAGACAACAAAATAAGCAGATACCGGTTTTAGTCCTTTCTTCTAAAGCAGGGGTCTTAAACTGGTGGCCCTCCAGCTGTTGTGGAACTACAAGTCCCATCATGCCTCTGCCTGAGGGAGTCATGCTTGTAACTGTCAGCCTTGCAATGCCTCATGGGACTTGTAGTTTCGCAACAGCTGGAGCGCTGCCAATTTGAGACCCCTGTTCTACTAGCTATGTTAATCATGCTTTAGAAGTCGCATTCAACTGGACATTTTCTGTAACGCTGAATGTTTTGCAACTTTTTAAAGCAACCTGTCTATTTTTGAGCGTCAGGAATATAGTCTAGCATTTTATAGGTAAACCTTTAACTTGAACTGGTTCACAAGTGGGATAAAAGGGTTTAAAGTAGCCATGCCTAAACATTGGGTAGGAATCTTCCAATACCATCTCACCCAGATTAACCCTCTTTTTTAAAGCGGTTCTAAATTCTAATAATTTTTTACCTTGAGTTTCATGCATTAAAGTAAAAACTTCCACTAGATGTCCCCCCCCCCCCCCCCCTCTAATTACCTACCTAAGCCCTCTCAATCGGCACCGTGCAGCAGTGCTGATGTCTTCCTCTTCTCACAGGACAGCCAGAGCAGTGGCACCCATAGGCTTGATGCTTTGTTCCTGAACCTAAATGTAGATGGGTATCTATCCCTTACAATACATGAAGACCCACAAAGGTGAGGAGACTGGGGGGAGATTCTATGGGACCATACAATACAGAGAAAAAAAAATTATGTCCGAGTATAAGCTTAAATTACAGTATTATATTATATTATATTCATAGTTAAAAAAGGCCTTTGTGAAAAGGCAGCATGGTAGGAAGTGTCACATAAGAGTTGTAACAACTAAAACAATACAAAGACCTTTTTAAACTATGAATTTAATATAATACTGTAATTTTAATTTTCTGGTATCGTATATAGTCCCATAAATTCTCCTCAGGCCTCCTCCCCTTTTTGGGTCTTCTTATCACCTGATGCTGTCATTCAAATCCTGTGAGTGAGCGAGCAGGGGTGTGGCAGAGCCAGGCTGTGTCTATGGACACGAGCAAGTCCACTTGGCTTAATATGGGGGGTACTCAGAGTGCTGGCTGGGGACCCCAGGAGAGGAGGTAAGAGGCCCTTTAGAAACACTTTTTAACTTAGCTCTGGTGGTTTTGGAAGCAATTTACAGTTTCAGCCATGTTACTTGAACAATAAATACTAAATGTCATGGCGCCAGAAAATGGGTGGTGTAATGGTTTAGGGATCTTTCACACCACCTCCCTCTAGGTTCTTGGATTATTAGCGCCTGTGTTGAAACCTTTAATGGTGATTGGATTAGGGCAAACTGAGAAACACTTGTGTCTCAAAGTGCAGGATATGTTCCTGACACTGCTGGAGCAGAAGAAGCTGTTCAAAACGGCAGTAAAGCATCTTCAACATTACAGAATAAGTTCAGTTGAATATGACCTAGGTAAATGAGAGCCCACAAACTTGTTAAAGGATAAGTTCACCTTTCGGAGCATATTACATTTAGAGTGTAATATGGTCCTATTCAGCCGTCACTAGAACCACACTCCCTGTGACGGCGGGTGGGGGATCCCCTCCTTACACCCACTGCCACGTTTTGAAAACCGCACGGCTGTGCGGGGCTTTGCCCGCACAGCCGCATCATCCATTCACAGCAATCTGTGCGTGAATGAGCTAGAAGTTCCCTCTGCCACTGTGGCAGACAATTTGCAGTTCTCAATGGACTGCAAGGGTGCTGATGAGCACACTTATTCCATTTACTCTGCCTACAGCTCTGTAACTGAAAGCCTTTGTAGAGGTATGGGCAACAGCTGCAATCCTCTGATTTTTCACAAAGGAGGATTTGGCCTTTTAATTTGTTTTTCAGGTACATTTTGAGTACAAGTTTGCTTTAAAGAAAACAGAAGTCATATTACCTGGTGGCTATTTGTTTTTGAGAAGCAGATTGAAGTCTAATAGATGAAAGAAAAAACAAATTAATAACATTTAATGAACATCTTTCTAGCTTTGCTACAAGCCTTGTTGCAAGGAGAAGTATGAGTCCGATACAGGAAGAAGCAGTCTCTGAAGATGTTGGTGATCAAGGCCAGGAAGGTCAAGGTTCTGCTAACCCTGGAGCATCGGAAGCCAAAAAGAAAACTAAAAGTCGCAAGCGTCAAAAAGTAGAAACCGATCCAGCAGGTAATGTTTTGGATTTCATTATCTTTTTAGGTTACACAGATCTGTTTTATTTTTACTGTAAACTTACCCTGTCCCAGTGGTATATCTAGCAGACCACTTCACTACATAAGAAACTGAAGTGGCAGACTCAAAGCAGATGGTACTTTTGGGGTACTGGGCTAAATGTGAAGGGTTGTTGTTCAGCAAGAAATGTTTTACCTTTTTGAAAGCACTTCTGATCAGCAAGATCGGAAGAGGTAGGCATTCCACTAAGTGTTCTTAGTGAATCCTAATAAGCTGTCTAGAAAAGCGAAAGTTAGACGATCTCCTTGTCTCCATTTCATAGGCAAGCTTCCAAGGGCATAGATATCTTTAGTCGTCATTTAGCGGATGGAAGGGATATACAGGCCCAGGGTGTGGTGTCATGATGTAGTCAAGTCTAGCACAATCGGGGGTGTTTTTATGCAAGTGTCATTATTCAGATCTTATACTGTGTATGGAAAGTAATTGTCATGGATTTAACTATGATCCCGTAATTTCAGTGCAATGTGGGCAGCGTCTTGACTAGGCACAAAGCATCCAAGTTTCACAGTCCGGATTCCAGCAACTACCCACTGCTAATCTAGCTTTCTTTTTCTTTTCTTTTTTTTTTTTTTTTTTTTTTCCACCCCATGTTTTTCACTGGTATTCTGACCTCACGCATGCTCTATCTTCGAGGACAAAGTAATTTAGTTATATAATTAGATTGAAAAAAAAAAAAGTCACAAGTCCATTGATTTCGGCCTAAAATCTAAATGGATACATAAAAAAAAATCCATAGACAGAACCCTACACCCACAACCAAGCCATGTGTTGTTTTTCAGCTTTTAAGAGCTGTAAGGAGTGACATATGCCCAATTGGGACCTATATAAAAGAATCAAGCCCTTAAATGAATGGGAAAATTGCTAAATTTTTTGCTTCTATGCAGAAATATTTGTGGGGCTGAATTCTTGCTGCAGAGGCCTATACACACTTATGTCACCCCCTTGGCATTTTTCATGTTTTGCCTCACAACCTGGAATTAACATGGATTGTTTGAGTATTTGCATCATCTAATTTACAGAACATGCCCACAACTTTGAAGATTTTTTTTTTTTTTTTATATTGTGAACATAGGACAAAATGACAAAGTCAATGTGCATACCTATTCACCCCCCTAAAGTCAATACTTTGTAGAGCCACCTTTTGCGGCTATCACAGATTTGGAGACGTCTCTGAGCTTGCCACTTCTTACCACTGGGATTTTTGCCCGTTCCTCCTCACAAAACTGCTCCATCTCCTTCAAGTTGGATGGTTTGCGCTTGTGAACGGCAATCTTTAAGTCTGACCACAGATTTTCTATTGGATTGAGATCTGGGCTTTGACTAGGCCATTCCAACACATTTACATTCCCCTTAAACCACTCAAGTGTTGCTTTAGCAGTGTGTTTGGGGTCATTGTCCTGCTGGAAGGTGAACCTCTGACCTAGCCTCAAATCATGCAGCGTGGTACAGGTTTTGCTCAAGAATATCCCTGTATTTAGCACCATCCATCTTTCCCTCAACTCCGACCAGTTTCCCAGTCCCGACTGCTGAAAAACATCCCCACAGCATGATGCTGCCACCATGTTTCACTGGGGATGGTTTTCTTTGGGTGATGTTTGGGTTTGTGCCAGACATAGCGTTTTCTTTGATGGCCAAAAAGTTAAATTTTAGTCTCATCAGACCAGAGCACTTTCCTCCATACATTTTGGGAGTCTCCCACATGTCTTTTTGCAAACTCAAAATGTGCCATTTTGTTTTTTGCTGAAAGTAATGGCTTTTTTCTGGCCACTCTGCCATAAAGCCCAACTCTATGGCGTGCGCGGCTTATTGTCGTCCTATGTACAGATACTCCAGTCTCTGCTGTTCAACTCTGAAGCTCCTCCAGGGTTACCTTGGGTCTCTGTGCTGCCTCTGATTAATGCTTTCCTTGCCTGGTCCGTGAGTTTTGGTGTGCGGCTCTTGGCAGGTTTGCTGTTGTGCCATGTTCTTTCCATTTGGTTATAGTAGATTTGATGGTGCTCCTAGGGATCATCAAAGATTTGGATATTTTTTTTTTTATAACCTAACCCTGACTTGTACTTCTCAACAACTTTGTCCCTTACTTGTTTGGAGAGTTCGTTGGTCTTCATGGCAGTGTTTGGTTAGTGGTGCCTCTTGCTTAGGTGTTGCAGCCTCTGGGGCCTTTCAAAAAGGTGTGTATATGTAATGACAGATCATGTGACACTTAGATTGCACACAGGTTGACATTTCACTAATTATGTGACTTCTGAAGGTAACTGGTTGCACCAGAGCTTTAAATGGGCTTCATAACAATGGGGGTGAATACATATGCACATGCCAATTATCAGTTTATTTCTGAAAAATAGTTTTATATATACATTTTTCTAATTTTACTTCCCCAACTTAGACCATTGTGTTCTGATCCATCACATATAATTCAGATTAAAAAAACATTGAACTAAAGGCTGTAATGTAACAAAATAGTTAAAAAGCCAAGGGGGGTGAATACTTTTGCAAGGCTCCGTATAACCACTTTCCTACCAGGCCAATTCTGACATTTTTCTCCTACATGTAAAAATCATCTTTTTTTTTTTGCTAGAAAATTACTTAGAACCCCCAAACATATGTGTTTTTTTTTTTAGCAAAGACCCTAGAGAATACAATGACAGTCATTGCAACTTTTTTATCTCGCACAGTATTTGCGCAGCAATTTTTCAAATGCGTTTTTTTTTTTTTTGAAAAAAAGTTTTGTGCTTTAAAAAACAAAAAACAAAACTGTAAAGTTAGCCCAATGTTTTTGCATAATGTTGCCTCAGTCGGCTAGTGTTGGTCCACGGAGTGGTCCCTTCACCAGGACATGTTTCATCCGATATGTCTCTGATGGGGCACTACTAAGGTAGACCTGTTGGCGTCCCAGCCTAACGGAACGGTACTGAGGCTTCTGGCAAGGTCACAGGCTCCTCTAGTGGACACTGCAGATGCTCTGGTGGGGTTGGTATAGTCGGATTTACGCCTCTTCTCCTCAAGATTCTGCCACGGCTTTTGTGCAGGATCGAGGTCGACACAGTGCTAAATAGCCGATTCCGGAGTTGGTTATGCAGCAGTACGTGGACGCATCATACCATGTGGGGAACAGAGATTGATATCACACCATAAATGAAAAAGTCTGCTGCTAATAAACTAGCCAGAGCTACAGGAACTGGAGAGGGGGCTGAGATATATACAGCAGGAGCAGTCCATGTATGTTGTCTGAGTACTGAGTGGTGTAGACTCATTAAGGTATGTAGGCTCCAGCCTGCAGGGTTGGGATGGTCCCATAGGGATGGGTAACCTATCCCCAAAATTAGACTGCAGCCCATATGACCATAAACGTAGACACCTTATGTCTGTGTGGTGTATAGTACTCAGTGTCCTGGATCAAACAGTTCGTCCATCGGCCCTCGGCTAAAATATACCCCTCAGCTGTTCCTCACATGATGGACATTCCAAGATACCGGTCCCTAACACGATCCTGGACTGTATATCACAGCGACGTCTAGAGAAATGGCAGCACTAGTAGCGATGTAATCATCCCCACTGGTATGCTGGTCTACTCGGCTCAAAGCATTGCAGTCAAGTGCAAAGAGATGGTGCCAGAGCGTGCAGTGACACACGGAGGTTGGGGCCCATCCATCTATCTCTACAGGTTTCATTCCGCCCACAGGAACTTCATGCTGAAGTGCTCTATAATAACCTGGTAGAGGCTGCACTGACTTTGGACTTGATAAAACAAACTGGACCAACACCACCAGATGACATGGCTCCCCAAATCATCACTGACTGGAAACTTCACAATAGACCTCATTCAACTTGGATTCTGTGCCTCTCCACTCTTCCTTCAGACTCTGGGACCTTGATTTCCAAATGAAATGTAAAATTTTCCACAGTCAGTGATGATTTGGGGAGCCATGTCATCTGCTGGTGTTGGTCCACTGTTTTTACAAGTCCAAAGTTAGTGCAGCCCTCTACCAGGAAGTTCTAGAGAACTTTAGCTCGTCTGCATTGCTGGGTCATCAGCTGCATTTCTGAAGTCCACTATCAAAGCAACCTGGGCTTCCATAACACCTCAGCAGTGCCACAGGCGGATCGCCTCCATGCCAGTCCGCATTGATGCACTAATTCATGCAAAAGGAGCCCTGACCAAGTATTGAGTGCATACTATGCTGCACATGGACATACTTTAAGTAAGCCAACATTTCTGTATTAACCACTTGTCACCCGCCATATAGCAAAATGACGGCGGCAAAGTGGTTGCGATATCCTGACTGGACGTCACCAGGATATCAATTCGCCGCGCGCCCCTGGGGGTGCGCATCACGTCGATCGTTGTTGCGATGTGTCAGTCTGACACACCGCAACACTGATCTAGGTAAAGAGTCTGACGGAGGCTCTTTACCACGCGATCAGCCGTGTCCAATCACGGCTGACCAGTGTAAACAGGAAGAGCCGTTGATCGGCTTTTCCTCACTCTCGTCTGTCAGAAGCGAGTAGAAGAGAGCCGATCGACTGCTCTCCTGATGGGGGGGGGTCTGTGCTGATTATCCCCCCCGAGGATGCCCACACTGGACAACCAGGGACGCCACCAGGACCACCAGGGATGCCCACCACTAGTCACCACCAGGTATGCCACCCATGGCCACCAGGGATGACAATCAGTGCCCACAATGGATGCCTGCCAATCAGCGATGCCCGCCAGTACCATCCATTAGTGTACATCAGTGCCGCATATTGGTGCCCATCAATGAAGGAGAAAACTTATTTACAAAGTTTTGTAACAAACAAAAGTTTTTTTTGTTTTTTTTTCAGTATCTCACCAAAGTGAGTACACCCCTCACATTTTTGAAAATATTTTATTATATCATTTCATGTGACAACACACTGAAGAAATCCAAATAAAAATATATATGTGGCGCTACACTATCCTTGTGTACCAACTCCAAATCTGTGAACTCAGATGATCACAAAGTGCTAAAAAAGAATCCTAATCATAAAGGCGCAATGTGCATATACAATTAAGGCGAATAATAAAGTGCACTAAATGCCCCGTGAGAACAACGTGAGGTCTATCACAATATATAGACTATGAATGATCAACATAAATCCAAATGATGATGCATCAAAATATCATGTATTGCGATTCCTATTACTCATATGATCAAATTCTTCTGAAACTAATACACATAAACGAATAAAGTGTCAAGTGTGCAGTTAATTAAATGGTGCAAGAAATGCAGCTCCTAGTGCGACTGCTGTAACAGACAAAAAAGTGACAAAATGTGCAACTTGAGGTCTCGCATAAAAACATTAGGCAATAAACATACAAAGTGACAATAGTGCAATTAAGTTAAAAGAAAATTTAAAAATTCCAATGCAGTGCGACTCCTAATGTGACAGCAATGTCCGCAAGGGAAGATCTTCTATAAAAGAGTGCAGATACAGTGGTGGCGAGTGTCTTGTGATAAATTCATCCGATTCGGTTGCGGTGCGTGACAATTGTTTCCCCCAGCCTCTCACCTGCAGTAGCGGCCCCCAATGGGCAGAGTCAAAACGAAAGTGCACAGTTGGATGATGCTATGTGCAGAGGATGGGTCTTCAAGGATAATAACAGCTCCCGGGAGGATATCCGTGGGTATGGTTAAGTGCAACCCTCACCGCCGCTCACAATGGTAATCCCAGGATGATGGTAGAGAAGAAATAACCTCCAGGGTGTAGTATTTCGAATAAAATTTATTAAACAAACGTAGCAACTTACATTTAAAAAGGCAGCAAACTGTAAGGAACAGAAAACTTCCGGGTTCGGCCGTACCCGGAAGCGACGGCACCTGGCTCCTGTTATCCTGTCAGGGTTGTGTGAGTACACTGATCTATGTTGGCAGCTCCTTATCTGGTACAATTATTATTGTGGTTTTGCGCATTCGTTCTCACTCATTTTGCATCCTTTTGTTTTCATTCTCACTCTCACTAGTGCTGCACACCATGGAAGTTTTTCATTTCTTAGATAATAGAACTCTAGATATAGATCTAGTTTTTACCAAACCGGAAACTAACCAGGTAGGAGACATTGAGAATGGTTTCAGAAAGTTAGGCCACCTAATGGAGAAAAAAATTAATGCATGGCGGGACATGGTAACACATGAAAAGTACATTAAAGATAAAATAGTACCCAGGAGACTCCGCTGGGATGTACCCATAAATGATGGCTTAGTAGATAAAGAATCTACAGACGAATGGTTTCATTTCTTCAATGGCAAAGGCCTAGAGTTACTTGAGTTCCTTTAGAAAAAGAAAACAAAAAAGATTAGACTTTTGAACAAAACCATTGAAGAAATCAAGGCTACTCTGTAACCTTCTAAAGAACTACCAGAATTCATTGCATTATCCAAACAAACCATGATATGGAACAAAAGGATAAAGAAATAGCTGCACGAAAAAGAAAAAAATATCAGAGAGATATAAAAGATTTTAATGATGACCTTGTTTTTAAATGGCAGAATAAAATTGAAGAGACAATCATCAATTCCAACAATAGTACCCCTGTAAAAGAAGTAAAGTTGATTGAGAATTTAAACGAAAGAAAAATTGAGGGGACTCTGTCAATAAATAGGACTCAAGGAAATGATAACACCTATAATACCCCCCATCAAAAACAGAGGTGGAAAGGCAATAACTGGAAAAAACCCTTCTGAAGGAACAACTGCAGGTGAGAGGCTGGGGGAAACAATTGTCACGCACCGCAACCGAATCGGATGAATTTATCACAAGACACTCGCCACCACTGTATCTGCACTTTTTTTATAGAAGATCTCCCCTTGCGGACATTGCTGTCACATTAGGAGTCGCACTGCATTGGAATTTTTAAAAAATTTTTTAACTTAATTGCACTATTGTCACTTTGTATGTTTCTTATTGCCTAATGTTTTTATGCGAGACCTCGAGTTGCATTATCAGTCGCATGTATGCACCTTGCGGTCATTTTGCACATTGTCACTTTTTTGTCTGTTAAAGCAGTCGCACTAGGAGCTGCATTTCTTGCACCATTTAATCAACTGCGCACTTGACACTTTATTTGTTTTTTATGTGTATTAGTTTCAGAAGAATTTGATCATATGAGTAATAGGAATCGCAATACATGATATTTTGATGTACCATTATCGTTTGGATTTATGTTGATCATTCATAGTCTATACATCGTGATAGACCTCACGTTGTTATCACGGGGCATTATTTAGTGCACTTTATTATTCGCCTTAATTGTATATGCACACTGCACCTTTATGATTAGGATTCTTTTTTTAGCACTTTGTGATCATCTGAGTTCACAGATTTGGAGTTGGTACACAAGGATAGTGTAGCGCCACATATATATTTTTATTTGATTTATTCTTTGTCAGGGTTGTGTGAGTACACTGATCTATGTTGGCAGCTCCTTATCTGGTACAATTATTGTGGTTTTGCGCATTAGTTCTCACTCATTTAACACACTGAAGAAACAACACTTTGCTACAATGTAAAGTAGTGAGTGTACAGCTTGTATAACAGTGTAAATTTTCTGTCCCCTCAATAACTCAACACACAGCCGTTAATGCCTAAACTGCTGGCAACAAAAGTGAGTACACCCCTAAGTGACCCAATTAGCTATTCTCCCTCCCCGGTGTCATGCGACTCGTTAGTGTTACAAGGTCTCAAATGTATATGGGGAGCAGGTGTGTTAAATTTTGGTATTATCGCTCTCATACTTGTCACTGGAAGTTCAACATGGCACCTCATGGGAAAGAACTCTCTGAGGATCTGGAAAAAAGAATTGTTGCTCTACATAAAGATGGCCTAGGCTATAAAGTTTTCAAAGACCCTGAAACGAAGCTTCAGCATGGTGGCGAAAACCATACAGCGGTTTAACAGGACAGGTTCCACTCGAAACAGGCCTCGCCATGGTCGACCCAGAAGTTGAGTGCATGTGCTCAGCTTCATATCCAGAGGCTGTCTTTGGCAAATAGACGTGTGAGTGCTGCCAGTATTGCTGCAGCGGTTTAAGGGGTGGAGGGTCAGCCTGTCAGTGCTCAGACCATACGCCGCACACGGCATCAAATTGGTCTGCATGGCTGTCATCCCAGAAGGAAGCCTCTTCTAAAGATAATGCACAAGAGAGCCCACAAACAGTTTGCTCAAGACTAGCAGACTGAGGACATGGATTACTGGAACCATGTCCTGTGGTCTGATGAGACCAAGATAAACTTATTTGGTTCAGATATTGTCAAGCTTGTGTGGCGGCAACCAGGTGAGTAGTACAAAGACGAGTGTGCCTTGCCTACAGTCAAGTGTTATGGTCTGGGGCTGCATGAGTGCTGCCGCCACTGGAGAGCTACAGTTCATTGATGGAATTTTATATGCCAGCCTGTACTGTGACATGCTGAAGCAGAGCATGAACCCCTCCCTTCGGAGACTGGGCTGCAGGTCAGTATTTCAACATAATGACCCCAAACGCACCTCCAAGACCACTGCCTTGCTAAAGAAGCTGAGGGTAAAGGTGATGGACTGGCCAAGCATGTCTTCGGACCTAAACCCTATTGAGCATCTGTAGGGCATCGTCAAATGAAAGGTGGAGAAGTGCAAGGTCTCTAACATCCACCAGCTCTGTGTCATGGAGGAGTGGAAGAGGACTCCAGTGGCGACCTGTGAAGCTCTGGTGAACTCCAAGAGGGTTAAGGCAGTGCTGGAAAATGATGGTGGCTACACAAAATATTGACACTTTGGGCCCAATTCGGACATTTTCACTTAGGGGTGTACTCACTTTTGTTGCCAGCAGTTTAGACATTAATGGCTGTGTGTTGGGGGAACAGCAAATTATGTTATACAAGCTGTACACTCACTATTTTACATTGTAGAATTATAATAAAATATTTACAAAAATGTGAGGGGTGTACTCACTTTTGTGAGGTACTATACATACATACATACATACATACATACATACATACATACATACATACATACATACATACATACATACCATTCATACATACCATTCATACCAAAGGGTACAGCACTGATATTTCTAGGTAGAAGTCTTTCAAACTCTTGGAAATCCAAAATATTGGCGACCCTGGATTATTTCTTTATACTTTTTTTTTTTTTTTTTTTTCCTTATTTATTTTCTTTGCATTGTATCTTTATTTCTCCTACTGCTCAGACTTTGGAGTTATCAGCTTTACCTGCCAACCAACACAACAAAAATATGTTGCTACTATGGCATGGAAGTTTGGAGCATACATTTTGTGCAGCTCTTAGTAAGAGAAGAAGGGGGGCTAAAGTTTTAACCATTCACTTTTTCAGGCTGCTACCGACTTTAGTGTTTAAGCAAACATATGCAAACTTTGAGAGGATTCACTGCTTGACTAATGTGGGGAAAATTTGAGTTTCTCATGCAGTGTGACCCTGAGCAGGTAGAAGAACATGGGGATAGCCATATTTATGATGGCAGTCCAAATTACTAACTTGCAGTAGTGTTTAATGGATTGATGAGTGGTTACAACCTCCTGGTAAATTTTTATTAGTCTGTGTCTACATTAGGGAAATTTTCATGGCTTGTCCTGTGACCATTTTCACCAGAACTTGAAAGGGAAAAATCCATAGCAGAATTATCATAGGTATTAGGGGGATTCTTCCAATAAGGATATGTATTTCAGCGAGTGAGTATTTTCCTCAGTTTAATGGCTCTTTTCTGTGTCCTATTCTAATTATATTTAGATTCTATTCTAATTTTTGTGCCATCAGGAAGGGAGGGGTTTTATGATTTCTTATCTAAAATGAAAAATACAATTTTGGCTTTAGATATACTTTAGGATTGCAGACCCACTATAGAATTATATTGAAGTATTTAATTTGAATGTATTTTTTCTTTTTTTTTTTTTTTTTTTACTTACAGAATTTGGGAACCACGGCTCCACTGTCCTCTTTGAAGTCCCAGAGACCTGGTAGCAGCAATGATCATATTGTAACTGAAAACTTGAAAGCCATATTTTACTTTGTTTTGTCGATGTGCCCCAGTGCAGATTATACTTTCCCTCCCTGTGACTGTATAAACCTCTCTCATGATGGCATGCTTTCCAAGAAGCACGGCTCATCTTGTATGATGCGCAGAAGTTATTGTGCTAGGTCTAGGTTCTCATATGAAATTCCATTTCTAGTGAGCACCTGTGTAAGAGAATGTTTGATAGTGGTTTGCACATCTTGGGAGCTTTTTTTTTTTTTTTTTTTTTTCTTTTCTTTTTCAGTAGTCTTATTTCTGTAAAGAGTGTAAAATCAACCAGTCAATGTGATGTATTTTTTTTTTTTTAAGTGACACAATGCTGATTCTTTCCTTTTTATTGGGTAAATTTGCCATTTTTGAAAAACAATGTAAACCTATCCTCTTTTATATTTCCTCTTCCTCCATTATCAGCTACAGATCTGTGTTGCAGGCTTTCAATTCCAATGGATTAAACCTTCATACAACAGTCATTAAATTATTGCAAGCGACTACTGTAGATGGCAACAGACAATGAAGGAAAATTTACTAAAACTGGAGAAGACGGAGTCTGGAGTAGCTGTGCAGAGTAAACAATCCGTTTCTAACTTCAGCTTGTTCAGTTAAGCTTTGAAATGAGAACTAGAAGCTGACTGGTTGCTATGCACAGCTGTTTCAGATTCCTTCTGCTCCAGTCTTAGTAAATTTTTCTTGGCCTCGTTTGACCCTAATTACCTGTTAATCTGTCATTTAATTTTGCAAATTTATTTAATACGCATATGATGCATTTGTCTTTGCTTAAACCTAAAAATGTGAAAGGTGGTGTTTGGGTCGATTTGTGAAACTTGTTACAAAACTTTAACTATTAGAAGTTGTGCTTTAAAGGACACATTCTCATATGATTTGACAATATGAAGTGAGCCCAGGCTAGTATAAAATTAATTTTAATGTCTATTCTCCTGCTGTTTGAGTAACATGTCTGAAATTTCTCATCCGCTTGAATCTTCTTGATCTGTTTAGTTCAGATCAATTTGGGTAGAAGGTAGCTGCAAGGACTTGACCTGGGACAAACAGTTTAGATTTAGGAAATAGGAGGTAGCTGGCAATTAGTGCAAGTCTGCCTCACACCCGCTTCTATGGCATATTTAAACTTGTTTAAATCTCTTCCCATGCTGCTACCTTGTGCTTCGCTATGGGTTTCTCCTGCAAATTTCAGTGGGAAGTTTTGCATCACTCGAACAGACCCAAGAGTATTGCAGGACAAAGGGTGTTTTCTGAGGAACTTCATATCACTAGATCTTCAGAAAATTGATTTGCTGGTAATAACCAATTTAAACTTTTCACTTCTCTATTCAGGCCCACAGCTAAATAGCCCTTATAGCAACTATGACAAGCATACCCTGACCTAGAATAAGTTGCCAGCACAATCATTTACTGATAACAGTGGAGCAGGCGCAATTTGTTCCTTAATTAAGAAAACCAGTAAACTCAAACCTATTATATTGCTGCTGTTGCCACACATTGTAGAAACCTTTTCTTAAATTTACCATGGACTTTAAAGGGCAATCGGAGGCTCTGGCTCAATTGGACAGCTTGATAATTTACCTAAAATGCTCATCTTATAAACCTGCATGCTCCATTTGTCTGAATATGTATGTTTGGCTGCTGTTCTTCAGCCAACTCAATAACAGACAGTTCTAGTGCCAACTTTATCTAGGAAGAAACTGTAGCAGTGTCCTGAAAAATTTTTTGGTAACTTACGCTGATGTCAGTTGTCAGGAAAAATCTGATGAAACCCATAGGCATTGTTGATTTTTCACCTGATCAGTGTAGGACTGTGGATATCTAATGTCTACAATTACTAAGCCTTGGCTACAAACTCTCTAAAGGGAACTTTTCATAGTTTTATAGCTAGGTAATCCAGATGGCCTCTAAATCTAAATGGTTCTTTTCTATTAATTCCCTGGGTATTTTTTTTAACTGTTATGTCCTGTTGTGTTTTATATTGTCTTTTTATGTGCTTTTTTTGTTTACAGTGGTTTGCTTGGTATTAATATTTTTTTTTTTTTGAGGATTTTGTTCACTGGATATCACATTTGTTGTACACGTGGGCCACACTTTTCCATCTATTCTATAAAATTACTTGGTTTTAATGTTGGTTCATGGCACATTAGTGTGCCATATGGCAGATTTCACCCAATTGAAACAGTGCTGTTGCCACAGTTTTACAACTTTTTCTTTTTGTAAATTTGTCTCAAATCATTATATACGTTTTCAGTGTTTTATTTTAAGTGTTTGATTTTTAGAAGTTTGTTCACTTTTGTGTGTGAAATACAGTTCTGATGGAAGGTTGCTACACAAATTGTCATTTGTCTAGTGTTTTGTAAAACTATTATCTATCAACTTAATAAAAAAAAAATGTTGCAACTGGCGCTAGCAAATAGATCTGTTGTGATAGATATTTAAACTTTTTCTATAATGGAAATTTAAAGAAAAAGGCCTAGTGTATTTCCATAAAGTAAAATTAAAGAATTTTTTGTAGTATATAACCGTGTGCTGTTTTATTGTTTCACTCTTAATGTGTGTATGCAATATTTACTTTATTCAATCTAGTAGACCAACTCCTTTTAGCTTTTTGAAAAAAAATAATCTTTTTCATACATCATGGTACACAGAGGCTAATTTTCCTTACATACTGGGTTATATTTCATCTCCAGGTGAATGGACACTGGTAGACCAAAGGTCTTTAGACAGGAAGTGATCCCCCTAATATAACCCCCTCCCATACAGGAAGTACTTCAGTTTTTTACCAGTATCTGCAAGGTGGATGGCACGGTTGTTTGAGCTGTCTGAGCTCCAGGACTCTAGTCCCACAAACCGTTCTTAAATGAATCAAGGGATTGACCGATCGGATCCATTTGACACAGGCTCTATATACTTCGATAAATGGTACCTGAGCCTCGCAAAGAAGACTTAAGATCCTGCAAAGTTTTGCCAGTAATGCGGCCTCCGGGCGCTGGACCCTGCAAAGGGGAATCCTGGACACCACAGCACTAAGGCATTCCTGCAGGGTGCTGTACAGGTCCAAGGGAGTGGACCCTAAACATGAAAAGGGTACCCAGTCCTTGAAGGTCCTCGTGTGACAGGAGCCCGCCGTGATGGGTGAAGATTGGGCTCTTAGTTTACTAAGCTGCCCTGCGCAGGGGTGAAACCCCTTTATTTACTTATTGTGGGGTGTCCCAATGATTGTAACAATCAGGAAAGTAATAAAATTCCTGCGAGCCTCAATCAACCCAAAGCCTGATAGTTATCACTAACCAGCTGCAAGCGTTACACACGTCTCATAAGCTCGTGCACATAGACAAAAATAGTAAATTATACGCTGCGCTTTAGAATATTACACAAATGCGTGCTGAAGATTAAAACAAACATTTGTAGTGTTAATGTGACATAAGTGACATATGTGACATAGATGGGGAGGGGCCAGGACGGTACAACAGGCAGTCTATCTGCCTAGGAGGAAGCATACACCATTCCAAAACCAGCCGCTGTAATATTTCATGCCATACACAGAGTGGTGCACTGATGCACCTGGTACATGCGAGTACCCCATTGGGGGATATTTCTTATTTGTTTAATAAAACATTTAAAGCGATATCGCACTATCGAGGCTTTTTATTCCCGAGATACTGCGTGGGAAGCCCAAGATCCTGTTACCATTATAGAACCCAGGGGTGGTTCACAAGCGTGTATTGACTGAGAGTAATTGCAAAGTCACACGCTCCAAGGTGAGCATTTAATACCTGGGGGGTCACTGGAATAAGAGCACCAATGCATGATCTGCAACACCTGTCAATAATTTTTAGACGCATGGATTTATAAGCATGTCAGCAGTGCTATTACTGAATACCACGCATATGCACTTTTTTACAGGTCTGTCACAGCATTGTTTTATAAAAATACTTTTTTTCCATAATAGCACTTTTTGCTATTTAAAGTGGGATTAGTGTTGTTCCCTATATACCACCGGACACTTATATCTCTGTCTTTCAAAGCACTTGGATGCACATGAGTGCTTTTATTATTGTTTTAATTGACATATTTAATGTTTTCTATGTCACATATGTCACTTACATCACATTAACACTACACGTGTTTGTTTTAATCTTCAGCACACATTTATTGTGTAAAATTCTAAAGCACAGTGTATAATTTACTATGATTGTAACAATCAGTCAAGCTAGCTAGAGGCTGGGCAACCTGTGTGCAGTGACTATACGGGGGGAGTTTTGGGCTAGCTGTGGGTGTTTGCAAAGTGTACCTTTTTTGCTTGTGTCTGGCTGTTTTTTACCTGTATGATGGCGCATGACAGTGCGCCATTTTGCCTTGGTTCGCCATGGCGCACGTGCATTTGCAAGAGTGGCAGTTTGGCAGCCATGGAGTACGCGGCTTCACCCGACGCCGCACATGCGCAGTAGCCTTTATCTGGGAGCACAAAGATTCGCGTCATACGCAAATACAGCCACGCCTCTTCGCCGGGACCATGCACATGTGCGTGCATGCATGCACAGAATGTTCCGGCGCACAGCCAGCTTATTTAAGCTGTGTATGCCAAGCATGCAGTCCTTCCAGAAGGTAGCTGTGCGACACAGAGCAGCCTCTGAACCAGACCTTTTCAGCGGTTCATTTCTCCTTACCTGGGTCACGTGAGTCACCAGGTGTTGCTTGGCAGGCTAAAGGTGCTTAGCAGGATTGTTGCATAGGGTGGTTGCAGGATCAGAACCTGTGAAAGGGAAAAATCCTTCCTGCGTAACTTGGAGAGTACTGAATACAGATGCCAGTCTCTTAGGCTGGGGAGCGACCCTAGAGAGGCTCCCAGCTCAGGGGCAATGGTCAAGGACAAAACAGATCCTGCCCATCAATGTCCTGGAATTACGGGCAGTACTTCTGGCCCTACGGTCCTGGATGGTGGAGCTTCCGGACTGCCCTATCACGGTTCAGTCCGACAAATGCCACAGCAGTGTCCTTTATAAAACACCAAGGTGGTACCAGGAGTTGTTCAGCTCTGAAGGAGGTGAACTATGTACTAGTCTGGGCAGAGGGACATGTGCCAATAATATCGTCAGTCCATATCCTGGGAGTAGAGAACTGGAAAGCAGATATCCCAGCCGCCAGCAGATCTGCCTGGGGGAATTGTCCCTACACCCAGGAATGTTCTAGGAAATTTGCCAGTTTTGGGGAGGGCCAGAGGTCGACCTACTGGCATCCAGGTTCAACAGGGTACAGCAGTTTGTGTCTCAAACAAGAGATCCTCTGGCAATCGGAACAGATGCTCTGGTAGTTCCATGGAGCCAGTACGCCCTGGTTTATGCTTTCCCTCCGATCCCTCTCCTTCCACATTTTGTTGCGCAGGGTTTGGAGAGAGTGGGTTCGTCATTCTGGTGGCACCAGCCTGGCCCAGAAGGCCCTGTTTCCCGGGGATTGAGACTGGCAATAGATGGGCCATGGATGCTTCCATGTCACCCCGATCTACTGTCTCAAGGTCCTATGTTCCATCCCAATTTACAGTCTCTAAATTTGACAGCATGGCTATTGAAGCCAGGGTGTTAAAGGACCGTGGCATCTCGAGACCAGTGGTGTCTACCCTAGTGAATGCTAGAAAAGCAGTCACTAGGAAGCTCTATCATAAGGTCTGGAAGACTTGTATTGCTTGGTGTGAAGCCAACAAAAATGGCATCCTCGGAAATATGTGATTGGGAGAATTCTCTTTTCTACAGTCAGCTGTGGAAATCAGATTTGGCTGAGTACAATCGGAGGTCAGATTTTGGCCATGTCGGTATTCTTCCAAAGGCCTTTAGCCTCCCATTTGCTGGTCTGAACCTTTTACGCAGGGGGCAACTCGTTTGCTTCCCCCACCATTAGGTCACCTATGTGTCCTTTGGGACTTGAACGTGGTGCTGTCTGTGTTACAGAAAACTATTTGAACCTATCAAGGAAATTCCATTAGACTTGCTGTTACACACGCTAGCCTTCCTGATGGCTATCACCATCTAGAAGGGTGTCGGATTTGGCAGCCCTTTTGTGCAGGGAACCATAGTTGATCCTTCACCACGACAGCGTTGTGTTACAACCTGTTCCATCCTTTTTGTCAAAAGGGGTGTCAGCTTTTTCATTTAAATCGGGACATTATTTTTCCCTTTTTCTCAGCCTCGTTCGGTGGAAGAGAGATGATTGCATTCCTTGGACGTTGTCCGGGCAGTTGAGGTTTATTCGTCTAGATCTACGGAGATCCAAGGATCAGACTCCTTTTTTTATTTTACCAAAAGAACCCAAGAAAGGGGTAGGCAGCTTCCAAGGCTTCCATTGCCAATTTGGTCCATCAATCAGTTATTCAGGCCTATGGTCTGAAACATAAAGCTCCTCCCTTTAGGATGAGGGTTCTACCAGGGGTGTAGGAACCTCCTGGGCTTTTCACCATCGGGTATCTATGGCTCAGATTTGTAAGGCTGCTACCTGGTCTTCAGTGCATACTTTCACAAAATTTCATCAAGTGGATGTTCGAGCTTTCAATTTGAGATTAGAATTTCGGCCACAGTGTACTGCAGGCTGCCGTATAAGGTGTGATGGCTATGGTTTGGCAGGGTCTCTCCCTCCCCTCAAGGATATTGCTCTAGGATGTCCAAGTACGTAATGAATATTAGCCTAACTCTGTGTCCTATAGGCAACACTTTTTTTTTTTTTTTTTTCATTTTGGCTAGAGTAAGGGAGGGTTATAGCCCCTGTCAGTTTTGCCATCCCTGTCCCGTTGCAGAGATTTCCCTTCATTTCCTGCCCCGCAGCCAAACAGGAAATCTCTGCAAATTAAGGGAAACCTTTGCCCCCCCTAGGCCCTCAACTAGTGTCCCCACTGGAAAATTCCAGGGTGGGTCTTAAACTGGAAGGGGTGGGTTATATTTAAATTAGCGGGATGCACAAGTTTAGTCAGGCCTAGTGCAGCACAAGCCCTAAATACACCACTGATGGGAGGGGTTATATAGGGGGATCACTTCCTGTCTAAAGACCGTTTGGTCTGCCAGTGTCCATTTACCTGGAGATTCAGTATAACCCAGTAGGTAATGATGAATATTGGCCTAAATCTGTGTCCCGTGATGTAATCAAAGAAAAGGATTTTACGGTTAAGTATGATGAAAAAAATCCTATTATTGGTGCCACAGTATGTTCAAAAATATAAAAAAGATGCTCTGGTTCCGATGCACACCTCCACTGTAGTGCTGTCCCCAAAGACTTGCCAATCTGATTCTCCTCCAGGTTGACTGATGCCTAGCATTATCCATCCTACTTTCTGAGTGCCCAGATCATCATAGGCAGATCATCGTGCCAACCTGGTCTTGCATACCCCTGGTCAAGCCGACAATTGTACAGTTTTACATAAGTGCAAAGCTGTACAGGAGTAAGGCTTGCCCAACACTGCTGGAGAAGAGGAGTGTCAACCTGTGATGTCTGCAGGCCAGCCAGAAGACTTCATGATTAAATGTAAATATTAGGAATTTTTAGGAAAAATGGGGGTGGGGGGGTTGCAAGAGTTATTATACAAGATTTATATAGCGCCAACAGTTTACGCAGCGCTTTACAATGTATAAGGGGGACAACACAATTACAGTACAGTTCAATACAAAAGGTACAGGAGGGCCCTGCTCGTAGAGCTTACATTCTAAAGGGAGGGGGTGGTGGTACAAAAGGTAATAGCTGCAAAGAATGATTTGATGGGGACAGTTATGTGGGTGTGGGATAGGCTTCCCAGAATAAGTGAGTTTTCAGGGATCTCCTAAAGATGGACAGGGTAGGGGCTGATCGGACATACTGGGGCAGGGAATTCCAGAGGATGGGAGAGGCTCTGGAGAAGTCCCGAAGGCGAGCATGGGAGGAGGTAACAAGGGAGCTAGAGAGCAGGAGGTCCTAGGAGGAGCGGAGGGGGCGATTTGGGCGATATCTGCAGATGAGGTCGGTGATGTAGATGTGGGCGATGTTGTGAATGGCCTTGTATGTTATGGTTAGCATTTTGAATTTTACACGGTGGGGTAGGGGAAGCCAGTGAAGGGATTGGCAGAGAGGAGCAGCAGTCACAGATCGATTAGTGAGGTGTATTAGTCTAGCAGCAGCATTCATAATAGACTGAAGGGGGGATAGCCTGCCTAAGGGTAGGCCATTAAGGAGAGAGTTGCAGTAGTCGAGGTGGGAAATAATCAAGGAGGGAATAAGTTGCTTTGTGGTGTCATTAGTCAGGAAGGGTCGAATTCTGGAGATGTTGCGGAGGTTAAGGCGGCAGGATTTAGCCAGTGATTGGATATGGGGGCTGAAGGAGAGGTCAGAGTCAAGGATTACACCCAGGACCCTGGCATGTGTGGAGGGACCAATGGTTGTGTTGTTGATATTAATGGTGAAGTCACAGGAGGGGGACCGTGAAGGAGGAAATATAACAAGCTCAGTTTTAGAAAGATTAAGTTTGAGGAAGTGGTGTGACATCCATACCGATATGTCATTCAGCAAGTTTGAGATCCGTGAGGAGATAGTGGGGGTGAGTTGAGGAGTGGAGAGATAGATCTGTGTGGTATTGGAAGCCATGGGAGGTTATCAACTGGCCCAGGGAAGAGGTATAGAGAGAAAAGGAGAGGCCCAAGGACTGAGCCTTGGGGTACCCCAACAGAAAGAGGAAGGGGAGAGGAGGAGATGGAGTTGTAAGTGATACCGAAAGTGCGCTGAGATAGGTAGGAGGAGAACCAGGATAATGCAGAATCACGGAGGCCAAGGCAGTGTAATTTGCTGAGGAGCAGCAGGTGGTCAACTGTGTCAAATGCAGCAGAGAGGTCTAAAAGTATGAGTATGGAGTAGTGGCCATTGGTTTTGGCAGTTATTAGGTCATTGGTGAGTTTTAGTAGGGCAGTTTCAGTAGAATGTTGTAGGCAGAAGCCAGACTGTAGGGGGTCGAGAAGGTTGTTGTCCATGAGGTAGCGACTCATTTGGTCATGAACAAGGCGTTCGATGAGCTTGGAGGCAAACGGGAGAAGGGAGATGGGTCTTAAGTTATTCAAACAGGTGGGGTCTAGTGAGGGTTTTTTGAGTATGGGGGTAACCAGTGCATGTTTGAGCGGGGAAGGAAAGGTGCCGGAGGAGAGGGAGAGGTTGAAGATGTGGGTTAGGGAGTTGAGGATAGAGTGGGAAGGTGGTTGCAGTAATTGAGAGGGGACAGGGTCCAGGGGACATGTAGTGAGGTGGGCCATAGAGAGGAGTTTATTAACTTCTTCTGTGGTAACTGGGCAAAAGGAGGAGAGTATTGAGTGTGGTGTTGGACCTGATATGTTGGGTAGGGGAGGAATTTGAATGCTCGATATCTCCTTGAGAATTGTTGATTTTGCTATTGAAGTGGTTGGCAATATGTTGAGCGGTAAGCAAGTTGGTGGGTGGGGGCAGTGGGGGGTGAATTAAGGGTAGAAAAGAGTTGACGAGGTTTGGATGAGAGGGTTTTGATGAGTGTGTTGTAATAGGTTTGTTTAGCAGTGTGGAGGCAGGAGTTGTATTTGAGAAGGACAGATTTGTAGAGGGTAAAATCTTGCAGGGATTTAGATTTACGCCATGCTCACTCAAGAGCACGGCTGTGTCTCTTGAGACTTCTGGTGTCGTCTGTTTGCCAGGGTTGTGGCAGATGGGGCCTGGTTCTGCGTGTAGAAAGAGGAGCAAGTACGTCTAGGGAGGATGACAACGTGGTGTTGTAGATGGAAGTGGTTAGTTCTGGGCAGGACAGGGGTGCGATTTTTGTCATAAAGGCCATCAGTAGCAGAGTGATGAAGGGAAGGTTTGAGGTTGCGAAGGTTCCTGCGGGTAGTGGTTTGTGGGTTGGCAGCATGGGATATGGGATATAGGAGACAAGGAGAGTGTGAAACGGATAAGGTTGTGATCAGAGAGAGGAAAGGGTGCGTTGGAGAGATTGCAGGAAGTGCAGCAATGGGAGAATACAAGGTCGAGAGTGTTGCCGTTGGAGTGAGTGGTGGTTTGTGTCCATTGTGTTAGGTTAAAAGAGGAGGTTAGGTTGAGTAGTTTAGAAGTGGTAGCATTATTAACATTGATTGGAATGTTAGTCACCTAGGATGATGGCAGGCACTTTGGATGAGTTGACTTCAGTCTTAAAGAATCACCCCAGCTTTTCCTCCCTGAAACAGGTGCATTGTGCTTGTAAATGAATTACAGCCCCAGTGTCAGCTTATGTGTAACTTGCCTCATTTTAGCTATATAAAGCAGGCTTCTGTGTATGTGTTGTCATGCCTTCTCTTGGCTGAATTTCAGAGTTCTTTGACTTCCTGATGCCTTCCTTTATCAGTCCTGATACTACATGTCCCATCAATCTTTGAGCCTCTGTAGTTTCAGGGCAGGCTATGGGAGTCACTTGTAGCAGTTCTGGGAGTTGATGTGGGTGGGTCCTAGGGTTACTGTGATTGTCTCTGTGCCTTTGTGGGTGGTTTAAGGGGAGGAATGAAATTGTGTTATCACCATCCACACTCCATTTCTCTCTGCAGTGAACAGAGTTCTGTACAGCAGGAAGTGTAACCTTACAAACCATTTCTTGGACAAGCAATGTGATATTCTAGCTTTAAAGCACACACAAATACAAGACTGATAACATGATCATGGTTTTTCTGCTCTGGTCTCATTCTTTGTATAAGAGAAACAGCAAATTGTCTTTGTTGAAGGCATGATTTGTTATGTGTATTTCAAAAACCCAACTTAATTTAGTGAAACACAAATCTTTGAGTGTTGTAAAGTGTATGTGTAGTCACCAAATGCACATTAAAATTTTTGTGAGCAGAAACGCGCACTCCTTCCACACGAAGTGTGACTATGGTCTTAGATGCAAGAGATCATGACCATACTAGAATCAATGAAGTCTTAGGGCTTGTTCAAATAATGGTGTAAAAATGGTTTTACTGCCTCCAACTGCTTACCCTTTAGCTAAAGCAGCAGTGGCAGGGGGTGAACACTTGCCGTCACTGTGATACTCTGCTTTATGGCTGTGGTGGGAAGTATGCTTTCTTTTGTGCATGGTGTGCTCTACTGCCTGCCAGACAATCCATTCTAGAGAATGGAGCCACACTGCAATTGCACACAATTTGCATGTTTGCGGAGCAGTACTTTAGCATTTTAGAGGGTTAAAGTAGGTGATGCAACTCCTTTTCACTGCCTGTCAAATTCACTCTGAAGAGTGATCTGGATGCAGATCACACTTTAGTCAGCAAAGCCGGTGTAAATGCCCTACCTTCTTCTGTGTCATACCTATTTTGCAGCATGCCAAAGAATAATGGCTTACTGCATGACTACAGTGGAAGGGCTATGAGAGGTTATTTATGAAGGTGTTTCCTTCATATGTAAATGAAGCACTTCACAGAGAGCAGGGCTCTAGAAGGGTGGGACTCTCCCCGTTCACACTGGTCAGCATATTTAAATGGGCAGGACTGAATTATAATTGTTACATAGTTGATCAGGTTCAAAGATACAAGTCTATCTAGTTCAACCAATAAAAAAAAAAAAAAAATAATAATAAAAAAAAGCTACAATCCCATATACACAGTTCATCCAGAGGAAGATAAAAACCCCAACAGAGCATGATCCAATTTGCTGTGAGTACCTGTGTATTGTATGGAGTATTAGTGTCAGGAAGCTAGTTAGTTAATTTGGACAGGGTATAATCTCAATCCTCATTAAATTAGTAGGCATGATGCCCGGCGGGTGTGGAGATGCCACTCGGTGTACATCTTGTGGCATTTATGTGTTCCTTGATCATCCGATCGACGGAAAATTCTGCTGTGCAAAATGTAAGCACTTTGTTTCACTGGAAGCCCAGGTTCTGAATCTAGGGAAGCAACTGTCAACACTGAAAAGACTCTCCATCCCATAGGAGAGCTGGGAACATACCCGGTGAGTGGAGATAAAGTTGTGCAGGCACCAGAGAAGGAGTAGATGGGTGACAGGAACGATAGAGGGCAAAGAGCCAGGGAGGCTGATCCTGAGCTGGAACATCCTAATAAGTTAGCCCTGTTGCGCGACATTGGTAAAACCAGTCAGGGACCAGCATTGCTGGAACAGAGTGATGCCCCTAGCTGCCAGGGAAAGAACTCCTCCAGTGAGAGTTGGGGGAAGCCAAGGGGAAGGAAAGGAAGATCTTGGCAGTAGGGGACTCAACTCTCAGGGCAGAGGGCAATCTGTCACAAGGACCTGAAGCGCCGAACTGTATGTTGTCTACCGGGTGCTTGGGTTTGGCACATCAAGGATTTGGTGGAGTGATTACTCGGGGTGTCGGGGGGGTGTAGTGGGGGGATGGGGAGACCTGGCTGTCAAGGTGCATGTTGGCACCAATGACCAAGTCTGAGGAAGATGGAGTGTCCTAAACGATCTTAGGGATTTAGGAGCTAAATTAAGGTATAGAACTTCCAAGGTAGTATTTTCAGAAATACTACCTGTACCTCAAGCCACACCAGAAAGGCAGAGGGAGATAAGTAAACCACTGGCTGAGGTGCTGGTGTAGAAAAGAGGGGTTTGGGTTTGGGTTCCTGGAGAACTAGGCCGACTGTTCAGTCGGTTACCGGCTCTACAAAAGGGACAGAATGCACCTAAATGAGGAGGGTGAAAATGGCCGAAAAGTTAGAGGGGCTTTTAAAAGCAACAAATGCAGCGCTCGATGGGACCAGTACCAAAAGAACTTTGGCAGTAGTAGTACTCAATATAGTTCATTTATTGGATGCACAATTACATTTAAAAAAACTGTCCAATTAAAATGATGTAGTTAAAATCAAACAAAAGTACTCCGAATTATAATATATGCGATACCACCACACTTCCTGGTGACAGCGGGTTAACATCAATAGTTACACTCCATTGTCCAGATAATGACCGGATAGCTCAATGTGTAGTGAAAACCAGAGTGGAGAGACACAGCTCTCTAAAGTACAACTACTGGTTACTGGAGATGTTACACTCACTGTGCTGCAGATGGTGTACTGTAGTCCACGCTGCTGGGTGTAGACAAACAGGCAGGCAAGCAGGCTGATACAGCGATCCAGCAAGCTACAATCTGCTAAAATCTGACGTCCTGGATGGCATTCAGAGTGACGTGCATTAGCTCCAAGACCTGAAGGCAAAGATCGAGACCGGAAACAAGGGGTGTCCTGGTGTTAGGCGGGTCACAGGCTTGTTGTTGCTGTGTTGACAGTGACTTCCATGTTTCACGCCCTGCGCTTTATCAAAGTCACGGGAGCCACAGCAGGAAGGAATTCTATAGGTATATAGATGTGGGTGGGGTAAACTATCAGTTCTAATGATGTTAACCCCCCCTGTATGCCTTATACAAATACAATATTAAACACATACACAAAAAACAGCACATTAATGCAAAAAAAAAATGCACCTAGTTTAGCAATAAAGATGATAAATATAATATATATATATATATATATATATATATATATATGTGTGTGTGTGTGTATGTACAGATCTATAAAAATAACACATTATTATTGAACTCTCTCACAGTCCACCACTAGCGACATAAAGGGGGTTATTTACGAAAGGCAAATCCACTTTGCCCTGCAAGTGCACTTGGAAGTGCAGTCGCTCTAAATCTAAGGGGTAGATCTGAAATGAGTGGAAGCTCTTCTGATTTTATCATCCAATCATGTGCAAGCTAAAATGCTGTTTTTTATTTTCCTTGCGTGCCCCCCTCAGATCTACAGCTACTGCACTTCCAAGTGCACTTTCAGTGCAAAGTGGATTTTCCTTTAGTAAATAACCCCCAAATTGTCACCAGTAATGGACTGTGAAAACACCCAAAAGAACCCCCTTTGAGGGTCTGCATAAATAATTACTAAAACCACCCTATAACATAAAAATCTATATATGAGTATACAATGTATGCTAAAAAAAATGAATAAATGTATGTAATGGATAAAATGAAAAATACAACAGCAATGGTATACTTGCCAGATAAGCAACCACATACTATTCCAAGAAGCCACATTGAGAGAATTATCTCTCAACGTGGCACTGTACGTCATCATCCATCTTGCCTATTGTCACATCTGCATATGTATATCAATAAATGCAGCCACCTGTAACTTTATATTAATTAGAAGGTATTATATAATCACACTCAGCATGTCGATTTCTTCATTAAGGGCCCCCAGGCGAAAGAGACCCCAATAAATATATCCAAAAAGGCTCCCTTCGGCAAAGGAGGGAGAACCTTTCGTTGTCCGTATGGGTACCCCTAGGGATAGCCTCAATTGCAAGTACTTCCATTTGTCCAAAATCTCTATTATGCTTCTGACGAAAATGACGTGGAACGCTATGCTTAACGCATCCCTTTTTAGTCAATCTGCGATGCTCACCCACTCTCGTCAGTAGGGTGCGTATTGTATGGCCCACATACAACAGGCCACATGAGCATCGCAGAACATAAAGAATGAACTCAGTGGAACATGTGATAAATTGTTTAATTTGGAAGAACTTGCCCCCATTGGTAACTATTTTTGAACGACCATGAGGTATTGATTGGCAAGTGAGGCACCCTCTCTTATGACATTGGAAAATACCAGTCCTGGTGTTGAAATAGGTTCTGATATCAAACGGGCCTACTATTAGGTTTTGTTAATTTACTAGGAGCAATAATATTTTTAATTGTACGTGAACGTCTAAAGGTCACTTGTGGCTTGGGAGGAAGTATTGGGGCCAGAATATGATGAAGTTTTAAAATATAGTGTTTGTATATTTTAGAGATAGCTCTATATTTTGTATTAAATGTTGACATGAATCTAACAGTGTTTACCATTTCTGAAGAATTATTGTTTCTATTGTTATTCACAGATGGTTGTACCTTATTAGAAAGAAGAGCGTTCAGCACTAAATCCCTTGGATATCCTTTCTCCTCAAACTTTTTTTTGCATATACTGTCCCTGTATCATATAGTCTTCTGCTTCAGTACAGTTCCTATGCAATCTGTGGAATTGGCCATTAGGGATATTAGTCTTCCACAACAGTTACTGGTGCAACTGGTATAACAAAGATCAGAATTACCAGATGTAGGCTTGTTGTGATTACTAGTAATAATGGTATCTTTATCATGAGATAGAACCAGATCAAGGAACACTAGCTCACTCTGGTCTATCTCATGAGTAAATGATAATCCCAATAGATTATCATTACAATATGCAACAAAGGCTGAGAATAGGTTTGGACCACCACTCCAGATCAATAGGACATCATCAATAAAACGACCATAAAAAAAGATATACTGGGAAAAAGGATTGTCGGCCCATATCTTCATCTCTTCCGAGTAACCCATTGTCAGGTTTGCATATACAGGGGCAAAATTCGCCCCCATAGCTGTACCTTTACATTGGAGGTAAAATTGATTTAAAAACGTATGATAATTGTGACGTAAACAAAAATTTATGCTGTAAAGGAGGAATTCTGATTGTTTAGAATTCATCTCACTGTTCTTGCTTAGAAAATACTGTACAGCAGCTATGCCCACCTCATGGGGTATTGAAGTGTACAGTGAGGCAACATCCAACAAAGCCCACATATAATTATCGTACCAAGAATAATCCTTTAAGATTTCGATGACATGACTAGAGTCTCTGATACATGGTGCTAATTGACACACCATGGGTTGTAATAGGTGGTCTATATAGACTGACAGCCCACTAATAAAACTGTTCATACTAGCGACAATTGGTCTCCCTGGGGGGGTCAATCAGGGATTTATGCACCTTTGGGAGGTGATAAAAGTAGGGCGTACTGCATACTCTTGGAAGCAAAAAGCATCTCTCTTTGACATCCAGTACACCCTCCCTATGGGCTGCCTCGACAAGACTAACAAGTTTCCATTGGTAATGGGGGAGAGGATCAGAAGGGAGTTTCAGGTAAGTATCCGTATCTGATAGTAACCGATATGCCTCACGGAGGTAGTCTGGTCTGTCCACCTCCATTGTCAGCCTGTTTGACTATAATGTCTCCATTAGTTGTCAAGTCTTTAGGAGCTTGCCGTTCAGCTGGGCTCAAATTACAAGATTTTTTTATTCATAGGGGCATCACATAATTCTATTAGATCTTTATAAACAGCTTGGTAAAATGTTTCAATACGTGGACCCTTCGAGTTTGTTGGGTTAAATATAGATGGAGGTTTAAAACCAGTATGTGTGATGTCTGGCTCTTTAAATAGCCGGTAAACGGAATTCCTTGTTTCACGCTGACAGGGAGAGACCAAGGTATATCCCTGGGAACTACAGACCAGTTAGCCTAACATCAATAGTATGCAAGCTCTTAGAAAGGGATGATATATATACAAGATTTTGGTTATGAAAACGGTATCATTATCAATAATCAGCATGGATTCATGAAAAATTGTTCTTGCCAAACAAAACTACTAACCTTCTATGAGGAGGTGAGCTGCCATCTAGATGAAGGAAGGCGTCGGTGATGGGTGTGGGTGTGTGTGAGAGTGAGTAAGCGAGTGCTCCTCCCCCCTCCTCCAAGTCCCGGGCTAATGGACAATCATTCGGCTGATTGCTGTGAAGCAGCACACATGAAAGAGCTCATCTCGCCTGCAGCGTGTCTTCAGTCAGCTTAGTGCAGTAACGATACGCTGGCACTTGGGAAGGGAAAAGCAACGGATTCTACTGGCTGTTTTACACATTGGCTGTTCCATCTGCTATACCCACTAGCTGCTATACTGCTTTGTTCACTGGCTGGTCCACCGACTCCACTTACTGGCTGTTCCAGTCTGCTCTACCTTCTGTAAGAAAGGGAAGGAAGGGGTCAAGAGGAGATCCCCCCAAAAAAAGATGGTCCGCTCAAGAACAAACAGTTGAACCTACAAAAACTTTATTGTGTCACAATATGTAGAAACATAATCCAACAACCATGTGTATTTAAAAAATAGGGCAAATAAAAGTCTTATTGTGTGCTGGTGGCCACCACAGACATTACACATATATCTCATGCATTCATGCACTCACACTCCTCAATTAAAGTCACTAGAGACCCGGGTCTATACTATTTCACTGGAATTCCAGAGCTGGATTGGCTACATGAGTGGGTAGACTAGGTCCTTGTAGGTAAAGTGCAAGTGCTAATACACAACAAAAGTCCCCTCGGATGTGAACCGATGGCTGGTTAGACATATGTATGTGTCATTCAACCAGAGCCAAGGAAGGAAACGGTGTCCTGATTGTGTGGTGAACAATTGCAGCTCAAGCAACCTCACATAGAGGGCTTTTAAGGATGGACGAAAAATGGCCATAAACAAAATGCCTCATGAATGTGAGGGTACATTTTAGCTCACCGTCTGACGTCTTCAATGAAGAAGGAGTAGAGCCCAAAGGAGTTGCTGATGGCCGCGTTTGTGTGGGTTTGAAAACACGTTCATGCGGTATTAGCTTGTTGTAGGCATGAGCGGGTTACTTCCGGGTATCCTCCGGCAGAAGGTAAGGTGAGTCACAAGGGTCAAGCTTGTTAGTGTCTCATATCCAATAGTATAAACAATCCGGAGAGACGCTCGGCATCCGTGTTCACCGCAAAGGTTTCACCTGATATCCCAAATCTTGATTGATCCGATCATTAATGAATTGTGTCAATTCAGATGGCAGGCCGTCCCAAATCATGATCACGTCATCGATGTACCTCAGCCACAAACGACAGTGGCTGAGGTACATCGACGAGGGGTACACACACTCAGACTCCCAAAAGCCAAGGTGCAGGCATGCATATGATGGGGCCCATGGGGCACCCATCGATGTGCCCCTAATTTGTTTGTAGTATATCCCAAGAAATTGGAAATAGTTGTTTTCTAACATAAATTGCAATAGTTCAATGATAAATTCATTTTGGCCTGCTAATGACGGAAATTTATTTTCCAAAAAGAATTGTGTCGCTGCTAGTCCCCATCTGTGCGGAATTGACGTGTATAACGACTCCACGTCAATTCCGACCAGTAACATACCTTTGGGTATCGATATGTCTTCCAGGTGCCCCAAAACATCCCGTGTGTCCTGAACATATGATGGTAGTTCATGTACAAGTTCTTTAATCAGTGCGTCCACGTACTTACCGACCCTCTCGAGGGGACCCTTTTTCGTTATTTCATGATGGTAAGAGATGCAATATTCAAATCTGACCACATACACAAGTCAATCAGATTGAATCTTTATGTATGGTTTTGTCTAAATAGATGTATGTATGGGTGTGATTGGCACATTTTTGGTGATTGCAATTATGGTCAAGCTATGGTATTCAGGTGTTAATTAAGAAGACAGGAAATTGAACACTAGCCTTCTGGCTATTTAAACATCCAGCTACTGATACCACATTAGCTCTGAAGAAGCTTGGCAACAAGCGAAAGCGCTCAGCATTTGACCCATGTGCAGGTGGCACACAGACTCTCACACTTTAACTACAATATCCTTCTAAATTGGATGTGAACATCCCTAACGATCCTGATCGGATCAATCAAGATTTGGGATATCAGGTGAAACCTTTGCGGTGAACACGGATGCCGAGCGTCTCTCCGGATTGTTTATACTATTGGATATGAGACACTAACAAGCTTGACCCTTGTGACTCACCTTACCTTCTGCCGGAGGATACCCGGAAGTAACCCGCTCATGCCTACAACAAGCTAATACCGCATGAACGTGTTTTCAAACCCACACGAACGCGGCCATCAGCAACTCCTTTGGGCTCTACTCCTTCTTCATTGAAGACGTCAGACGGTGAGCTAAAATGTACCCTCACATTCATGAGGCATTTTGTTTATGGCCATTTTTCGTCCATCCTTAAAAGCCCTCTATGTGAGGTTGCTTGAGCTGCAATTGTTCACCACACAATCAGGACACCGTTTCCTTCCTTGGCTCTGGTTGAATGACACATACATATGTCTAACCAGCCATCGGTTCACATCCGAGGGGACTTTTGTTGTGTATTAGCACTTGCACTTTACCTACAAGGACCTAGTCTACCCACTCATGTAGCCAATCCAGCTCTGGAATTCCAGTGAAATAGTATAGACCCGGGTCTCTAGTGACTTTAATTGATGAGTGTGAGTGCATGAATGCATGAGATATATGTGTAATGTCTGTGGTGGCCACCAGCACACAATAGGACTTTTATTTGCCCTATTTTTTAAATACACATGGTTGTTGGATTATGTTTCTACATATTGTGACACAATAAAGTTTTTGTAGGTTCAACTGTTTGTTCTTGAGCGGACCATCTTTTTTTGGGGGGATCTCCTCTTGACCCCTTCCTTCCCTTTCTTACATATGCTTTATGGTCCATTGAACAACCGTTTGACAGCTAGTCAGCTACACACCACTGAGTTATATGATTAATGATATGGGTGACATGAGAGACATATTAATCTGATTAATTACCACAGTGGGAGGGAATTCCCCTCCCCCCGTTTGTCACCCTAGAACCTACTATTGGATGACTTTAAGGTGTCCTTTCCCCCCCTTTCTTTTCATCTGCTCTACCTTCTGGCTGTTCCAATGCCGTTACCCACCGGCTGTTCCATCGACTCTATTTACTGGCTGTTCCAGTCTGCTCTACCTCCTGGCTGTTCCAACGTCTTTACCCACCGGCCGTCCCACCGACCCTACTTACTGGCTGTTCCAGTCTGCTCTACCTCCTGGCTGTTCCAACGTCTTTACCCACCGGCTGTTCCACCGACTCTACTTACTGGCTGTTCCAGTCTGCTCTGCCTTCTGGCTGTTCCATTACGGTACAAGAGAGTGACTACATCCCGGAGCTTCCTTGATAAACGGACAGACGGACAGATGGACGTGTGGCAAGGTAAAAACAAACTTGATTAAAGCTGAGAGTTGAATAAACTGAAAAAGCAGAGTAAGGGGGAGAGGGCTACATTTGTTTTGCTAGCCTGGTTACATGCCTACAAACCTCTCAGTATAACAAGACAGCCACACACTGACATTCTCCCTAATAGCAGACGGGTAGACAGCTGAGGTGAGGAGAGAAAGAGAAACGGCCACTGCTGCATCTCATCGCTTTACTCCTTATGGGCAAACTTCACAGTGTAAAAAAGAGTTATAAAAGACTCTGGCAGGCTGTATGCCGGCTCACAGTCCCTCCGTACAGTAAAGCAAAAACACACTGGCATCCCTCAGAAGACAGAAAGGAGGCTAATTGGAGTGGGAGAGAGAGAGGTATTGAGAAGAGTGGCTGCTCTGACGGGCTGCAACCCCTCCCCCACCTCCCCAACCCCCTGCTCTATCCTACTCGAGTGGAGTGTGAAGAGGGAAGAGTGAGAAGGGAAAAGAAAGAGGGAAAGACCTTTTTTTTTTTTTTCTCTTGCTTTCTCCTTAAAGATGACAACACGCAGACAAGCAGCCTTGCAGCCAACAGCAGGGAGAGGCAGAAAATCGATAGAAGGCATTTAAAGCGTACCTATCCCCCCGTATACCTGAACAAATAGGAAGGTCGGATGCAAGGAAGCGAAGCGGAGGTAATATCATGGGCTCTGTAGAAATGACAGAACGAGAATCCCGGGTAAAACAGGCAAGCACTCAGATGACCCAAATGACAAACGACAGTGTCATAGGAAACGGCAAGAGATCCCCTACAGCAGGGAGAGGGAGGAAGACCCCAGAGCCAAGCCCCCCCGGAAGTGATGGGAGCCCCAAGGTAATTGGGGTTAAGAACAAGGGCCAACATATACTTGATAGTGGACCCCAACCAGGGGGCGTGCAAAGCCCACTAGTAGAAAGCCGGGATATTACAACGCAATGGGAAAATAACAGGTGGTCACTAGAAGAGGCACCAGACACAGAGACCGTAATTGGAAGAGGAGGAGAAGATCTAAGCCCCGGTACGGACCAAAGCAATAGACAGGATCATATAGAAATCATAAGGTGGGATAAGGGAGTAAAAGAGGTGCCGTACGGATACGAGCAGGATCAGGAGAGCGCTCAGGATGGCAAGGGGAACCCACAGGGGCAGAATGGAACAAATTCAGAATCAGAAAGGGATATCTGGGAGTTGTTGAAGGCCCTCCCCACCAAAAATGACATACAGGAATTAATAAAAGCAGTTGAACAATCATGTATGCAAGCTGTGGCAAGTCTAAAAGAGGACGTCAAGGATCTGGGATACAGAGTAGAGGGGGCAGAAAAAGAACAAGAAACCATCACACAGGTAGTGGTTGATGTACAAGAGTCCATGAAAAAATATGAAGAGATATTAAATTCATACAGAGACCAGCTGGACGAGTTTGAGAATAGGGACAGGCGACAAAATATACGTATAAAAGGATTAAAGGAGTCAATTACAGCGACAGAACTAACCCCAGCAGCACAAAAAATTTTTGGACAGATTCTGGGGGATCAAGCTCCAAGCATTATTGAAATAGATCGGGCACACCGGTTCCCTCTCCAGAACACAAAAGCTGATACACCTAGAGATGTAATTTGTAAAGTTCACAGATACACCGTGAAAGAAAACATAATGAAGATAGCTCGTAATATTCCCACAATTACATTTGAAGGCTCAAACATAGCACTTTATCCAGATATCTCAAAAAGAACCCTTTTTAAACGAGGGTCGGTCCGCCCGTTGCTAGAAACCCTACGAAAGGCCGATATTAAATACCGGTGGGGGTTCCCCTTTAGCCTAACAGCTTCTAGGGATGGAAAAACTGCAACCCTGCGAACAAAGGACGATTTAAATTCATTTATAGAAAAATTAGACCTCCCAAAGGTGGACTTTATGGACTGGAGAATAAAATCTTCAAGGCCCCCCCTGCAACAAACAGAAAAGTGGCAGGAAGTACCGGCAAGGGCTAACAGGGGTGGAACCCAAAGAAGGTCTTAGAGGACTTTTTTTTTCTTTTTTTTTTTTTTTTTTCTCTCCCTACAGGGTGAAGCCCGGGAGGAGGGGGGAACAGAGGGGGGGATTTGAGGGAAAATGAGGACCTTGTGTAGGTCAATAGGCCAACCCCAATTAAAGGGGAGAATAATCCTGCGGAATGCAGGGAAGGGGGGTAGCATGCACATGGGAGGTGTTGATATGTGCACGCTCCCCGCCCGACTTTTAGATATACCCCTAAAGAGAGGTTTTTTGTATGGGGGAAGAGTATGTAAGGGTTATGTTTATAACACAAAGGTGATTTATTTTTTTTATTTTTGTTATGTTATGCATAAGTATGTGTTTAATGGGGCACTGAATGCTGGAAAGGGGGAGGTAAGGGGGGGGGTGGGAATGGCAGAGGGGAAGACAGAGATTAAGGGTAAGGGAGCAGGGGGTTTCTGGGATAAAAGGAAATGACAGCAATATTGAAAATACTTTCATATAATGTGAGGGGGTTGAGCTCACCAAATAAGAAAGGGAGACTATGGGTGGAGTTACAACATCTGGGAGCTGATGTGATTCTCTTACAAGAGACCCACTTCGGGGGCGGCCCGATTACAGGCCTACCTCAGAATATACTGAAGCAATGGTATCATGTGGTATCCCCAGTAGCTAGGGCAAGAGGGGTCTCAATTGCATTTAAGAAAACATGCCCCTGGATATTGGAGAATGTACAAAGCGACCCAGAAGGTCGGTATTTGTTTGTAAAAGGAGAAATACAGGGGAGACGATATACCTTTGCTTCGATATATGCACCCAATGAAGGGACTGTTAATTTTTTGATTAAAATGTTTCAGAAACTGGAAGAATTTAAGGAGGGATGTGTAGTGGTGGGGGGAGATTTCAATATGGTGCTAGATCCAAGTACAGATACATCCACGGGCAGATCCACTTTGTCTTTTGGAGCTATAAAAAGAATTAAACAAACCTTATGCGCACAACATCTTGTGGATAGCTGGCGAGCTCTACATCCAGGGACTAGGGATTTTAGTTATTACTCTAAAACACATGATATGTACTCACGGCTGGATCTTTTTCTGGTGGACCAATACTACCTGGGAAATATCAACACAAGTACAATCGAACCAATAACTATATCCGACCACGCTCCAATAACTCTGACCATTAGACCAACTCAAATGGCTCGTTCAGAACGAATATGGCGGCTGAACGAGTCATTGCTAGATAAGGAGGAAACAGTGGAGAATTTAAGTATTAAGATAAAAGAATATTTTGAAATAAATAAAACAGAAGGAATGTCAGACCAATTGGTGTGGGAAGCCCATAAGGCAGTCGTAAGAGGGGAGCTAATCGCCATTGGTGCACACAGGAAAAGGGAAGATAAAAGAGAGATAGACGAACTACTAGAGAAGATTAAGGCCTTAGAGATAAAGCACAAGGAAAATCTCAACCAAACAGATGGTAGGTGTTTGGAAGGCTTACGAGCAGAGCTTTCACAATGCCTAGAATATAGAGCAAAGAACAAGATTAGGTTTTTTGCTAACAGAGCATACTAACAAGGAAACAAATGTGGAAAGCTGTTAGCAAAACAACTTAAAAAACAACAGGACTCTAGACACGTGCATAGCTTATTAGTACAAGGTAAGAAGATACTGGACACAAAAGCTATAGCGAAAGAATTTGGTAAATTTTATGAAGCATTGTATAACATTGATAAAACAGAACCGTCTGAGGGAGGGGAAAGCGAGGATCAAAGGAGGAATGAGATCGATGAATATATGGAGAGTGCTATTATGCCCACAATACCTAAAGAGGTATCAGAGGATATGGAGCGTCCAATTACGGTTGAAGAGTTGAGCAGAGCGATAGCAGACTTGCCCCCCGGGAAAAGCCCAGGGCCAGATGGGTTGACAAACTCATATTATAAGAAACTTCTCCCAGTTCTGGTAAAACCTCTCTGCAGTTATTTTAATTCTATTAACGCTGCGAACCCACTCTCTCCAGAAGCATTAATGGCATATATAACGGTATTACCAAAAGAGGGAAAAGATCCCCAGGTGTGTGCTAACTACAGGCCTATCTCTCTGCTGAACTCTGATACAAAACTACTGGCAAAAATCCTGGCATCGAGACTTCGGGACTACGTAGGTGATCTGGTACATCCAGATCAAACGGGGTTCATAAAAGGACGGGAAGCCAGGGACAATACCATCCGCGCTCTCCATGTATTGCATTGGACGCGATATGGTCCGGATAGAGCCCCAGGTATCACTCTGTCGATGGATGCCGAGAAGGCCTTTGACAGAGTGAACTGAGGCTTTATGAGAGCAGTATTGGGTAAGATAGGGCTGGGGGGAAAAATGCTAGGATGGATTATGTCACTATACGGGAAACCAAGAGGAAGAATTAAGGTTAATGGGACAGTATCCGATTGCTTTAACATACAAAACGGTACTAGGCAAGGGTGTCCACTGTCACCCTTGATATTTGCGTTAGTGATGGAACCATTTCTACGCAGAGTTAGGAAGAACGAGGACATAGTGGGGACATACATAGGACATATGGAACATAAAGTAGCAGCATATGCAGATGATCTGCTATTTTTTCTCTCTGCTCCTCAGACATCTACACCCGCATTGATGGAGGAAGTACAAAGATACGGAGGGGTGCCTGGTTTCAAGATCAATTTTGAGAAATCAGTCATCCTCCCCAGTAATATATCAACGGAGATGGAGAGGTCGCTGAGAGAGATGTATCCATTTATATGGAATAAGGAGTCACTGACATACTTGGGGATACAAATTAGCGCAGACTATGAACTACTGTATGAACGTAATTATGGCGCATTATTGAAAGAAATAACAGAAGAGCTAAAGCAATGGAAGGGCAAATTCCTGACTTGGTTCGGAAGAATCAGTGCCATAAAAATGAGCATACTGCCCAGAATGGTTTATGTACTGCGCACAGTGCCAATCAAGTTGCCAGTGACTCTGTTTAAGCAAGTGCGTAGGCTATTTGTGTCCTTTGTATGGAACGACAGGAGGCCTAGATTAGCCTATGATATTTTAAGAAGAAACAGAAGTGAGGGCGGCCTAGGACTCCCGGACATATCCACCTACTATAAGGCCATGACTCTAGTAAGAATAGTAGACTGGTGCCAGGACCTAAAGAGGAAACCATGGGTACAGGCAGAAATGTCAATGGCAGGAAGAAACCTGGCAGGAGCCCCATGGATCCAAGGGTCATCGAGGGGGTTGTCACAGTGGACATCACCGATGACCCTGAACTCATTAGAAGTATGGGACAGAATGAATAGTAAGGGTAGATATGCTCCCCAGACCTCCCCTCTGGCTCCTCTAGAGGGATTTCCCTGGTTCCCCCCGGGGGAGGAGACGGGTAGTCTGGGGGCATGGGGTCAGGACGGGAATACTAGATGCGGCAAGTTTGCACCCAATGGAGCCCTTTTATCACTGACAGAAATAGTCATGAAATTCGGTAAGATACGAATGGCAGAATGGAAACATCACCAAATGAAGAGCTTTTTCAAGAAATCTAAACTATTAAGACCCATGAATTCACTCACAACATTTGAGAGGCAGTGTGTACAGACTTTAGAGTCTGGACATATGCTATCTCGAATGTATAGAATGATTTTAAAGGAACAAGAAAGGAAACCCCCATACTTTGTAAAAGAGTGGGAGAAGGAGCTAGGCCAAGTATGGACAGATAAACAAATTAATAGAATGATATCGTTAACATTCACTACATCTATAAGCTCGAAAGTGCAGGAGACGGCATATAAATTCCTGGCGAGATGGTACAGGACACCAGTAAAACTAGCACAAATCTTCCCAGCATCTAGCGATAGATGCTGGAGGGGGTGTGGACAGAGGGGAACATTTCTCCATATCTGGTGGACATGCCCAATAATTAAATCATTTTGGGAATCAGTGGCCCCATGGATTGAGAAACTAACAGCGGACCCCTTGGAATTCGGACCCATACAATATTTGTTCCATGGGAACCCTAGATCTGTCAAAAAGTATAGGGAAAGCATAACCCCACACTTAATAAACGCAGCAAAAAAACTGATCCCGAAGTTCTGGAGGCAGGACCGGAGCCCATCAGTCATGGAGTGGAGAAATGAGGTTAACATAATAAAGGAAGCTGAGAGGTGGGTTCATGTGGTTAAAAACCAAAAAAAGAAATTTGAAATTATATGGGCAAAATGGGAACAGTGCGATAGTGAGATAACGGAAGAGGGGAGCTAATAATGGATAATGGAAGTAGAAATGGTATAGTCATTAAGAAATAAGATAATCCCAGAAAGAAAGAATTAAATATTAACATGACTTCTCCAATGCCAATTAAGTAAAGGGGGGGGGGGGGTAAGATAAGGTATGGACATATGGTCTCATTTTTCCGAGGGAGGGGTTTTTTTTTTTTTCTCTCCTCTCCCTCTTATCTCTTTCTTCTAAATAGGAACTATAAGGACCACAATGATTTATAACACGATTTAGAAAAGGGGGATTTCACTGTATAATTCAGTTTATAAGTCCACACACTGGGGGAAGAGTAGAGTTAAACCAATACTAAGAAAGGGGGGAGGGAAAGAGGCACAATTTATTGATTATGGTCTATAGTGATCTAAGACACGTATTGAATTAAGGGGAAACTCACCGATTTAAAGTAATAAGCACGTTTAGATATGGGGGAGGAGTTGAGTAAAGTGGCATTAAAGATGAGAGGGAAGAATCACAGAAGGGAAAGGAGGGGGAGGAGAGGAAGGGGGGAAGAGGGAGAGAGGAAAGGGGAAGGGGAAAGGGGCTAAATTTTTTTTTTTTTTTTTTTTTTGTTACAGTTTGGGGAAGTCACTTATAATTTATAATATTGTTATGCACGTTTGTAGGTTGGGGAAAGGGAGTGGGAGCAATAAAAGGATAAGGGTGGTTGGAGATATTGATAAGGAGGAAGATTGTGGACCCCCTTTTTTTTTTTTTTTTTTTTTTTTTTTTTGTTTGTTTTGTTTTGCGGTTGCCCTACCCTGGTTAAATGGGATATATGGGGTAATTGGTGTTTTGTTATTGGATCTTGGGTTGAAAGTAGGGGTATAGTAAGTTGAACGAATGTTATTGTAGGATGTACCGTATAAATGAATAAGTATGTATTTTGTATTATATAAATGAATACAATTTTGATTATTAAAAAAATAGATGAAGGAAGGCCCGTAGACGTAGTGTATCTGGATTTGCAAAGGCATTTGATACAGTTCCCCACAAATGTTTACTATACAAGCTAAGGTCTGTCAGCATGGACCAAAGGGTGAGCACCTGGATTGAAAACTGGCTACAAGGGCGAGTTACGAGGGTAGTGATAAATGGGGAGTACTCAGAATGGTCCAATGTGGAAAGTGGGGTCCCTCAGGGTTCTATTCTGGGACCAATCCTATTTAATTTATTCATAAATGATATGGAGGATGGGATAAACAGCTCAAGCTCAGTATTTACGGACAATACTAAGTCAAGCAGGGCAATAGCTTCTCTGCAGGATGTGGAAACCTTGCAAGAAGATCTGAACAAATTAATGGGTTGGGCAACTACATGGCAAAAGAGGTTTAATGTGGAAAAATGTAAAATAATGCATTTAGTTGGCAAAAACATGAATGCAATCTACCCACTAGGTGGAGAAGCTCTAGGGGAATCTATGATGGAAAAGGACCAGGGGGTCCTAGTAGATGACAGACTCAGCAACAGCATGCAATGCCAAGCTGCTGCAAGCAAAGCCAATAGAATATTGGCATGCATTAAAAAGGTAATTAACTCCAGAGATAAAACGATAATTCTCCCATTTTCAACAAGACCGGTCCGGCCGCACATGGCGTATGCCGTCTAGTTCTGGGCTCCAGTCCTCAGCAAGGATGTGCTGAAAATGGAGAGAGTACAGAGAAGGGCAACAAAGTTAGTAAAGGAACTCAAAAATCTTAGTTATGAGGAAGGATTACAGGCACTGAACTTATTCTCTCAGGAGAAGAGACGCTTGAGAGGGGATATGATTTTAATGTACAAATACCGTACTGGTGACCCCACAATAGGTATAAAACTTTTCCGCGAAAGGGCATTTAAAAAGACTCATGGCCATTTACTAAAATTTAGAGGAAAAGCGATTTAACCGGAAACTGCGTAGAGGGTTCTTTACGGTAAGAGCGGTAAGAATGTGGAATTCTCTTCCACAAGCTGTGGCTTCAGCAGAGAGCATAGATCATTTAAAAAACTATTAAGCCAGGGTTCGACAAACCCCGGGCGCCAGGTCGCATTTGCGACTAGAATTAGCGACCTGGCGCCTGGGGCGGCACAGCTGAGGGTATCCTGCCTTTGTGCGGACTCCGACCCCCCCCCCCCGTGCTATCGCGTCGGGCCACGCGGCCGGTAATTGGGGCCGCGGCCTTCTTCGGTCCTTCTGGAGTCTTTCTGGAATCTGGTGCCATCTTGTGGTGGCCGTTGGTATTACAACCAGCAATGCTAATGCAATGCCAATGCAATGCTAATGGAGAAACCTGCCTGTTTTCACTGCCCGCCCATCTCCTTCCCAAAGTGGAGAAGAGAAGGAAGTGTTTGCGGACGTCATCTGGCGCCTTTTGCCTCATGGTGAGTGTGGGGATAGCCTTTTTTTTTTTCGTAATATTTTATTTATTTATTTTTTTTAACCACTTCAGCCCCGGAAGGATTTACCCCCTTCCTGACCAGAGCACTTTTTACAATTTGGCACTGCGTCGCTTTAACTGCTAATTGCGCGGTCATGCAATGCTGTACCCAAACGAAATTTGCGTCCTTTTCTTCCCACAAATAGAGCTTTATTTTGATGGTATTTGATCACCTCTGCCGCTTTTATTTTTTGCGCTATAAACGGAAAAAGACCGAAAATTTTGAAAAAAAATGATATTTTCTACTTTTTGTTATAAAAAAAATCCATTAAAATCAATTTTAGTCATACATTTAGGCCAAAATGTATTCGGCCACATGTCTTTGGTAAAAAAAAATGTCAATAAGCGTATATTTATTGGTTTGCGCAAAAGTTATAGCGCCTACAAACTAGGGTACATTTTCTGGAATTTACACAGCTTTTAGTTTATGACTGTCCATGTCATTTCATGAGGTGCTAAAATGGCAGGGCAGTACAAAACCCCCCCAAATGACCCCATTTTGGAAAGTAGACACCCCAAGGAAATTGCTGAGAGGCATGTTGAACCCATTGAATATTTTTTTTTTTGTCCCAAGTGATTGAATAATGACAAAAAAAAAAAAAAATTACAAAAAGTTGTCACTAAATGATATATTGCTCACACAGGCCATGGGCATATGTGGAATTGCACCCCAAAATACATTCAGCTGCTTCTCCTGAGTACGGGGATACCAAATGTGTGGGACTTTTTGGGAGCCTAGCCGCGTACGGGGCCCCGAAAACCAAGCACCGCCTTCAGGATTTCAAAGGGCATACATTTTTGATTTTACTCCTCACTACCTATCACAGTTTTGAAGGCCATAAAATGCCAGGATGGCACAACCCCCCCCCAAATTACCCCATTTTGGAAAGTAGACACCCCAAGCTATTTGCTGAGAGGCATGTTAAGTCCATGGAATATTTTATATTTGGACACAAGTTGCGGGAAAGTGACAATTTTTTTTTTTTTTTGCACAAAGTTGTCACTAAATGATATATTGCTCAAACATGCCATGGGCATATGTGGAATTACACCCCAAAATACATTCTGCTTCTTCTCCTGAGTACGGGGATACCACATGTGTGGGACTTTTTGGGAGCCTAGCCGCGTACGGGGCCCCTAAAACCAAGCACCGCCTTCAGGATTTCAAAGGGCATAAATTTTTGATTTTACTCCCCACTACCTATCACAGTTTTGAAGGCCATAAAATGCCAAGATGGCACAAACCCCCCCAAATGACCCCATTTTGGAAAGTAGACACCCCAAGCTATTTGCTGAGAGGCATGTTGAGTCCATGGAATATTTTATATTTGGACACAAGTTGCGGGAAAGTGACAATTTTTTTTTTTTTTTGCACAAAGTTGTCACTAAATGATATACTGCTCAAACATGCCATGGGCATATGTGGAATTACACCCCAAAATACATTCTGCTGCTTCTCCTGAGTACGGGGATACCACATGTGTGGCACTTTTTGGGAGCCTAGCCGCGTACGGGGCCCCAAAAACCAAGCACCGCCTTCAGGATTTCTAAGGGCATAAATTTTTGATTTTACTCCTCACTACCTATCACAGTTTTGAAGGCCATAAAATGCCAAGATGGCACAAATCCCCCCCAAATGACCCCATTTTGGAAAGTAGACACCCCAAGCTATTTGCTGAGAGGCATGTTGAGTCCATGGAATATTTTATTTTTTGACACAAGTTGCGGGAAAGTGACAATTTATTTTTTTTTTTGCACAAAGTTGTCACTAAATGATATATTGCTCACACAGGCTATGGGCTTATGTGGAATTGCACCCCAAAATACATTCTGCTGATTCTCCTGAGTATGGGGATACCACATGTGTGGGACTTTTTGGGAGCCTAGCCGCGTACGGGGCCCCGAAAACCCAGCACCGCCTTCAGGATTTCTAAGGGCGTAAAGTTGTGATTTCACTCCTCACTACCTATCACATTTTTGAAGGCCATAAAATGCCCAGATGGCACAAAACCCCCCCAAATGACCCCATTTTGGAAAGAAGACACCCCAAGCTATTTGCTGAGAGGCATGATGAGTACATGGAATATTTTATATTTTGACACAAGTTGCGGGAAAGTGACAATTTTTTTTTTTTTTTTTTTGCACAAAGTTGTCACTAAATGATATATTGCTCAAACATGCCATGGGCATATGTGGAATTACACCCCAAAATACATTCTGCTGCTTCTCCTGAGTATGGGGATACCACATGAGTGGCACTTTTTGGGAGCCTAGCTTCATACGGGGCCCCGAAATTCAATCACCACCTTCAGGATTTCTAAGAGCGTTAATTTTTGATTTCACTCCTTACTACCCATCACAGTTTTGAAGGCCATAAAATGCCAAGATAGCACAAAACCGCCCCAAAATGACCCCATTTTGGAAAGTAGACACCCCAAGCTATTTGCTGAGAGGCATGGTGAGTATTTTGCAGCTCTCATTTGTTTTTGAAAATGAAGAAAGACAAGAAAAACGTATTTTTTTTTTCCTTTTTTCAATTTTCAAAAGTTTGTGACAAAAAGTGAGGTCTGCAAAATACTCACTATACCTCTCAGCAAATAGCTTTGGGTGTCTATTTTCCAAAATGGGGTCATTTGGGGGGGGTTTGTGCCATCTGGGCATTACATGGCCTCCGAAACTGTGATAGGCAGTGAAGAGTGAAATCAAAAATTTTCGCCCTTAGAAAGCCTGAAGGCGGTGCTTGGTTTTCGGGGTCCCCTATGCGGTTAGGCTCCCAAAAAGTCTCACACATGTGGTATCCCCGTACTCAGGAGAGGCAACAGAATGAATTTTGGGGTGTAATTTCACATATTCCCATGGCATGTTTGAGCAATATATCATTTAGTGACAACTTTGCAAAAAAAAAAAAAAATAATAATAATTTGTCTTTTTCCCGCAACTTGTGTCACAATATAAAATATTCCATGGACTCGACATGCCTCTCAGCAAATAGCTTGGGGTGTCTACTTTCCAAAATGGGGTCATTTGGGGGGGTTTTGAACTGTCCTGGCATTTTATGCACAACATTTAGAAGCTTATGTCACACATCACCCACTCTTCTAACCACTGGAAGACAAAGCCCTTTCTGACACTTTTTGTTTACATGAAAAAAATTTTTTTTTTTGCAAGAAAATTACTTTGAACCCCCAAACATTATATATTTTTTTTAAAGCAAATGCCCTACAGATTAAAATGGTGGGTGTTTCATTTTTTTTTTCACACAGTATTTGCGCAGCGATTTTTCAAACGCATTTTTTGGGGAAAAAACACACTTTTTTAAATTTTAATGCACTAAAACACACTATATTGCCCAAATGTTTGATGAAATAAAAAAGATGATCTTAGGCCGAGTACATGGATACCAAACATGACATGTTTTAAAATTGCGCACAAACGTGCAGTGGCGACAAACTAAATACATTTTTAAAAGCTTTTAAAAGCCTTTACAGGTTACCACTTTAGATTTACAGAGGAGGTCTACTGCTAAAATTACTGCCCTCGATCTGACCTTCGCGGTGATACCTCACATGCATGGTGCAATTGCTGTTTACATTTGACGCCAGACCAACGCTTGCGTTCGCCTTTGCGCGAGAGCAGGGGGGGATGGGGGTGCTTTTTTTTTTTTTTTTTTTTTTAATTAATTTTTTGATTTTTTATCTTATTTTTAAACTGTTCCTTTCATTTTTATTTTTTTAAATCATTTTTATTGTTATCTCAGGGAATGTAAATATCCCCTATGATAGCAATAGGTAGTGACAGGTACTCTTTTTTGAAAAAATTGGGGTCTATTAGACCCTAGATCTCTCCTCTGCCCTCAAAGCATCTGACCACACCAAGATCGGTGTGATAAAATGCTTTCCCAATTTTCCAATGGCGCTGTTTACATCCGGCGAAATCTAAGTCATGAAATGCTCGTAGCTTCCGGATTCTTAGGCCATAGAGATGTTTGGAGCCATTCTGGTCTCCGATCAGCTCTATGGTCAGCTGGCCGAATCACTGGCTGCATTCTCAGGTTCCCTGTTGGGACAGGAGAGCCAGAGAAAAACATGGAAGACAGTGGGGGGGGGGGCATTTCCTCCCACTGCTTGTAAAAGCAGTCTAGAGGCTAATTAGCCACTAGGATTGCTTTTACATGAAAGCCGACCGCTGGCTGAAAAGAATGATACCAAGATGATACCTAAACCTGCAGGCATCATTCTGGTATAACCACTCAAAGTCCAGCAACATACCAGTACGTTGCTGGTCCTTGTTGGGCATATATTGTAAACTTTTTTTTCATGCAGCCTGTGGGCTGAACGAAAAAAAGATATTGATCGGTGGGTATGCCCACCATTAGAATACCTCCCTTCATCCACCCACTTCTAATGATGGGCATACATGCACCATTTATATATGCCGAAGCATGGGGGCATCCTCCCGCAAAAGGCAGGAGCAAATTGCTCCTCCACCCACTGCCCCCACGCTTCGGCATATATGCTGAAGTATGTAACTGTGGTGGTGAAATCACCTCCGACAGCGCTGGAGTCACGGCTTTATGTATCGTGGGAGCAAACGCTGTTGCTGTCAAGATAAATAAATCCGCGCTGCAACTGAATGGTGTACCTGCTAAGCAAATGATGGTTAACAAAAAACAAAGTAACATTACAGTATAACAGTAATACTTACCATACCTGCAAAGCAAATACAAAAAAAAACCATAGTAAAAAATAAAACATTTAACGCAACCTGTGCCTACCTAAAATATATATATGCCGAAGCATGGGGGCATCCTCCCGCAAAAGGCAGGAGCAAATCGCTCCTCCACCCACTTCTGCCCCCACGCTTCGGCATATATGCTGAAGTATGTAACTGTGGTGGTGAAATCACCTCCGACAGCGCTGGAGTCACGGCTTTATGTATCGTGGGAGCAAACGCTGTTGCTGTCAAGATAAATAAATCCGCGCTGCAACTGAATGGCGTACCTGCTAAGCAAATGATGGTTAACAAAAAACAAAGTAACATTACAGTATAACAGTAATACTTACCATACCTGCAAAGCAAATACAAAAAAAAACCATAGTAAAAAATAAAACATTTAACGCAACCTGTGCCTACCTAAAATATATATATGCCGAAGCATGGGGGCATCCTCCCGCAAAAGGCAGGAGCAAATCGCTCCTCCACCCACTTCTGCCCCCACGCTTCGGCATATATGCTGAAGTATGTAACTGTGGTGGTGAAATCACCTCCGACAGCGCTGGAGTCACGGCTTTATGTATCGTGGGAGCAAACGCTGTTGCTGTCAAGATAAATAAATCCGCGCTGCAGCTGAATGGCGTACCTGAAAACAATAAAATGTTTAAAACACAGTAAACTATAAAAAAATTACATACCTAAAAAGCAAACATGATAAAACATAGCAATAAAACAATGCAGAATAGAATACAGTAAAAAAGAGCAGAACAATAGAGAGAAAATAGAGAGAGAGAGAACAATAAAACGACAACTATTTTTGGTTTTTTTATTTTATATTTTTTTTTTTACTTTTTTTTTTTTTTATAACTGTAACTTTTAAAACTGTAACGGTTCCAGGTTTGGGTCTCTCAAAATGCGATGGCATCTTGGGAGACCCTGTGGAAGTGTGTCCTAGTCTGTGCAGTGCTGTACCCTACGCTAATACTCAACTAGTGTATGGTAGCGTTCAAAACATTCACCAATGCAAAGACCAGGATTGCCAGGACAGGAGGGACAATAATACCGGGTGTCACGCCTAAATCCGCGCTTTCTGCAGACACGACATTTTCTTTGTGGGGCTCGTTGGGTAGGGGTACTCTGGAGGACATAAGGAAAATGCCTCTCATGCAGCCGGCCTACTGCATTTGGATTGGGAAGGTGAGGTGGAGCACCGTCTGGAAACAGAAGGGCTCTGACGATCTCTTCCTGGAATTTAAGGAAGGATCCAGTCCGTCCTGAAGCTCTGTATAGCACATGAGCGTTCAGCAAAGCCAATTGAAATAAATAAACAGACACTTTTTTGTACCAGCGTCTGGCCTTACGGGCAACTAGGTACGGCGCCAACAACTGGTCGTTGAGGTCCACCCCTCCCATATTAAGGTTGTATTCGTGGACACAGAGGGGTTTCTCCACAACACCAGTCGCCGTAGTAATTTGGGTCGACGTGTCTGCATGAAGGGAGGTGAGAACGAAAACATTCTTCTTATCCCTCCACTTCATAGCGAGCAAATTATTATACTGCAAGCAGGCTCTCTCCCCCAGCCTAAGACGGGAATCTACAAGCCTCTGGGGAAAGCCCCGGCGATTAGGTCGCACGGTGCCACATGCTCCAATCTGCTGATCAAACAAGTGACTAAAAAGTGGCACGCTCGTATAATAATTGTCCACGTACAAGTGGTACCCCTTTCCGAATAAGGGTGACACCAAGTCCCACACTATCTTGCCAGCGCTTCCTATGTAGTCAGGGCAGTTTATCGGCTCTACGTGACTATCTTTGCCCTCGTAAACCATGAATCTACATGTATAGCCTGTGGCCCTGTCACAGAGCTTATACATCTTGACCCCGTATCTGGCACGCTTGCTGGGAAGGTACTGTTTGAAGGACAAGCGGCCAGAAAACTTAACCAGGGACTCATCAACGCAGACAACTTGATGGGGGGTAAACAAGTCTGCAAAACGTTGGTTGAAGTGGTTTACGAGGGGCCGAATTTTGTAGAGCCGATCGTATGCAGGGTCTCCACGAGGACGACAGAGTTCATTGTCGTTGAAGTGCATGAACCGCAAAATCTGCTCGTATCGTGCCCTGGCCATTGAAGCAGAGAACACGGGCATATGGTGAATTGGGTCAGTGGACCAATATGACCGCAACTCACTCTTTTTGGTTATGCCCATGTTGAGGGAAAGGCCCAGAAAGATCTTAAATTCGGAGACCGTAATTGGTCTCCAATCTCTGGCAAGGGAGGACTGGGGATTAGCGGCGATGTGTTGACCAGCGTACAAATTGCTTTGGTCCACAATAGATCTATAGAGATCTTCGGTGAAAAACAGTGAATAAAAATCCAGTGGCATAAAGTCAACTGTTTCCACCTGAATTCCGGGTTGGCCAGTGAAAGGGGGAAGTACGGGTGCTGCAGAAGTGGTGGGTACCCAATTCGGATTGGCGAATGCAGCAGGAAGGGCACTATGGGCACGACGGGCCTGTCTTTGTCTTATTGGTGGCAGCGGGACACTAGTTGTGCTTGCCACCTCGCCAGCTTGAACTGCACTTATGGGACTCGCCACGTCACCACGTGATACTGCAGTGCTGGATGTACGACCAGGGTGTACTAGGCCGCTGGTGCTTGCCAGTTCACCAGAAGGAGTAGCGGCACTAGTACCTCTCTGCTCCCTACGAGAGCCCTGCGGTTCTTGCACTTCAAGGACAGAAGAAGAAGATCGGGGTCTGGTACGCCTGACCCTAGCAGGGACCACAACTCCGTCGTCAGAGCTATCTGTCATGGAGCCGCTGTCCTCTACAGGTTCGTATTCTGAGCTTGAACTTGACAGATGAGTGACTTCCTCTTCACTATCTGTCATGCTCAGAATCCTGTAGGCCTCTTCACTAGTGTACCTTCTATTTGCCATTTTGGGCTCTAAATTTAGGGGTACACTAGTGAGACTCACAGGCAAAAAAGCTCCTGACTGTCAGCGACTGATTCAAAGCGCTACCAAAAAACTGTTAGCGATCGCAGGGATCAGGCCTGACTCTGCAAACGCTACAGTTATGTGTGCTTAGTGTTTTGTGACAGTTATCGATCGATACTGCACTTGGGTGGGCTGGGCTGGGCTGGGCCGAGGAGCAAAACGCAGGTGCTAGCAGGTATCTGGGCTGATCCCGCTAACACTGCGTTTTTTTGGGGGACCCTAAACTGCTGGGGAGTATAGATCGGATCAGATATCGATCCGTTCAGATACTATAGCACTAAGGGAGGTGTATGCTGCGTGCGTAGGTGTTAGCGGTACTGGCGCTAACCTGACGCTGCCTGGGGCGACGCAGACCTTATCTGATCCTAAAAACTTAACTTCTATCACCGCCGGGCAATTAGGGGGTTAAACCTTTATAGGGTAATAAACGGCGGGTGCCCTAAAACTGTAATAAACTACAAAAAACCAAAACCAACTAACCAGCGTCACCTGTAACAATTATATGGTGATCGCTGGTGAAAGGGTTAACTAGGGGGCAATCAAGGGGTTAAAACCTTTAGTAGGTAGTATATGGGGGTCCCTGTCGCTATAAAACACTGACAGCGAACCTATATACTTACCTCCCTAACTAGCGTCACCTGTGTCACTAATACAGCGATCAGAAAAACGATCGCTTAGTGACACTGGCGACGGGGGGTGATCACGGGGTTAAAACTTTATTAGGGGGGTTAGGGGGGTACCCTGGACCTAAAGGGGGGTACCCTAGACCTAAAGGGGGCTAACCTAACGGCCCTAACACTTGTAACTGACACAAACTGACACCAATGCAATAAATCAGAAAAAAAAAAAACCTGCTATTGGTGTCAGAGTGACAGGGGGTACAGGGGGGTGATCAGGGGGTGATCGGGGGGTGACAGGGGGGTGACAAGTGTGCCTGCGTGTTCTACTGTATGTGTAGTGTTGGTGCACTTACTTGGATGTCTTCTCTCCTCGGCGCCGGACGAAAAGACCGGCTCAAGGAGAGATGACATCACTTCCTCTGCTTCTGTTTACATTCACAGAAGCCGAGGAAGCTTGTCATTGGCCAGGAGCGATCGCGAGGTGGGGGCCACGAATGAGTGGCCTCCCCCTCACCTTTGATCGACCCTGACCTCGATCCGACCGCCGCAGGCACCGGGGGGGGGTCCGATCGGACCCCCCACCCGCGGGCAGGCAGGGACGTACAGGTAAGCCCTTTTGCCTGCCCGTGCCGCTCTGTCGACGTACATCGTCGTGCGGCGGTCGGCAAGTGGTTAAGTAAAAACTGTTCATTTATTTTTTTCCTAAAATTAAAATGAATGTATTATTTGTCATCTCCCTGCTTGGCCCCTTTCACACGGTCTGTCTGATCAGGTTCGCCTGTCAGTTTTTCAGGTGGACTTGATTGGACCTCCAGAGCCCTTTTACACGCGGGGGGGGGCGTCGGCGGTAAAGCGGCGCTATTTTTAGCGCCGCTTTACCTTCGTTTTAGCCCCCGCTAGTGCCCGAAAAGGGGTTAAATACACCCGCAAAATGTTGCCGGAGCGGCGTTTTGCCGGCGGTATCGCAGTGCTGCCCCATTGATTTCAATGGGGAGCAGCGGTGGAGAAGCGGTGAGTTTACCGCTCCAAAGAAGCTGCTGACAGGACTTTTTCTGACGCCCTGCCAGCGCACCGCTCCAGTGTGAAAGCCCTCGTTTAAACAAGATTGGTGCAAGGAACTCACATGGCTTAAATTTGACCATAATACAGGCATAGCCATATGTGAGATTTGTGCCTCCTTCCCTGGCATTGCTGACCACACATCCAAGATTGTGAAAGGGTTTTCAGGACCATTTAAACTGGAGACCTTCAAAAAACATGGAAAGTCACTCCAGCATGACAAATGTCTAAAAGCCAAACAGGCCCTGTTGGCTCCAGAAGCTAAGCCATTGGCTGCATGCGTTAAGAAAATGGACCAAGGGATGTTCAACCACATGAAAGTTCTATTTAATGTGGCCTATTATATTGCAAAAAACAAGCAGCCATATACAGACTTTAACCACTTCCCTACCCAGCCATAGTAATATGACGTCCACAGATGGTATCTCCCATCCTGGGTGGACGTCATATGACGGCCTCGGGTTCCCGGCCACCTAGGGGGCGCCCGCCGCGTTGCTCGGGACCCGGTGCGTGTGCCCGGCGGCCGCGATATCCGCCGGGCACCCGCGATTGCCCGTTAACCGGGCCGGACCGTGGATCTCTGTGTGTAAACACAGAGATCCACGTCCTGTCAGCTCAGAGGAGAGCTATCTGTGTTCCCAGAACGGAGGAACACTGATCGGTCTCCTCCCCTTGTGCGTCCCCTCCCCCTACAGTTAGAAGCATTCCCTAGGAAACACATTTAACCCCTCCCCGCCCCCTAGTGGTTAATCCCTTCACTGCCTGTCACATTTACACAGTAATCAATGCAATTTTATAGCATTGATCGCTGTATAAATGTGAATGGTCCCAAAAATGTGTCAAAAGTGTCCGCCATAATGTCGCAGTCACGAAAAAAAATTGCGATCGCCGCTATTACTAGTAAAAAAAAAAATCTATAAATAAAATAAATATTTTTTTTTTTAAAATGCCATAAATCTATCCCGTATTTTATAGACACTATAACTTTTGCGCAAACCAATCAATATACGCTTATTGCGATTTTTTTTTTTTACCAAAAATATGTAGAAGAATATGTATCGGCCGAAACTGAGGAAAAAATTAGTTTTTTTTTAAAAAAAAATTGGGATATTTATTATAGCAAAAAGTAAAAAATAGTGTTTTTTTCAAAATTGTCGCTCTTCTTTTGTTTATAGCGCAAAAAATAAAAACCGCAGAGATCAAATACCACCAAAAGAAAGCTCTATTTGTGGGGGAAAAAAGAACGTCAATTTTGTTTGGGTACAACGTCGCACGACCGCGCAATTGTCGTTTAAAGTGTGACAGTGCTGAAAACTAAAAATTGGTCTGGGAAGGAAGGGGGTGAAAATGCCCTGTATTGAACCGGTTAAAGGTTTGTTAGAGCTGACAGGGAAACTAGGGGTTGCTGTGAGAGAGGAGTATGCAAACGACAAGAGATGCAAGGAATTAATCTCGCATATTGCAACTGTAATCCGGAAAGAACTCATCTGCGAGCTAAAGGAGGCCAAATATGTTAGTTTAATGCTAGATGGATCAACTGACAAAGGAGGAGTAGAAGAATTAATATTGTATGTCAGATACATCATGAACAATAGGATCAAAGAAGTATTTCTATCAGTCCTCCCTCTTGAAATGGCAACTGCAGATGGGTACTTAGAAACCATCACTAAAGAGCTGAAGACACATGGTCTTTTAGACTGGCTTTTCCAAACCAGCTGATTGGAATTGGTACAGATGGTGCTGCAAGCATGATTGGAGCTGAAAATGGACTGGTACAGAAAGTACGTCAAAATCTCAGCCATGTAATTGGCATTCACTGTGCTGCACACAGATTAAATTTAAGCGTATTAAGCTCTGTGAAAGAGGGAAAATGCATTGATGACCTTGACTCTGTTTTAAAGAAGCTGTAATTTTACCAGCATTCACCCAAGAGAATGCGACAGCTAAAGCAGGTAGCTGAAAGTTTTCATGAAAAAATCCAGAAATTTCAGTACTTGCATAATATAAGATGGGTGTCAAGCAAAGTCAGTGCTCTCTCTGCACTTGTCAAAGATTGGAAATGTGTGACAGTCCACCTTGAAAGTGTTGCTGCAGAAAAAGACAGTGCTTCTGCAGTTGCACATGGTTTGTTGAAAAAACTAACCGATTTTAAATTTGTTCACATGCTCCATTTTCTGCTTGACTATCTAGAAATTATTAAGAACCCCTCCCTTTTATTTCAAAGGGAAGAGCTTTTCTTAAGCACAATTGAGTTGCATGTGAAAAACACAATTTCTTCTTTAAAATCACTCAAAGATGTGCCAAAACAGTATGAGGAGAGATTTCTAACTGGAACATCACTCAAAGGACAGTATCAAGATGTACAGTTGCATGGACTCCGCAATACTGCAACTTCTTTGATCCAAAATGAAAAGGACAAATTGATTCAGTATGGTGTAAAATACCTAGAAGAGCGATTTCTCATTCAAAGGAATATTGAACGTTCCACTGCAGTGTTTGATACCTTTGCCCGGCCATCGGGAAAAGCACTACAGGACTATGGTGTTGATGACATTACAATATTGGCTCGGCATTTCCAGAAACAACTCTCAATGCCTGAAATGCATGATAAATGCATGCATGCAATCCACAATGAGTGGTATGAATTTAAAGTTCTTGGAAAAGGAAAGAAACTGTGTGAACTTCTGGATTTGGCACTCTCCAACACAGACAGATTTCCAGTTTTGGGAAACTTGTTGTCTATAGTGTCTGTTTTGCCTGTTTCAACCGCATGTTGTGAGAGAGGATTCAGCTTGATGAACTTTGTAAAAAATAAGTTCAGATCTTTAATGCAGCAAGAAAGTTTAGGTGATTTGTTGATGACCAACATGAATGGACCATCAGTGAAGGATTTTGATCCTGCAAAGGCTGTTGACCATTGGTACTTCAATTGCAAAAGTACAAGGCATATTCATGGTCACAAAAAGCCAAGTGAAAAAAAAATGACATTGCATTAAACACTTGGTGTCACATCAGAATATTTTCATTACCTACACAAGTTAAATGCCTATATATAATGTTTGGTTCTAGTTGTCTTTCTGTGTAAATTTTAAGATTGGTTAACTTTCATATTGAAAATAAAGCTTTGTCGGTCATTAAAAAAAACCTGGCTCCTAACTTTTTTACCTGGCTCCTAGATTCCAAGCAAATTTGTCAAGCCCTGTATTAGGCACCTAATCGACTACAACATACAGGGCTATACAATGTAATATTGACAATAAAAGCACACACACAGGTTAGAATTGATGGACTTGTGTCTTTTTTCAACCTTACCAACTATGTAAGTATGAGATGAAATCTCTTTTCCTCTAGATGTAAAGAGTGCCACCTTAAAGTGAATACCAACACCAAGTTCACTATATGGACCCCTTATGTATTTGTACATGTTGATCATATCCCCTTTATCTCCAGGATGGAATTGTGATCCATTCCATCCTGCCCAGCAGCAGCACAGCTAGCTTTCAAAACAAACCGTGTATGAAGGCATTTCCTATTTGGTTTTGAATAATGCTGTGATCTATGAGGTGGGATTTGGGAGGTTTGGACCCTTCCTGTAGGTGTGACTGGTTGGGATTGAATAGAATGGCAGCTGGTGGTATATTTTTGGGTGGGTGGTGCTGTAGATCAGCCTTTTTCAACCAGGGTCCCCAGAGGTTTGTTAAGGGGTGCCTTGGCAAAATGCCTAAAAATTGATCAAAAATTGTATACAAACCAGCAGATGGATCAAGCCTGCCCTTTAGTTACACAAAGTCACAGGTTTACATTATGCACCATTATGACTAGACACTGGCATCCTAACAACCAATGATGTCATCAGCTGATAAGGAGGATGTTTTTCCTCCACAGCATTCTTGTTTGACCCTCCTCTGCCCCTCTCCATTAGCACTGGGCTCACATTAGCTGACCGATGGAGAGAAATTGAGAGAGAAGAGAAACGTTGGAATACTAGTCAGTACCAGTATGCAAAGGTGTATTTGCTTTGGAAGAATAAATCACCTCTAACATTGGTGTCCTATGTGTGGATGTTTCTGTATTATATAAAACTATTATGCCGTGTACACACGGGCGGACTTTTCGACATCAAAGTTCCGAAGGTCTTTCCGACGGACTTTCGAACGAACGCACTTGCCTACACACAATCAAAGTCCAACAGATTTGTACATGATGACGTACGACCGGATTAAAATAAGGAAGTTCATAGCCAGTAGCCAATAGCTGCCCTAGCATGGGTTTTCATTTGTCGGACTAGCATACAGATGAGCGGATTTCCCGATAGGAACTGGGTCAGGTGGAAAGATTTGTCCAATCACGGCTGATCACGATGTAAACAGGAAGAGCCATTGATTGGCTTTTCCTCACTCGCGTCTGACAGACGCGAGTAAAGGAGAGCTGATTGGCTGCTCTCCTGACGGGGGGGGGGGGTCTGTGCTGATTGTTTATCAGCGCAGCCCCCCTCAGATGCCCACCCAGGACCACCAAGATGCCGCCAGGACCACCAGGGATGCCAATCAATGCCCAGACAGCTGCCAATCTGTGCCATTGAAAAATGCCTGCCAGTGATGCCTTTCGGTGAAATCCAGTGCCAGCCATCAATGCCCAGTGACGCCTATCAGTGCCACCCATAAGAACCCATCGGTGTCGCCTATCAGTGCCCACCAGTGCCACCTATCAGTGCCCATCTTCAGTGCCATTTTTATTGGTGCCACCTCATCAGTGCCCCCTTATCAGTGAAGGAGAAAACTTACTTATTTACAAGATTTTATAACAAAAACAAAGAAAAACTTTTTTTTCAAAATTTTCGGTCCTTTTTTATTCGTTTAGCCAAAAATAAAAACCACAAAGGTGATCGATTACCACCAAAAGAAAGCTCTATTTGTGTGAACAAAATGATAAAATTTTAGTTTGGGTACAGTGTAACATGACCACGCAATTGTCATTTAAAAAGTGACAGCACTGTAAGCTGAAAATTGGCCTGGGCAGGAAGGTGCGAAAGTGCCCTGTATTGAAGTGGTTAATTTTGGAAAGCAACAACACTAAAGGTGGTTACATTGTTTACAATACAGCCGTGGTGAAAAGTTTGGAGATCGACACAAATATTAATTTACAAAGTCTGCTGCCTCCGTTTTTATGATTGCAATTATATTGCAATTCATCTGATCATTCTTCATAACTTTATGTAGTATATGCAAATTGCCAAGTCCCTCTTTTCTGTGAAAATTAACTTGATCCCATAAACATTTTCACTGCATTGGTGTGAAGAAGCCTTCAGGGTGCCCAAGAAAGTCCAGCAAGCGGCAGGACCATCTCCTACAGTAGATTCAGCTGTGAGATTGGGGCACCACCAGTGCAGAGCTTGCTCAGGAATGGCAGCAGGCAGGTGTATGTGCATCTGCATGCACAGTTATGCCGCGTACACACGGTCGGACTTTTCGTCTACAAAAGTCCAACGGACGCTGAGGGACTAAAGCTGGCTGGTAATCCGATCGTGTGTGGGCTTCTCCGGACTTTCAACTGACTTTTTTAGCCTCAAATCCGACGTACTTTAGATTTGAAACATGCTTCAAATCTTTCCGACGGACTCGAGTCCGGTCAAAAAATCCGCTCGTCTGTATGCTAGTCCGACAGACAAAAACCCACGCTAGGGCAGCTATTGGCTACTGGCTATGAACTTCCTTATTTTAGTCCGGTGTACGTCATCACGTAAGAATTCGACGGACTTTTGTGTGATCGTGTGTAGGCAAGTCTGTTCGTTAGAAAGTCCGCCTCAAGTCCGTCGAAAGTCCGCCAAAAGTCCATCGAAAGTCTGTCGGACAGGCTGTCGGACTTTTGTAGCTGAAAAGTCCGACCGTGTGTACGCGGCATAAGGCAAAGACTTTTGGAGGATGGCCTGGTGTCAAGAAGGGCAGCAAAGAAGCCACTTCTCTCCAGGAAAAACATCAGTGACAGACTGATATTCTGCAAAAGATACAGGGATTAGACTGCTGAGGACTGGGGCAACGTATTGTCTCTGATGAATCCGCTTTGTGATTGGGGCATACATAAACAAACCTTGTCCAGAGAAGAAAAGGTGAGCTCTACCATCAATCCTGTGTCATGCCAACAGTAAAGCATTCCGAGACCATTCATGTGTGGGGTTGCTTCTTAGCCAAGGGAGTGGGCTTGCTCACAATTTTGCCTTATGCCGCGTACACATGACCGGACTTTGCGGCATACTTTGCCCGACTGACTTTTCGATGGACTTTACGACAGACTTTCCGAATGAACGGACTTGCCTACACGCGATCAACCAAAGTCCGACGGATTCGTACGTGATGACGTACGACCGGACTAAAACAAGGAAGTTCATAGCCAGTAGCCAATAGCTGCCCTAGCGTCAGTTTTTGTCCGTCGAACTAGCATACAGACGAGCGTACTTTTCGACCGGACTCGAGTCCGTCGGATAGATTTGAAACATGTTTCAAATCTAAGTCCGTCAAACTTTTGAGAAAACAAAGTCTGCTGGAGCCCACACACGATCGAATTGTCTGACCAAATCCAGTACGCCGGACCAAGTATGCCGTGAAGTCCGATCGTGTGTACGCGGCATAAGAACACAGCCACAAATAAAGAATGGTACAAAACATCCTCCAAGAGCAACTTCACCCAACCATCCAAGAACAGTTTGGTGACGAGCAATGATTTTTACAGCATGATGAAGCACCTTGCCATAAGGCAAAAGTGATAACTAAGTGGCTTGGGGAACAAAACATCAAAATTATGGGTCCATGGCCAAGAAACTCCCCAGACCCTAATCCCATTGAGAACTTGTGGTCAATCCTCAAGAGGCGGGTGAACAAAAAAACCCCACAAATTCTGAAAAACTCCAAGTATTGATTATGGAAGAATGGACTGCCATCAGTCAGGATGTGGCCCAGAAGTTGACCGACAGCATGCCAGGGCGAATTGCAGAGGTCTTGAAAAAGAAGGGTCAACCCTGCAAATACAGACTTTTTGCATAAACTTAATGTAATTTTCAATAAAAGCCTTTGACACTTATGAAATGCTTGTAATTATACGCTCTTCTTTGTCATCCATTACCTCTATCCACTAACTTACTCACTGCCCAGGAGATTGCTAATCACTTCAAAAATAAGATTGATACAATTCGTCTCCAGCTCTCCACTCTACAGATATCTCCCTCACTTTACACTCTTATGCCCCGTACACACGAACGGACATTCCGACAGCAAAATCCATGGATTTTTTCCGACGGATGTTGGCTCAAACTTGTCTTGCATACACACGGTCACACAAATCTTGTCGGAAATGACGAATGTCAAGAACGGGTGACGTACAACACGTACGACGAGCCGAGAAAAAGGAAGTTCAATCGCCAGTGCGGCTCTTCTGCTCAATTCCGAGCATGCGTGGAACTTTTGTTGTTGGAAAATTTGAGATCCAGATCTCAAATTTTGTGTGATGGAAATTCTGATGGAAAATGTCCAATGGAACCTATACATGGTCGGAATTTCCGACAACAAGCTCCCATTTTCCGTCGGAAAATCCGACCGTGTGTACAGGGCATTTGTCCTCCTGCACAATCAAAACTCTCATTTTAACCCATTTACTATAGGAGGTCACTAAACTTTTTTCTAACGCCCACCTAACCACCTGCCCCCTAGACCCTGTTCCTTCTCAAATACTACGTTCACTCTTTGACTCTATCCTACACTCTTTAATTCATATCTTCAACCTCTCCCTCTCTACTGGCATCTTCCACAACCCTCTAAAACATGCACTAGTCACTCCCATACCAAAAAAAGGCCTCACTGGACCCCACCAATCCTAAAAAAAACAACCTAAGACCCATCTCCTTACTTCCCTTTGCCTCCAAACTCCTTGAATGTTAAGTCTACAACCGACTGAGCAACCACCTCACTGAGAATAACCTTTTTTATCCCCTTCAGTCTGGATTTCGTCCACAGCACTCCACATAAACTGCTCTTCTAAGACTCACAAACTACTTACTAACAGCTAAAACCAACGGTCAATATTCCATACTCTTATGCCATGTACACACGAGCAGAGTTTCCGTCAGAAAAAACTTGGATGGTTTTTCCGACGGAATAACGCTCAAGCTTGCCTTGCATTTACACGGTCACACAAAAGTTCTCTGAACTTTCGACCGTCAAGAACGCAGTGACGTACAACACTACGACGAGCCAAGAGAATAAAGTTCAATGTTTCCGAGCATGCGTCAAATTGTTTTTGAGCATGCATGATTTTTTGTGTGTCCGAATTGCATACAGATGACTGCATTTTCGGATAGGAACTTTTTCCGACCGAAAAAGAGAACCTGCTCTTAATCTTTTGCTGGCTGGAATTCTGCCAGCAAAAGTCCAATGGAGCATACACACTGTTGGAATTTCTGACCAAAAGCTCACATCCGACTTTTGCTGGCGGAATTTCTGATCGTGTGTACGGGGCATTACTCTTGGACCTCTCTCCACTGCCGTTTATACAGTTGGAGTACAGAGGAGGCATAGAAGGACTGTTGTATCCTGCTGGAGTCCAGCTCTTCCCATTGTGACAGACAGAGATTTTGGAAAAGAGGTGCCCTTCCAGCTTTGTTGACTTCTGCTGAAGCTGTACCTGTTGCAGATGGCAATATTCAGGGATCTTCAAGACTTGTGTTTGTCTTACACTCCTTTTTATGTAAATGATGAAGAATCAATACTGGAGCCAGAAGCTACCGCCGAGTGCAATCTCTTACAAAATGATCCAACAGATGAAAAACTTGAATTAAATATCAACGGGCTTTTCTGAAGAAAAAGGAGAAGGAGAAACCTCAATACACGATAAGCTATGCAACCAGGAGATGGACACTCAGGATGAAGAGCAGAAACCCACAAAACATCCATGAGAGCAGGAGGGCACAGGAAAGCACAAGTCTATTCAGAAAGAGTTATCCTACCTTGAGGATTTTGCTAATCAAGCTTATGGTCTGAAGAAGCCATGTCTGCTGTGTCTATTAGACTTATTTAGGTCTTGTCACATCAATAAGCTTCTGAGACACCTGCAGAACCTGCATTGTAAAGTCTCTGTTGAATTTGAAGGCTACAGAATGTGAATTTGTTGTTTGCCCTGCTTGCAAAATATATCACAAAATGAGTTGCCCAGTAAAACTAGTGCTCACTACTATTGTATCATCTGTTCTGCAACTGTCGCTAGAAGAAAGACACATCAAACGCCATGTCGAGTAGGGGGAAACTCAAGTAATGCCCTCAGCCAGTAGTAGACCCAGGAAATTTTACACAAACCAAACACTGAGGTACAAGTTCTTACGAATTGCAACACACCACAAAAATCCAGAATTTTCTTTAATCCAGTAATGAAGACTAACCGACAGCTGATCTTTTGTGTCATGGTGGTGTTAACAGAAGCACAGAAACCTCTGGAATGTCTGGATGCATTTAGTGCCACAGGCATCATGGGATTACATTGGGTAAAGCACCTTGGGAATTCCGTGAAAGTCACGCTTAATGAGATTAGTGACAGCTCAACCGCTATCATTTGGGAAAACTGTCAACTTAACCAGATGAAGGTGTTAATGAAAAGTGAGGGGAAATCTGAAGCAGTGGTCATAGATAAAGATGTGGAAGAATTTGTGAAAACAGTAGAAGTTACACAGATTGATGCCAATGTCCTAATGCATGCACAGTCTTTTGATTTCATACATTTGGGACATTAGGACAACTGTGAATTATTTGGGATGCAGCATTTCAAAATATCAGAAACCTGGTTATTGTATCTGTAACCTCCAACTAATACTAGATCTCTATATGCCAAAACAAAAATGCCACTATGGTTGCAACATCATTAGGACAGAATGCTTCAATGAGCTGGCAGTGCGGATTGTCCTGGCTGCTATTGCCAGGGCGGCTGTTTGCTGTAATAAAGGCGTTGAGGTTCTGCTCTCGGTCACTTTGGAGCATTTTGTCCTGGTGATAGTGTTGATTCTAAGAGGTCATCCACTAGCTGATGAGAGTCTAAAAATGATCAGTAACCTTATTCATTGCCATTGGTGTGAGGAAAGAATCTTCCAAAAGGATGGAACTATGCTTGAAGAAAATCCATATAAACAGCTGTAATTGCCATGAAAGTATGCCTGGAAGATCAGCGGCCTTGCTTGGCCCAATGTGGTCTGGCTCCCTGTTTAAACACAGGCTTTCTGAGAAGAATGCTGTATGAAGCAACATCCCGAGGCATTGGGGAAATCCACACACTGCTGAAGAACCTCATATGTGAATCTAAATGCTCAACTGTCAAATAGTTTTCTGTTCATCCCACTCAGTACAGTCAAGAAGAAAGTGGCGTTTTTATTAAAGTTTCAGGTGGAGATGTATTGTCAGACCCTGGTAAAAGAAAACAACAGGACATGAACACAAATGTTCCTAAAGGTCTAATGAATGATACTCGAGCAGAACATTCTCCATTTCATTATAGCATTCACAAACATGCGATTGGTGGATTAAACATACCAAAATTAAATAAAATATTGCAGTATCTCTCAGAAGCTGGATTTCTGGTGAGCCGGATACATTTTGATCCAACAGGAATCTGAACAAATGCTCCATTGGTAACACTTAAAGCAAGTCTTGAGAAGAACAGCTCTCTCTCCCATACTTCACAGTCTGGTAGCTGCAAAGATACCCCAGAGACAATAACAGGAGAATCATACACTGAAGAGATGGCCTCTGTGTCCGATGTGAAATAGCATCCACAGCTTTGAATGAGGAAAGAATCCTTTATTCTTTTAGACTGTTTTCATGCGTAAGACTAAGTGATGCAACTTTCATACTTGCTCTTGTTGCTGGTTTTCATTTAGACCAGCCTATTATCCAACAAAGCTGACAATAATAAATAGTTATTTAAAAAAAACAAAAAAACTCAATTTGCTTGGTCTCCATGGCTGCGCTCTGTGTTGGTTCAAATCTTACCTATCTCACCGCACCTTCAGTGTCACTTACAATTTCACTCCTGCTCTCCAACTCCTCTTACCATTGGGATCCCCCAAGGTTCTGTTCTTGGACATCTACTATTCTTGATCTACACGTCTTCCCTGGGTCAGCTGATAGCCTCCCATAGCTTACGCTACCATTTATATGCCGATGACACCCAAGTCTATCTCTCTACTCCTTAGCTCACCCCATAAGTCTCCTCACGCATCACTGATTTACTAACCGACATATCAGCCTGGATGTCACAGCACTTCCTCAAACTGAATCTATCTAAAACCGAGCTCATAATATCCCCCCCCCCCCCACGGGCCCCTTCCCCTGACTTCTCTGTCAAGATCAATGGCACAACTATCAGTCCATCCCCACATGTCAGGGTGCTAGGGGTAACCCTAGACTCTGAACTGTCCTCTCAGGCCCACATCCAATCCCTGTCCAAATCATGCCGCCTTAGCCTCCACAACATCTCTAGAATACGTCCCTTTTTAACCAATGACAGCACCAAGCTTGTAATTCACTCCCTGGTTATCTCTCACCTTGACTACTGCAACTCCCTCCTCATTGGATTACCTTTACATACACCATACCCCCTTCAGTCCATAATGAATGCTGCTGTAAGAATCATCCACCTTACCAACCATTCAGTGTCCTCCACCCCTCTCTGTAGGGTTGCCACATCATCCCTTTAATCCAGGACACACATTAATTACACAGGTTCTGTGGTTGATTAAGGTGGTAATTAAACTCACTTGGTGCCTTATCTGCATTAAATCAGCCTCAGAACCTGTGGAATTCATATGTGTCCTGGATTAAAGGGATGATGTGGCAACCCTACCTCTCTGCCATTCCCTCCAGTAGCTTTCACTCACCCAACAAATAAGATTCAAAGTACTAACAATAATTTACAAATCCATCCACAAAGCCATGCTTTGGAACTCCCCACCCCAGTCTGTCCAACTGCCCCCTAATCTATCCATCTTTAGACAATCCCTGAAAACCCTTCTCTCCATCAGCTCATTCCCCACAGCTATTACTTTTTGTATCAATTGACCTTCCCTTTTAGATTGTAAGCTCTAACGAGCAGGGCCCTCTGATTCCTCTTGTACCAAATTGTAATGTAACAGGAATGTCTGCTTTTGTTAAGTGCTGTGCTAACTGTTGGCGCAATATAAATCCTGTATAATAATAATAGTAATATCTGAAAAAAAGATCTAAAAACACTGAAGCAGCAGACTTTGTGAAAATTAATATTTGTGTCATTCTCAAAACTTTTGGCCACGGCTGTCACTGGACATGAAATATGAACAAAACATATCCCTCTTTACTGTGTACTGTTTCAATCCAGAGCACTAAGTGTCATCTCTCCTGCTGTCTTGTTCCTCTGCTATCGACTTGAGTCACTTCTAACAAGTTTTCCTGATGCCAAGAAAGAAGGTGACAGGGAAGGAATCTCCAGCAAAACAGCCTGTGATTGACAGCCTCAACTCTGTTCCTGTTTGCTGTGTGAAGGGGATGTGTCCTCTCCCTCCAATCACCTCTCAGACTTCTTCTCACTGAGATCTGCGGAGTGCAACTTCACCCTCTGCTTTCTAAAAGCTTAGACAAGCTGTATAAATTCTGCATTTTGAACAGCTGTAGAGAAGAGAGCTGCAGATAAACGGGTACAGCTTACATAGGGAGATTTGTTTAATCTCTGTGTATCACCTAAAATTAGACGCTACACTGGGTATATGTAAGGGTTTACAATCACTTTATCATAGCTAGAATCTCCCTTGTGTTTTTTTTTTTGTTTGTTTTTTTTGATAATGGATTAAAATTGGACTTTCTTTAGTCAACCTATGTCTTACTCCTGTCCTGTGGAATATACAGAGGTGGCGATATCAAAGGTCTTTGAAAAACTAGTGATCCTGTTGCTGGCAGAATCTCACCTGTGATATAATTGCTAGAGAGCCAAAAGATGAGTACAGATGTGGTGCTGGACGTAAATTGACACTTGGGTTTGGCTGATCTGCAAAACTGGCCTCCCCCAAGAAGTGGGGGGTCACTAAATTGTCCAACTTTAGTTGAGCCAAAATGGGCACCAAATACCTTAGGACATTTTTTTTTTTAATTTCCACACGTATCAACAAGAAAATGTGTGATCTCAAAATACATTGGCTGCCTTCTTGTTGCCACCTTTAAAAAAATAGCCACATATAGGCATATTGTTTGGCACTCATTTTGGCTCAACTACAGTAGGATCGCTACAGAGGGCAAAGAAAGCACCTGCTTCCACTGCTTTGCTCCTTGCTGGCTGAACCAGTAATAATAATATCTTGGCTGCTTGTAGAAACTTCCACCACTGTCTCCAAGGTAGGTTGAAAATTCCTCACTACTTAATTGTCTATATGCTTTATAACACTATATCATTAATTTGAGTTCTTCCTGCAAAGAACATATTCTAGCAGCTGACTTCTAGGGGCTGACCGAGGCCTGTGGGTTGTTTTTCAATGGTTATCATACTTTTGGTCAAGTAACCTTGCCAAAGAGGAGGCAATGGAATGCAGCCCCAGCACTGTAACTCCTGCAGAAGTAAAAATGAAAATGGGCCTGGTTTACTTGTTAAATTTCAAGCAGAAACCTATTTTCAGGTATTGAATTATGATTCATACACCTGTGGTTTGTAGCTGGTATTCTGGGAGTTTTTGTGGTATTCACTGCTGCTGATCAGTGCCTTCTATGGTGTTGCTGATCTTTTTAGGATTCCCAGCTTAGGATCTACTTCTTCTATCTTTTCAGCTACAGTGGATATAAAAAGTCTACACGGGGGCTTGACCATAAGCCAGCCTGGAGGACGTGTAGACTGAGAGCTCCTCTCCAGCCCGCAGCTACCAGGCACAAAACCCAGGGAATCCGCATCCATCCATGGGTGGCTCGCAGACCACCCGATCCTCCTCAGCCAGGGGATCGTCTCAACACCCGCCACGCTCCTCCACGTCTTTCAGGGACTATTTTAAAGCGCCAGACATGCCGCCGGGCAGGGGGACAAGATGGCGCCCCTCACTTCCATCACTGCATAGACAAACTCAACTACAGGGCAACTGGACAGCCCAGATCCCGGACCCGAGCCATGAGGGACCCCCGCAAGTGGCGAGTTACTCCCAGTGAGCTCTCCCTTCCCCTGCCACGCTGCACATGGAGCAGGCCGAGACCTATACCCAGCATCCGTCCCCCTACACCCAGTGCACAGATACATACTCCAGACTGTTCCGGGCGGCATCCGATCCTGGCCTACAGGAAGGTAGTCCTGTCTATCCTACCCCCTCATATGGTGCAGAGGCCTCACTACTCCAACAGGCCTGCCCAGGCCTCTCCCAAGGCCCAAAGGCAGTCACGCTCCTGGGACAATAGCTTCACTAGGGGCCATGTGGAGACCCCCCTCCTATGCCCAAATGACGAGTGCCCGTGCCCAGCCACAGTGGGGGAGCCCGGCTCCACAGGCCTCCCACACTGCAAGCTGGTCTGAGCCATGGGACTCTCCACGGCAGCCTACCCCCCATGGCCACGCTACATCATCAGAGGACTCTCACCAACAGCCCTCACCCTTTCATCCCCACTCACACCGGGCCGGGGTAGTCCACCCCAACTCCCCCCCCACCATGGCAATCCTATCTGCAGGCCATCCCAACAAAGGAGGATTTCAAGCAGCTCATAGAAGTTGTAAAAGCTACCTGCCAGGCCGAAATTCAGGCCCTCCACACTGGCCTCAAACATCTTGCTGACAGAGTGGAAATGGCGGAAGAAGAGATATAGGAGACTAAGCTAGCAGTACACTGTACCCAAATTCAGGGCTCAGATCACCGCCTTTATGTTGAGAGACATGCAGCGCTATGTCAAGGACCAGGACAACAGGGGGCACCGGAATAACATTCACGTACGAGGCCTGCCTGAAGCAGAGGAAGTAGAAGACCTACAGGCCTCCCTTCAGGCCCTGTTTAACAACCTATTGGGGGAATCCGCAGACAATCATATCGAGATGGACAGAGCCCACCAAGCCCTCAGACCTAAAGGTCCCGCTTCTAAACCACGTGACGTCATCTGCTGGGTACACTCCTATCCATTGAAAAAGGACATCATCTAGTAACAGCTGCTTGGTGGCTCAATCCGGACACCTCCAACCCAGCTACCATGGTCGAGACGGCAGTGTTGGGATCCCTAGAGGCGCTCAAATTTTTGCTTTTTCGAGGCCCTCGAGCCCCTTATCCACTGACACCCTCCATGCGCACTACACTGCGTGCATGGGGGGCAGGTCTCAAATTAGAAAAATACCCTCAACAGGCAATCTCACCCAATGCTCCCCTTTGGATAAACCCAACCCTGGAGCACATCTATAAACTACCTGAGCCTCATGCCTGGACCAAATTTAACATTAAAACCGTGGCACAGATTATCTCCAATCAATCCCTAGTCCCGCTCTTCAAACTAAACTCCGATTTTAATATACCCCAGTCCTATTTTTTCCGATTCCTTCAACTCTCCCATGCCTTCAGTCACCAATTCTCCAACTCCCCTCCTCAACTAGTCCAATCTTCACTGGAGGACCTTCTTAGATCAGATTGTGCGAAAAAAACCACTTCTCAATTATATTCACACCTGACTGTCACCTCCCTCCCGACTATGGAAAAGCTAAGATCTAAATGGTCCCATGACATCCCCAATTTTGACAACGATGACTGGGATGACATATGGGATTTCCCATTTAGCTCCCTGGTCTCTCTGAGAGATCGCCTGATCCAATTCAAGATAGTCCATCGGGCATATTTTACCCCTCACAGACTACACAAAATTAACCCCGACTCCCCTCCCGGGTGTTGGAGATGTGGTGGGACTCCTGGGGACTTCACCCACATCTTCTGGACCTGTCCGGCAATTGTCGGATACTGGAGGGAGATATTGGACTTTATCATACACATCACCTCTGTGCCACTACAACCATCAATGTCAATCTGCATACTAGGCCTGGTAGAACAACTAATTCCTACGGTGACGGGACGCACACTGGTGGGATTGCTCCTGTTCTATGCCCGTAAAGCTATAGCCCTTAGTTGGCGCAAACCAACCCCCCCTCCTCTCTCCCTGTGGAAACAATTAATTAACAATAGCTTACCTCTGTATAAAGACACATATGACAACAGAGGCTGCCCCAACAAATATAGCAAAGTCTGGTCTAAGTGGCTGGCAGATCCCTCCACCGCTTCAGAGGCCTCTCAGTAGACCCCAATCACAAAGTAGCTCCCAAGCGGGTGCCAGGTGTACACAATAATCTACAATATGCTATTTTACCATGTACAACTGCACATAGCACCACCATGACCCAGTAAACTGTACCGCTATGAATGATGTCATAATATATTCTTCATGAATAAGGTGACAGCGTGATTCCTGCAAGGATCACATAGACATCATATTAGACCAATGTATGTTTAACTGTTTGTTCTCTTTATCTGTTTTTGTTTCTCTTTTTAAAAACCAATAAAAAGATTTTGGGAAAAAGGACATCATGCCTGAAGCCCGCTCCATCCGCAAATTGGTCTTTGACAATAAGCAAATACAGATCCTGGATCAGGCTTCAGAAACGGCGGCTGCTGCAACCCCTTCTCCATACCTTACAAGAAAAGGACATTATCTATAGATGGGGATATCACTTCACCCTGACTGCGAAACACCAGGGGAAGTCTGCTACTATACGCTACCCAGAAGATCTACACGCCTTCTGCGACACCCTAGGCATCCCCATCCCTCAGTTACCAGAATGGGACTCCGCCCCCCCGCCAAATGATCCAGGGGACCGGACCCTTCCCATAAATCTCCTAAACACAGGAATACCTGATCCCACTGGACAGCAGACCCCTGGGACTCAGTCCACACCTTTTCTCATTTTTCTTGTTTCCTTTTTTACTGTTTTTTTTTTTCTCCGGTCCATGAGCTACTCCACGCTCCTCCTTAGCACCACTCCCTGGTTGCTTTTGCTTCACCCCTGATTCGCACCATGGGCAAGTCTCGGCTGAGACACCGAAGAGGTTGACTTCCTGATTACCAACCCCCCTTGGTTTACCAACCAAAGTTCCTCCCCCAACGCCCCTATATTTGAGTTGTTTTCTTACACCCATGTGCCCCCCTGACCCATATTTTTTGGATTCCCTGGTCGGGAGGACTTACAGGAACTATACGGGCCCTGTGATTCTATGGGTCATGGGCCTGCTTGATGAAGATTGTTATATTAGCTGTGTGTTTTCTCGCTCTAACCCTTTTTTTCCTCTCTAGATTCTTTTCCGTCTCTTTGTCTCAGACCGGTACTCCACGGAGACCTCGACGGCTGCCGGATCTCCACCCATTGATGCCACGCTCCCAGACCCAGAGCCACCAACTACAGACTCAGCTAAGTATAGACGTAGCTAACCTTACCTTACACAATGGCTAAGATTATGTCCCTAAATGTCCACGGCCTAAACTCTAACAAGAAAAGACACTTGGCACTTTGAGAGTTTAAACAGTCAGGAGCGGACATCATCATGATCCAGGAAACCCACTTTAACAAGGGGGACTCCTTTACATTTGCTTCTATACATTACCCCCAAATCTACCAGGCCTTTAACCCACGTAAAAGAGCGGGTGTCGCTATACTATTTAAAAGGGGATCCCCATTCACCTGCTCTGCCACCTATCTGGATCCACAAGGTCACTACATCATTCTCCGCAGTCACTGGCAGACGCAAGATGTCACTTTCTGCGCCCTGTACGCCCCGAACACTTGCCAACATCGTTTCCTAGCTAAGGTCCTCACTTGCTTCTCTCGAACGCCACACGATTTCCTTGTAATCGGGGGAGACTTTATTCTTTAATACTCTGTGGCCTGCGATCGCCTCGTGGTGAGTCCCCGGGCCTCGCAAACCCCAGCCCTGGGGAACTCTAAGCTCTTTCGCCAACTCACTAGAAAACATGCTCTCTTTGACGCCTGGAGGGCTCTCCGCCTAGGCGATCGCCAGTACACCTTCTACTTGGCCCCTCATTATACCCACTTGCGTATAGACTACATATTTGTTAACAAAAACATGCTCTGCATCACCGACTCCGCACAGATACTCCCCATCTCCTGGTCCGACCATGCCCCCGTTGCGATAACACTGAACCTCAGCATTCCCCTATGTAGACCATACAATTGGCGGATGAACGACTTCCTTTTGCAGCACGTCCCCTCCCAAACTGAGCTGGAATCCACCCTAAAATATTATTTTACCGAAAATGACACCCCGGAAGCATCCCTTACCACTCTCTGGGCCGCCCATAAGACGGTCCTTAGGGGTCACTGCCTTGCCCTCTCCTTGGCTCTTAAGAAAGATGCTAAAGCCGCCAAGTTACAGGCCGAAACGCAACTTAAGGCCCTGGAGGCCCTGCTGCAATCTTCCCCATCCCTATTACTCCTTAAACAAATCACTTGCATACGGTCCACACTCAGGGAACTTGCGATAATGGACAGAATGACACAATATCTAGAGCAGGCCCAGAATTCTCCAATTGCCAGCCTCAGACTTACTCACGCTAAACGCCCCCATTACCGATGAGGAACTTACAATAGCTATAAAAGCCCTACCTGCTCACAAATCTCCCGAACCAGACGGGCTGCCTTATGAATACTACAAAACCTTCCTCCCTTTACTGCTCCCGCATATGACTAAACTCTATAATGCCTTCCTTCAGTAGACCCCCATCCCGACTGACATGCAATGCTCCTACCTCACCCTAATCCCTAAGCTGGACAAAGACCCCTCTTCCTGTGCCAGCTTTAGGACCATAGCTTTACTAAATACGGACCTAAAAATCTTCACAAAAATCTTTTCGATACGCCTGAACGCGATACTGCCCTCTCTGATCCACAAGGACCAGGTGGGCTTCATCCCCCTTCACCAAGCAGGTGACAACACGAGAAAGGTCATAGACCTAATCCATGTGGCCAATAGAGACAACACTGAATCCCTGATCCTGAGTTTAGATGCAGAAAAGGTGTTTGACTGCCCTGGTTGGCCGTTCATGCTCGCCACTTTAAGCCACATGGGGTTTAGGGGAACTTTCTTGAGAGCGGTACATCATCTCTATACTAACCCCACATCACAGGTAAAAACTCCAATTTGCCACCTCACCCACCTTCCCAGCAACCAATGGTACCCGCCAGGGCTGTCCGCTCTCCCCCCTGCGATTTGCCTTATGTGTTGAGCCCCTGGCGGCGACCATTCGGAGAAACCCAGATATTCGGGGTATATCCGTGAGGGGTAAAGAATTTAAGTTATCCCTGTTTGTGGACGACATCATCCTTACCCTGACCCAACCCAGGATCTCATTGCCCAACCTACACGCTGAACTTGATAAATGCGGTGAGCTCTCGCGCTACAAAATGAATGCTTCAAAGTCCATGGCCCTCCCGCTTAAGGTCCCAGAGAAAGAACTTCCCCATTTACAGTAAGAGTTCCCCTATAACTGGGAGCGGATTTCCCTGAAATACCTGGGGGTTAATCTCACCCCGTCCTTTGACTCCCTATACCAGGCCAATTTCCCTCCCCTATATAAGTCGATTAGGGAGCTGATTCAAAAGTGGAAGACCCGCCAAATATCTCTTCCACATTTATTGGACATGCCCCTTAATAGTCCCGTTCTGGACCTCAACACAGCAATTACTGACTCTCCTCTGAGGCACCCATACCTCTGACCCCGGAACTCTTCTTGTTAGGTCTCTTCCAACCGAAATTAGCTAAACCCTACAAAAAACTGCTCAGGCACGTTCTCACGGCGGCAAGGTGCTTAATAGCCCTCCACTGGAAGAAAACTGTGCCCCCATCTCAGGAGGCCCTTTATGCTAAGGTCAAAGACGTGGATCTAATGGAGAAAATGACGGCCAGATTGCGGGACAGACTGGATGACCACAATGGTGTCTGGGAGCGATGGCACTCTCGGGAGGTGGTTATGACTTATGCCGCGTACACACGAGCGGACATTACGGCGGACTTTGCCCGGCGGACTGGATTTCGTCGGACAATTCGATGTGTGTGGGCTCCAGCGGACTTTGTTTTCTCAAAAGTTGGACGGAATTAGATTTGAAACTTGTTTAAAATTTATCCGTTGAAATCGAGTCCGGTCGAAAAGTCCGCCGTCTGTATGCTAGTTCGACGGACAAAAAGCCACGCTAGGGCAGCTATTGGCTACTGGCTATGAACTTCCTTGTTTTAGTCCGGTCGTACGTCATCACGTACGAATTCGACGGACTTTGGTGGATTGTGTGTAGTCAAGTCCGTTCATTCACAAAGTCCGTCGGAAAGTACGTCGAAAAGTCCGCCGGGCAAAGTCCGCCGTAATGTCCGCTCGTGTGTACGCGGCATAAGGCCTTATAGGCTAAAACGCGTCAACTGTTCTTATTTGCGTTTGGTCACTGTGGCTTGTCAGTAAATATTATACTTCTTAAGAGCAATCACCGGAGTGCGGATCATCTTTTCCTCACTCTCGGGAGGACCCTTTCTGATCCGGTGGTCGAAACACAGTGGTATCTTAGTATTTTTTTATTTTTTTTTATTTGGTTTTCCCTGCTCTCCCGTCCCCACTCTATCTCTGTTTTATTTTTTTTTATTTTTCTTTCCTTTTCTTTGTTTATCTGGCTGCTAATTATGTAAAGTTAAGTGAGGCATCAGTCTCAAGGTACTGTACGCTATATACTCGACTTAAGACACTGTTATTACTGTTGAAATGTGCGATGCCAAAGACCGGAGGAGGGTTCCTCCTCCACAACTTTATTGTCTGTTCACTAGGCACATTCATAACTTAATTTCTGATTATGTCCATTTTCTATATTGGTACCTATGTTCTGCTGTTTTTCTAAAATAAAATAAAAACATTATTTGAAGAAAAAAAAAAGTCTACACACACGTTAAAATGTCAGATTTCTGTGATGTAAAAAAAATAAGACAAAGCTAGATCATTTCAGAACTTTTCCATCTTTATTGTGACCTATAAACTGTACAACTCAGTTGAACAAAAAAACTAAAATTGTTTAGGTGGAGGGAAGTAAAAATAAAAAAATAAAATAATACGGTTGCATAAATGTGTACACCCTTAAACTAATACTTTGTTTAAGCACCTTTTGATTTTATTACGGCACTCAGTCTTTTTGGGTATGAGTCTATCAGCATGGCACATCTTGACCTGGCAATATTTGCCCACTCCTTTGCAAAAACTCTCCAAATCTGTCAGATTGCGAGGGCATCTCCTGTACACAGCCCTCTTCAGATCACCCCACAGATTTTCAATCAAATTCAGGTCTGGGCTCTTACTGGGCCATTCCAAAATGTTAATCTTCTTCTAGTAAACAAAAGAAAAAAAGGGTTGGGACTTTAAATGAGGTGACAATAAATATGCACCTCCATCCCTGTGGCGTTGCCAAAAATCGAGAGAGGAGTTTGGGACTTTAAATGAGGTGTGTTTCCAAAAGTTGATACAATAGGCAAGACCTAGGTGTGAATGCATTGATCCATATACCAAAGGTGAATCCACATGCCATAAAATACTTTATTGAACATCGTTTTACAATTGTAACCATGTTGCAAAATATAGAGGAATCAAAATGTTACATTAAGATCATAGCTACAGCAAGTTTGCAGCAATAAAAATACAATAATCACATCAATGGTAGGTACATTAAATTGGTCATTAATTGGTCGATCAATAGAGTTGTCGCACAGTATGCTCGACGCGTTTCGTGAACCATCACTCATCAGGAGCAAGCTACAACCATCCATCTATAGGTAACATATAAGTATGTATAAATACCACTGTATTCAAAATATTCATAAAATAAAAATAATAATAAATTATAATATACCGGTATATGTATAGCCAAAGTGCGAGCAAAGGTCAAAATTTGGTTAGAATTACTCACAACAATACGCTACCCTCATGGGCACTAGGTGCAGACATCAAAGGCGCCATCCAAGAAATGTCCAATCTTCTTCTAGTAAAGCCATTTCTTTGTTGATTTGGATGTATGCTTTGGGTCGTTGTCATGCTGAAAGATTAAGTTCCTCTTCATGTTTAGCTTTCTAGCAGAGGCCTGGAGGTTTTGTGCCAATATTGACTGGTATTTGGAACTGTATATAATTCCCTCTGCCTTGACTAAAAGAAAAGCAGCCCCAAAGCATGATGCTGCCACCACCATGCTTCACTGTGGGTATGGTGTTCTTTTGGTGACGTGCAGTGTTGTTTTTGCATACATATCTTTTGGAATTATGGCCAAAAAGTTCAACCTTGGTCTCATCAGACCATAACACATTTTCCCACATGCTTTTGGGGGACTTCTGTCTTGGCACTCTCCCCCAGTGGCCAGACATATGAAGAATATGGCAGATTGTTGTCACACAGCCAGTACTTGCCAGATATTCCTGCAGCTCCTTTAAGGATGCTGTAGGCCTCTTGACAGCCTCCCTGACCAGCTTTCTTTTCGTCTTTTTTATCAATTTTGTAGGAATGTCCAGTTCTTGATAATGTTACTGCAGTGCCATATTTTCTCCACTTGATGATGACTGTCTTCACTGTGCTCCATTTCCATAATGCCTTGGAAGTTCTTTTGTACCCTTCTCCTGACTGATATTTTTTAACAAGGAGATCCCTCTGATGCTTTGGAAGCTCACTGCGAACCATGGCTTTTGCTGTAGGATGCGACTAAGAAAATGTCAGGAAAGTCCTACTAGAACAGCTGAACTTTATTTGGGGTTAATCAGAGGCACTATAAAAAATGGTAGGTGTGTACTGACTCCTAATTAACATGAGTTTGAATGTGATTGCTTAATTCTGAACACAGCTACATCCCCAGTTATAAGAGGGTGTGCACACTTATGCAACCACATTATTTTAGTTTTTTATTTTTACTCCCCCACCCCCTAAAACATTTGTTTGTTTTTTAGTTGAGTCTTACAGTTTATAGGTCACATTAAAGGTGGAAAAAGTTCTGAAATTATTTATCTTTGTCTCATTTTTTTACATCACAGACACCTGACATTTTAACAGAGATGTGTAGACTTTTCCTATCCATTGTAGGTATTATTTTTTCTTTCCCCCTCCTTATTATGTAGGCAAGGTTTAGGTGTTCACCTTCCTATTTGAAGGTGCTTCTTTATCTTGGAGTAGGTTTCATGCTTAGTTTGTTGTATTTGTAGTGCTAAGCAACATCTTCAAATTCAGGAGACAAATTGACAAATTAGGACATAATGAAATGCCCTTTTACTTCACAAAATAACACGGTCATACAAATTACATGATAAGAAATATCTAATACAATGCTAATATGCATATGCACCTAACACACTGACTGGCTGTCCTGACCTATAGGCTGAATGTATTTTCGTCTATATGCAATGCTAATGGGTAAAATAATTGTTTCCTCAGAAAATGGCACATCTTGATGCAAGCAGTGGCGGCGCCAGGTGGGTGCTTGGGTGTGCTGAAGCTCCCCCAAAAAATATTCAAGCACCCTCATAGCGCCCCCAAAATTTCCACAGAGGTATTACAGTACAGTCACAGGATTTTTTTTAAAAAATATTTGGTACCTGCTGTGAATCCTGTCTGCAAGAGGCTAGGGACTCTTTTGTGAAGTGGAGGGATACAGCCGAATAATCCGCTAACGATCAGTTAGACCCGGCAGGGGCTGGGTGGTGAGCCTGCATCAGTGGCGGATTGATCCAGTGCTGGGTGGTGACATGTGCTATCTCCTGCATTTGCCACCAAAAGATGAATGGGATGGAAGCAGCCGAGAGAGCCCAGCCCTGTGCAGTGCCCAAGGAACCTGGAGGAAGCAGGTATTCTAAGGAGAGAGAGGAGGAGGGAGGGAGCAGATCGGAATTGCTGCACTCAGTGCATTGCAGTCTTCAGAGCTGACTGAGCCTGCCAGTGTCAGAGCATAAGAGGGGTGTGTGTGTCACATGGTGTGCTCCGAGGAGGAAGGCTTAGGAGGAGGGAGGCTGATCACTGCTACAGGCATCGTTCTGTTTTTAATGTAGCTGCTGAGCCTGGAAGGGAGGGGGGCTTTCCAGTCCTCTGATCTATAGCAACATGCTGCATTACACAGGCACTGACTGAGGGGCATGCCTGATCTGGACTGAGCAGTGAAATCCTCTGATATCAGCCCTCTTATTGGGCTTGGGCACATGTACTGCAATCATTAGAATGCCACACAGATCAGGACTGCCTGTGCCTGCTACTTACAGTGCACAAATGATGATCAGGTGTCCCCATAACAGTGCACCATTGGACTCCATGGGGTCGTATTCCTGCTCTTGCACTGTGTATGGGGTCACCGTTGTGCTGTGGGCTCTGTGTTTGGGGTCACCGTTATGCTGTGGGTGCTTTGTATGGGGTCACCGTTGTGCTGTGGGCACTGTGTATGGGGTCATCGTCCTGCTGTGGGCACTGTGTATGGGGTCACCATCCTGCTGTGGGCACTGTGTATGGAGTCACCCTCCTGCTGTGGGCACTGTGTATGGGGTCACCCTCCTGCTGTGGGCAATGTGTATGGGGTCACTGTTGTGCTGTGGGCACTGTGTATGGGGTCACTGTTGTGCTGTGGGCACTGTGTATGGGGTCACTGTTGTGCTGTGGGCACTGTGTATGGGGTCACTGTTGTGCTGTGGGCACCGTGTATGGGGTCACTGTTGTGCTGTGGGCACTGTTTATGGGGTCACCGTTCCGCTGTGGGCACTGTGTATGGGGTCACCCTCCTGCTGTGGGCACTGTGTATGGGGTCACCCTCCTGCTGTGGGCACTGTGTAGGGGTCACCCTCCTGCTGTGGGCACTGTGTATGGGGTCACCCTCCTGCAGTGGGCACTGTGTATGGGGTCACCGTTGTGCTGTGGGCACTGTGTATGGGGTCACCGTCCTGCTGTGGGCACTGTGTATGGGGTCACCATCGTGCTGTGGGCACTGTGTATGGGGTCACCGTCGTGCTGTGGGCACTGTGTATGGGGTCACCCTCCTGCTGTGGGCACTGTGTATGGGGTCACCCTCCTGCAGTGGGCACTGTGTATGGGGTCACTGTCGTGCTGTGGGCATTGTGTATGGGGTCACCGTCGTGCTGTGGGCACTGTGTATGGGGTCACTGTCGTGCTGTGGGCACTGTGTATGAGGTCACCGTCGTGCTGTGGGCACTGTGTATGGGTTCACCGTCGTGCTGTGGGCACTGTGTATGGGTTCACCGTCGTGCTGTGGGCACTGTGTATGGGGTCACTGTTGTGCTGTGGGCACTGTGTATGGGGTCACCGTTGTGCTGTGGGCACTGGGTAAGAGGCCTCTCTCCTGCTCTGGGCACTCTAAAGGGCACTCTCCCTAAGGGCACTCTGCTGCTCTGGGCACTCTAAAAGGGCCACTTTGCTGCACTGGGCGTTCTAAAGCGCACTCTCTAAGGGACCACTGTTCTGCTCTGGGCACTCTAAAGAGGGAACTCTCCTGCTGTGGGCACTGTGTATTGGGTCACCATCCGGCTGTGGGCACTGTGTAACGGGGTCACCATTGTGCTGTGGGCACTGTGTAATGGGGTCACGGTTGTGTTGTGGGCACTGTGTAATGGGCCACCGTCGTGCTGTGGGCACTGTGTATGGGGTCACCGTCGTGCTGTGGGCACTGTGTATGGGGTCACCGTCGGGCTGTGGGCACTGCGTATGGGGTCACCGTCGTGGTGTGGGCACTGGGTAAGGGGCCACTCTCCTGCTCTGGGTACTCTAAAGGGGCCACTCTCCTGCTCTGGGCGGTCTAAAGGGGCCACTTTCCTGCTCTGGGCGCCATAAAGGGCACTCTCTCTAAGGGGGAACTCTCCTGCTCTGGGCGCTCTAAAGGGGCCACTGTTCTGCTCTGGGCACTCTAAAGAGGGAACTCTCCTGCTGTGGGCACTGTGTATGGGATCACCGTCCTGCTGTGGGCACTGTATGGGGTCACCCATCATGCTGTGGGCACTGTGTATGGGGTCACCTTCGTGTTGTGGGCACTGTGTATGGGGTCACCGTTGTGCTGTGGGCACTGTGTATGGGGTCACCGTTGTGCTGTGGGCACTGTGTATGGGGTCACCGTTGTGCTGTGGGCACTGGGTAAGGGGCCACTCTCCTGTTCTGGGTTCTCTAAAGGGGCCCTCTCCTGCTCTATACACTCTAAAGGGGCCACTCTGCTGCTCTGGGCGCTCTAAAGAGCACTCTCTCTAAGTAGCCACTCTCCTGCTCTGAGCACTCTAAGGGGCCACTGTTCTGCTCTGGGCACTCTAAAGAGGGAACTCTCCTGCTGTGGGCACTGTGTATTGGATCACCATCCGGCTGTGGGCACTGCGTAATGGGGTCATCGTTGTGCTGTGGGCACTGTGTATGGGGGTCACCGTTTTGTTGTGGGCACTATGTATGGGGGTCACCGTTGTGCTGTGGGCACTGTGTATGGGGGTGACCATTGTGCTGTGGGCACTGTGTATGGGGGTCACCGTTGTGCTGTGGGCACTGTGTATGGGGTCACCGTTGTGCTGTGGGCACTGTGTATGGGGTCACCGTTGTGCTGTGGGCACTGTGTATGGGGGTCACCGTTGTGCTGTGGGCACTGTGTATGGGGGTCACCGTTGTGCTGTGGGCACTGTGTATGGGGGTCACCGTTGTGCTGTGGGCACTGTGTATGGGGTCACCGTTGTGCTGTAGGCACTGTGTATGGGGTCACCGTCGTGCTGTGGGCACTGTGTATTGGGTCACTGTCGTGCTGTGGGCACTGTGTATTAGGTCACCGTCGTGCTGTGGGCACTGTGTATTAGGTCACTGTCATGCTGCGGGCATTGTATATGGGGTCACTCTCCTGCTCTGGGCCCTCTAAAGGGGGCACTCTCCTGCTCCGGGCCCTCTAAAAGGGGCATTCTCTTGCTTCGGGCCCTCAGAAGGGGGCACTCTCTTGCTCCGTGCCCTCTAAAGGGGGCACTCTCTCTATGGGGTCACTCTCCTTCTCTTTGTACACTAAGGGGTCACTCCTAACCTGGGGACTCTAAGGGGTCACTCCTGCTCTGCACTGTATGCTGTGTACTGTCCCTCACTGTTATGCTGTGCTGGGTGTTCTGGCTGGCCCTAACATATACTAGGGGTTATCATTGCTGGCCCTTATGCATGCTGGGGTTTATCATCGCTGGTTCCATTTGAGCTTGTTTTACTCCAATAATCAATTCTGTGTGCCCGAAGGCCCTATTTTGTCTATACAATGGGAGAGACCATAAAAAAAACAACTTTTTGACCACGCCCACAAGAGGGTGATGCGTGCCGCATTAGCACCACCACTTATGCTTTCAGCACCCACACAGCACCCCCCAAAAAAATGTCTGGAGCCGCCCCCGCAAGCAAGTGATATTGCTTCCCTACCTTAATGAAGCCCCAAACTGCAATTGTGTGGGCTTTTCAATGAAATTTCTTTAGCTACTTTTACTAAGCATCATACAACCACTTAGGCAATCTGCCTAAAATACTCTAAATGGTTCTATAATATCATGAACAGATAAGTCATAGGTCAGCTGTCAAGACTGGTCATGTTGATTTAACCTTGCTTTAGTAATAGATGACAATGCGCAAATCTGGTTAGGTTTGGTTCATGGGTAGGTTAGGGAACCCAGAGGGAAGTCTGTAAACTCAGAACTTTGTGCCAAAACCACATTGAACTAGGAGGTTAATCTTATTTTTTTTTCTGGCCATTTTTAAGACTAATAAGCAAGCAAATGGTGTAAAGTGGATGCACATATCACTATCATGTTCTGGGCACTTAGCAGGCTCTACCAAGTGTTCTACAGATGCGCAGCATTGAAAACATTGTGCAGTTACTTGGAAACCATTTGCATTTTTCAATAGACTATTCCTTGAATGCACAACTTTTCTTGATAAAATGTGGTTTATTGTGAATGAAATGGAAAGTGTTTTTCTGCCTTTTCATCTGTCTTCATGGTTGCAGTTAGCAGTGAATCCAGTCTTTCTGCTGGAGATGCTTTTAGAGTCTGTTTACTGGCGAGGCTTCCTCTTAGTTGAAAGACTATGAATGCTAAAACTGAGAAGCTTGGATCATTTTTAGCACTGCCTAATGCCGCGTACACAGGGCCGGACTTGCCAACGGGCTAAACTCCGTCTGCATTTCCGACGGAAAGATTTAGAACATGTTCTATATCTGAGTCCGTCAGAAATGCAGACAGAAAAAAGTCCGATGGGGCATACACACGGTCGGAATGTCCGACCGAAAGCTCCCATCTGACTTTTTCTGTTGGGAAGTCCGGCCGTGTGTACGCGGCATAAGTCTTTGATGAACTTGGAGAAGAAGAAAGGTGAATATGAAACTTAATGATCACCTTATGCCCTGTAGCCCATTTTTCTTGGATATTAAACGCCAAATTTCCTACTTCTGGGTGTACACTGTAAGTAGTATCTAGATAACGAAGACCTGGTAGATAAGGAGAGTCTTTCTTGCTGATTTTAATCATAAGATCACTCAGTTTTCTCTGTTGGAGAATCAGGTAAGGTCCTCAATTCTTTTGTATAGGGAATGTTCTATTATTTTAAGGCAGGCTTTAAATTTTTCTCTCTCATACAAGATTAAGGTCATTTTCTTGAATGTAAAAATTTTAAGAGGTTTTAACTTACCCATCTTTGAATGTGGTGGCTGCTTTAGCTTTTCTGATTTTAGACCTTTTTTGCCTTTATTTTCACCGGGTGATCTGGCCAGTACCCAATTCCTGTCATGGTTGGCTCCTCGATCTATGAAGGAACAACAGAGACACCCTTATATAGTAGCATTGTCTGGAGAAGGTACAGTAGTAGTAACTAGTAGATTTTGTGTTAGTAACTAACAAATAAAGCCTAACTTCAGCTAACACTTTTTTTTAGAAGGGTAGAAAAGAGGTATTTTTTTGATTTTGGGAGAAAGCTTTCAAATAAATGATGGAAACATAAGCATTATAAGCACCCCAGTCAGTGTTAAATGGTTTGTCTAAACCCACTAATTGCCACTTTTGCTAGACTGCTTTGGTCTGTCGAAGAATGTTGAAAAATACCAGACTGGCTAGATAACCAGGTGAAAATAAAGGGGAAAAAGCCTTAAAAAAATAATACAGCCAATACATTTAAAGATTGCAAAGCTGGAATATTACATTTTTACTTTTGGGTTTATATACACTTTGGGGTTGATTTACTAAAGGCAAATAAACTGCATTTTGCAAGTGTTGGTGCACTCATTTTCTTGAGAGCTCAGTAAATGTGTTAAAGATCTGCTGATTTCCATCATTCAATTGTGTGCAAGTAAATATGCTTTTTTTATTTTTTATTTTCTTGCACCTGATTGGGTATTCTTTACAAAATAAAGCTTTACCACATTTACTAAGAAAAAAGAGTGCAAAAAAATGGTTCTAAAGGCAGAAGGTTTTTTTTATTGTCTTAATCCATTCTATGCATTAAAATATAAAACCTTCTGTGTGCAGCAGCCCCCCTAATACTTACCTGAGCCCCATCTTGTTCCAGCGATGTTGCACGAGAGACTCGGCTGTCTCCCTCCTGATTGGCTGAGACACACAGCAGCTGTAATAAGGAGAGCCGGCAAAACTGTAATCCTTGAAGTGTCCTTTATTGGTACATCAGAGTGACAATAAAACAACAAAGCTGACGCGTTTCGGCAATAGCCTTAGTCGTAGCTAGTTTGAAACAGATATGGCAAAATATATATATACTCACATACACATATGCAAACTCCATCTCTACAAAATTGGCCTATCAGGTTAGTGTCACAGAAAATGAACATATTTGATTGATACCACCAATTATTCAAGTGGTTAGTGACTACACCTGTTTTTAGCCAGCATGAGAAGAGGGAGAGGAAAGAAAGGCAATATAAAAAGTGATTTTGTTAAGCCAAAAAGAAGTGTGTGGAAAAAATGCTACATGAGATATTAGGACCTTATTACTCCAAGGGAGAAATATATTCCTTCAAAAGAAGGGAAAATGTTCAAATAAAATACTTTGTGGTAGCAACAAAATGTGAAGTCAAGATCAATGGCAGGATCAAAAGAAAAAAAGGGGGAGGGGGGGATTCAATTTATGGCGGGATCTAAAAAGAAGGATGCAATTAATGACAGGATCAAAAAAAAGGGGGGGGGGGGGTTAAATTTATGGCAGGATCCCAAAAAAGGGGATGAATCTATGGGAGGAGCAAAAAAGATACAATTAATGAAAAAAGAGGGATGGAATTTATGGCAGAATCAAAGAAGAGGGATGCAATTTATGGCAGGATCCAAAAAGAGGGGGATTAAATTTATAGAAGAATCGCAAAAAAGGGGATTGAATTTATGGCAGGATCAAAAACAGATACAATTCATGAAAAAAGAGGGATGCAATAATGGCAGGATCAAAAAAAAAAAAAGGGGGGATGAAATTTATGACAGGATCAGAAAAGAGGGATTCAATTTATAACAGGATCAAAAAAGAGGGATTCGGTTAATAGCAGGTACAAAGAAGAAAGATACAATTAATGAAAAAAGATGGATGCAATATGTGGCAGGATCAAAAAAAAATAAACAAATAAATAAAAAAAAAAAATAAAAAAAAAAATCCCTCTTTCTTTCTCTCTTTCTCTTTTCCTTTCTTTTCTCCCTTCTTTTTCTCCTCCTCTTCCTTCTCTTCTCTTTTTCCCCTTCTCTCCCTTCTCCTTCCCTTTTGTTAGGCAGGAGAAAAAAAAAGAAAAGAAAAAAATAGAGGGCAGAAAACAAGCACAGAAGGAACATGCTGGGACAAAAAGACAAATACTGAAGTAGGTGACAATAAAACTGAAGATGGGATAGAATGATGTCATTTGAGAAATAGATCCACATCCCATCTATGGTTCATGCCTGTGGGGATGTGTGTCCCCAACAGGAAAATCCATCTAACCTCCTGTTCCAGTAGCCTTCTGTACTTGTCTCCTCCACATACTGACATTTTGATTTTTTGAACTGCAGAGAAAGAGAGGGAATCTATGTTACCATCATGTATAAATTTAAAGTGTTTAGATACATTGGATAACCTTCTCTCATTACTATATGCTGCTCTGTTATAATGTTCACTAATGCTTGTGCGAAGGGGCCTAGTGGTGCATCCTACATATTGTAATTTACAAACATCACATTCTATCACCTAGACTACATATTGAGTACTACAATTTATAAAATCCTTAATGGCAAATACCTTAATATTATGGTACGAGGTGATAGACTTGTGATTCTTGTTATGTTTGTTACAATACCTACAAGTATTTAACCACTAGGCATCCGCGCTATAGCCAAAAGACGGCTACAGCGTGGACTCCAATTGCCGGGAGGGCGTCCCTGGACATCCTCCTGTTAACTTCCGTGTTGCGCGCTCCCGCGGGCGCGCATCAGGGAAGTTTTGTGCTGGCCGTGTCCCTTGGACACAGCCAGTCACAGATCGCTGAAAACGACCAATCATAGCGGCCGTTTTCAGCGCGATTGGCGGTGCCAATGAGAGACAATCTCATATGTAAACATATGAGATCATCTCTCATCCCGGCTCTCCTCCTCACACAGAGACAGCGTGTGAGGAGGGAGAGCGAACCGCTGCGGCGGTAAGTGAACAGCAAAAAAAAAAAAACGAAAAAAAGAAGTGTCTCCGCAGCCATCTGTCCTGTCATCTGTCCCTGCCATCTGTCCTGTTATCTGTCCCTGCTGTCATGTCCCTGCCATCTGTCCTGTCATATGTCCCTGCTGTCATGTCCCTGCCATCTGTCCCCACTGCCATCTGTCCCCACTGCCATCTGTCCCCAGTGCCACGTATAAGTGCCATCTGTCATCAGTGCCACCTGTCAGTGTCACGTGCCATGTCACCAGTGTCACGTGTCATCAGTGCCATCTGTCATCAGTGTCATCAGTGCCACATATCAGTGCCATCTGTCATCAGTGCCACGTATTAGTGCTATCTGTCATCAGTGCCACGTATTAGTGCCATCTGTCATTAGTGCCACGTATTAGTGCCATCTTTCATCAGTGCCATGTGTCATCAGTGCCACGTATTAGTGCCATCTGTCATCAGCACCACGTGTCATCAGTGCCACATATTAGTGCCATCTGTCATCAGTGTCACTTGTCTTCAGTGCCACGTATTAGTGCCATCTGTCATCAGTGCCACATATTAGTGCCATCTGTCATCAGTGCCACGTATTAGTGCCATCTGTCATCAGTGCCATGTATTAGTGCCATCTGTCATCAGTGCCACATCAGTGTCAGTGCCACGTATCAGTGCCATCTGTCATCAGTGCCACGTATCAGTGCCATTTGTCATCAGTGCCACGTCAGTGTCACATGTCATTGTCCTGGTTCTCCAGGGCCTTCAAAACTGTAATAGGTAGTCAACAAATTAGATGTGTAATTTATGCTCCTAGAACACCTGACGGTGCTCTCTGCATGTTGGGCCTCTCTATGTGGCCAGGCTGTGAAAAAGTCCCACACATGTGGTATCCCCATACTCAGGAGGAGTAGCAGAATGTATTTTGGGGCGTTATTTGTGGTATACACATGCCATGTGAGAGAAATAACCTATTACAATAAAAATTTTGTGGGGAGAAAAAAAAAATCTTTATTTTGCAAAGAATTGTGGGAAAAAATGACAACATCAAAAACCTCACCATGCCTCTTACTAAATACCTTGGAATGTCTACTTTCAAAAAAGGGGTCATTTGGTTGGTTTTTGTACTTTCCTGACTTGTTCGGGTCGCAAGAAATGAGATAGGCCGTCAGTACATCAGGTGTGATCAATTTTTTATGATTTACACCATAACTTGTAGACTCTCGAACTTTCACACGGACCAAATAATATCCACTAATTTGGGTTATTTTTACCAAAGATATGTAGCATTATAAATTGTGGCCAAAATTTCTGAAGAAAAAATACTAATTTGCAAAATTTTATCACAGAAACAAAGAAAAATGCGTTTTTTTTTCAAAATTTTCGGTCTTTTTTCATTTATAGCGCAAAAAATAAAAAAAACCAGAGGTGATCAAATACCACCAAAAGAAAGCTCTATTTGTATGAAAAAAAAAGGACAAAAAATTCATTTGGGTACAGTATTACATGACTGAGTAATTGTCATTCAAAGTGTGAGAGCGCTGAAAGCTGAAAATTGGTCTGGTCACGAGGGGGGTTTAAGTGCCCAGTTGTCAAGTGGTTAAACCACAACTATACGAGCCATTAGTACTGAGCCACGTTTTGGAAATAGTGGTGGTTTGGTGTAGACTGGGCAACAAAAAGTTACCTAAAGTTGGGGCACGACGACAAAAGAAATTACACCCTTTAGAAAGCACATCTATTAGGTCCTTGTCACCATAAAGAATGGGAAGATGTTTATTGGCAATCTGATCTAATTAAACTCTCTGGAGAAAGTGGTGACAAAGGTGAGGGAACTCTTGTCCTTGTTCTTTTGATTTTTATGTTGTGTATATTTTGAAGAGCAAGGGGATTTCTCTCTGTTGTGCAATAGATTGTACCTGTCCTTCTCTGAGGCTATGGAAATGGCTCTATTAATATGCCACTTCTGATAGCCTCTGTCTCTTTAATCATTTTGAGATGTTAGAGCATTCTAGCTGAAAACTTTCCGGGGTGTAGCAGTTGCGCTTAGCTCTAATAAACTCGCCCACTGGGATGGAACGATTAGTATGGGGTGGATGGCAGCTGGAAGCCAGAAGTAAGGAATTTCCGGCAGTAGGTTTGCGGAAGGTTCCAGTATTTATAAGACCAGTGATGGGGTCACCCCTGAGTGTGATATCTAGAAAATCAATCATGATCTTATTGCTCACATAAGAGAATTCAAGATTAAGGCTGTTATTGTTAAGGTATGAAACAAAAGAAGTCCAAAGAGGAATCAGTGCGGTTCCAAATTAAGATCAGATCGTCTATGTATCGCCCATACCAATGGATGTACGGTGCATAGATATTGAGATGTGAAAAAAGAAAACATTCTTCCCACCATCCCATGTATAAATTAGCTAATGATGGAGAAAATTTTGCTCCCATGGAGGCTCCACAGCATTGTACATAGAAAGAATTGTGAAAGAAGAAGTAATTGTGTTGTAACAAAAAGGTAACAGCCATAATGATGAATTCTTTGAGCTGAGGATCATAAAAGCTATATTTGGACAAATGATATTGTAGTGCATCTAGAGCAAGATTATGTGGTATGCATGAATAGAAAGACTTAACAACTAAAGTAACCCACAAAAAATGCTCTGCCCATTGTACTTCATTTATATACTTTAGGATTGATGCTGTGTCTTTTATATAGCCCGGCAGTCTTGTTACTAAAGGTTGCAAATCTAGTCTACCCATTCACCTAATCTCTCTAGGAGTGAACCGATGCCTGCTACTATTGGACGACCTTTTACAGGTCTCTCAGGTTTGTGTATCTTGGGGAGATGATGGAACACAGGGACAACTGGATGTTCAACTAAAAGGTACTCTGCAACCTTTTTTGTCAGTACTCCCTTTTCCACACCTGTGTCCAAGAGATGTTTGAGTTTACTCTTGAAAACTGGAGTGGGATCAGATTTAAGGGGGCGGTACATTGAAGAAACATTAAGTTGCCGCAAGGCTTCAATTATGTAATCACTGTCATTAAGTACCACTATAGCGCTCCCTTTGTCTGCTTCTCGAATTACAATATCTTTGCGATTTTTAAGATCTGCAAGAGCCTGTCTTTCGTACTGATGTTGTTAAACGTTTGAGATGCAGTACTGTCAATCGTTTCTTTCAAAGACAAGAGTTCCTTATGCACAACCTGTTGAAAGATGTCCACTGCGTTCCCTCTGGAATGTACAGGATAAAAAAATTTATCACCAGTATAGGTAGTATCTTTGGATATGCCATACATGCCCCCAGAGGATTCAGACTGCAGGCTCTCTAGTATAGACTTAGCCTTGAGATTTTGAAAATCAAAATTGGCCAGAGAGTCTATGCCGTCATGAACCTCAAGGGGGGCAGGCACAGGTGTATCAGTGGTAGTGGAAAAGTGTTCTTCAGCGTACCGACCCCTTAAATCTGATCCCACTCCAGTTTTCAAGAGTAAACTCAAACATCTCTTGGACACAGGTGTGGAAATGGGAGTACTGAAAAAAAAGGTTGCAGAGTACCTGTAAAAGGTCGTCCAATAGTAGCAGGCATCGGTTCACTTAGACGTTAAGTCTCTCTATTCATGCATACCACATCATCTTGCTCTAGATGCACTACTTGTCCAAATATAGCTTTTATGATCCTCAGCTCAAAGAATTCATCATTATGGCTGTTACCTTTTTGTTATAACACAATTACTTCTTCTTTCACAATTCTTTCTATGTACAATGCTGTGGAGCCTCCATGGGAGCAAAATTTTCTCCATCATTAGCTAATTTATACATGGGATGGTGGGAAGAATGTTTTCTTTTTTCACATCTCAATATCTATGCACCGTACATCCATTGGTATGGGCGATACATAGACGATCTGATCTTAATTTGGAACCGCACTGATTCCTCTTTGACTTCTTTTGTTTCATACCTTAACAATAACAGCCTTAATCTTGAATTCTCTTATGTGAGCAATAAGATCATGATTGATTTTCTAGATATCACACTCAGGGGTGACCCCATCACTGGTCTTCTAAATACTGGAACCTTCCGCAACCCTACTGCCGGAAATTCCTTACTTCTGGCCTCCAGCTGCCATCCACCCCATACTATTCGTTCCATCCCGGTGGGTGAGTTTATTAGAGCTAAGCGCAACTGCTCCACCCCGGAAAGTTTTCAGCTAGAATGCTCTAACATCTCAAAACGATTAAGCGATAGAAGTGGCATATTAATAGAGCCATTTCCATAGCCTCAGAGAAGGACAGGTACAATCTATTGCACAACAGAGAGAAATCCCCTTGCTCTTCAAAATATACACAACATAAAAATCAAAAGGACAAGGACAAGAGTTCCCTCACCTTTGTCACCACTTTCTCCAGAGAGTTTAATAGATCAAACAGATTGTCAATAAACATCTTTCCATTCTTTTTGGTGACAAGGACCTAATAGATGTACTTTCTAAAGGGTGTAATTTCTCTTGTCGTCATGCCCCAACTTTAGGTAACTTTTTGTCGCCCAGTCTACACCAAACCACCACTATTTCCAAAACGTGGCTCAGTACTAATGGCTCGTATAGTTGTGGTTTAAATACTTGTAGGTATTGTAACAAACATAACAAGAATCACAAGTCTATCACCTCGTACCATAATAATGAGGTATTTCCTATTAAGGATTTTATAAATTGTAATACTCAATATGTAATCTACGTGATAGAATGTGATGTTTGTAAATTACAATATGTAGGATGCACCACTAGGCCCCTTCGCACAAGGATTAGCAAACATTATAACGGAGCAGCATATAGTAATGAGAGAAGGTTATCCAATGTATCTAAACACTGTACATTTATACTTGATGGTAACATAGATTCCTTCTCTTTCTCTGCAGTTCAAAAAATCAAAATGTCAGTACGTGGAGGAGACAAGCACAGAAGGCTACTGGAACAGGAAGTTAAGTGGATTTTCCTGTTGGGGACATGCATCCCCACAGGCATGAACCATAGATGGGATGTGGATTTATTTCTCAAATGACATCATTCTATCCCATCTTCAGTTTTATTGTCACCTACTTCAGTATTTGTCTTTTTGTCCCAGTATGTTCCTTCTGTGCTTGTTTTCTGCCCTCTATTTTTTTTTTTCTTTTTTTTTCTCCTGCCCAACAAAAGGGAAGGAGAAGGGAGAGAAGGGGAAAAAGAGAAGAGAAGGAAGAGGAGGAGAAAAAGGAGGAGAAAAAGAAGGGAGAAAAGAAAGGAAAAGAGAAAGGGAGAAAGAAAAAGGGAATTTTTTTTTGATCCTGCCACATATTGCATCCCTCTTTTTTCATTAATTGTATCTTTCTTCTTTGCTCCTGCTATTAACTGAATCCCTCTTTTTTTGAATCTTGTTATAAATTGAATCCCTTTTTTCTGATCCTGTCATAAATTTCACCCCCCCCCCCTTCTTTTTTTGATCCTGCCATTATTGCATCCCTCTTTTTTTATGAATTGTATCTGTTTTTTGATCCTGCCATAAATTCAATCCCCTTTTTTGCGATTCTTCTATGAATGTAATCCCCCTCTTTTTTGACCCTGCCATAAATTGCATCCCTCTTCTTTAATCCTGCCATAAATTCCATCCCTCTTTTTTCATCAATTGCATCTTTTTTGATCTTGCCATAGATTCAATCCCCTTTTTTTGTGATCCTGCCATAAATTTAATCCCCCCCTTTTTTGATCCTGCCATTATATGCATCCTTCTTTTTTGAGCCCGCCATAAATTGAATCCTCCCTCCCCTTTTTTTTTCTTTTGATCCTGCCATTAATCTTGACTTTACATTTTGTTGCTACCACAAAGTATTCTATTTGAACATTTCCCCTTCTTTTAAAGGAATATATTTCTCCCTTGGAGTAATAAGGTCCTAATATCTCATGTAGCATTTTTTCCACACACTTCTTTTTGGCTCAACAAAATCACTTTTTATATTGCCTTTCTTTCCTCTCCCTCTTCTCATGCTGGCTAAAAACAGATGTAGTCACTAACCACTTGAATAATTGGTGGTATCAATCAAATATGTTCATTTTCTGTGACACTAACCTAATAGGCCAATTTTGTAGAGATGGAGTTTGCATATGTGTATGTGAGTATATATATATTTTGCCATATCTGTTTCAAACCAGCTATGACTAAGGCTATTGCCGAAACGCTTCAGCTTTGTTTTATTGTCACTCTGATGTACCAATAAACGACACTTCAAGGATTACAGTTTTGCCGGCTCTCCTTATTACTGTTGCATTGGAGTGTGTTGGGAAACATCGAGCCTCGGCACCTGTGAGTGGACCTGGTGTATGGATTGAGTTGTCCCTGCAGAGAACACTGTTACCCTTCTTCTTTTCCACACACAGCAGCTGCCATTGGCTCCCACTGCTGTCAGTCAGTGAGCCAATAAGGAGAGAGAGGAGGTGGGGCCGAGCCGCGGCTCCATGTCTGAATGGACACACAGTGGCTCGGGTGCCCCCATAGCAAGCTGCTTGCCATGGGGGGGGCAGGAGGAAGGGGCCAGGAGCGCCGGCGAGGGACCCGGGAAGTGGAGGATCTGGCCGCTCTGTGCAAAACTACTGCACAGAGCAGGTAAGTATAACATGTTTGAAAAGAAAACAAAAAAGACTTTAGTATCACTTTAAGGTTTAAATCCTGTATCACGGATGTAAAGGTGGATCTCCAGCTTCCATAGTTCTCTGGGTGACTGTTAAATTTTATAGGGCCTCTTACAGTAATGTACTTGGCAAAGTCTGACATATCCATTCTTTCAGGCCTTGTTGCTGGGTGGTGCAGTATCTAATGCCTGATGTTGATGTGTTAGAGGAGAAAATGGTGTAGCAGATGTGTTCCATCCATGTGATAGCTTGATTATTATTATTATTAAATAGGATTTATATAGCGCCAACAGTTTGCGCAGCGCTTTACAACATGAGGGCAGACAGTACACTTACAATACAAATCGATACAGGAGGAATCAGAGGACCCTGCTTGTTAGAGCTTACAATCTAGAGGGGAGGGTCAAGTGGAAACAAAAGGTAATAACTGGGGGGGGAGAGAAAATTAAAAAACAGTTGTTAGGTGTGGGTAGGGTAGGCTTGATAACTGAAGATCTCGTGAGGTGGGTCTCAAACCATGTGACTGGTACCAGAAGGCTTGAGGTTATTTGGTGAACTGAACTCAGAATGATCTGACACGTGAGTTGTTGTATAGGATGTTAGTAACTTGGGAGGTAGGGATGTATATGGTGCTAAAGGTGACCTTTGTGGTTTGCAGCTTTTTCTGCTGACCAATGTGCTGTGGGTTGGTGTACAGGATTTGAAGTGTCCTGTGCAATTGTGTTGACATTGTACTTGTTTGTGATGAATTGCAGGGTCATTGGAGACTGTTAAAATAGGACAATAGATGTTTCAGCTTAATCACAGCTGCCAATTTTAGCACTTTTACTGGGCTTCTACTTGGGCGGCTTGTAATTTTGCCTGGGCGGCTTGTACTTTTGCCTGGGCAGCTCGTGCATGCATGCTTGGGCCGGTTAAGCTTCTGCCCATCCAGAAAGTAAATCAAATCAAAAGAGCCTGTAGAGTAGAAAAAAAACAGTCTTCTCCAACAACACAAAACAGTCGACACAGGCATCAATCTGGCTTCTTGCCTGGACCAATATTCTTCCACCTGCTTGTATCTATCCATGATCCTTGAGTACTTGATTCATGAGTACTTTGCAAGGGAGGAAAAGTATATTGATAGTTGCCACAGTAAAAATGTTTTTCTTGGAAGACTTGAGGTTATAGAGCTTCACGTTTCACTGAAAAGCATAAATTAGCCAATCCCAATCACTGTTCTAAAAGCACAGCCCCAGCCACAAATAAAAAGATTAAACGAATAGCCCATTAAAACATAAAAAAAGCAGGTTTAATGGCAAGCTTAACCTTCAATCTCGGAACTGTCCAAAGGCTTTGTTCAACAGGTTACAACAAGCAGGGTAAAGGCAACCAATGGGTTTCAGGGGCCACACAGTCCCCCTTCATCAGGGCTGGGTGAAATGACAGGATATTAACCACTTCAGCCCTGGAAGGTTTTACCCCCTTCATGACCAGAGCACTTTTTGCAATTTGGCACTGCGCTGCTTTAACTGGTAATTGAGCGGCCATGCAATGCTGTACACAAACAAAATTTGCGTTCTTTTTTTCCCCACAAATAGAGCTCTCTTTTGGTGGTATTTGATCACCTCTGGAATTTTAATTTTTTGCGATATAAATAAATAAAGAATTTTGAAAAAAAAAAATATTTTCTACCCTTTGCTATAAAAAAATCCAATAAACTTGATTTTAGTCGTACATTTAGGCCAAAATTTATTCAGCCACATGTCTTGGGTAAATAAAATGTCAATAAGTGTCTATTTATTGGTTTACGCAAAAGTTATAGCGTCTTCAAACTAGGGTGCATTTTCTGGAATTTACGCAGCTTTTAGTTTGACTGCCTATCTCATTTCTTGAGGTGCTAAAATGGCAGGGCAGTACAAATTCCCTACAAATTACCCCTTTTTAGAAATTAGACACCCCAAGAAATTTGTTGAGAATCGTGTTGAGCCCATTGAATATTTTTTTTTTTTTTTTTTAGTAAATCACCTAGTAAATACCTTGGGGTGTCTACTTTCTGAAAAGGGGTCATTTGGGGGGGGGGGGGGGTTTGTGCTATCTTGGCATTTCATGGCCTCTGAAACTGTGATAGGTAGTTAGTGAGGAGTGAAATCAAACATTTACTCCCTTAGAAAGCCTGAAGGCGGTGATTGGTTTTCGGGGTCCTGTACACGGCTAGGCTCCGAAAAAGTCTCTCACGTGGTATGCCTGGAGGAGCTCAGCTATGAGGAAAGATTAGAGAAACTGAATTTATTCTTTCTTGAGAAGAGGAGCTTAAGGGGAGATATGATCAAGATGTACAAATACATAAGTGGTCCATATAGTGAGCTTAGGGTTGAGTTCTTCACTTTAAGGTCATCACAGAGGACAAGGGGGCACTCTTTATGTCTAGAGGAAAAAAGTGGAATAGACCCCCTCCAGAGGTGGTTCTGGTAAGCTCAGTAGATTTAAAAAAGGCCTGGATTCTTTCCTAAATGTACATAATATAACTGGGTACTAACATTTATAGGTAAAGTTGATGCAAGGAAAATCCGATTGCCTCTCGGGTGATCAGGAAGGAATTTTTTCCCCCTGCTGTAGCTGGGGTTTTTAGCCTTCCTCTAGATCAGGGGTAGGCAACCTGGGGCTCTCCAGCTGTTGTGGAACTACATTTCCCATTAGGCATTGCAAGGCTGGCAGTTATAATTACTCTGAGGCATGATGGGACTTGTAGTTCTGCAACAGCTGGAGGGCCCCAGGCTGCCTACCCGTGCTCTAGATCAACTGTGGTTGAAGGATTGTGTGTATGGGATTGTATGATTTTTTTTTTTTTTTGGGTTGTACTGGATGTGTCTTTTTTTCAACCTGACTAACTATGTAACTATGTATTCAGGAGAAGCAGCAGATTGAATTTGGGGTGTAATTCCACATATACCCATGGCATGTGTGAGCAAAATATCATTTAGTGCCAACTTTGTGTAAAAAAAAGTTTGTATTTTTCCCAAAACTTGTGGTAAAATATAAAATATTCCATGGACTCGACATGCCTCTCAGCAAATAGCTTGGGGTGTCTACTTTCCAAAATGGGATCATTTTGGGGGGGGGTTGAACTGTCCTGGCATTTTATGCCCAACGTTAGAAGCTTATGCCACACATCACCCACTCTTCTAATCACTTAAACCACCAAGTCCTCTCTGACACTTTTATCGTTTACATGAAAAAAAATATTTTTTGTTAGAAAAGTACTTTGAACCCCCCAACATTATATATTTTTTTAAAACAGCTCCCTACAGATTAAAATGGTGGGTGTTGCAATTTTTTTTCACACAGTATGTGCGCAGCGATTTACCAAACGCAATTTTTTGGGAAAAAAAAAACACTTTTTTGAATTTCAATGCACAAAAACACACTATATTGCCCAAATGTTTGGTAAAAAAAAAGATGATTTTATGCCGAGTACATTGATACCAAACACGACATGCTTTAAAATTACGCACACCCGTGCAGCGGTGACAAGCTACATACATTTTTAAAAGCCTTTACATGGGGCATCGCTTGGTCATGGTGGAGTGAAGACACTCGTTGCTTGAGCTCTGACCTCCCGACCTGCACAACTCGGCTGATATGCGTATAAAAGGCCATCTTCTTGACTGCCATGAGCTACACTAAGCGCAGGAGGACCAGGGGATCATCTAAGGCTGTGACAGCAGCTCCGGTCAGTCGCTTCTTCTCTGGCAGCACGCTCTTCAGAGACATGTGGCGGACACAGGCCTGCAGTCCTAATCTCCCCAGTGATGGCCGCCTCACACCACCAGCTACCCAGCTCACTGGCTGGCCTGCTGGCTATCTTGGATCCCTCGGCTGAAGCTTCCCGCAGCCCAGGACACTTTACTAAGACTCCTCCGGAGGATGCAGATATCAGAACTCCACGCTTTGCCCACTAAATCTGATATGGAGGTGCTGATAATGAGGATGGAGGAACAACGCCGCCAGGACTTCCAGCAAGTCCTCACAGAGATACAGCACCTCAACAGCCACCTGTCTAAGGGCTAGTCGGTTGTTAGCGCCTTAGAACAGCTCAGCTCAGTTGGAACAGCTCAGTTGGAACAGGGCCACTCATCCCATCAGGAAGGTATGGCAGAGATGCAGCTCCACCTGGAAGACCTGAGGAACCGGAGCCGCAGAAACAACCTGGAGAACCTGAGCCGCAAAAAACAACCTGCGGTCCGGGGACTGCTGGAGGCGACGGGCTCAGAAAATCTCTCGGACACTGTACGGGAAATCCTACACAAGATCTTGGACTCTGATCCTCCTGCTTCCCTGGAGTTTGACAGGGTGCACAGGATGCTTGGGCCTAAACCGACTGACCCGGACCGCCCTCGCGATGTGATCTGCCGCCTACACCGATATGGGCAGAAGGAACAGGTACTCCAGGCTTCTTGGGCCAGAGGGCAGATTGACTTTGATGGTGCAAGGATTTCCATCTTCAACGATGTGTCCAGGGCCACCCTGCAAAGGAGGGTGATGCTGAAGCCCTTACTGGTGATCCTACGCTGCTTGGAGCTCACCTATCGATGGGGCTTCCCTCTCCAATTGACTATCCGCAAGGGCAGTAATTCCTTTTTGCAGCGTCGCCATGCTGACCTTCTGGACCTGTTTGCGTTTCTGGACGTCAAGCCGATATCGCTACCAGGCTGGCTAAGCCCGCTGCAAGGCAGAGATCCACGTCCAAGCACCCGGGTCCTTAGATCGGGATTTCCATGACATGCTCTCCGGAAATGAGGAGGAGATCAAGACCCAGCTCTGATGAGCGATCCAGAACTCTGATACCACTGCTGTAGGAGCGTGAGTGTACTACAAACTTCATAACGCTTTGCCCAGCTAAGACACCTAGCTAGCTCACTGACTTATCTGTTGGCCACCCCAGGATACCCCCTTGGGACTCATTCAGTGTTCTGATGGCCCCTTAGATGGTGATTTGGTGCTACACGTGCCAACCCCTCATTACCCCTGCCCCCTGCTGTGCTGGACTAGGGAGCTATGTCCAGGGATTTCCCTAGCAAACAGATTTAGTACTTGTCCCGCAGACATTCTCTGAGCTAAGGGTGACATGAAATGTATTCCCCATGTACTGCCTGTCTTGTCACCTACCGACTACCTCCGCCCCTGGAACAATCTGTCTGGAACCTCCAAGGCCTGGGATCTGTACTGCACTGGATGGGGGACATGGAAGCTCCATGGACATGGTTGGTGTCGGTGGGATGGTCGTATCTTCCACGTCACTAAGGGGAGCCAGGCCTTGTTGCAGATACATCTTGGACCCAGACTGCCTTCACCTGGGGGGTCTGCATCCATTTACCCCAGTTTGCTGGACCTCTATTGAGCTGGGGGTTGGGGTCTAGGGAGGGCCGGGGTGGATATTTCAGGGGAGAGTGGTTTGTCATTTATCATCTTACATGCCACCCTTTCCTCCTTGTGCCACCCCTCAGATTCCCTTCCTCCATCCACCCCCCCCCTTCCTTCTTCACTCCTTTCACCTCCCCTCCTTTTTTCTCCCCTTCCCCCCCTTTTTCCTCCCCTTTCCCTTCTCTTTCCTCCCCTCCCCCTTCCCCAGTCTTCTCGCCCCTCCCTTCCCGATTTTGCTAGTGTTCCAGCCTGGAATTTCTGGTCATATCTACCATTGCCCTTGGTTTGGTGGGGGGCCTCTCCCCCAGTAAACCGTTATTGTTGTGCATGCTGTGTGTTATTTTTCCTGCCTTGAGGCGGGGCCCCTCACAATGAGCAGGGTTAGGTTGGGTGGTCTCTCATGCTCTAAAATGTGCTTATCTGCTGGTTTACGAGAGCTGATTGCCTTTAACAAAGTTTTATTTACAGGTTCCTGCATAAATATGGGTACTTGTTCCTGAATATGTACTTTTATAATTACTACTATTGTGGTAGTGTGTTCATGATCTCCATTAGAGTTCTGGTAACAGAGAGAGGGGGGTGTGTTTGCTGGCTGTGCATTATAGTGCGCCTGGACGCATACCCCAGGCCTACCGTTTTAACAATAATAAATTAGCTTTTAAGCCGTTACATTTAATGTTATTATCGAGCTTTATTTTACTGTGGGTAGGGTCGGGGAGTCTCTGATCACCACTGTGAACGACTTCATCCCCCACATAGGGTGACACCCTGTTGGTGGTTCTATTTTGGACTACCTGGGTGCTTCGAGATTAGTCTCTTCGGCACCTAGAGCGCATTAGCTCTCTTTGTTGTTTGGGTTGCCTTTTGGTTACCCCCTTTTTCTATCTTCCTTTTTCTCGCACGGCCCTTTCTTATCCCCTCCTTTCTAGTCTCCCCCCCCCCTTTTTTTTTTTTTCTTTTTTTTTTCTTTTTATTGTTCTTCTCCCCCGCACCAACCATAAGTATGCATACAGATGCATACAGATAAGAAGGATTCCGCTCATGTCTATCAATGTGAAGGGGCTGAACACTCCAGAGAAATGGTCCCTGGTGTTTTCCAATCTGAAACATATGAAGGCTCATGTCTGCTTCCTCCAGGAGATGTATTTAAACTACCAAAACTTTAGGATCGTATTTTCCCGACGGTATATCATGGCTGCTCTTCTGATTCCAGGTGTAGGGTAGTTAGCATCTTGATTCGTGGCTTGATCCCTTGGCAGCTGAGCGACCAGTGGAGTGACGCAAAGGGCAGGGCTCTCTTTGTGAAAGGGACGTTTGGAGGCTCCTTGGTTACTCTGGTAAACCTCTACCTTCCTAACTCGAACCAGATTACATACCGTATATACTCGAGTATAAGTCGAATTTTTCAGCACATTTTTTTGTGCTGAAAGTGCCCCCTCGACTTATACTCGAGTCAAGCACTTTTCTGCAGCAAAAAATTTCATTTTCCGAACCGACTTTGGGGCCCCGTATCTCAGGCCCACTTGGTGCTAGGAACCCCAAATTTAGTGTGCAAACCCAGTAGAACTGGTACCATAACATATCCAAAGCTGAAGTTCCTAGCACTAAGTGGCCCCGAGATACGGGGCCCCAAAATCGGTTCGGAAAATGTCATTCTCTGCTGCAGAAAAGTGCTTGATATTTTCTGAACCGACTTTGGGGCCCCATATCTCAGGGCCACTTGATGCTAGGAACCCCAGATTTGGTATGCAAACCCAGTGGAACTGGTACCATAACATATCCAAAGTTGGGGTTCCTAGCACCAAGTGGCCCTGAGATACAGGGCCCCAAAACCGGTTCGGAAAATGTCATTTTCTGCTGCAGAAAAGTGCTTGACATTTTCTGAACTGATTTTTGGGGCCCTGTATCTCAGGGCCACTTGGTGCTAGTAACCCCAGCTTTGGAAATTTTATGGTACTAGTTCCACTGGGTTTGCACACCAAATTTGGGGTTCTTAGCACTAAGTGGCCCCAAGATACAGGGCCCCAAATTCGGTCAACTGTGTCCATCTGCAGCAATGTCATTTCGGGACCCTTTGGGTTCAGAGACCCCAAATTTTGGCTGCAGCTAGGGGGCATCTAGGAACCCTTAACTACCGAGTTTGAAGTTCAGGGGACCTATGGCTGCAAATGGGCACAGTGAGGCATGCAAATGGGCACAGTGATGCTGCAAATGGGGATTGTTGACCCTCTTTTCCACTTACAGTAGCTGTGCATTTCTCACCCTCGTCTTATACTCGGGTCAATAAGTTTTTCCCATTTTTTGTGTGGTAAATTAGGGCCTCGACTTATACTCGGAACGACTTATACTCGAGTATATACGGTATTTGGAACCGATCCTAGCCAAGCTGGGAGACTTTGTGGAGGGGGAGGTGATTGTAGGGGGTGATAGTATTTTCACCCTGAATCCGACCCTAGATGCATCCAGGTGCACCTCTCCGGTCTCCTATGCGGCCATGAAATGCCCGAAGAGAAATTTTCACGTGTTCCACCTTGTTGACGTATGGCAGATCCTTAACCCAGATCAGTGAGACTATACAATTTATTCGCATCCTCACGATTCATACTCTAGAATCTATTTTTTTCTTTTGCCTCTCCTGTCTAGTGTCACGTCCACATCCATTGGTTCTATAACATTCTCGGGTCATGCCCCATTTTTTGTAGAGGTCGATCTGCTCTCTCCCACTCCCAAGCAGTGGATGTGGAAGATAAATGACTCTTTGCTTCAGAATCCAGAGGTCATGGAGGAGGTATCTAGGGAATTGAGACTTTTTTTTGCCTCCAATGTTAGTGAGGATAGTGCTCCCATGATGGTATGGAAGGCACATAAAAGCTACATCAGGGGACTCATGATCAAGATTGGCTTGCGGATCAGAAAGGCCAGGGCCAAACAAATTGTAGATTTCTTGAATAAGATTAGAACCCTGGAGGCCACCCATAAGAAATCCTTAGCAGATAAGACTCTGGCAGATCTTATGGTCCTGAGGACCCAGCTGCGCTCTATAGCGTTAGATAAGCCCAAAGCCACTATTGCTAAGTGTAGGCGCACATTCTATGAACACAGCGACAAATGTTAGAAGTTGCTGGCATGGGCTCTACGAGTCCAACAGGCCCGCACGTTCATCCCGGAACTACTAGACGATCGTAATACCAAAGCCTATAACACAGAGAAGATCGCAGACATTTTTAGGCAATATTATATCTCGCTTTATAACCTCCCCCAATCCTACAACCGCAATGGAGGAACCCTCCAGGAGGGTGGCTATCCAGGAATATATACAGCATTTAGGGCTCCCCTGTATCTCGGATGAGGACCTGATCGCCCTAGAAGAGCCTCTCTCAGCTGAAGAAGTGGCACTGGCAATAGCACACATGAAACCAGGTAAAATGCCAGGCCCTGATGGTTACTCCCTCCTATACTATAGGACCTTTAGGGATCTTTTGACTCCGCATTTCCTCTCCGCATACAATGCTGCGGGGGGAGGGACTACCCCCCGGTAGATACACTTTGGGCTCATATCACTGTGATCCCGAAGGTGGGAAAAGATTCTCTACATTGTCAAAATTATCGACCAATATCTCTTCTAAATGTGGATCTTAAAAAATTCACCAAAATACTCTCAATGCGCCTGAGTACGCAAATCCCCCAATTGATTCACTCAGACCAAGTGGGGTTCCTCCCTACGAGAGAGGCTCTGGACAATACGACTAAAGCGCTCAACCTGATCTATGCTGCGCAGATACGCAAGATTCCCCTGTTACTCCTTTCAACGGACGCCGAAAAGGCTTTTGACAGGGTAGATTGGACCTTTCTGACAGAAACTCTGCGCTCCATTGGACCTGGGCAGAGGATGATGCACTGGGTTCAGGCCATTTACTCATGCCCTTTCGCCCAAGTAAAGGTGAATGGGCACTTATCACAACCATTTTGGGATCACTAATGGCACACCCCAGAGATGCCCCCTGTTCACCTTGATATTCATATTGGCCCTTGAACTTTTCTTGCGTACCGTTCGAAACAATACTGATATGACTGATCTCCACTTGGATGCCATTCTCTCTCCAAAGAGTGCAGCATTTGCGGACGACCTTCTCTTCTTCTTGTCTAACCCTTTAATCTCTGTCCCAAACTTGCTCTCAGAGCTAAAGACTTGTCCTGCTTCAGCATGAATTATCAGAAATCGGAGGCGCTGAATGTATCTATGCCAACCTCCACATCGGCACTGCTAAGGGTGAACTTTCCCTTTAAGTGGGCCATGGAGCATATTAGATATTTGGCAATCCGCTTACCCATAAGGGTGGACAAGGTATTCTTCCTGAACCCCCCCCTTTTGGCGACCATTAAAAAAGACCTACATTCCTGGCAGAACGGTATGTTCTCATGGTTCAGATGGTGCAACATTGTGAAAATGAACGTTATGCCCCGCCTGCTGTACCACTTCCAAGCCCTTCCCGTTCGGATCCCAAGCTCCTTTCTTCGGGCGGTGAACCGAGCTTTAGTCACCTGCCTATGGGCGTTAAAACCTCCCCATCTGGCACGATCTTCCCTGCGACTACTGAAGCTCAGATGTGGCATGGCTTTGCCAGATGCAAACCTCTATCACATGGCTTGTCATTAGACATGGGTCTTAGACTGGTGTCGCCATGGAGAACTGGGTTCGAGTGGAGCGGATCTTGACGGGGATCCCACTAGAGTCCATACCATGGTACCATGGTGCCAAGCAGACCTACCTCGCCAGGTACTGCACCACCCTACGATAGGGGAGACTAGGAAGATCTGTCTGAAGGCATTCTGAGACTTCTCAGTGGTGCCATTACCATCACCGCTCACACCCATAGTTGGCAATCCGGCTTTTAACCCTGAACTCCAGGACTCCAAATTCCAGGATCTGAAAATGGTTGACCGTTCACAGGCCCGACACTTTATTGTCAATGGACAATGGATGACCAGACAGCAAATCATGAATGACCCGATCCTGTCAGTAGGGATGAGCCGAACACCCCCCCGGTTCGGTTCGATGCAGAAAATGCGAACAGACCAAAAATTTGTGCGAACACGCGAACCCAGTTAAAGTCTATGGGACTCGAACGTGAAAATTCAAAAGTGCTAATTTTAAAGGCTAATATGCAAGTTATTGTCATAAAAAGTGTTTGTGGACCCGGGTCCTGCCCCAGGGAACATGAATCAATGCAATAAAAAGTTTTAAAAATGGCAGTTTTTTCAGGAGCAGTGATTTTAATAATGCTTAAAGTAAAACAATAAAAGTGAAATATTCCTTTAAATATCGTGCCTGGGGGGGGTGTCTATAGTATGCATGTAAAGTTGCGCATTTCTTCCGTGTTTAGAACAGTCCCTTTACAAAATTACATTTCTAAAGGAATAAAAGTCATTTTAAACTGCTTGTGGCTGTAATGTAATATTACCCCCCCCCAGCCCATTACCAGGCCCTTTTGGTCTGGTATGGATATTAAGGTGAATCCCGCACCCAAATTTAAAAAAAAAAAGGCGTGGGGCCCCCAGGCCCTATATACTCTGAACAGCAGCAGTATACAGGCGGGACTGTAGGTTTGTTCTCAAGTTGAATCTGTTTGTAATTTGGAACAGTTACATTTTGTAAGTGTAGCTCCAGCCAAAAAATCTATTTTTAAGCTTTTTGGATAACATAGGGAAGGGTTATCATCATCCCTGTAAAATTTGTTTTGCTGTCTGTGCCCCTGTTCAGAAGATTTCACTTCAATTTCTGTCCCAATGACAATTGGATTTAGAAAATTTGGGGTTATTAGGGAAACAAGGATTGGTGATAAAGCATCAGTGGGGAGACACATTTTTCCCATATTAAATCTTACAGAATTTCCCTTCCCAGGGGTAGATTTCCTCTCACTTTCTGTTGTCTCCCTCTGTTTGTAAGTAGGATATTTGAAAATAGGGGACCGCCTGTATATACCATACGGCCTGCCCTATACACTCTGCGGAAAATTGGGCCTTAGGTGTTGGTGGTACCAGAACACTGTAAGCCCTCACAGTTACTCTTGGTGGGCGCTGGAACGGGCCCTGCTGTGAAATATTATATCAAGAATTGTAATTACATGCCCCTGTTAAACAGGGACATGTAATTACAACATGTGATACAACATGTAATTACAACATGTGATAAATGCATCACAACCAGCTGATGCCGTGGTGCGGTGCCTCCTCAGGGCCATACAGCCTCCTGTTCTCCAAAGGGTCTGGAAATACAGGTGGACGGCCATGATGAAAACAAGGAGTATAAACCACAAGACGTATTGTCTGGGCCACATAAACTGTCCGTCTCCAGGATGTGAGACGTGGATAACGGCAAGGCAGCTATGTAAGATGGATAAAAATAACAGCGGAGCATTAAAAGAACCACCTAAAACCTATCGCTTGAATCGAGATGTGGTAACAGAGCCAGAATCCACACTTAAGTGGACTATGGCTAGTGTTAGGACAAAAACAACTGACACAGAATGCCTCCAGGGGCAAAAAAGACCACCATCTGGAGGACAGAAAAGGGGCCCTACCACGTCTGTTGGGCGTGAGGGCCCTTCTGTGCCGGGTATGGATACATGGGGCTCATGTGTGTATATACTTCACCCCACTCCCTCTCAAAAAAAGGGGGGGAGAAGAAGAAGAACCCTCCCTAGATTGAACATTACATGGGGAATGCCATTCTGCCATACATACCAGATCTCACAGCAATATAGTGTAACTCCCTATTCTTAAAGGTCAATCCGATCCAAGGTTACCTAGATAAAAAGGGGGACATTGATTATAGAAACAAAATAACCCCTATATATATACTTGCATATTGTGGTCAAAAACACTCTCTCATTACATAAAAAATCCCGCAGTCACAAGGGATAGGGAGACAAAGAGAAGAAAGCCAAAGGACATAATGTCAGACCTAAAACACAAAAGAAATTTCACCATATACCCAATAAGACCATAGATATGGGGAGGCAGAGATGCAAGATAGAAATGATGATCATAAACTAACCCACATGGGTTTTTAAAGTTTATCAGATATAGGCTGGCTCTAAGTATCAATCTGTTTTCCCAGAACTGAAACCCTCCAGAATAGGCCTAAAGCTTTCTACCTCATTAAGACCTGGGGGGGGGGGGGTTTGTGGCTCTGAGATATCGTATCCAACGCATTTTGCACTGGAGCAGAGTTTTGTTCCAGTCATCCCCTCTAATGGGTATATGTAGCCTATCCAGCACCGTAAAGTTAACCTGAGGAAGTTTGTAATTGTGCCTTCTGGCAACATGTCTACCAAGTGGCAGATATAAGTTGCCTATACGCATACTATGCATATGTTTTTCGACTCGTTTCCCCAGTTCCTGTCTTGTCTTTTCTACGTAGAAGGCCCCACACTGACACTGCATGAGGTAGACGACGCCCCGGGTCTTACAAGAGGCAAAATGCTTCAAGTCTAACGTCTCCCCATTCGGCAGTGCCAGTGTGGTCCTCCGACCAATAACAGTACACTGTGAGCATGACCCACAGGGGTAAGTACCCCAAGTTTTGCAGGGATCCCTTCTCATGTCTCCTTTATACTCACTCTGAGTTAGCATGTTGCCTAATGAGCCTGCCTTTTTGTATGTGATCTGGGGTTTTGATGTAACTAAATCTTTTAGAACAGGCTCCTCAGTGAGGATGGACCAATATTTTGTAATAATATTTCTAATTTGATGATGTTCATTAGAAAACTTCATATTTATCCTAGTGATATTATCCTCCTTGTTTCTTTTTCTAGGCTTAAAAATTAAGTCTCTTCTATTTATCCCCTTCACACGGTTAAAGGCCTTTTTAAATGTCGACTTCGTATATCCCCTGGCCAGCAATCTGGTGGTAAGTTCATCAGATTCTTTTTGAAAGTCTTCATTGGAAGTGCAGTTCCTTCTAGTACATAGGAACTGCCTAAATGGAATAGATTTTTTTTAGTGAATCAGGACGAAAGCTCTCCGCATGCAGCAAATTATTACCTGCGGTATCTTTCCTGTATAATTTACTGCTCAGTCCTCCATTGGAATCTTTTCGGATGTTGATGTCCAGAAAGTTAACCTCTTTAAGATCATATGTCATTGTAAAAGAGGTTAAATTTGTTCTGATTCATCAACCTCAGACATTCCTTTAGTGCATTTTCTGGACCATCCCAAATAATGAGGACATCGTCTATGTATCTTTGCCACATTAAAATGTGACATGTATACATAGATGACTGCTCTCCTAATAGAAAGTCTTTCTCCCACTCCCCCAGGTACAGATTGGCATATGAGGGTGCGCAGCACGTCCCCATAGCCACTCCCTGTACCTGGAGGTAGTGGGAGCCTTTAAAGAGAAAGACGTTATGCCTAAATATGAAGTCTAACATCTGCAAAACAAAAAGATTGAACTTCCAATCTGTAGTGGCACGCTGCTTTAATACTCGGCCAATAGCTGCAATGCCTAGATCATGAGGAATGCTGTTATACAGCGATTCCACATCGATGGTCACCAGAATTGCCGATTGGGGGGTAACCAATTCTTCTATAATCTGTAGGAGGTGGATTTTATCCTTCGTATATGAAGGTAAATCCATAACATGAGGTCTAGGGTATTGATCGATAATTTGACTCGTACCTTCTGAAATACAACCATTTCTGGAGATGATTGGTCTTCCGGGGGGATTATAGAGATTCTTGTGTACCTTTGGCAAGGCATACAGGGTGGGCAAACGAGATGTCTAGTTCGAATGTAATCCCATGTATCTTTTGTGATGGCTCCCTCATTAAAAGCCTCATCTACAAGTGAGTAAAATTCATGATGAAGAGACTAGAGATGAAGAGATTTTACCATAACATTGGGTATTTTTTAATATCTTCAAACACATATATTAGTAATTAAAGCGGAGTTCCACACAAAAATGGAACTTCCGCTTTTCGGAACCCTCCCTCCCTCCGGTGTCACATTTGGCACCTTTCAGGGGGGAGGGGGGTGCAGATACCTGTCTAAGACAGGTATTTGCACCCACTTCCGGCAAAGACTCCCATGGGAGTCTACGCCTCTTCCCGTCCCCACCGCGCTGTCTCCTGGGAACACACAGCTCCCAGGAGAGAGCGGGGACCACTTGGGACACGCAGCGCGACTCGCGCATGCGCAGTAGGGAACCGGGAAGTGAAGCCGCAACGCCTCACTTCCTGATTCCCTCACCTAGGATGGCGGCGGCAGCTGCCGAGAACCGAGCAGGTTCTCGGCGTCCCCTGCCGACATCGCTGGACCCTGGGACAGGTAAGTGGCCATGTATTAAAAGTCAGCAGCTGCAGTATTTGTAGCTGCTGGCTTTTAACATTTATTTTTTTTGGCGGTGTGGGTGAACCCCCGCTTTAATATTGTCCATAAGGACAATATTTCCTCCCTTATCGGATGCTTTAATAGTAAAGCCGCGTACACACGGTCGGACTTTTCGTCTACAAAAGTCCAACGGACGCTGACGGACTAAAGCTGGCTGGAAATCCGATCGTGTGTGGGCTTCTCCGGACTTTCAACTGACTTTTTCAGCCTCAAATCCGACGGACTTTAGATTTGAAACATGCTTCAAATCTTTCCGTCAAACTCGAGTCCGGTCGAAAAATCCGCTCGTCTGTATGCTAGTCCGACGGACAAAAACCCACGCTAGGGCAGCTATTGGCTACTGGCTATGAACTTCCTTATTTTAGTCCGGTGTACGTCATCACGTACGAATTCGACGGACTTTTGTGTGATCGTGTGTAGGCAAGTCTGTTCGTTAGAAAGTCCGTCGAAAGTCCGCCAAAAGTCCGTCGAAAGTCTGTCGGACAGGCTGTCGGACTTTTGTAGCTGAAAAGTCCGACCGTGTGTACGCCCCATAATCCCTGTATTGTTTTTAAGGGATTTTAATGCATATTTTTGCTCTGAATTTAGATTGTGAGGGATTATATCCTTTCTCAAGTCCTCAATCTCTTTGGTAATTTGTCTGACAAACAGGGCTATAGCGGGGTTTTGATTTAAGGGAGGGAAACTATGCGATTTCCTCTTGAATTTTTTGATTGGATCTCCTTCCACCGCCTCCTCACTCTCCAAATTCTCCTCCCACATCCCATTGAGTGATGCATTTTCCTGTAGAAGCAGATTTAGGTCCCTAAGGGCTCTGAAGTCTGCTGCTTTTAAATTTGGTGCCACCTCTGGCTCCTTGCTGGATTGTTTGGTATATAGGCTTTTAAAGAGCAATTTTCTAGCAAAAAGATGTATATCTTTTATTATCTCAAAATTGTCAGTGCTGTTATTAGGGCAAAAGGATAAGCCCAAGGATAATACATCATATTCAACTGGAGTTAGGATATGTGAGGATAAATTACCAACATTCAATCTTCCCCCTGGGTCGTCTTGGTTATAAATGACTCTATTCCCAATTGTGTCAGAGCTGGCTGGGATAGTGGTGGTGCATTGCTTTTGTCTAAAAAATCATCTACTTGAGTTTGTTGAGTTCTCGGAATAGCTCCAAGATCCTTTTTATTATTTATCTTCCCTTTACCTCTATTGGAGATAGAACCTCTAATATTTACATTTGATGCACCTCTTCCACTGCCTTTTCCACCTTGTATTGGTTCAATTTGGGGGGGTCCAACCCAGATTTTTCACTTTTCCGTTGGATTTCACCTTTCATTTCATGTTGTTTGGGGAATGGGGCCTGTATTGGAGGAGACTGAGGAAGAGGAATTAGAAGGAGTATGCGAGGAATAATCGCTCAGTTTATTAGCATTATCCTGATTACTCATCTTTTTGTTCTTGATTTTGAATTCTTATCTTTTTTGTCAGTGTTCCACGTATATGTTCGACCTTCATTGAAAGCTTTCTCGTCTCTCCAATACTTTTTTCTTTTTTGATTAGAGTTTGTTTCCCAAAGATTTCAAGATGTTCTTTGAGTTTTTTTCTAAATTAGCATAATCTTCATGAGCTTTCAATGGAATCAGTTGAGCGTATAGTGAACCAATTTCAATATCCATAGTTTCCAATGGCTGTCGATATTCATTTTGTAACAATACCATTAGATTCTTGGAACAATCATTGAGTTTAATTTCCCAATTGGCCTTAAGATCCTTAGTGATGTTGTCCAAGATTGGAAAAATCTGGATCCTCAGGCCAATAGGGTTGATATTTACCCTAATGTATCTCTCCAAAGATTGAATATGCCAAAGCAAAGCTGATTTTCCTCTCAAGAGTCTTGGTCAGACTAAAGAAAAGGGATGACAGGTCTGAGGCAATCTGTTCATTCCCCTGATAGTTCTTCTGAATGTTGGCCATCAATTCCTCCCACCCCTCCCCCTGCAAATCTCCCATGTCTGAACCTAGAAAGAAAATGAAGAAGAAAAACAAAATGCTTTAGAAATGGGTTGATAAACACAGAGACAACCCAAAAAAGAACAAAAAATACTTCTCCCCTGAAAGTTTTTTCTGGGAGAAAAAAAGTATATGTTTGTAAAAAATATTACACAAAAATAGGGTTCATATCCAATGACATGATTTCAAGATCGAGGTTTGGGTGTATTGTCCATACCTGGCACAGAAGGGCCCTTGCGCCCAAAGGACGTGGTAGGGCACCTTTTCTGTCCTCCAGATGGTGGTCTTTTTTGCCCCTGGAGGCATTCTGTGTCGGTGGTTTTTGTCCTAACACTAGCCATAGTCCAATTAAGTATGGATTCTGGCTCTGTTACCACATCTCGATTCAAGCGATGGGTTTTAGGTGGTTCTTTTAACGCTCCGCTGTTATTTTTATCCATCTTACATGGCCGCCTTGCCGTTATCCACGTCTCACATCCTGGAGATGGACAGTTTATGTGGCCCAGCCAATATGTCTTGTGGCTTATACTCCTGGTTTTCATCATGGCCATCCACCTGTATTTCCAGACCCTTTGGAGAACAGGAGGCTGTATGGCCCTGAGGAGGCACCGCACCAGGGCATCGACTGGTTGTGATGCATTTATCACATGGCGTTTATTTATTTTTTGTGATTGGTCATGTGTCCATCTTGCATGACTCCTTCCTGTTCCCCCAGATATGTGTATCGGGGGACAGGAGTTGTGTGGTCTTTGCGTCACGTCCGGATCGCATTGATTGCGGCCGGATGTGCTGTAGAGCATGCCCACAATGCGCCCATGATGATCACACGGCACCCTACGGCGTGCCCCGTTATCACGCGGAGCGTTGATATAACGCTCAGAACAGCATTTAAAAGGACGGCATATGGCACCATTACTTTTCCTGAACTTGATAGCTGCAGGATTATCATCATGGGGGAACGTTTGCCTAGTGACCACTTTGGATACTTTAATCCCTTTCTGTATATAGGGTAAGCTCTTCCCATGTCATTTATGGAAGCAGATATTTGTTTATTTATCTTTGAATATAGTATTGACTTTGGTCACTTTGCAATTTCCATATAGTACCCGGGAAACCTCTTTGAAAAAAACGCCATTTTTTGGATTCCTTTTATCCGGCTATCCTGTTTGAGATACATGAGGGGCATGTGTTACTATGTTTACTAAGTTTAAGAACCTTCCTTCCTGATATCATGGGGAATGCATCTGCTATTTGAATTTATTGAAAAGTCACCATGCACTTTTTGAGTTGTATTAATGTGTATGAAATATGACTTGCAATGGAATTTCCTTACACTGTATGTAGTAAATGAATCTTTTTGATTTATCATAGAGAGTGATACAATATCCCTGATGAAGGTTGTATTAATGATTACCCTTTGAAACGCATTGGATGAATCGCTTTTTCCGTCACCACCAGTTGTTCTGGAGGTCCCTGAATTCTTTAGTGGACAGCCACTCTTTCAAACGTCACAATGTTTTTAATACTTAGATGTGTGTGTCGGAATTCCAAATGAATTTTTCTATGAAATTTGTCCATAAATATTTTGTTTAATAAATTAATTTTAAATATATAATCTTTTCATCTTTTTTTGTTGCCTTTAAAATCCCACAATAGAGGTTTTTCTTACTTCTTAGTCTTATAGGCATTATAGACCTTGATTCTCTTTCTGTCTCGCCCAGCCCATTTGGGTACAAAGAGACCTGTAAAATCCATAAATACATTCTCTGTTCATGAGCAAATAGAATGGTCAATCTATGACTGGATCACTCCAGAAAGGATTTTCACTTCTCCAAAAATATTTGCTGAACTCAGTTCAGTGGAATAAAAGTGGTCTGTTCTTTAGTTGATCCTTCTGTCTCAGTTTTCAGCAAACATCTCACTGTACCAACTGTAGATGTTCCTTCACTTAAATATTCTGCAGATAGACAGTTTGAGGTGCTCTTTATCCCCTTCCCGCCGAGCGTACGCAGATGTGCGGCCTCGGCTTTCGGGGGTTATACGGGGATGATGCCCGCAGCTGCAGGCATCATCCCGGTACCCTTTTTTTTATAGCCGGCGATCGGCTTTCCAGGGACAACAACCGATGCGGCTAGAAGCCACTCGGTTGTTATACCGGAGGAGCGGGAGGGGACGTCCCCCCTCCCGTCGCTCTCAACGGGCCTCCCGTCTCACCAATCGACCGGATCGACAATCCACCACCTCCGGCGGCTAGGGACAGACTGGCACAAAGCTGGAAATGGCTTTGTTCCAGTCTCCTGATTGTAAACACGGAAGCGATGTCATGACGTCACTTCCCGTTTACTCGGCTGCCAATGGCGCGGGTTAAAAAAAATATACAGTATTCAGAATCGCCGAAAACAGCGATCTGAATACTTTGAAGTGCAAAGGAGGGTTCAGGGGTCTTTTAGACCCCCGATCGCTCCATAAAGAGTACCTGTCACCACCTATTACTGTCACAAGGGATGTTTACATTCCTTGTGACAGCAATAAAAGTGATCTTTTTTTTTTTTTTTAAACGCAATTTATTATTATAGAATAAAATAAAATAAATAAGAATTTTTTTTTTTTAAAGCGCCCCCATCAGATTTTTAGGTACCGTAATTTGTCGCCATTCCACGAGTGCATGCAATTATAAAGCGCGACATGTTTGGTATCTATTTACTCGGCGTAACATCATCTTTCACATTATACAAAAAAATTGGGCTACCTTTACTGTTTAGTTTTTTTAAAATTCATGAAAGTGTCCCTTTTCCCAAAAAGTAGCATTTAAAACACCGCTGCACAAATACCATGTGACATAAAATATTGCAACAATCGCCATTTTATTCTCTAGATTCTCTGCTAAAAATATATATATATATATATATATATATATATATATATATATATATATATATATATATATATATATATATTATGTTTGGGGTCTTTGAGTAATTTTCTAGCAAAAAATACGGATTTTAACTTGTAAACACCAAATGTCAAAAATAGGCTTAGTCATGAAAGGGTTAAACTTTTACAGACCCAGCCCTGCAACCAGCTCTCGCTGCAATTTCAGTATGTTAAACTGCAGCAAACTGGACTAGGACAATGAACAACAAGCATGATCCTGTTTTTAGGACCATGCTTTAACAAGAGCAGTTACAGCAACTACCTTCTGCTCTGCTCTTGTGTGGATGCCCTAGAACAGGCAACACTAAATGGGGTACTGCGATCCAGACCAAATGACACTGGATCTCGGCTGTTTCTGAGTGTCCTCTCCACCCCAATGCCCCTCTGCCATTATCCTCAAGGCAGTACAGACAGAAAAGGGACTTTTCAATTAAACGAGTGGGTTTCTGGTTACTAGGATTAAGGGAAGTCCAAGCAACCCATCACTTGCCTTTAACATGAAAATCTGGGCAGCCCTGCTCTCTGTTTTGTTGTGTATGGTAGAACAGCGAGGGCGGGGGCTGTTATCTGAAGGGGACTGTGATATAATGATATAAAGGGAAGAATACGATGCAAGGGGGTGGGGGGCTGTGACATGAAGGGGGACTGCGATGTAAGGGGAAGGGAAAACTGTGATGTAACGTGGGGGAGGCTGTGATGTGAAGGGAACTGTGGTTTAAGTGAGTGACTGAGGGCACTGCTGTCAGGGCTCGTTCACGCTTGTGAAAAGGCCTTCATTCTCTGCATTCGAAAACAACTGGTCTACAAGGGCGCACAGAAAATATTTTTTCATGTGCCCTGTTCACACTGCAACAGAGCCGCTGAGGACCAAGCAGTGTGGTGCAGAAAAATGCATACTGTATGCATTTTTCTGCAATGCATTGGAGCACACCTGAATGCTCTGTGTACTATCCATTTGTATGCACCAGAGCTGAGTTATGGTACATAGGAACTTATGAAATGTAATTTTGAAATTTCAATAGAGTTGAAAGAAGAAACAAAGTACACAATATGATGCATTTAAATGCTCGAAGAAAATTTTACTGACCAGACCTCAGTGAATTTGAATGCGCAGAATCTTTTGGCTCAAAGACTGAATCACTGATGCTATTGTGAAAAGTGCCTAACATAATGCAATGTACTTAAATGTGCTTCTACTGGAAGATGCAATGTAGCTTAAATGCAATGTAGCTTAAATGGACTTCTACTGGAAGAAAATTTTATTAATCAGACCTCAGTGACTTTTAATTCAATACTTCTGCACTAGAACATGTAATGAGACACATTTCCAGAATGATTTTCCATTGACATGTACAGAATCATATGGTTCAAAACTTAGACCACTGAAGCTACCTGTATTAAAAAAAAAAGCCTCACCTCATATGCTGTTTCAAGGCAGGCATCTTTTTGGGGAGCCAGTTGACCAGTTCATAAGAGATGTCACAGGATCCTCTACGGTCTGAAAACACAGATCACCTAAAAGCTCTGATGAGCTTCAAAACCTAAGTTCAGCCCTTTTTTTTGCCACAAAGCTCACCAAGTCTTCCCCAAAGCCCTTTTCCCAATGAAGGGGCACCCTCACTCTGTTATTGCTTGCCTCTCTCTAGGTTCAATCGGCAGTTTCAAAGGGATACAAAATTGAGTTCAAAACAATAGCTCACGGCTATCTATGTTCATATCAACCAATAATTCCCAAGGACAGTCAGATTTTCAGAATGCCCTAAACCATCTCTTATCCTAGGGAAGTAGTTGTGCCAGTACCCCTTCAAGACAGATTCAAGTGTTTCTTAATCTGTTTACAGTACCAAAGCCCAGCAGGGTATTTGTCCTAATACCTGCAAATTAAATTTTTTTTGGATGGAATCCACTCGGTTATTGCTTCTCAGAGAAAAGGTGATTATGTGACATCTGTAGACATCCAAAATGCCTATCTGCATATCCCTGTTTATCCACCTCATGAGCGCTTGCTGCACTTTGCAGTAGAAGAGAGGCATTTCAATTTTTTTGTGCTGCTGTTTGGCCTATATTCTGCTCCCAGGGTGTTCAATAATGTCTTAACACCTCTTCTACCCCTTCTAAGAATTCAGGGCATCCAGATCACAGGTTGAAAATTTGCTCCCCAATGCTCTCTTCATCTGGAATACTTGGGTCTGGTCCTAGCCACATCTCAAGAAAAGGTTTTCCTTCCAGAGAAGATAATTCTCTCTGAACCCACACTTGAGAATTGAGGTAAAAAGAAAAATCCCACAATGAGATTCTCCATGAGAGTCCTAGGCCTCATGATAGCCTCCTTCAAGGTTGTATCATTCAGCCAATTTCATTCAGGCCTCTTCAATGCAATATCTCATCAACCTGGAACAAGCTTCCTCCTTCTCATCCTTCCAGCCTAGCCTTAACAATAGGGAGCCTTTCCTTCCTTACCACTAAAAAGTGATACCAACAGATGTGAGCCTTTCAGACTGAGGAGGAGTGCTCCAATCCCTCATGGTCCAGGAAACATGGTCACCCGTAGAAGCCAAGCTCCCTATCAACTTCTTGCAGCTTAGAGCTATAATGATGACACTGTATCGCTGGATCTGCCTTCTGCAGGGACACCCAATCAGATTAGAGTCAAACAATGCTACAGCTGTGGCCTACATCAACCATCAAGGGGGTACCAGCCTTGAAGGAAAACAAAAACAGGAAAAAGCTGCGCTCAGGGTAATAGTCAAAAAAATTGTGTGACACAAAAGCAGCCTGCACCAAGATCTAGTCTCCAAATCTCGTCATAGAAGGTAATAAAGGGAGATGCGGCGCTAAAATAATGAACCAGAAACACTCATAATAAAGGGGTAAAATAAACCACTAGATAAATAGTATGGAGAATGAACGTGAATAGAGGCAAATTGAAAACACTGCTATCCAAAAATCAGTCAAAAGAGAATGAATAAACACATTGGTGAAAGCAAATTCATACACTGATAATCTAAAAATTAATAGTGATTCATTACCCAAAGTGAGAGAGGTAACACATTCAGTGAAAGTATTCCAAAAATATATATAAAAAGTCCCAAAAAAAGATATATATTTTGATATATATATATAACCAAAAAAAGAAGTCCGTGATAGAAAAGGAAAAAGTGCCAAAAACATGTGAAGGTAAAGGTGCAGATAAGGAATCCTCCAATGAGTCTTCACACCCAAGGTGTAATATCAGATGCGCTTACCGAATCCCAATGACTGCTATTACGGCAGTCATAAACGGCACAGGGAATATAAGGTCTCCCCACAACCTCAGTATACGATGCCCGTGAGCGGCAGGTGGTATCATCGATCTGACCTCCGTCTGCCACACTGCCAGACTCACTGGCTGTCTGCCACAACCAACAGGGAATGATTCAAGTCCCAGATGCTGCGGTCAGGAGGAGACCTCTCCTCCTGACCGCAGCATCTGGGACTTGAATCATTCCCTGTTGGTTGTGGCAGACAGCCAGTGAGTCTGGCAGTGTGGCAGACGGAGGTCAGATCGATGATACCACCTGCCGCTCACGGGCATCGTATACTGAGGTTGTGGGGAGACCTTATATTCCCTGTGCCGTTTATGACTGCCGTAATAGCAGTCATTGGGATTCGGTAAGCGCATCTGATATTACACCTTGGGTGTGAAGACTCATTGGAGGATTCCTTATCTGCACCTTTACCTTCACATGTTTTTGGCACTTTTTCCTTTTCTATCACGGACTTCTTTTTTTGGTTATATATATATATCAAAATATATATCTTTTTTTGGGACTTTTTATATATATTTTTGGAATACTTTCACTGAATGTGTTACCTCTCTCACTTTGGGTAATGAATCACTATTAATTTTTAGATTATCAGTGTATGAATTTGCTTTCACCAATGTGTTTATTCATTCTCTTTTGACTGATTTTTGGATAGCAGTGTTTTCAATTTGCCTCTATTCACGTTCATTCTCCATACTATTTATCTAGTGGTTTATTTTACCCCTTTATTATGAGTGTTTCTGGTTCATTATTTTAGCGCCGCATCTCCCTTTATTACCTTGAAGGAAAACAGTCAGATAATCTCATTGATGGAGACTCACTATCCAATGACCTCTGAGGTCCACATAATAAGGATGAACAAATGGAAAATAAACTACCTCAGCTGCCACCTCCTGGATCAAGGGGAATGTGCCCTTCACCCAGAAATTTTCAAACTGGTATGTCAGAATTGGGGGACTCTGAATGTATACATCCTAGCCTGCAGATTCAACAACAAACTACCTGTTTTTGGCCAGAACCAAGGACCATCAAGTGCTAGTTTTGGATGTCTTGATAATTCTCTGGTCCCAGTTCAGGCTAAATTACGACTTCCCCCAGTATGATTTCTACCTCATCTGATAAACAAAATAGAGTAAGAAAGGAAGATGGTGATTCTCATTTTGCCAAACTGGCCTACAGAAACCTGGTGCTCAGACATTTGGTAGGTGGCCCCTGGCCTCTTTCCAGCAGGTCAGATCTGATTTATATGGGCCCCGTGTTTATTCTGCTTTTCAGTCTCTGGCTATCATACCTGGAAATCTCTCTTTGCTTGGTGTGAACACGAGTACCTCAGTCCCAGAGATTGCTTTGTGTCTCACATTCTGGCCTTAAAGGCAGGTTTCGACCTTGTTTATTCTTGGTCAAATGCCTCTAGCCTTGCTCTCCTTTGTCAAAGCATTTATTAAATCTGTATCTTGCATCAAGCACCCCTTACAGCAACATGTGCTTCATTGGCAGCTTAACTTAATTCTCTCAGTCCTGCAGAAACCACCTTTTTAACTCATCTGGAATATCCCCTAAGACGACCGCTCTTTCAAAATGGCCTTTTTGTTCGCTATCACATTTGTCACACATTCCTCAGTCTTCATAAAGACAAGATATTCTTACACCCAAGACCATCCTTTGTTCTTAAGGTGGCATCAGTCTTCCATCTCAAAATGGACATGGTCCTACCATCCTTATGCCCTGCTCTTCATCAAAGCATCAAATAGAAATTTCTCTTTATTCCCTGGATGTAGTCAAAGCCATAATAGTTTACCTCAAAGCAAAAGCTTTGATCAGGAAGACGTGTACCTTTTTGTCTTATCCATCAGGCTCCCAAATGGGTCACCCTGCTTCCAAGTCCAAGCTTGATGGATAAGAAATATGATAGCTAGAGCTTACACTCTGAAGGACAAATCTCCTCATGTGCTTTTACATGCCCATTCCACCAGATCTGTGGAAGATTTCTGGCACCAGGCTTCTTTTGCCCAGCTGTGTAAGCCTGCCAGCTGGTCCTCTGTTCCTACCTTTAGCAGGCGGATGTCCAATCTTCTGCAGATGCAGTCTTTGTCCACAAGGTTCTTGCAGCGGAATTCTGAACTTAAGTCTTTTGAACCTTATTGGTTTTTGGCCTGTTAGCACAGTTCTGTTTGCCTAGTTGTTGCCCACCCCTTCTAGTTCATTGCTTGGGGATGTCTCTCTATGAATAGTTTGAATGTGCCCTGTGCTTGACTAATAAGGGGCATTTTGACTGATCAGTAAATTCCATATCTAGGAGTACAAAACACACGTCACTCTTCCTTCCATTCCTTGGTTACTCTGCATGGCTGCATTGCTTGCTACAAAACGGAGGACTTAGTGTGGAGTTGGATTGTAGCCCAGGGGGTGTGTCCTCAAAAACTTTGCCAGTGTCCAATCACCTGACGGTAACAGCCATGGTCAATGAATACTTTACCTGTGTCCTGTACTGTGTTTAAGGATATGGAATTTACAGGTAAGTCAAAGGTCCTTAAAAGATGCACAATAAAATTCAATTGTGAATGTGATTTCGCGCAAAAACTTCTGGGTGAATAATGCTAGTACATATAGATGCACAAATAAATCTTCAAAGTATAAAACCACAATAAACAAAAGTGTATATATAAGTGAATATCCTTCAATAATGAAAAACGTGACTGCAGTGCTACTCAATCAAATAAATAGCATAAACAAAATGTGACTATTCAAGTGAACATGTGTTGATAGGAGATCTGGTGACTTTCGTGGTGTTGGATGCCCACTAGGGGAGAAGGCACTTCCTCCAGTAGATGGACTCCACATAAGGATAATTAAAAAAGGAAGGGACTCCAATAAGGTAATATCGTAAAGCCAAGGATTTTATTTAAAAAATATCTGCTTACATGAAAGTAAAAAAACGATGCGCCAAACAACAGTAGAAACAGCGTGGTTGCGATCCTCGCTACGTCACTTCCGGTCCGCGCTATGTATTTCCGGTTACGTCCTACGCGTTACGTCATATCACGTGACTTCCTCAGGGCACCGGATTGGCTATAGCCATAGTTTATTTATGTAGTTGGGACAGGAAGTGGAAAAAACTCCATTTTGTTGTAGACCAAGTGTATAACTAAACCGCGGCCATCATTGAGAAGATGGTAACGCTGGATCTTTATAGATAAAATTATATTTAAAAAAAAGCATAAAAAAAGGGGGAGCAAAAATGCTAGTGTTTGAATAACATCTATGTTGGTAATGTTATTGTTCGTCAAATCTCCGACCGCTCTATATATGCGGTCATACTAATCCTATAGTTATTAAATTTACATTTAATCTTAAAAGATCTTGTGTTTATATTAACCCCTCAATATAAAAACTGGCAATAAAAGCTAGTACGCTAAAAAATGGCAAAAAATATATATTAAAATGCATTAAAAATGTGGATATAAATAAAATCAAAAATCCATAATCATACAGGTACTGGATAAAGGATGTTAAACAAAAAGCTTGCGTAATTATGCACACCGGAAATGAAGTACTGAGTTTACATAAATAGGAATATCAAAAATCTAAAAATCACTTATAAAACAGTTTAAGTCAAATTCTATATTTAACCCTTCAGGTGCTAATGTCCTAATTTTATGTATCCACTTCGACTCATTCTGACTGAGGGTTCTAATTTTGTGATCCCCTCTCCAAGATCTATTATATTTCTCTATGCCCCAAAATAATAGTCCCGTGGGGTCTTTGTTGTGTACTAACGCGAAGTGTTTGGATACATTATGTTTCGGACACCCTTTTATAATGTTTTCAATGTGCTCTTTGATTCTAATTTTCAGTGCTCTCTTAGTCCTCCCTACATACTGTAAGTTACAGGAACATTGTAAAATGTACACTACCCCTTCTGTATAGCAATTGATGAAATCCTTAATTGGGTAAATGTTTCCCATACTTGTTGCTTTAAACTCATGTTTCTTGCCTTGGAAATTTTTTGCATGTGTACATGCATAGCAGTATTTGCAGGGATAGAACCCTTTGCCATTGAAAAAAGAAAATTTGTTTTTAGGAGATGGTTCAACCACATTTTTCACAATAATATCCCTCAACGTGGGGGCTCGTTTGTAAATAATGGATGGCCTCTCAGGTAAGATTTTTTGTAGATGTTTATCTTCCTTTAGAATATGCCAATATCTTCGAATAATCTTTTCTATATCTTTAAATTGAACATTAAAATCTAGGATTAAACTTGGTGCCTCTGAAAATAGTTGTGCTTTCTTAGGTGCATGTATAATTTGTTTTCTGTCCATTGTTTGGATCGATTGGATATCTCTTTTAATTTGTTCTTCTTCATAGCCTTTCTTGACAAATCTCTGTCCGATCAGGTTGGCCTGGGTCTCAAAATCTGCATCTTTGGTGCAGTTACGCCTGATTCTTACCAGTTGACCTTTTGGAATATTGTAAAGCCAGGGTTTGTGATGGCAGCTTGTTATAGGTAGGTAGCTGTTTCTTGATACTTCTTTGAAGTGGGTTTTCGTTGTTAGTCGATGTTCTTCAATGGTTATTTCTAAATCAAGGAATTCTATCTTTTTGGCATCTATATTCCAGGTCAGTTGTATATTTCTGTCATTGTTATTTAGATTGCATAGGAATTGTTCCAGCGATTCTCTGCTCCCATTCCATATGATTACGATATCATCGATAAACCTTTTGAACAGTCCTAGTTCACACGGTGGATGCTTGTACACAGATTCCTCCTCCCATTGCGCCATGAAGGCATTAGCCACACTTGGCGCAAATTTTGCACCCATGGCAATACCGGTTGTTTGCTTGTAGTAGTTTTGATCATGCCAAAAATAATTGTTTTTTAATGAAAATTCCAGACATTTAATTAAGAACTTTCTTTGTGTACATTTCAATGTACTATATTTTCTCAGAGCCCATTTGGTCGCTTCACATGCTTGGTGATGTTGAATAATTGTGTAGAGGGATGAGACATCCACAGTAGCCATTAAAGTCCTTCCTTCTAGGACTGGTATATCTTCTATTTGTTGTAGTACGTGTTTTGTATCTCTTATGTACGATGTTGTTTGTTGAATGGCAGGTTGGATGAAATAATCAATATATTGGCCAATTCTTGCTGTAAGGGAATTAATCCCATTAACTATAGGTCTTCCCGGGGGGTTCTGGAGGTTCTTGTGTATTTTGGGGACTGTGTATAGTACTGGAATCCTATGTGAGTCAGGAACTAGATATCTTCCTTCTTTCGCATCTAGTATGTCTTTTTTAATACCTAGATGCACAACTTTTTCTAATTCTTTTTTGCATTTGTTTGAAGGGTTACTAAGCAGTCTTTGATATGTGGTTGTGTCTTCCAGTTGGCGTTTAATTTCTGCTTGATAATCCGTTTTGTTTTGAATAACCACTCCTCCTTTATCTGCTGGCCTTATTACCAGGTCTTTTCTGTTGATTAGGGATCGTATACCTTTCTTAATGTGTATGGGATCATTTATTTTCTTGATCTTCAATTGGTCCAGGTCCTTTAATACTAAGTTTTTGAATACTTCAATGTGCTGATTGTCGTATATTTGAGGGTTAAAAAGAGACTTAATACGTAATCCGCTGTGTTCCACTCGTTGTATATCCTGTGGGATTGTCGTTCGTCTGGTTTGAGGGTTACTTAGAATTGCTTTTTTAATATTTATTTTTCTTACGTATTTCTTTATTCCTATATATGTTGCGAATTTGTCCATATTTTTTGTAGGGGCATATTTTGGACCTTTGTCCAATACAGCCAATTCTTCAGTGGTAAGGGTTTGTCCACTTAAATTAAAGATTCCTTCTCCTATTATTCCCTTTTTCTTTTTGAGTCTCTTTCCCGCTCGACATCCCCTCTTGGTTCTGGGGTTCTTCTCCTTTCTTCCTGTTGACGTCTCTTTGGGGAATGTTGGGGTTCTTGTGGGTATCTTCGTGGGGATCGGTGTGCATAATCCTGTTTCCTCCTCGGTGATGATTCTCTCCGACCCCGATCTAAAAAATCAGTGCCATGTCTTTCTTGTTCATGTTGGTATTGACAAGAATATGAATTGGAGTCACTATAATTTCTAATTGGATCAAACCTGTTGTGTGTTGGAATTGGACTTCTTTCATATCTTCCTTGTTGGTTGTAATATGGTGCTTCCCTGTAATCTCTATATGGACCTTCATTGTATGGCCTATCATTATAATGTCTTTGATTGTATCCACTATTATGGCAGGGTTTTTTAAAAGGTTTTTTAAAAGGTTTTTTCCAAGTATTTCTCAGAGTTTGTTGTGCCTGAGTTTGGTAATTTTGTTGTTCTTGATAGGGTTTAGGATTGTGAGGATATGTTTCCCTATTGTAGCCATTATACTGTAATGGTTGATAAGGTGTACTCCCTTGAGGTTCATAAATTCGAACCATCTCTTTCTGGTGTTGAGTGTGCTGACACGATGGCTGGTTCTTCCAATTTAGTTTGCCATTTAAACACTCGATCTGTTTTATAATCTGTGAGGTCTCTCTGGTATTTCTTTCTTTTTCTCTGTTGTGTTTCTAAATCTTTGGCCATAAGATCCTTGTTGAGCTGGTTTGCTAATTTTTTGAAATCCTCAGATTCTTTATGTGGTTCCAATTTAGATTTTAGTTCCTCTATTTGTTGGTCTATGAATTTCATTTTTCTATATTTTCTATCTAAGAGGAACCTGAGGCCTTCAATGCTCTTCCCATTGAAGAAACTATCATTCATTGATGGACTCCTTGTCAAGGAGACCATCGTTTGGGGGTAAATCCCACCTGAGTCTTCTGGGAACTATGTTCTCTCTCAAGTACCATTCAAATGTGTTGGTGTCCCACCACAAACTTATTTTTTTCTCCATTGTGTGACCTAATTTGCGAGACTCTAAATCACTGTTAATTTTAGTTTGTGTGGAAAAAATTGCATCTAAATTAACATTTCTGTGCTCCATAAACGTGAATACTTCCATAGTGGCTGCAAAAGTGAGTGAGTGAGTGTAGTGAAATTATGTAAAAGATCCTAGGATGGACTTCTGCGCTACTATAATAAAAGCTGTGTGAAAATAAAAGTGATGCTGCAAAATCAAAAAAAGCGAACACCACTCACTACTAACAAACTTAAAAGATGCACAATAAAATTCAATTGTGAATGTGATTTCGCGCAAAAACTTCTGGGTGAATAATGCTAGTACATATAGATGCACAAATAAATCTTCAAAGTATAAAACCACAAAAAACAAAAGTGTATATATAAGTGAATATCCTTCAATAATGAAAAACGTGACTGCAGTGCTACTCAATCAAATAAATAGCATAAACAAAATGTGACTATTCAAGTGAACATGCGTTGATAGGAGATCTGGTGACTTTCGTGGTGTTGGATGCCCACTAGGGGCTCCCAGAACTCTCACCTTGATGACATAATAAAAGTGCCTGTGTACATCCTTTAGGTCTGTGCTCTTTCTGGTCCAGTCCTGTGCTGGCGTTCTGTTCCGTCTATGGGGAGAAGGCACTTCCTCCGGTAGATGGACTCCACATAAGGATAATTAAAAAAGGAAGGGACTCCAATAGGGTAATATCGTAAAGCCAAGGATTTTATTTAAAAAATATCTGCTTACATGAAAGTAAAAAACGATGCGCCAAACAACAGTAGAAACAGCGTGGTTGCGATCCTCGCTACGTCACTTCTGGTCCGCGCTATGTATTTCCGGTTACGTCCTACACGTTACGTCATATCACGTGACTTCCTCAGGGCATCGGATTGGCTATAGCCATAGTTTATTTATGTAGTTGGGACAGGAAGTGGAAAAAATGCCATTTTGTTGTAGACTAAGTGTATAACTAAACCGCGGCCATCATTGAGAAGATGGTAACGCTGGATCTTTATAGATAAAGTTATATGCAAACAAAAGCGTAAAAAAAGGGGAAGCAAAAATGCTAGTGTTTGAATAACATCTATGTTGGTAATGTTATTGTTCGTCAAATCTCCGACCGCGGTCATACTAATTCTATATATATTAAATTTACATTTAATCTTAAAAGATCTTGTGTTTTTAATATATTAACCCCTCAATATAAAAACTGGCAATAAAAGCTAGTACGCTAAAAAATGGCAAAAAATATATATTAAAATGCATTAAAAATGTGGATATAAATAAAATCAAAAATCCATAATCATACAGGTACTGGATAAAGGATGTTAAACAAAAAGCTTGCGTAATTATGCACACCGGAAATGAAGTACTGAGTTTACATAAATAGGAATATCAAAAATCTAAAAATCACTTATAAAACAGTTTAAGGCAAATTCTATATTTAACCCTTCAGGTGCTAATGTCCTAATTTTATGTATCCACTTCGACTCATTCTGACTGAGGGTTCTAATTTTGTGATCCCCTCTCCAAGATCTATTATATTTCTCTATGCCCCAAAATAATAGTCCCGTGGGGTCTTTGTTGTGTACTAACGCGAAGTGTTTGGATACATTATGTCTCGGACACCCTTTTATAATGTTTTCAATGTGCTCTTTGATTCTAATTTTCAGTGCTCTCTTAGTCCTCCCTACATACTGTAAGTTACAGGAACATTGTAAAATGTACACTACCCCTTCTGTATAGCAATTGATGAAATCCTTAATTGAGTAAGATCTTTTAAGATTAAATGTAAATTTAATAACTATAGGATTAGTATGACCGCATATATAGAGCGGTCGGAGATTTGACGAACAATAACATTACCAACATAGATGTTATTCAAACACTAGCATTTTTGCTTCCCCTTTTTTTACGCTTTTGTTTGAATATAACTTTATCTATAAAGATCCAGCGTTACCATCTTCTCAATGATGGCCGCGGTTTAGTTATTCACTTGGTCTACAACAAAATGGAGTTTTTTCCACTTCCTGTCCCAACTACATAAATAAACTATGGCTATAGCCAATCCGGTGCCCTGAGGAAGTCACGTGATATGACGTAACACGTAGGACGTAACCGGAAATACATAGCGTGGACCGGAAGTGACGTAGCGAGGATCGCAACCACGCTGTTTCTACTGTTGTTTGGCGCATCGTTTTTTACTTTCATGTAAGCAGATATTTTTTTAATAAAATCCTTGGCTTTACGATATTACCCTATTGGAGTCCCTTCCTTTTTTAATTATCCTTATGTGGAGTCCATCTACCGGAGGAAGTGCCTTCTCCCCATAGACGGAACAGAACGCCAGCACAGGACTGGACCAGAAAGAGCACAGACCTAAAGGATGTACACAGGCACTTTTATTGTGTCATCAAGGTGAGAGTTCTGGGAGCCCCTAGTGGGCATCCAACACCACGAAAGTCACCAGATCTCCTATCAACGCATGTTCACTTGAATAGTCACATTTTGTTTATGCTATTTATTTGATTGAGTAGCACTGCAGTCACGTTTTTCATTATTGAAGGATATTCACTTATATATACACTTTTGTTTATTGTGGTTTTACACTTTGAAGATTTATTTGTGCATCTATATGTACTAGCATTATTCACCCAGAAGTTTTTGCGCGAAATCACATTCACAATTGAATTTTATTGTGCATCTTTTAAGTTTGTTAGTAGTGAGTGGTGTTCACTATTTTTGATTTTGCAGCATCACTTTTATTTTCACACGGCTTTTATTATAGTAGCGCAGAAGTCCATCCTAGGATCTTTTACATAAAGTCAAAGGTCCTCTTATTTGAATATCTGGACTAAACTTTCTCTCTCCTCTTATCTGGACTGGTTATTTTTTCTTGTGTCAAGAAAAAAAAAATGTCCTGTGACAGTTTTTTTTCCTCTCCTATTGATTTAGTTTGCCTCTTAAACACTTGATTTTCTCTATAATCTGGCAAATCCCTTTGAAAAGTCTTTCTTTTTTGCCTCTTGATCTGCTTTATTTAAAAAGCCCTGCAATTCATTTGAACATGAAACATAATCAGGTAGCTCTTGAAATTGAAGTAGTTTCTCCTTTATCCCATTAATACATGCATCTATTTTAGCCATTTTTTTCTGTGCTTATGTTTCATAAACAAAGCTAAACATTCTCTCCTACTATTTTTGAAAATATCAAATCATTCTTCTGAATCATTGTCCATCAGTCTATCGTTAGGTGGAACATCTTATTTCATGTGCCTTGTGACAATGCCTTCCTTATTATATGGCTTATTGGTGACCACATACCACCATAGTCTAATGTTTTTTTATGTTATATCCCAATTGCTTAAAAGCGCTATTTAAATCTGTTACATCATTTAAGTGTGAGCTATGGTAGAAAAAAACCTTAATACAAATCTATTGCATATCGATCTAAAAAACCAAAAATATCTATGGTAACAGCAGAAAAGGTTTATATAAAACAACATTGTATAAAAATAGACAGCATTCAAGTGTTAGGGGAAACAAACTGTAAAACAATAACCAGCGCAGCACTAAACGTATAAATCTACCTATAATTTCCTTTTCTAGTACACTTTTTAAATTCTTACGAACTGTCCCTTAGGAACATCATATAACCACTGCTCAAAGTGACAACTAGAAGCAGGAATATACAGTAACTATCCCAATAGTGTCTTTGAAGTATATTTAATCTATAACCTGCCCTGCTATGCAAACATCTCTAAATCTAAAAAAAGTATGAGTATTTGTTTTATACTGTTGCTAAGACTTTGTCTGTACATGAGTTGTGGTATTTCGCTGACCACTGGCACTCCGATGAGATGATTGAACCATCAGGGACTATGCTGACCAAAATGTCTTTTTATGGCTTGATACTGGTTACTGGATAAAGGTGACAAGCCCTCCCAATTGTTTTGAAATGCTTCTGCAATGCCCCCTCTGTCAAATGTTTGACTTCTATTTCATAAACATTTGGTTCTGGGGTGTGGTTGCCCTTGTGTTCAATCCATTATTTCTCTCCCATCCTGCTATTGGCATCACAGTATAAACAAGTGTTTTCCTGTAATAGCCTTTACATATAGATGTAATTTGCAGGCCCCTAAGAAATGCTTCACTAGTACCATGTCATTTTTTGGTGCCCCATCAGTTACTTGGACCAAACTTCAATGGGCAATGCCCACTGTCCCTTCTTTTCATTTAGCTTACACAAATGCCAGGATTTAGTATCATCCTGCTCCACTACATCTAGCTGAAATGGTTCCACAAGTCCCTGTTTCTGGTGCTGCAAAATGGCCTGTTTAGCAGCATGGAATGCAGACTGATGCTCTGGCCCCCATGAGATCTCCAGAAAAACACAATTTAAATGCATGTTTGTGCTTCCTTGTTGGTAGAAGGTGGGGGAGACAGTCCATGACTAACTTGCACGCGTGTTTCTAAAAAAAAAAAATTATATGCCCTAGTCCACACTATTCCCAGGAGTTTTACTTCTGAGGCAGGTCTGTAGACTTGGTTCCTATTTACAGCCCATCCTCTGTTCTCCAAGTTCTGTATCAGAAGATGCAGTGCCTTAAGTACATCATCATAGTTCCAGAGATCATGATTTAGTCCGAACATTGGCTGTTTGGGTGTTCATATATACTACTATATATATGACATCCTAATATTGTATTATATGATAGCAGTATTATGCGCTGTTATATCCACTTGCCAAGCACGCACTATACATTTACTGTGACAGTGCGAACTGGCTTTGCAGAATCATGTATTTATATTGTCAGGGAAATTCTAAGCTTCTCCCTATAAGCAAATAATTTCTTTGCGCCTAAAAGCACAAATACAGCCCTCCTTTATAATGCCGGGAAATCGTTTATCTCTCCAAGTAATACAAACAGATGCTGGTATCACCTTGAGCTCAGTATAATCCTGAAGAGAAATGGCCAGGCTGCCTTTATTTATTATTATTATTTATACTAAACACATGGATAACAAAAGAGCGTGGTGGCTTCAGAATCAGCTAATCAGACACTTGTATTCATTCAAAAGAACCAATCACACACATGTATATATTCAAATAGAAATGCAGTAGTAACGTGTGCAAATGGTCGTGTGCAAAACCATGTGGCAAGCACACGGTTCTGAACATGTTCGTGTGCACATTCCCACTGCTACCAATGATGCGAGCCATACCAAACTATGGCCCAGTGGGGCAAAATTTTGTATGGTTATACTATGGTTCCTATGTATGCAGATCTGCCTACTTAGGAGTTTAAATGCGATCGCCATGGATTGCCCAGTTCCCTGGTGAGGCATAAACAAACATCCTTAAAAGAGCAAACAGATCTGCTGTGTCCACGGGAAGGTTTCCGCATCCAATGGTCTTCCACCAGCATCTGTATGTGCGAATACCCTCGCATGAGCGTATTATAGCAAAACAGACACTGGGGGGCATCTGACAACATACATTAATAAAAATTTCTACAACAGCTCCTCCTCTTTGTCATATGCTCCCATGTGTCCCTTGATGAATCTTGATCTTCTTCTTACACCTGGAAATGAATCAGTCCTTACAGTCCATATGAGTCTATAAAAAGGAAAACACGGCTTGACATGTAGACTCTGTTCTTCAGGAGGGATGACTTATAGGGAGGACACAACATAGTGAGCTGTAGTAATTGCCTGGTTGGTCTGGGATCCTCTGTGTCTTGTACGTGGGCTGGGCTTCGGGGCGTCTCATCTCGGTGGGGAAGATGTGGTCATCTGCTCGGGCTCTGTTCACGCGTCCAATCAGGCAACAGTAGCACCTCATCACGGCATAAGGAGGGAATAGAAACAAAACTAACATGAGTATTGTGACATTGGGGGATGCCTAGTTCAGTGATAGATGCGTTTTAAGTGAGTTCACAGCCAACAGGAACTAAGGCTTAAGGGCGTGGTAGCCCACTTTTATTGAAAGTAACAAAAAGATGAAAGTTCACACATGCGTTTGGTTTCCCACACAGGGGGTCTTCTCCCAAAAACAACAGCTGAAAAATGCCAACTCACCTGACTCTTAAGGCTCGCTCAGCTGCACAGGCCCACTCCTGGCCTTTCGGAAGGGGCTCTCTTGATACTCCAGGCTTCCACACTCCTCCAAGACTCACGGTCCCCTCTGGTCCCCAAGACTCTCTCTTCCAGTTGTCTCAGCTATGGTCTCCCTGACTCTCTCAGCTGGCCCAACTCTCTCAGTCCACTGACCTGGAACATCTCCCACATGAAGTATCGTCTCAAGGATGTTGCCTGGGTTCTTAAATGGTAGCACACCTCCTTCCTGTCTGCAGCAACTGCTCCAACACCAACTCCTTTCCCACACACCCTGCTTGCTATCCTCAAGACCCGGACACAGGGTTGGAGATCCCGTCCCACCCATGACTCTCGGGGATCTCCAAACTACAGAATCCCATCCGGAACTAGCAAAACCTAGAGAAAACTGACAGAGCAGTTTTCTCCATTTAAACTCTACACTCTGTAGTCTTACAGTCCGTAGATATGCAAACTCTGTGTCTCTTTTACCTTCAATTTCATAGGGACAGAGCCTCGCTCGATCACATATCCCCCCCCTTTGTTTCGATCCGGAGGGAGCAACACCAGCACCCATCATCATGGTTGGGACACCTCTGTGCTGGCTGTCAGCCAGGTAGGCCCAACCCTTTTTCCGGGTGTGCTTCCAGGAACATCCCACCCTGGATCTTAACAGGGTCCTATGTTTTCCTATACTCAGCCTTCCTCTTCTTTTGGGGTCCCTGGGCTTATTCACTCTTGGGGGAACTCTGCCTTGCTTGAGCCCTCCTTTTAACTTACAAATACCCGTTTTACCCTTCACCATCTGTATTTCAGATTCAAAACTGTTTCTTTTGTTACCCACGGCAACCAAATCATTGTTTGCAGAACGAACCCTTAATAGATCACAGCTTTCAATATCAACAGTGCTTTCTAACACAGTGTTAGAACCAGACCTGAGGAGGGACTACACACAGGCGAGAGACTACATCCCACGAGACCATAGCACAGCTCCACCTCACCTGTTGTCCAACACTCCATGGGTACCTGTTCTAACAAACTAACCTGACCCAAGCATAAACCATTTTTTCCAGGTGTACACATTACATTGTTACGGCAACCAATATTAGCACTTTCTCCCACAGTGTCTCCGGGCACCTTAACTTGTACCTCTGGGCCAGCGACAGAAAGCATTTTTGCTACTGCTGTGTCTATTTTGGCTGTTCCTTCTCATGAGGCCTAGCGGGTGAGGCAGTATCTCTACTGACCACTGTTCAGCCGCACCTCAGACCACACCATCAGAGATGTTTCTAGTCACTGCATCAGATGGAGAGACCTCTGATATCTCAAATAGTTCTCCTGCATGCCTTCCATACCAATCAATAACTGGAAGTATGCTTACAGGGAATCTGGAGATCCTGTGCTAAATGGTTAACCATTGGTCCCACCAATTCCACTCTTGGTCAAGGTTTCCCAGCACCGCCTGTACAACCTGGATCCACCCATTGGTGCTATGCAGCACCACCTGTTCCAACTGCGGTGGAGACACCCAAGTGTACAGTAAGTGCATTTTTACCAACTCTAGCATTTCCAGTAAGGTTTCTGTCATCTCTAAACATCCCATGTCTAAACACCCCATGTCTAAACACTAGACCTTTCTAGGGTCTTTTCCCCTGTCCAAGACATGGAGGGGCTCATCCACTGCAGGTTGAGAGGGTGAGACATTTGAAGAGACCTCCACCACCTTGGAGGTACCCATCATCACAGCCTGTTGCTCCCCTGGAGCGCTGTCAGACACATGTCTCACACTTATCCCTTTTGCACCAGTGTCAGTGAGCCGCTGCAGGTCATTACAAGTCACACTATCACTTTGACACTCAACATTATTTAGCTGCGGGGCTGTGGGCAACACATCTGCGATGCCAGTGCCCTGAACTGTTTCTTCAGACTGGAGGGCAGCAACCTTTGCAGGGACCAAGACGCCCTCAACCACCGACCGCTCTGCGATCCCCCTGCCTGGCATAGCAGTTGTGTCCACAGCCTTGTTACTTAAGCTAGCCTTACCCAGCATGGCTAGCAATTGTTTGGCCCAGCTGTCCCAGTCTATTGTGGCTCCCTCATGGGCATTCCACAGCGTTGCATCACCTGCTGTAGAAAGCCGCACAGGAACCTGGGATTCATTAGCCAAAACTCGTCACTTCTATACATATTTTGTGACACCACACTTTTACCAATGTTGCATTTGGGTGATGCTTCGTCACCTAAAGCCAGGTGCGGTACACCATTTTGACCACCTTTCTCTGGTGGTGCTATGGACACATCCAGCTTTGCACACTCAGCTTTTGCAGGCTGAATTAACCCCTTGCCCACTGTGTTACACTTATGCCCTGTACACACGGTCGGATTTTCCGACGGAAAAAGTGTGATCGGATTATGTTGTCAAACTCCGATCATGTGTGGGCTCCTTTGAACTTTTTCCGTCGGAATTTCCGACACACAAAGTTTGAGAGCAGGCTATAAAATTTTCCGACAGCAAAATCCGATCGGTTAAATTCCGATCGTGTGTACACAAATCCACTGCACAAAGTGCCACGCATGCTCAGAATAAATTAAGAGATGAAAGCTATTGGCTACTGCCCCGTTTATAGTCCCGACGTACCTGTTTTACGTCACCGCGTTCAGAGCGATCGGATTTTCCGACAATTTTGTGCGACCGTGTATGCAAGACAAGTTTGAGCCAACATCCGTCGGAAAAAATCCATGGATTTTGTCGTCAGAATGTCCGATCGTGTGTACAGGGCATTAGGGTTGTGGGGCTGCGCTCACACACTCTCACTGTGTGACTCAGTCATGACATTACAGGAAACACATTTTTCAACGTCATCATCGCCAATAACATCACATTGGCCAACACTATTGTCGGCATGACCATCAATATGGAGACATAGCTACTGCTTTTGTAGGTTGTCTATGAGCCACCACAACCTCTGAGTGACTCCTCACAGCGCCCGCTCTCTGTAAAGAGGCACTCTTACCTACTTGGGCAGCTCCATAGCTGACCTGGGAAACTCTCGGCTCCGTCACTGCGGGCTTCTTGGAAATTTGTCTGGGCAACTCTGCAGCACCTGTCACTAGGGAACATGGCACAAGGACAGTTTTGGTCACCCCTAGTTTAACTTCTCCAGCACTCTGCTGGATTATAGCAGGCACACGCATAGTCCCCATGTCCTTTCCAGTCTTTAGCCCTGCGGCTAGTTGGGCTTTACGCTGTGCCACCCCACTGCTCTGGGTAGCACACTGCAACAAGTCTATGTCCATTGGTACTGCGGATCTCCCCACTGGATATACTCCCACTTCACTGGGTTCAGTACCATAAACTGAAACAGTCTTACCAGTTCCTGCAGCTGGTGTAATACCCTTCACTTGAGTGCGTTGTCTAATAGGTGTGGTGTCTCCACAGGCTGACTCCCCCATGTGGCCATAGAGCACCACTGCAGCCTTTCTGGACCCACTGACGCCCCCTGTAGGTAATACAAGATCCCTGTTGCTAGGAGTAACAGCAGACTTGCACTCCAAATCTGGTAGGCTATACCTCATGCATGCTCTCCTTTCTGGGCTGACCGCTTTCCCTAAGCGGCCATGACAGAAAACCTTGCGTTTTTCTGGATTTCCAAAACCTAGGTCTTCCGGTGACACTTCTCCCATCCCGGAGCATTGCTGGCAGCCCATGATAAGATTGAACTCTCCTCTCAGAAGGATTTCCTCTTTAAACTTGCGGTAGTCATCCTGGTCCCCATCCATCAAATAGTAAACCGACCGGAGCGCTATCCGTAATAAGGTTTGCAGCAATTTTGGCCACCGGTCCCTAGGCCATTTTCTCTTTACAGCAAATTTTCTTTTCTGGTCTTTTCTTTTATTTTGTTGTCGTCTGCCATTTTGAGAGGCGCAATTTAAGGATTTTGAGCTGTTTGGCCTGTGGGTCATCCTAGAGGGGAAGCTGCTCCAATTCCTTTGTGTGTGTGTAGCCATGCGGTCTACTTTGCACCCAAATTTTTCTAACTTTAACTGAGTTTTTGTACTTTTAGCGGTGTGTGTTATTTTTATTTTTAAATGTTTAGGAGTTTCTCAGAGGGCAATTCATTGTTTCTTTAGAAGTTCAGGGAAGATTAATCTAGGTTTCCCCCTCCCTCTTCCTGTCCATTGCTACAGGAAGTTCTTTGCAGATATGCAACAGGAAGTTGGTGGGAGGAGCTTGGGGTCCTTTGACTCATTTGGAAGATGACAAAATCATTTTGATTTCTAAAATTAATTAAGTTTTATACTGTAATACAGTTTTGGGTAGAGAGTAAACCGGAGGCATCCTTGTTAATGTTGTAATATCTAGGTACAGATAGAACCCATAATATTGTTTTGAATAGTGGAGGATTTCATGGTGCTTTGTAGTTTGTCTGACAACACATTTATAGGGCTGCCGATAATCGGTTGGAGAGCATGTAAATGTGAGGAGTAGTACGCTAGCATACCAGGAGGCCGTGTAAGTTAATCGGAAACGCCGGGTGCCAGTACTGTAAAAATAGTCACTAGGCAGTACAATGATACTTTGCTACAATGTAAAGTAGTGAGTGTACAGCTTGTATAACAGTGTAAATTTGCTGTCCCCTCAAAATAACTAAACACACAGCCATTAATGTCTAAACTGCTGGCAACAAAAGTGAGTACACCCCTAAGTGAAAATGTCTAAATTGGGCCCAAAGTGTTAATATTTTGTGTGGCCACCATTATTTTTCAGCACTGCCTTAACCCTCTTGGGCATGGTGTTCACCAGAGCTTCACAGGCTGCCACTGGAGTCCTCTTCCACTCCTCCATGATGACATCACGTTGCTGGTGGATGTTGGAGACCTTGCCCTCCTCTACCTTCCGTTCGAGGATGCCCCACAGATGCTCAATAGGGTTTAGGTCTGGAGACATGCTTGGCAAGTCCATCACCTTTACCCTCAGCTTCTTTAACAAGGCAGTGGTTGTATTGGAGGTGTGTTTGGGGTCGTTATCATGTTGGAATACTGCCCTGCGGCCCAGTCTCGGTAGGGAGGGGATCATGCTCTGCTTCAGTATGTCACAGTACATGTTGGTATTCATGGTTCCCTCAATGAACTGTAGCTCCCCAGTTCCAGCAGCACTCATGACCCCAGACCATGACACTCCCACCACCATGCTTGACTGTAGGCAAGACACACTTGTCTTTGTACTCCTCACCTGGTTGCCGCCACACAAGCTTGACACCATCTGAACCAAATAAGTTTATCTTGGTTTAATTAGACCACAGGACATGGTTCCAGTAATCCATGTCCTTAGTCTGCTTGTCTTCAGCAAACTGTTTGCGGGCTTTCTTGTGCTTTCTTGGGCTTTCTTGTGCATCATCTTTAGAAGAGGCTTCTTTCTGGGACGACAGCCATGCAGACCAATTTGATCCAGTGTGCAGCGTATGGTCTGAGCACTCACAGACTGACCCCCCCACCCCTTCAACTTCTGCAGCAATGCTGACAGCCCTTATATGTCTATTTCCCAAAGACAACCTCTGGATATGACGCTGAGCATGTGCACTCAACTTCTTTGGTCGACCATGGCGGGGCCTGTTCTGAGTGGAACCTGTCCTGTTAAACCGCTGTATGGTCTTGGCCACCGTGCTGCAGCTCAGTTTCGGGGCCTTGGCAATCTCCTTATAGCCTAGGCCATCTTTATGTAGAGCAACAATGATTTTTTTCAGATCCTCAGAGAGTTCTTTGCCATGAGGTGCCATGTTGAACTTCCAATGGCCAGTATGAGAGAGTGAGAGTTATAACACCAAATTTAACATACTTGCTCCCCATTCACACCTGATACCCTATAATACTAATGAGTCTCATGACACCGGGGAGGGAAAATGACTAATTGGGTCCAATTTGGACATTTTCACTTAGGGGTGTACTCACTTTTGTTGCCAGCGGTTTAGACATTAATGGCTGCATGTTATTTTGAGGGGACAGCAAACTTTACATTGTAGCAAAGTGTCATTTCTTCAGTGATGTCACATGAAAAGATATAATAAAATATTTACAAAAATGTGAGGGGTGTACTCACTTTTGTGAGATACTGTATATATTCAAATACTTATGGCATTCCTCAGATTCTCTGGGGAAGATAAATAAAACTACTTTAATAACCACCCTGTTTGTATACCTAGCCTAATATACTTTACCTTTGTTAGGTGTGTGTATATATGTATATATACAGTGCCTTGAAAAAGTATTCATAACCCTTGAAATTTTCCACATTTTGTGATGTTACAACCAAAAACATAAATGTATTTTATTGAGATTTTATGTGATAGACCCACACAAAGTGGCACATAATTGTAAAGTGGAAGGAAAATGATAATTGGTTTTCCACATTTTTTACAAATAAATATGTGAACAATGTCGCGTGCATTTGTATTCAGCCCCCCTGAGTCAATACTTTCTCAAACCAACTTTTGCTGCAATTACAGCTGCAAGTCTTTTTGGGAATGTCTCTACCAGCTTTGTACATCTAGAAAGTAACATTTTTCCCATTCTTTACAAAATAGTTCAAGCTCTGTCAGATTGGGTGAAGAACATCTGTGAATAGCAATTTTCAAGTCTTGCCACAGACTCTCTATTGGATTTAGGTCTGGACTTTGACTGGGCCATTCTAACACATGGATATGCTTTGCTATAAACCATTCCATTGTAGCTCTGGCTGTATGTTTAGGGTCGTTATCCTGCTGGAAGGTAAACTTCTGCCCCAGTCTCAAGTCTTTTGCAGACTCTAACAGGTTTTCTTCTGATGCTGCGTACACACGATCGGATTTACGGCATACTTGGTCCGGCGTAACGGATTTCGTCGGACAATTAGATCGTGTGTGGGCTCCAGCGGACTTTGTTTTCTCAAAAGTTTGACGGACTTAGATTTGAAACATGTTTCAAAGCTGTCCGACGGACTCTGCTTTCTAGCGTACAAACCGGTCATCTGTGTGCTAGTCCGACGGACCCAAACTGACGCATGCTCTGAAGCAAGTACAAGACGGAAGCGCTCGGTCTGGTAAAACTAGCCTTCGTATTGAAGCTAGCACATTCCTCTTCTGTGATCTTTTAATACAGCGCATTCTTTTTTTCTTTATAATGCGAGAGAAAAGAGAACATTTCTCTTGCACATGATTGTATGATAAAATCAGCAGAGCTTCCCCTCATTTCAGATCTTCCCCTCAGATTTACAGCGACTGCACTTCCAACAAGTGCACTTGCAGTGCAATTTATAAAGTGCACTTTGCACTAGTACTTTGCACTTGAATTGCCAAATGGTTTAGCCTTTTGTAAATAATGCACATAGTCTTTTTGACCCGTACCTGCCTACTCACAAACCAAATGTCCTTTTTGAATCAAAACACATAGTCAATAATGTAAGGTAACTAAATATACATTTTTTTTGGTCAAAACAGAAATGAGGAAGGCAACACTGGAGACACTTTTGGAATGTGTGAAGCCTTTTGTCCCCCAGGACACAAATCAAGTTTTAGGACAATAAAATTGGTATCTTGCGACTAGGGAGCACAGTCAGAAGTCAGACCAGACAGAAGCCAGGCAATCGCCTTCGACTCTTCCGTGGAGCCTTCCCTGCATGCTGCGCTGCAGCCTTCCCTCCACGCTTCTCTGCAGCCTTCCTTGGAGGCTGTGCCTCTGGTGGTGTACTTGGGGCAGGAGGAGGAGGAGGAGTAGCAGGAGGAGTGGCTTCATCTGCTATATATGTTTTTTCAGTAAGCTCAACTCTCAAGCCCTTCTGATATGCTTGAAAAATAAGACCCTCACAGAAGAGGCGTTGCCCCTTTTCTAGTTCCAGCAATCTGGTGGCCATATATGTTCCATAGGCCTCTTCAGCATTGGGTGGTGTGCTCAGGATTTGTCTGGCTTCCCGAATGAGGGCTAGTGATTCCTCCTCAGTTGGGGTCATCTTCCTGGGCCTTTTTGTGCTAATGCGGAGGGGAGGCACCTGACATTCCGTGAGGCTTCTACTGGGCCCAGCCACGGCCTCCTCCTCTCTCCCACTGGGCAAGGCCTCCTCCTGTATAACTCTGGGCACGGCCTCCTCCTGGCTGAGCTCATCCTGGGTAACAAAAGGGACATACCGGTAGTTGTAATTTTGGGTTACGCAATCACACACAATTTTCAGCTCATGACTTGCAAATATAATTCTAAACAAATAGTAAAGGCTTTCTTTTTGACCCCACCATTATTCTAGCTGCTCACCAATATTATAAGTATATTTTTGGCCAGTACTGTCTAGTGATATGTCTACATATTAATAATTGTGATGAAGTCATTTTTGGTGAAGCACTTAAAATTTTTTTAGGTTTACATCATTAATATTTACACAATCCCAAATTCACCAAAAAAGTATACCTGGCTGAAGCTGGGCGCATTGACTTCATCAAGGATGAAAGGGCCCAGTTCTTCGTGGGACTCCTCAGCTGGGGTGGAGGGAAGGGTGGAGGTGGAGGGAAGGGTGGAGGGAAGGCTGGAGGGAAGGGTCGAAAGTGATTGCCTTGCTTCTGTCTGGTCATCCAGAAATCACAGTTTTTGGTAGTACCACAGCTTGGGGACATAAACCTGGTCTGCTGCTGCTCCGGATCTGCGCGACTCCTGGATCTTTTTGTGTTCCCGCCTGTGCATATTGCGCAAGATACCAATTTTACTGTCCAGAAACTTAAGGTCTGCCTGGGGGACTCGAGTCTTCACAAATTCCAAAAGTGTGCCCAGTGTTGCCTTCCTTGCATCTCTATTTGAATATAATGGGTGCTTGACCTCCCACAGGTTTCTTTTTTCTTGATACAAATCAATGAAACGTGTCAAAAATTCTTCCTCCTTAAAAGGATTTATTTTTGCTGAAAGACAAGACACAAGATAAAAACTGTAATGTCAGTCCAAACTCCCAGTATTATTTTTGGCTGAATCTAGGGTACACATACACACACACACACACACACACACCAAACACATTCACCAAACACACACCCACGTTTAATCTTACCTTTGTTTCTGACGCTCGCTACTTCCGCTCGGACATACGTAGGCCAGCGTAATAGCTTTATATACACTGCACATGTGTCATGCTACGCCTGCGTCACCCGCCCCTGAGTTCTTTAGTACGATTTGTCCCCGCCCCTTCACTCTTCGTGCAGCCATCTTTCTCTATATACTCCCACTCTGCAGAGAGATTATCTGCAAGTAGTGCGGAGGAAAGCCCAGAGCCACAGCCATCCAGATCCAGGAGGAGATATAAGCCCACCAACATGGCCTTTGAAGAGATGGTGGAGATGGTGTCCATATTGAGAAGGGAGGACTATGATGGCAAAAAAGGACTGTACACCCGAACCAATATGCGGAAGGACAAAATAAAGGCCTCAGTTGTCACCGCTCTTGAACAAAAATTTGGCACTAAACGGGCTAAAGAACAATTGAGGAAGCGGTGGTCTGACCTCAAAAGTAGGGAGCATGAACAATATTGGCGAATAAAGAAGCTGCTTAAAAAAAGTAAGTACTTGTTGTGTGTTCCGGATGAGATACTTAACTTGCATGCTGATCCATATGCTTTTCGTTTATACAGCAACGTTTGTAAAGACCGTTCTTTTGAAAATACATATGATACTAAGAAAATGACGTTTGTTTTTCGCCAAATACGATGGTACCAGGGTTGGACATACATTTAGGTCTTGATAATTTGTCGTATTCCAAAAATGTGGTGATGTTGTGTAGATGTGTTTGAAACTATAATGCTTCTTCAAAAATGATTCAGTGTAATGTAAGGACAGGACACAGCAGCTGTTTCCACATCTGGACTCACGAGCACTAGTGTACTAAGTGACACCAGAGAAAATTTTTGGGGGTAATACACATAGGGGCTCCAGGGGATACTTGAGGTGTCTGCATCTGTGAAACTTGCATGAAAATGTGTATTGTTTTGCATTTTTGGGCAGAGTGAATTTTAATCCTGTCTTCCAAATTTTTTGGGCAACAAAATGACAATTGTCCACAACTTCTAACCAACGTTTCATATTCGGTTTTCAAGACTGAAATATCACGGTGTTTTAACTATACCTTTTGTTTCATTCTCATAGGGGAGAAAAGACTCAGACAACAGTCCAAGGATCCCAGGACCCCCCCAAGTCACCAGCCTGAAGCTGAAATTACCCCAAGCCCCAGCCCAAGACCACGCCCACCCGACGAGCTGGAGGAAGGAGAGGTGGAGTAAGTGTGCGATATTTTCACCCCACCAAGTGAGTGACTGACACCCCAGCTTAGGTTAATCTATTTAGGCGTGCATATTTTAATACATTTTTTTATACACACATTTTAGGTGATGTTCTGGTTGTGGAAGGCCAAGCGGCGGAGCCATTTTGCACAGACAGTGCACAAAGACTCATTGGGCATATAATGGTGTCGAATGGCCAAATTGATAGAATGCGTGACACCAAATTGACAGCATGAGAAATCGGCTGAACAGCATGCAACAGGAAATGGAGAACATGATTGATGTTTTGGGCAGAATCGAATAACTTTTTGCCTAAAAAAATCAATCACGTTTTTCATTTCATTGTCAAGTTTTATTTTTAAACAATGTTTTAACTTGATAAATACTAATGAAAAAAATTTGCAGATGTACACGGTGTGTCATCATGTGCTATCTTCCATCAGGGGATATCAATGTACTTGTTTTGTGTTTGCAACCCCTTCATCAGAATAATGTTAGTTTTGCTAGAGGAACAAAGGGATTGCACACACAAAACACGTCCATTGCTCCCCCATAATGGGAGATAGCACATGTTGACTTGAACCTTTTTTAATCCCAAATTGTGAGCATCTGCAAATTTATTTTTTTACATGGGTGACATCACCAGCACTGTTATTAACATGTTGAACTTTGTAAGTTCCTCTTATTTTTGGTTCTTATGTTTTTAAAAACCCTGTTGTCAAGCCAAATTTTGTAAACAATGTATATTTTATACAAATATGCGTAAACTAAAAAAACAAAAAAAATATTGTTACCAAAAAAAACAAAAAACAAAACATAAACACGTTCAAACAAAATGCACCTTTCAATGTGCACACAGTAAAATGTTTTTACTACTACAATGTGTGTGGCTTATTATTTATCAATAACAGTTTGTTATTTTTTTGTGTTGTTACAGTGACAAAGGGCCTTATTAACTAAAGGGAAATGCACTTGCCACTACAAGTGCACTAGGAGACTGACAAAACTAAATGCAACAAGAATCAAAACAAGAGATTGTTGCCAAAATTTATTTTATTTTTTTTAATAAAATCTTAAAGCTCTTGTTGCATTGCAATGGCCCCCCGACCAATAAAATAATTGACATATCTGTCACGCACTTGACGGGTGGTTTGGGGGGCCAAGCCAATACGGCCACTTTCCAGGCCTGTGAGTGGTTCTTCAACACCGAGTCCGGCCTCAGGCCCAACAGAAGTTATATATGTCAAAGAATGACGTCTCAAGAAATTATGCAGAATGCAGCAAGCCATGATCACATAATTGATCTTGTATTCTGCAAGATTTATTGCCGAGAGGAACAAATGGAACCGGCTGGCCAGAATCCCAAAGGCATTCTCCACAACTCTTCTTGCTCTGGCCAGCCGGTAATTAAATACCCTCCTCTCAGGGGTGAGTGTCCTTTGGGGGAACGGCCTCATCAAGTGCTTGCCGAGAGCAAACGCTTCATCAGCGATGAAAACTGAGGGGAGTCCATCCACGTTCTGGTCATCAGGTGGCAATCCCAGGCCACCAGTCTGGAGATGCTGGCACAGCTCAGTCTGTGCAAAGACTCCTCCGTCAGACATCCGGCCGTTCTTCCCCACGTCCACGAACATAAATTCCAATTGTACCGAGACCACCGCCATCAAAACTACACTATGGAACCCCTTATAGTTGTAGAAATAAGACCCCTAATGGGGTGGTGGCACAATGCGGACATGCTTCCCATCGATCGCCCCGACACAGTTGGGAAAGTCCCAACGGTCAGCGAACTGGGAGGCCACAGTCTGCCATTCCTGTGTGTTCGAAGGAAACTGTGAAGTCAAACAAGAAAAAAAATATATAAGTACTTTTAAACATAACTTGAATATCAGATTACACAAAAACATTCTTGAACAACAGCAGTCGAACATTATTAATATGTGTTATTTTTAGAAAAAAAAAACAAAAAAACATAAGGCCCACTTATAAGATTACTCACCCCCTCTGATGGACCTTTTATCAATTTTGTATGTGGGGGGAGGGGTTCTAATTTGGGCCAAGAACACACCTGACAGTTGCTAACATTTGAGGGGGTGGGGGAGGGGTTCTAATTTGGGCCAAAAACACACCTGACAGTTGCTAACATTTGAGGGGGTGGGGGAGGGGTTCTAATTTGGGCCAAGAACACACCTGACAGTTGCTAACATTTGAGGGGGTGGAGGAGGGGTTCTAATTTGGGCCAAGAACACACCTGACAGTTGCTAACATTTGAGGGGGTGGGGGAGCGGTTCTAATTGTGGCCAAGAACACACCTGACAGTTGCTAACATTTGAGGGGGTGGGGGAGCGGTTCTAATTGGGGCCAAGAACACACACGACAGTTGCTAACATTTGAGGGGGTGGGAGAGGGGTTCTAATTGGGACCAAGAACACACCTGACAGTTGCTAACATTTGAGGGGGTAGGGGAGGGGTTCTAATTTAGGCCAAGAACACACCTGACAGTTGCTAACATTTGAGGGGGTGGGGGAGGGCTTCTAATTTGGGCCAAAAACACACCTGGCAGTTGCTAACATTTGAGGGGGTGGGGGATGGGTTCTAATTTGGGCCAAGAACACACCTGACAGTTGCTAACATTTGAGGGGGTGGGGGAGGGGTTCTAATTGGGGCCAAGAACACACCTGACAGTTTCTAACATTTGAGGGGGTGGGGGAGGGGTTCTAATTTGGGCCAAGAACACACCTGACAGTTGCTAACATTTGAGGGGGTGGGGGAGGGGTTCTAATTTGGGCCAAGAACACACCTGACAGTTGCTAACATTTGAGGGGGTGGGGGAGGGTAAAACAGTACAATGGAGCTGACAATATACACTGTTCAAGGGACTATAGGCTAGAGGTATAAATGGACCCAGGATTGCATGGTGGGGAGGTTATTGAAGGTAAATATGCATGTAGGGCAAAAAATGATTAATGAAAAAAACAGGCATGCAGGAAGATAAAGGGGACATTCACAGCATATTCCAAACATGGTAATTAGGTAACGAGGACATTTAGACAATACATTAACAAACATTAAATACATATCATGTAATGTTAAAGGATAAAACTTACCTTCATATAGTCCTTCTGCAGGACCTGAATAATAGCAGAACAGGTCTCTGGGATTATGATCCACAGAGCCTGGGGGGAGATGCCTGTCGAGAACTTCAAGTCCTGAAGACTTCTCCCAGTCAATAAGTAACGTAAGTGGCAACGAGCCTCTGCTCCGCAGTGGTGGCTTGCCTCATGCAGGTATCCTGCCTGCTGATATAGGGGGTCAGCATAGCCAGCAGACATTCAAAAATGGGGTCCGTCATCCTGAGATAATTCCTGAAATCCTCAGGATTATTCTCACGGATCTCATGGAGCAAAGGCATGTGCGAGAATTGGTTACGCTGGCGCAACCAATTCTTCATCCATGAACTCCTCCTCGCCCTGTTCATGGACTGGACTCGGGTCAAAGTATTAACCCCAACACCAAGTCCCCACGCAGCACGAACTCGAGATCGAGAAAGTCCACGCAACATGGCTTCAAAACGGTCGGCTGGTCAAACAAACAAACTTAGAACAAACGCACTGAAGAACAGCAAGGCCTATGAACGAGCGGACCAGAACAGCCTGCTAGGCAGGTTATGAACTGACCAACACGCACTGAAAAGCAGATACAAACCTCACAAGCATAAACTGAACCGCAGAAAACGATCGAAATAAGCTGAAGTGTGAAAAGCGCAAATGGTCTCTAACCAAATTTCTACTAACAAGAGATAAACACGAGATTAGCAGAAGGAGCCCAAAGGGTGGCGTATTGGGGCCTGAACTTCCTTTTTCTAGTCCCGTCGTACGTGCTGTACGTCACCGCGTTCAAAACCATCGGACTTTTGGAGTTATCGTGTGTGTCCAAGTCCATCTGTTTTTAAGTCTGGCGCACCTACGCTACAAAGTCCGTCGAAAAGATTGCCGGACCAAGTATGCCATAAAGTCCGATCATGTGTACGCGGCATAAGATTGCCCTGTATTTGGCTCCATCCATCTTCCCATCAACTCTCACAAGCTTTCCTGTCCCTGCTGAATAAAAGCATCCCCGCAACATGATGCTGCCACCACCATGTTTCATTGTGATGTGCAGGGTTAGTTTTCCGCCACACATAGCATTTTGCTTTTAGGCCAAAAAGTTCAGTTTTGGTCTCATCTGACCAGAGCACCTTCGTTCACGTGAAAACTGCAAACAGGACTTCTTATGGCTTTCTTTCAACAATGGCTTTCTTCTTGCCACTCTTCCATAGAGGCCAGATTTGTGGAGTCCACGGCTAATAGTTGTCCTGTGGACAGATTCCCCCACCTGAGCTATGGAACTCTGCAGCTCTTCTAGACTTACCATGGGCTTCTTGGTTGCTTCTCTGATTAATGCTTTCATTGCCCGGCCTGTCAGTTTAGGTGGATGGCCATGTCTTGGTAGGTTTGCAGTTGTGCTATACTCTTGCGGATGATGGATTGAACAGTGCTCTGTGAGATTTCCAAAGCTTGGGATATTTTTGTATAACCTAACCCTACTTTAAACTTCTCCACACCTTTATTCCTGACCTGTCTGGTGTATTCCTTGGCCTTCATGATGCTGTTCACTAAGGATCCTTAAGAAAACTGGGGCTTCACAGAACAGCTGTATTTATACTGAGATTAAATTACACACAGGTGGACTTTATTTACTAAATAGGTGACTTCTGAGGCAATTGGTTCCACTAGATTTTAGTTAGAGGTATCAGAGTAAAGGGGGCTGAATACCATTGCACACCACACTTTTCAGATATTTGTAAATAAATTTGAAAAACATTTATCATTTTTCTTCCACTTCAAAATTATGTGCCACTTTGTGTTGGTCTATCACATAAAATCCCCAAAAAATACATTTACATGTTTGGTTGTAACATAACAAAAGGTGGAAAATTTAAAGGGCTATATTTACAATACAATGTACAAATATGGAGTTAGTTTACCTTTCAACTTCAGATCTGGTCATGCTGACTGCTACTGTATGTGTCCCAGCACAAAGAGAGTGCCCAGCTTGGTGGAAAAGCATTAAATACCCCTCTCCTTTCTGTACTGTGGCAAATTTAATGCTCCCTAATTGGTCACTGTATCTAGCAAATGATGTATATTGGGTACAGCCTCATTGGAGGATTCTAAGAAGGCTGCTGTTTACCACCCATGTGAAAAGGGAAAACAAAAGGCCAACCTTTTGAAGTGGAATTAATTATAGTAACACCAACAAGACACTCAATACTTTAAATATATTTCCATCTAACTAAAATATGTTTCTAATTATAATATTATTAAAATCAGTTGATGGAGATGTCACATAAACTCATTATTTAACATCCCTAAGTACTTTGCTTGCTGGAACTAGAATAAGTTTACTACTTACTTCCTTAGAATTTTTATAAGCTGAATACTCTGATGGAGAAGGGACTTCGCACACTCCAGCTGCTTTAGGCCCAAAAAATCTCAGGTATAGGGGTTTCTTATTTGTTCTGCATGTGACTGGATGAGTAGCCTCCCTGGCTGTATGATTATGTCAGATTTTTGAATTTCAAAGTGGTACATTGTTTTGCATAGAAATTTGGCGTTTTATATTGTAGGCCTGTAATTCTTATGGGGCGTACACACGGTCGGACTTTTCGGCTACAAAAGTCCGACAGCCCGTCCGACAAACTTTTGGACTTTTGGTGGACTTGCGGCGGACTTTCTAACGAACGGACTTGCCTACATACGATCACACAAAAGTCCGACAGATTCGTACGTGATGACATACACCGGACTAAAATAAGGAAGTTGATAGCCAGTAGCCAATAGCTGCCCGGCCTGTCAGTTTAGGTGGATGGCCATGTCTTGGTAGGTTTGGAGTTGTGCTATACTCTTGCGGATGATGGATTGAACAGTGCTCTGTGAGATTTCCAAAGCTTGGGATATTTTTGTATAACCTAACCCTACTTTAAACTTCTCCACACCTTTATTCCTGACCTGTCTGGTGTATTCCTTGGCCTTCATGATGCTGTTCACTAAGGATCCTTAAGAAAACTGGGGCTTCACAGAACAGCTGTATTTATACTGAGATTAAATTACACACAGGTGGACTTTATTTACTAAATAGGTGACTTCTGAGGCAATTGGTTCCACTAGATTTTAGTTAGAGGTATCAGAGTAAAGGGGGCTGAATACCATTGCACACCACACTTTTCAGATATTTGTAAATAAATTTGAAAAACATTTATCATTTTTCTTCCACTTCAAAATTATGTGCCACTTTGTGTTGGTCTATCACATAAAATCCCCAAAAAATACATTTACATGTTTGGTTGTAACATAACAAAAGGTGGAAAATTTAAAGGGCTATATTTACAATACAATGTACAAATATGGAGTTAGTTTACCTTTCAACTTCAGATCTGGTCATGCTGACTGCTACTGTATGTGTCCCAGCACAAAGAGAGTGCCCAGCTTGGTGGAAAAGCATTAAATACCCCTCTCCTTTCTGTACTGTGGCAAATTTAATGCTCCCTAATTGGTCACTGTATCTAGCAAATTATGTATATTGGGTACAGCCTCATTGGAGGATTCTAAGAAGGCTGCTGTTTACCACCCATGTGAAAAGGGAAAACAAAAGGCCAACCTTTTGAAGTGGAATTAATTATAGTAACACCAACAAGACACTCAATACTTTAAATATATTTCCATCTAACTAAAATATGTTTCTAATTATAATATTATTAAAATCAGTTGATGGAGATGTCACATAAACTCATTATTTAACATCCCTAAGTACTTTGCTTGCTGGAACTAGAATAAGTTTACTACTTACTTCCTTAGAATTTTTATAAGCTGAATACTCTGATGGAGAAGGGACTTCGCACACTCCAGCTGCTTTAGGCCCAAAAAATCTCAGGTATAGGGGTTTCTTATTTGTTCTGCATGTGACTGGATGAGTAGCCTCCCTGGCTGTATGATTATGTCAGATTTTTGAATTTCAAAGTGGTACATTGTTTTGCATAGAAATTTGGCGTTTTATATTGTAGGCCTGTAATTCTTATGGGGCGTACACACGGTCGGACTTTTCGGCTACAAAAGTCCGACAGCCCGTCCGACAAACTTTTGGACTTTTGGTGGACTTGCGGCGGACTTTCTAACGAACGGACTTGCCTACATACGATCACACAAAAGTCCGACAGATTCGTACGTGATGACATACACCGGACTAAAATAAGGAAGTTGATAGCCAGTAGCCAATAGCTGCCCTAGCGTGGGTTTTTGTCCATCGGACTAACATACAGACGAGCGGATTTCTGGGTCCGGCGGAGTTACGACGTAAAGATTTGAAGCAAGTTCCATATCTAAAGTCCGTCAGATTTGCGACTGGAAAAGTCCACTGAAAGTCCGGGGAAGCTCACACACGATCGGATTGTCCGCCGGATTTGGTCCGTCGGCGTCCGTCTGACTTTTGTAGCCGAAAAGTCCAACCGTGTGTACGCCCCATTAGTAATAACACACTTAAATCTGTCCAAACAAGAGTCTAGTAAACATCCCGGGTATGATAAAGTTTGAAACACCATATCATAAATTATAATATAATAAATAACTATAAATAATTTAAAAAAATAATAATATAATGATAATAAAATTAATTTCCCCACAAATCACTATCCCTCAATTCTGCAAGTATTCTAATTTACTATCGCTGTTTTCTAGCTGGTCTAAAACCACTTTTGACGTAAAGGGACACTTTTTTGTTGCAATGGACAATCTCAAGTTTCCAGGCAGAAAGAACAGTATATATAATATAAAACTGCATGCAGAGCACTGGACAAGCCACTAGTGACAAAAGGGAGGTGAAATGATTTGATACAGTAATGTAATCTGTAAGATTACAGTGTACTGTATGCGTTATGTTTTTTGCACTTTTTGAATTTGCCGCCGGGCTCCGCCCCATGCGTCGCGATGCTCGCAGGGAACTGAGCATTGGGCAGATGATCTGGCAGGAACACAACGGGGAGACTTCGCAGGATCTTGGTGACAAGGAAAGTAACCTGAACCAGGATTCTGCAATGCAATCCCGAGTTTGGCTCGGAGTTACCTCTAATGGTACTGAAATTTAACCTTAAGCCACACTCAGGGTTTCGGGGGGAAGTACTGCCAGGAGGGTTAAAGGAGGGTTAAAGGATAAAGGGCAGTGTTGCTATGCATAGTGCTAATCAATAGCAATCAATAAGATTTCACATTTTCTCCCTCCAGAGCATTTAGGACAATGAAATCTGTTTGCTATTGCAATACACACATTTTTATTTTTACTAAGTAAATGGGTATTTTTTTATATGCCTGCATTATTCAATAGAGAAAAATATTTAATAACAAATGTGGGCCTTTTATACCATGCAACTTTAACCAGCACTCACTGTTGTAATTTTGGCTACAAATCACAAAAGAGTTTTGTGTAATGTCTAGTTGTCTTGAGTCATATTGACATTAATGGCTGACTCACTTAAACTAATGCTAAGGTTAAGGGTGCCACATTCCCGTCAGCTTTTTAAAAGTGGCTATCGGCTTAGGCAAAACCATTTCTGGGAAACTAGGCTGGTTTGGATTAGTGGGTGGTTGGGTGAATTCTGTTCTGGCTCAAAAGTGAGTCATAAGGCCTTTAACCCCTTATAAGTCTAAAAATGTTAGCAAAATATATTTTGTTATAGTTTTGTAAAACCTTTGTGTTGTTTTTAACTTTTTAATCAATTCTCCTGTCCCCTCCATTCCCTTTATTTGATGTTTGATTTGTGATTTTTTGGAGTTTGAAAATAAAGACTAAATAAAATGAGACATAAATGGTGCAAAAGATCAATGTTTTTTACTATGCAGCCTCACAAACCTTGATAAGGCAGTTGTATGAACTGGTTCATGGTTCCTGGTCAGAGCTACCAATGCTTTAATCTAAAATGGTATTTCTGCTTAAAAGCAGAATGTATGTAGAACTAAAAAAAAATTCCTTCAGATAATAGGAATTTAAGCTATATATTCATGTTCTAATAGCACAATAAGAAAACAGTAGATAATAGATCGTAAGAAACATTACATTTGGCATGATCTAGTGTAGTAATCCTAAGCAATTGTTTATGCAGTTTTCTCTATTGCCATAATCATTGTTTTTGTGGGATATAGCGTGTTACTTTTGTGATGTTCATTAGATAGGAAGAATAAAATATGTATTTCTCAATAGTAAAAAATACACAAAATGTATCATATATTTTAGAAATCTAAAATACATATACAGTGGATAAAAAAAGTCTACACACCCCTCTTAAAAAAATGTCAGGTTTCTGTGATGTAAAAAAATTAGACAAAGATAAATAATTTCAGAACTTTTTCTACCTTTAATGTGACCTATAAACTGTACAACTCAACTGAAAAACAAACTGAAATATTTTAGGTCGAGGGAAGTAAAAATAAAAAGCTAAAATAATGTGGTTGCATAAGTGTGCACACCCTTAAACGAATACTTTGTTGAAGCACCTTTTGATTTTATTACAGCATCAGTCTTTTTGGGTATGAGTCTATCAGCATGGCACATCTTGACCTGGCAATATTTGCCCTTTCTTTGCAAAAACACTCCAAATGTGTCATATTGTGAGGCCATCTCCTGTGCACAGCCCTCTTCAGACCACCCCACAGATTTTCAATCGGATTCAGGTCTGGGCTCTGGCTGGGCCATTCCAAAATTTTAATCTTCTTCTGGTGAAGTCATTCCTTTGTTGATTTGGATGTATGCTTTGGGTCGTCATGCTGAAACATGAATTTCCTCTTCATGTTCAGATTTCTAGCAGAAGCCTGAAGGTTTTGTGCCAATATTGACTGGTATTTGGAACTGTTCATAATTCCTTCGACCATGACTAAGGCCCCTGTTCTAGCTGAAGAAAAACAGCCCCAAAGCATGATGCTGCTACCACCATGCTTCACTGTGGGTATGGTGTTCTTTTGGTGATGTGTAGTGTTTTTGCACCAAACATATCTTTTGGAATTATGGCTTAAAAGTTCAACCTTGGTTTCATCAGACCATAACACATTTTCCCACGTGCTTTTGGGAGACTTCAGATGTGTTTTTGCAAGATTTAGCCGGGCTTGGATGTTTTTCTTCGTAAGAAAAGTCTTCCGACTTTCCACTCTACCCCAGAGCCCAGACATATGAAGAATACAGGAGATTGTTGTCACATGTACCACACAGCCAGTACTTGCCAGATATTCCCTCAGCTCCATTAATGTTGCTGTAGGCCTCTTGGCAGCCTCCCTGACAAATTTTGTTCTCGTCTTTTCATTTTGGAGGGATGTCCAGTTCTTGGTCACTGTCACTGTTGTACCATATTTTCTCCACTTGATGATGACTGTCTTCACTGTATTCCATGGTATAGCTAATGCCTTGGAAATTCTTTTGTACCCTTCTCCTGACTGATACCTTTTAACAATGAGATCCCTCTGATGCTTTGGAAGCTCTCTGCGGACCATGGCTTTTGCTGTAGGATGCGACTAAGAAAACATGCCCAGTTATAGGAGGGTGTGCACACTTATGCAACCACATTATTATTTTTTTATTTTTACTTCTCTCCACCTAAAAGATTTCAGTTTGTTTTTCAACTGAGTGGTACAGTTTACATTTGCAGGTGGAAAAAGTTCTGAAATTATTTATCTTTGTCTCATTTTTTTACATCACAGAAACCTGACATTTTAACAGGGATGTGTAGACTTCTTATACCCACTGTATTTACTGTTTCAAAACACAGGCTATTATTTAAATTATCTTATTTGCTATGAAATTCAACCACCTTTTCCCTATACCCTATACAACCTTCATAAAATGGCTGATCTCTTGAAACATAATCAATGCATTCAACTGCAAAAGATTTCATCTGAAACATTGTAAATCTTATAAATGTGTGACATTTTTATTTTAGAAGAGTATTTATGAATGATGCTAGGCTAAGTCCAGGCAAAACACAATATTATTAATATGTAAAAGGAAAACTATTTTTATTATTATTTTATCTATTTTACTGATTATTTGAAGGACAACTTTACCTGCACATGGGGAATGGGGGGAGTACTTACTAAAGTATCATTTAAAGGGATTGTAAACCCTTGTGTTTTTACACCTTAATGCATTCTATGCATTAAGGTGAAAAACTTTCTGTCACTCAGCACCCCCCCCAGGCACCCGTTATACTTACCTGAGCAAAAATAATAATACACAATATGTATTATTTATTCTTGAAATAAAACTTCAGGCAAAACTTTTTTTCATTTTGTATAAAGTACAATTTTTTTTTTTTTTTTATTGCGTTTTAGTGTAAATATGAGATCTGAGGTCTTTTTGACCCCAGATCTCATATTTAAGAGGTCCTGTCATGCTTTTTTTCTATTACAAGGGATGTTTACATTCCTTGTAATAGGAATAAAAGTGACAATTTTTTTTTTATAACAGCGTAAAAATAAAAGGTAAAATAAATAAGAATAAAAAAAAAACTTTTTAAAAGCGCCCCACCCTGATGAGCTCGTGTGCAGAAACGAATGCACACGTGAGTAGCGCCCGCATATGAAAACGGTGTTCAAACCACACGTGAGGTATCGCCACAATCGGTAGAGCGAGAGCAATAATTCTAGCCCTAGACCTCCTCTGTAACTTAAAACATGCAACCTGTAGAATTTTTTAAATGTTGCCTATGGAGATTTTTAAGGGTAAGAGTTTGTCGCCATTCCACGAGCGGGCGCAATTTTGAAGCATGACATGTTGGGTATCAATTTACTTGTGTAACATTATCTTTGACATTATAAAAAAAATTGGGCTAACTTTACTGTGGTCTTATTTTTTCATTCAAAAAAGTGTATTTTTTCCAAAAAAAGTGCACTTGTAAGACCGCTGCGCAAATACAGTGTGACAGAAAGTATTGCGATGACTGCCATTTTATTCTCTAGGGTGTTAGAAAAAATGTATAATGTTTGGGGGTTCTAAGTAATTTTCTAGCAAAAAAAACCTGTTTTTTAACTTGTAAACAACAAATCTCAGAAAGAGGCTCGGTCCTTAAGTGGTTAAAGAGAAATGCACAGCGTTCCCGAAAATATCGGGGTTATGGCAGCTATCTGCTGCCATAACCCCGGTATTTAGCGCCAAAGTACCGACGCACGGGAACAAAGTTTTGCGTGGAGTGGTTAACTTATGTTGTTATAAAATAAAACTGGGAAACATAATCTTACAGGGTATGAGTTAACATTAAAATTATCAATACATTATGGGGTTGATTTTCTAAAGACAAATAGGTTGTTTACTTTGCAAGGGAAGTTTTTTCTATAGAGCTTTGTGAATGCAGTGAAATTTCACTTTACAGAGAATACCCAATCATGTGCAAGGAAAAAAAAAAAAATCGAACAGCATTTTTGCTTGCATGAGTAGATGATGGAAGCCAGCAGAGTTTCACCTCATTCACAAATTTCTGGGGAAAATCCCCTTACAAAATGCAACTTCCATTGCAAAGTGAGCATTCTATTTTCCTTTAGTAAATGAACTCATATGTCATGTGTCAACCATTGCCTGTCACCACCTATTGAAATGGCAATGCACAATAAAATTATACTTTTCCATGCAAGTACTGTATTTAAAAGATTATCTTAAATAATTGTATACACTTTCAGAATTTAGTTTAACATTATGGTTAAAGATAATATAAATGAAAATTTTAATGTGAATCCAATTTAATAGTAAATGACAGGTGAGCACAATATAGACTATAACTTCTTGAAAATTATACAGTAAGTGGTCAGAGCTACTTTAAAATCAGGTGCTGATATTGTAGCAAAAATACAATCTTGCAAATTAAGGCATCATGATTTGATATATAATTTGAAAATGATTAGAAAGTATATAAATGTCTATGTTTGATAAATGAGAAGGGAACAACAAAACACAAGGTTTTGTCTGGCAGTTTTCATTTGTTAAATTAAAGTAATCTGTCTGTACATCAATTGATTGTAGGGTAAAATTTGATTATACTAACAATTATAGAATACTAAACATTTTGTAAATTTTATTGTGTCATAAGTATTATAAATTATTACTCATTGTTTACATAGAAAATTTAAACCAGACACTCAATAGATTTGTTCATTTTATTCAACTTAATTTAGATTATTATTATTTTTTTTTTTTTTCATAATTTCCGAAAACCATATTCAGTAATTTTCATCACTGTCACCACTTTGATCTTTCATATATTCACAATCACATCATAGAAAATCACAGCTTAACAAATACAACTGGTAGCGATGAAAGCCACCATTTATTTTGTAATATTAACATTGTGTATATATATATATAATATATTGCTACATTTTTTTCCCTTTAAAAACGCGCAGGTCTGTAAGAATTTAAGTTAATTTGTAAGCATTTACATTTAAGTTACCAAACAAAATAATTTACATGATTACCATATGCCAGTTATTTAAAAATGTCTGCTCTAAAGTAAATGTAAACCTTAGTACCATCACACATTCATATGTGTTCATGCATATGATGGCACATACTGTGCAATAAACAGAAAATAATATTTTTTGAATACTTGGTCACAACACAGAGACATACTAAGAGATTTTATGTCTCACATCCAGGGCTTTTTTTCTCAGAGAATAGGTGCAGGAACATTGACCTTCACCTTGTTTATGCTCCCTACCCGCCTCTGAGCATCGTTCCTTGGTTCCACCTCCTACCAACCTCCCAGTACGGCCACTTTTAGAGAATACGGAACTCAGTATCATTTTTGCTACTACTTTGCATGGAATTTGTTAATGATAACAAGAAAGACAATAGATCCCTTGCAGTGAGCAACAACAGACCCATCCCAGCATAAGTAGACCCCCCCCAGCAATGATAGACCTCACCCCAGCAAAAATAGATCCCCACACACAATAGATGACTCCCACAAAAAAATACCGCCCTAGCAACAATATATGTCCCAGCAGACTGCATCAATAGACCCTCTAGGAGCCAGCAACAGTAGAGCTCTCCCTCAACAGTAGATCCCTCCCAGAAACAATTGACCTCCCCCTGAAACATAATACCCCCACCCCACTAGCAACAATAGAGCTCCACACAAATACATACTCCACACTCTACATACATTCATTGCTGGAGGTGCCGGAACTGCGTTCCCCACATTCCTGCTGAAAAAAAGCCCTGCTCACATCTATATTTTATGGTTCAAAATTACTTAATACTTTCAGGTTTATTGAATGAATGATTAGAAAGCTTCTTTACAATAAACTTTAGCATGCATTGCTCAATCAATTTATAGGTTGTAACTTAAATTATTTTTACACTGTTATAATTGATAATGTTGGACAAAATTCGAATTATCTTGGTCTGACATTTTAATATAGAGGTGGTGTATCTATGCCAGCTTCAGATAACAATTTGAGGGCCCCAGTGCACTTTTGGCATATGTACCAAAATGAATGATAATTTTTGGGCTTTTGAAATTAACACTTTGAAACAATAAGTTAAAAGAGCATAATGTATTAAAAAAACCTAATGTAAAACATGAAAGAAAGAGTCCTTTCTATATACAGTACAGTTTTGCTCATATGTTTATATACCCTGGCAGAATTTATGATTTCTTGGCCATTTTTCAGAGAATATGATTGATAACACAAAACTTTTCTTTTACTCATGGTTAGTGTTTGGCTGAAGCCATTTATTATCAATCAACTGTGTTTACTCTTTTTAAATCATAATCAAAACAGAAACGACACAAATGACCCTGATCAAAAATGTACATACCCCAGTTCTTAATACCGCGTATTGCCCCCTTTAACATCAATGACAGCTTGTAGTCTTTTGTGGTATTTGTGGATGAGGCTCTTTATCTTCTCAGATGGTAAAGCTGCCCATTCCTCTTGCCAAAAAGCCTCCAGTTCCTGTAAATTATTGGGCTGTCTTGCATGGACTGCACATTTGAGATCTCCCCAGAGTGGCTCAATGATATTGAGGTCAGGAGACTGAGACCTTCACTTTATTCTGCTGTAGCCAATGACAGGTCTACTTGCCCTTGTGTTTTGGATCATTGTCATGTTGGAATGTCCAAGTATGTCCAATGCAAACTTCCTGGCTGATGAATGCAAATGTTCCACCAGTATTTTTTGATAACATACTGCATTCATCTTGCCATCAATTTTGACCAAATTTCCTGTGCCTTTGTAGCTCACACATCCCCAAAACATCAGCGATTCACCTCCGTGTTTCACGATAGGAATGGTGTACCTTTCATCATAGGCCTTGTTGACTCCTCTCCAAATGAAGCGTTTATGGTTGTGACCAAAAAGCTACATTTTGGTCTCATCACTCCAAATGACTTTGTGCCAGAAGGTTTGAGGATTGTCTCTGTGCTGTTTCATTTTCCACCTCTTAGAGTTTGAACAATGCTGATTGGCATTCTCAATTCCTTGGATATCTTTTTATATCTCTTTCCTGTTTTATACAGTTCAACTACCTTTGCCCGCAGATCCTTAAACAATTCTTTTGACTCAGAATCTAGAAACGTCAGTGCGGCACTGGATGAAAGATGCAAGAGTCTGTCAGGAGTCCACAAACTCATTAACCTTTTTATACATACACAAAATCACCAGGGTATGTAAACTTTTGATCAGGGTCATTTGGGTAGTTTCTGTTGTGATTATGATTTAAAAAGAGTAAACACAGTTGATTTATAGTATTGATTGTATGGGTGGGTGGTGCAGCGCTAATCCTAAGTAACAATACTCAGATGGTATAAAGTGGGGTCAAAGTTAACATAGCGAAGTGTATAGAAATGTTAGTGAGCAATAAATAAAAGTAAAAAACCAAATAGATGAATATCACTAACCAGTGAATGCAATAAGCTAATAAATACTGTGTTAAAAATCTTGAATCTCTGAGGTAAACCACTAATAAAACGTGGATAACAAAAACCAGTATATAAAGAGATAAATGTGATACAACTTGATTTCAATGCATATAAAATACAAAAAGTGACAATGTGCAATGTGTAAACACTGTGCGTGTTGAATATGGCTACACTTCAAAGTCCATGCAGTGTTTGGTATTTAAACCTATATAAAGTGCAGAAAATGTGCCAAAAAAAAAAAAAAAAAAAAAAAAAAAAAAAAAAAACTCTCTATGGTGCACGAAATGATATCCCAAAAAATCTGTATAAATAAACAATATTAACACGAAAAGAATGTCCTTTTAGATAAAGTGAAAACTGTGACAATGATGTGCTGGCATGCGCATGTAGCAGTTAAAGTGCCAAGTGACTTAAAAATTCGTGCCTCTTCGTGTGCAAACACTTCAGTAGGTAATGGCCCCTTACCTCACAGCAATGGGGCAACAGCATATGACCAATGGGCTTTTTAACTCGTCCTCCTAGGGGCTCCTACACGTCCCTGACCGTCCTCACAGTTATGGGGCAGCAGCATATGACCAAGGGCTCTTTGACTCGTCCACCTTTGAGTTCCTGCAGATCCCTCATTGACCCAGAATTGGGTCCCCTCCGGTGCGGTACAGGAATGTATAAAGGATATTGAAGTGGAGAAAGAGCCCAATAGTGTAATTCCGTTTCAACAGTACAATTTTATTAGGTAAAAAACGGGTACTCACATTTAGTAATTAAGAAAAAACAGTTGTATCCGACGAGCGGCGAACTCGTCTGCTTCTCACTGTGTGTACAGCCTATCCCGTCCCTACGCGTGACGTCACACCACACGTGACTTCTTCAGGAACTCAAAGAAGAAGTCACGTGTGGTGTGACGTCACGCGTAGGGACGGGATAGGCTGTACACACAGTGAGAAGCAGACGAGTTCGCCGCTCGTCGGATACAACTGTTTTTTCTTAATTACTAAATGTGAGTACCCGTTTTTTACCTAATAAAATTGTACTGTTGAAACGGAATTACACTATTGGGCTCTTTCTCCACTTCAATATCCTTTATACATTCCTGTACCGCACCGGAGGGGACCCAATTCTGGGTCAATGAGGGATCTGCAGGAACTCAAAGGTGGACGAGTCAAAGAGCCCTTGGTCATATGCTGCTGCCCCATAACTGTGAGGACGGTCAGGGACGTGTAGGAGCCCCTAGGAGGACGAGTTAAAAAGCCCATTGGTCATATGCTGTTGCCCCATTGCTGTGAGGTAAGGGGCCATTACCTACTGAAGTGTTTGCACACGAAGAGGCACGAATTTTTAAGTCACTTGGCACTTTAACTGCTACATGCGCATGCCAGCACATCATTGTCACAGTTTTCACTTTATCTAAAAGGACATTCTTTTCGTGTTAATATTGTTTATTTATACAGATTTTTTGGGATATCATTTCGTGCACCATAGAGAGTTTTTTTTTTTTTTTTTTTTTTTTTTGGCACATTTTCTGCACTTTATATAGGTTTAAATACCAAACACTGCATGGACTTTGAAGTGTAGCCATATTCAACACGCACAGTGTTTACACATTGCACATTGTCACTTTTTGTATTTTATATGCATTGAAATCAAGTTGTATCACATTTATCTCTTTATATACTGGTTTTTGTTATCCACGTTTTATTAGTGGTTTACCTCAGAGATTCAAGATTTTTAACACAGTATTTATTAGCTTATTGCATTCACTGGTTAGTGATATTCATCTATTTGGTTTTTTACTTTTATTTATTGCTCACTAACATTTCTATACACTTCGCTATGTTAACTTTGACCCCACTTTATACCATCTGAGTATTGTTACTTAGGATTAGCGCTGCACCACCCACCCATACAATCAATCTTAAGGTCAGGTGTTCACCCGTACAGGTGCATGCAGCTTTTCCTCCTCTAGCCGTTTCCATACTTGATAGCGCAGGAATATCTCTGACATTCTATTACAGTTGATTTATAATAAATGGCTTCAGCCAAACACTAACCATGAGTGAAAGAAAGGTTTTGTGTTATCATTCATATTCTCTTAAAAAATCGCCAAGAAATCATAAATTCTGCCAGGGCACTATTGTATATGATGCCATAATAATCAATTCATGGGAGCATTACTTTTTATATAATTTTATTATTGTACTAAATAAATAGTTGATTTTTTTTTAAATGAAAGCATACTATATACAACATCTGACATTTTCTGCTATAATTTACGATATAAAAAAATAAAGAATTTTTAGTAAAGATGACTAGCTAAAGACAAACATCTTTAGGTAACATGTGTATAAAACGTGCTGCCAGCCATGGAAATCTGTGATCCCTAGCAACAATGATGTTAAGTGGTGCTTGGTCATTTTTTTTTATTGTTGCTCAAATTTTTGTTCGCACCTGAATGCTTATCAATAGAGGTAATGACAGGGTTTCTCCCTTGCTGCCAACCAGTGAAGTGTCACACCATTGATGAACCCACACTGGCAAGCAAGATTCTTCAGCATTTTGAACAAGTGATGTTGTAAGAACAGGCGAGCGCTTTCTTCCTGTTACTGGAAATTGCTGCTCGCAACAGGGTCGCTGGTATAATATGGCCCTCATTCATACCAGAACGTGTGCTATCATGCTTATGTTATGATGACTTTATAGCGTATACTGCCTTAGTGTATGGTAGTGCATTGTAGATATGCATTAAAGGGCATTGCAGGGCAAAGTTAATTGCACCCTAACACATGTCTATAGTGTGCTGTATCACACCCAACTCACAGACAGGAAACACTATGCATTGCACTTTATTTGAAAAAGATGAATGGACTGCCTTACACAACACACTACAATAGACAAAAATGTATATGGGTAAGACTAAGTGCTTTCCACATGAATTTCTATAGTACAACAATACTTTTTTAGTCTTGTAATATAAGTATATATTGTTATAGAAGACGTATATTGTCTTTTCCAATAAAGAGATTTATTTTCTTGAATAGAAAAGATTGGGAAATGCATCTGTTTTTATTTCAGAGAGGGGTGATTAATTATGGTCAATGACATCATGTAAAGAAGCAGGAAGTACTGACCTTATCACCTCAGCAGGGATACAAGTTTGTGGTATCTACTCCGATGACATCATAAAGAAACCTTTTTATCAGCCTGAAGGCCTGTCAGACAGTTCTTAATTTCGCTTAGTCATCTTGACTGAAGTCATGAATTCTTGGCTCCATGACTGAATGTGCTATTTAATGCTGGTACACATTATTTTTCATGTGGTTTGCTTCATTTATTACACATGAATTCAAAGTAAACTAAGATCCACCTACTGTAATGTTTCAGTCAGACAGTGGTACGGGATTTAGGTTTCACTGATTAGCTCAGATGTTTTTATGGCGGATAGTGCTCGGTCATGGCTGACTGGAATATAATTGATGTCAGAAGTTTATCTTATTTTATTTTAATCGCCTTATATCCATGAATGTGTGGGTGGCTCAGCTGTGTCTCCAAATGAAAACAATGATCACCTTCCCAGTGTTGCTAAACCGGCGGATATTTAAACTGCTAAACATAGTCAGTGGGTTGATTTACTAAAGAATGAAAGAATCAAAGACTGCTCATCTGGAAAAGTGTATAGTCATCTTTGTAAAGTGAATAAGGTGAACTTTGTACAATTTGAATATCCAACTGTATGCAAGAGAAAAATATAAAATGGGATTTTTGCTTGTGCATGTGAGTATTCAAATTGTATTGAGTATTAAAATTGACCAGAACATTATCTTTTTCACTAACATATAATTTTCAAAGTAAAAGTCCACTTTCCAAGGTGAAAGTTCATGAAAAAAGTCAAGTGAATCTAACATATACAACTGAAGAAACAAAATATTATTTTGTTCTTTCATTTATCATGCATTCATTGCAGCATGAAGGAATTAATGTTGGAAGCTGGTTGGTTACTATTGCAATAGGCAAGTTCTTTCCTCACGTTCATGTGTAAGGTCTAGTGTTCTTTTTTATAGGTCAGTGATCAAGTATGATGAATGCTGGAAAATACTTGATTGTGATAGTTATTTTTAAATACACACTCAAACAGTCATGACAGATATTAGAGTGCTACCATAGCTCCTGAATTCGCTAGGTGCCTGGATGTTGACTCACTGGTTTCAGTTCTTCCTGAATCACTTGACCAGAACAATTATGCAGGTCAGAACAGTTAGAAATCCTTACTTGTGTACTTGTAAGACAGTCTTTTAAAATATTGTGGGAGAGGTATATCACAACATCCAGGCAACCAGCACAGAAGGTAAGGCCAACACCATATTTCCCTTATAATAGGTTTTGTGTGTGGGACCCTTGCATCAAAAACACAAACTTTGCAGTAAAAAATATTTTGTTTCTCTTGCGTTGCAGGTCAGTGGCCAGACCTGGACCTAGTAACTCTCCCCCACTTTGTGTCTGTTTGCCCCATGTTGGCATTGTGTCCTCAGTAGCATTTACATGTGCAGAGCAAATGGACTGGCCATAGAGGGATAACTTCAACAGCTTCAACATGTATTGCAATATGTGAGAACTAAACATCCCTATTTTTTTATTGCAAAGTTTGCTAGAAAGGGTGTATAGCAGTGTGCAAAGGGTTCATCCAAAATTTCTAGTGTTAACATGGCATCACACCCCTTTAGCACCTAATAGATTATATACATGTACAAGCTATTTGGATTTGAGCACAAGTATATTTTGTTTCTTTTAGATGTAAATAGATGCTATGGGGGTCATTTACTATAGCGCCAGGAAGTACTGATCACTATGGCAAATAATAGTGCCTATTTTAGCCAAATAAAATTTCAACAGGCGAATGTGCGAATGAAAAAGAGTGCTAAGTTGTTATATAGCACTGCACTGTAACCATGATCCATGTATGTGAAAGAAACAATTTTATGTGAGATGTGCTCTACCTCGTGTGCATCTATTGATGTATAATGCAATTGGTATTCCTAGTTTTTTTCCTTCTTTTGCTAACGAATGCAGTTATGGATGATTATTACGTAGTAATTTCTGCTATTCTGTAAAGTTACATGTGTTAAACATTTAGGTTACCTATTTGTTGTATGCTGTTTTTTATTTTTTAATTTAGGTGACTATAAAGCGGTAATTATTTATGTTCATTCTTTAATCATACTACACTATTATGCAGGTCTTGTACTTAGCATAATGGCTTAGTGGTCTGCTCAGATGTTTCCATAGCACTCACGGTACAAATTTTTTTGCCAAAATGTCTGGTCAAAGTGAATTTTATGTTGATGGGGATTATCAAGAGTCAGCTCTTAGTGGTAGTATGAGCACTCAGGAAGAATTGATACAGGTACAGGAAATGTTGGAAATAATTTATAAAATGGAAACGGCGGATCAAGCCGGAAAAAGTTTGTCTAATGAGACTGATCTAAAAGTATTTGTTAAAGGCCTTAAAAACCACGCCAATAATTTAATAAAGGGCATGTGGATTATAGGATGGCAAATCCGTGGACTCACAGACAGATTCCCTGAGGCAAAGGGAATAAAAAGGCGTGATCGCCTTCTTGTAGAATTATGCCTTATCCTGATGTATCTTCATAATGAGTTTAAATATCAAAGTACCCAACAGGGGGATGATCTCTTAGATCTTATAGATAAATTTGAACAATCAAGAAAAGACGCTGAAATAATTATGGACGGACTTCACCAAATAAGTAAAAAGTGGGAACAATTAATAGAGGAGAGGGAGAGTTTTCTGCGGGAAGACGAGTCTCCTGACGAAAGTTGCCGAGTAATAGGCAGTGGAAATTTAGAAAGTAACCGAGTAATATGCAGTAAAAATTCAGGAAGTTGGATGGAATCCCTAATTAAGCAATTAGAAGAATTAATAGAACAAGTGAAGTTTATGCCCCAGGGTAATACTCAGATACTGAACCCTGAAAGCGACGAGTCTGACAATACTTCAGAATCTGACTCTGAATCTGATTCTGAATCTGAAGGTTGGGAGTCAGACAATGAGGAGGAATCAGAAAAAGAATCAATATCCTACCCCAAGCCATCTGTAGAGCAAAGGGGGTAAAAAGTGAACCACCACATGAAAGGGGATCTAACCAGTTTTCTTTGGGATCAGAGAAAAAGACAGACACCCCTAAATAAGGCACCTCAGAAATAATAAAATTTGTAAATGATGCTGTCCCAGTCTTTAAAGGAAGAGGGATCCATGTGCGTTGTTGACCACATCGAGACCTATGAAAATACCCTATCAGTTTTAGGTCTAGATAAAATGTCTGGTCAAAGTGAAATTTATGTTGATGGGGATTACCAAGAGTCAGCCCTTAGTGGTAATATAAATACTCAGATGAATTTGGTACAGGTACAGAAAATGTTGGAAATAATTTATAAAATGGAAACGGCGGATCAAGCTGGAAAAAAGTTTGTCTAATGAGACTGATCTAGAAACATATATTGTAGGCCTTAAAAACCACACCAGTCATTTAGTAAAAGGCATAGGGTGCGTGGGAGGTCACATCCTGGGAATCCCAGACAGATTCCCTGAGACAAAGGGAATAAAAAGGCGTGATCGCCTTCTTTTGGAGTTATGCATTATCCTGATGTATCTTCATAGCGAGTTTGAACGTCAAAGTACCCAACATAGCGAGTTTAAACGTCAAAAAAGTGATAGCTTAGAATCCCATTCCCTTATAAAGGAATGGATAGATAAGGGACAGACAACTATCCCAGAATGAAGAAGTGGTTCTGATGGGGATATATCTGATCAAACTGAGCCAGTGGCCCCTAGAAAGTACAGAAACTGGGTCCCACGACCCAATTCTGATCAACCTGTAAGCAATGCAAAATCCAAAATCGTTCAAATTATGAATATGTTACACGGTTTTATTGCTGTACGGAACATGAGTAGCATTTCTTCAAGGGGCAAATCCTGTGGCCAACCAAGGGCCACAGAGCCTTTGAAGCGCCTATGTTAAAATAAATTAGAGGAATGCACTGAATAAAGGTACATGAGACTGAGGTCCTACTACCATGTTTTTCCCCAGGTCACAGTAATGAGGATCCTGAAATCCCTACCGGGGGATGGTGGTTGTTAGATATTAATTATTCTCCTATTTTTCAGTGGTCACTTCATTCCTCTGACATACACAGGTCGCTCCAAACAGCCTAATTGCAAGAAGTCGCCTAAGACGGTGATTCCAGAGGAAGACCGAATCCTAAAGACATTAATATCAGGAGGCCTAAATGGTTTGATATTTTGGTAAAAGATGAGGAGTCACCCGCATAAGGTAGTTTGATTGCCTCAAATGAATTGTATTGACACCCCAAAGGGGGGAGATTTTATTTGTTTTATTCCTCACAAGTAGAAGGTTGACCATAATGTCAAATATCTTAGTACTGACAATAAGTGTCACATGTCAAACTTAAATGTTTTAATTGTTATTATTCCAGAACCGCTACAAGTAAAAAAAAAAAAATGGTTCTGAAGAATGTCAGTCAGTCATTCATGTCTGGTATCCACAGCTGTAAAGAAATGTCCTAATGTTAATAAGCCCTGGAGCTTTGTCTCCCATAGCAAATGTTTCATACATTGTCCTGCTATCCAGAGTGTTTAGTTAAAGGACTGATGACACAATGGAAAAAAAAGGGGCTCTGAAAAAGCCCAGGATACCAGCTCAACACTGAGATCTCAAACACAGATCATGTAAAAAAAAGAAAAAAGGAGACTATATATGTCTTTTCTAACGGAATCCATTTTCCCTTACAGGACTAAGATGTCCATGAGCCGGTCAACAGAACCGAGAGTCCAATGTGTGTGAAACATCCAGCGAATGAACCGTATGGGGGATTCAGGAACACCACTGATGGCCAGTCTACACGGACAAACCTACCAGGACGGCCAAGACCCAAAGGGGCCCGGAGTGATCCATTTCCCGCCAACCAACGGATGACGGCCCTGAGATGCACACATCAATCACCAACCCATTTTGTGTTTTTCCTTCAAAGAAGTACACCCAAATGAAGGTGTCTACACCCTTTTAAACATAGATCCACAATACGGATTAATCTCCACAGCTACATTTACAAGGCCCGAATGAAGCCATATTTCTTCAACGTTTTGCATTGGTGAAGTCTTTCAAACGACTTCCGGCATTTGAACACTTCACAAGGGGGGATTTGTTGTGAATTCATGAAGAAATATATTTTATATTTACTGGCAGAAAACATGAGAGATGCTTAGGCCTCAAAAAGTAGATGAACTGTGATGTTAAATAATTGAACTGTTGCCCTTTTGGAGACCTTTAGGACAAACTTGACATTCTCATGTTTGACCAAGTCTTTCTCTACTACTTCAAATATTGAAGACTTTTACAAGCATGTATTGTAAAGAAAACTGTTGGAACAAAAACTGCTCTTGTCACAAAACAAAGAGATATTTACATGGTCTTAGTGAATAAACAAAAGAAAATAGGAGTCAAGATTATACGGACAATTCTCACATTAGAAATAGCCTCACCGGGCCTAAACCTATTGTGTTCAAGTGAAGGACTGTTTAAATAGCTAACACCTTGGCTGACAAAACTCATTGTATGAACTTTTAGGATGGTTTAGACAAACAAGTCATTTCTAAACACCCAGTGGGAATGTTCAAGGTCCATCTCAACACGTTAGAGAGAGTTGAATAGTGTGCCAGTCAAAAATATTTTAAAAGTATCTATAAGGTTATTATAAGTCATTTCAAACTATCTATGACATTGTAGGTCACAGAGACATTATAACGTTGGCATCTGCGGACCCAACAACTTTGCTATGAAGAAAATGTATATGAAAGTGTGATTTTATAAGTAGAAGTGTTTTAAGTAACGAATTAGTATTAGGAAAAACATATAATCATGATTATAATTATATAAGATTGTAGCCTATGCTTAGATAAACAAATATTCAGTGGAGATACCAGAAGTTATACAGGTATCCATATAGATAATCATTTTTATGTAGTATTGATGAAATATATAACAACGTGTGTATTTCCTAGATAGACCAGTCTTTATAGACATACATTTATAGAGACACCTATATATGTAACCAGTTTATGTAATAGTGATTAATCAAGATTATACTGAGTGTATTTTACATTAGACGGATTACCAGAATATTTAAAAGTATATACTATCCTTACCATTATACACATTATGAAAATAGAATGTATTAACTTAAAAGGATGGACTCAAAACACATGTGAGACACCTGGTGGTTGAAGGTGGTATTATTTGAACTCACTAAATTTCCAGAGGAGGTTAATAATTAAGTCTCCTAACCCAATGGGAAGTGGCCACGTCCCATCTGAAATGGTATTTAGAGGAAAGTAAGAGGGAGAAAGTGGAGAGAGGAAAAAAAGAGAGCTCAGGGGGAAGCTCAGGGACCCACCCTGAGGGGGGACACTGGGAGACACACACTCCCAGACTGACACTCATGCACCATGCATGAATACATATCTTTACATTCATGAAGATTCCTCAACACCTAATACTTAGAACTCGGAGGTCACAAGGAGTAAATCCTCTTTGAGAGTATCCATTTTGAAACTACGGCAGCCATATTAACTCTGGTAACCAGCCGATAGGAACAGTAGCCATCCTGGAATGGGTAATTATGTCATGTTGATTTTATCTTGTATGTTCTCTCAAATATTGATTTGTTCTCTCAAATATTGATGTATTGAATATTATTCAATTGATAACCATTCTCCCGAATCAATAACCGCCTTGTAGATTTTTCTTTAAAGATTCAAATTTTTCATTATATTTTTCTTTTTGCATAGTTGCCACATTTATTGACAAAACAAACGTCTAATTTATTTCACAATTTTAACCACTTACTTACCTGCAGCAAAGTAACGGTTGTAAGTGTGAAATACAGATGTTCTGTTTAATTGTCAAGTTCACAAGGTTATTGATTCTATCGAGAAGTTATCATGGTGGTATTATGTCAAAGGGTCGGTACACCCGTTTTTTGCAAGTGTTTTTATTGATTTTCAAGACGTTCGTGTAACGCAATCGGTATCTTAATTTCATGTGATTATTTGTGTTTGTTTACCAATAAATTTCTATTTCGTATGACCACACGTCTCCGTGAATAAGTTTCACAAGCATAGACTGTGTCATATAGATTGATTTTGTATCTTAAAAATACAGTGGCTTGCGAAAGTATTCGGCCCCCTTGAACTTTTCAACCTTTTGCCACATTTCAGGCTTCAAACATAAAAATATAAAATTTTAATTTTTTGTGAAGAATCACCAACAAGTGGGACACAATTGTGAAGTGGAACGAAATCTATTGGATATTTTAAACTTTTTTAGCAATTAAAAAACTGAAAAGTGGTGCGTGCAAAATTATTCGGCCCCTTTACTTTCAGTGCAGAAAACTCACTCCAGAAGTTCAGCGAGGATCTCTGAATGATCCAATGTTGTCCTAAATAACTGATGGTGATAAATAGAATCCACCTGTGTGTAATCAAGTCTCTGTATAAATGCACCTGCTCTGTGATAGTCTCAGGGTTCTGTTGAAAGCGCAGAAAGCATCATGAAGACCAAGGAACACACCAGGCAGGTCCGTAATACTGTTGTGGAGAAGTTTAAAGCCGGATTTGGATACAAAAAGATTTCCCAAGCTTTAAAGATCCCAAGGAGCACTGTGCAAGCGATCATTTTGAAATGGAAGGAGTATCAGACCACTGCAAATCTACCAACACCTGGCTGTCCCTCTAAACTTTCAGCTCAGACAAGGAGAAGACTGATCAGAGATGCAGCCAAGAGGCCCATGATCACTCTGGATGAACTGCAGAGAACTACAGCTGAGGTGGGAGAGTCTGTCCATAGGACAACAATCAGTCGTACACTGCACAAATCTGGCCTTTATGGAAGAGTGGCAAGAAGAAAGCCATTTCTCAAAGATATCCATAAAAAGTCTTGTCTAAAGTTTGCCACAAGCCACCTGGGAGACACACCAAACATGTGGAAGAAGGTGCTCTGGTCCGATGAAACCAAAATCAAACTTTTTGGCCACAATGCAAAACGATATGTTTGGCGTAAAACCAACACAGCTCATCACACTCAACACACCATCCCCACCGTGAAACATGGTGGTGGCAGCATCATGGTTTGGGCCTGCTTTTCTTCAGCAGGGACAGGGAAGATGGTTAAAACTGAGGGGAAGATGGATGCAGCCAAATACAGGACCATTCTGGATGAAAACCTGTTGGAGTCTGCAAAAGACCTGAAACTGAGACGGAGATTTATCTTCCAACAAGACAATAATCCCAAACATACAGCAAAATCTACAAAGGAATGGTTCACAAATAAACGTATCCAGGTGTTAGAATGGCCAAGTCAAAGTCCAGACCTGAATCCAATCGAGAATCTGTGGAAAGAGCTGAAAACTGCTGTTCACAAACGCTCTCCATCCAACCTCACTGAGCTCGAGCTGTTTTGCAAGGAAGAATGGGCAAGAATTTCAGTCTCTCGATGTGCAAAACTGATAGAGACATACCCCAAGCGACTTGCAGCTGTAATCGCAGCAAAAGGTGGCTCTACAAAGTATTAACGCAAGGGGGCCAAATAATTTTGCACGCCCCACTTTTCATTTTTTATTAGTTAAAAAAGTTTCAAAAATCCAAAAGATTTCGTTCCACTTCACAATTGTGTCCCACTTGTTGGTGATTCTTCACAAAAAATAAACATTTTATATCTTTATGTTTGAAGCCTGAAATGTGGCAAAAGGTTGAAAAGTTCAAGGGGGCCGAATACTTTCGCAAGCCTGTATCTTCGTTAAAAATTACTCAATGATAATTATTGTGCGGGAAACCTGTCCTTAAAAAGGCACAACTTATTCTGACTGATTATTCACGACACCCCTCACCGGACCTATCCTACAAAATGCGAGAATACTTAGAACGCAGCGGAATTCCCCATTTAACACCATCTGATCTGCTGTCATTGAATACACAGGTCACAGATGAGGAAATAGAAATGACCATTAAATCCCTACCATCTCACAAAGCCCCAGGACCGGATGGATTTCCGTATGAATACTATAAGTCGTTTCTTCCCAAACTGCTTCCACATATGCGCAAGCTATTTCATGCCTTCCTTCAAGACACCCCCATACCCCCAGACATGCAGCGTTCCTTTATCACTTTAATCCCCAAGCCGGGCAAGGACCCTTCCCTCTGCGTTATTAGTTATAGATCTGGTAGATGTGGCGAACAGAGAAAACCTGTCGTTCTTGCTACTAAGCCTGGACGCAGAAAAAGCTTTTGATCGCTTGGGGTGGCCTTTCCTGTTTGCCACACTACAATATATGTGATTCCGGGGTCCTTTTTTACAAGCAATCAGACACCTTTATTACAACCCCTCATCTCAAGTCAGAACCCCTTTGCACTCTCCACAACATTCTCAGTGGCAAATGGTACCAGACAGGGGTGTCCACTCTCACCCCTGCTATTTGCACTCTGCGTCAAGCCCCTGGCCACATCTATCATGAACAATCCAGATATTCGGGGGATCTCAGTTAGAGGCAGGGAGTTTAAAATTTCCCTCTTCGCCAATGACATTATACTCACATTGACCCAGCCCCATGTTACCCTCCCGATTTTGCATACAGAGTTAGATCGCTTTCGTGTTCTTTCAGGATATAAAATTAACGCGTCATTAGATCCTCATTGCTCCAATGGAAAAAACATCATATCTCTCTATTAGGGCGAAGCGCTTCGATTAAAATGACTGTCCTCCCGAAGCTCCTATATCTCTTTCACACACTACCTATACCAATTCCATACAACCAACTGAAAAAACTCCAGTCTGACCTACTCCATTATGTTTGGAATTATAAAAGACACAGGGTACCGAGATCAGTGTTAATGGCGTCCCGTAGTGAGGGGGGATTAGCATTCCCCAACATTATTAAATACTATCACGCAGCTCAGCTGCGAGCAGTAGCTTCGTGGTTCACCCACAAATCTTACAATAAATGGACAGAAATCGAAAAATTATGGCTAGCTCCCATACACCCAAATAATCTATTGTGGAGTGCGAATGCGGACGTAGCCCCTGAGCGTATGCTGGGCCCCATGTCCCAACTGAGACGGATATGGCGTACACTGGCTCATTCTCATGGACTGTCATCAGAAAAATCACTCCTGACTTCTTTCATCTGTAATCCTAAAGTGCCGGATAGCCTTACTTACCAAATGTCACATCCCTGGACATCCCGGAATTTATTCCACTTTGGGAATCTGGTGGACCCTAGGACACGGAAACTATTGTCATTCTCTGATCTACAGAACAAATATGAACTTCCCAGACAGGTGTTCTATGGGTATTTACAAATCCGACATTATGCACTTACTATAACATCTACCCTGCAATTCTCCCCCCATCCCCATTTGAAACTATAATTTTAGCAGGTAATATCCAGAAAGGAATCATATCGGGTACATATAGGATCCTGAACGCATTTTCCTGGGAAGGGCAAAGCAAACATTCTTATATGACTAAATGGGAGAAGATCCTCAACGAGGAAATCCCTATAACACAATGGCAGACGATATGGTCCCAAGCGGCAAAGAGCTCAATATGCACATTATATAAGGAAAATTCTTATAAAATTCTCCTACTCTGGTACATGACTCCAGAGGTGCTCCACGCCATTTTCCCCAATAGTTCCGATAGGTGCTGGCGATGCCAGGGAGCAAAGGGCACCTTTCTACATATATACTGGAGTTGCCCATTACTATCCACTTACTGGTCCACGGTCCAACAATTACTGGCTCGCCTCCTGGACACACAGGTCCAGGCGTCCCCAAAATTCTTTTTGTTGGGCCTGTCACCACTTAAGCTTCCTACCCCATATAAGAAGCTAGTGCGTCATGTTCTAACAGCAGCGAGATGCCTCATAGCATTGCACTGGAAACGCACTACCCCACCCTCTGCTGAGGATCTTTATGCCAGAATTTAGGATGTAGAACTGATGGAGAAAATGACGGCCAGAATACAAGACAGATTGGAGGCACACAACAGAGTCTGGGAGCTATGGCATCTCCGGGAGGACCCACCATGATCAGGTAACACCACCACTTTAATGACTTCTATACCCCCCTTTTACCCCCTTCTTTCTCTATTACCCCCCTCTACTCTTCTATACTGCATACCCCTGTGACTTACATAGTTACAGATAATAAAGTTACAGTGTTGCAACAGTTTTAACGTTACATGCATGCCAATAGATTTACTAAAAGACAGCTACTGGATCGCTGTTGGCAAATAGTGTTGTCGTATTTGTGAATAGATGTCTAGCATCAGCAATATATACGATAATTTACACTTATGTACTACCTTTACATTTACCTTTTTCTTTTACATAATGTACCACAAATACGATTGATAATAGTAAAAAAGTTATTTGAAAAAAAAAAAAAGAACAAATATCATACAGTGTAATATAATAAACGTGTGACATCATTACGTAGGGTGAAGCTAGGATGCCATCTTGCTGAAGTTTTTTTTGTATAGTGAAAAAAACTTGTTTACCCTTTCTACCATGTGAGTGTATTTTTACATGTTTTTTAATAAAATAGTGGTTTGCTGCCATTTCTTTTCTATGGCATCTATATTGATGAGACTGATGACCACCAGTATGAAGAGTGTCCCTGGATGCAAGCTGTGAAACATCTTTATACTAAAAACAGAGTTTGACCTCCTTTTGTTAGTTGGGTCCATGAAACCAGGTGAGAGGACACCCAGAGGACACCCAGAGAGGAGGCGGTGGGCACATTGATGCAGTTTGTGTAAAGTGTAAATTTATTATGCACATAGAAGAAATGTGTTGCACCTTCTGAAGATTGTTGTCAATAAAGATGGGATGGTGTATGGGGCTGTTATTATCGTTTTGGACCATTTGCACATTTTTTTCTTTGGGATATATAGATCAAGGACTATATCTGCTATATTATACTGATTTACTGATAGTTTTTTTGTTTTTTTTGCCTTTATGTTGTTTTGCACATTTTTTGCACAGATTAGATTTTTAAGATACATACCATTTTGTTTAGATTGTAAAATTTAGGGAGTATATTTAATTACACTTCACTTATCCTAGGTATATACATTTTATTAGTGTGGTAATTGCACTTTTTGTGGTAGCTGCTCTGAAAATTTGCTTTTCTTTTTTCTTCTTTTTGCACTTTTGTTAGCGTGGGGTTCTTTTATGCTAAAATATTATAAAGTGCACTGATCATATCCACATATCTGTGTATTTCTTCCACCAAATAGAGGGCAACAGTATGCAGAGTAACAGTCAGCACCCGAGGGAATAATGCTTGCAACCAACAATGCAGGTCAATATACATAAACCTCCAAAAAGATATACACTGCTCAAAAAAATTAAAGGAACACTTTCAAAACACATCAGATCTCAATGGAGAAAAATATCATGCTGATATGATCTATACTGATATGGACTAGATAATGTGTTAGGAATAAAAGGATGCCACATCATTTTATGGAAATGAAAATTATCAACCTACAGAAGGCTGAATTCAAAGACACCCCAAAAATCTAAGTGAAAAAATGATGCAGCAGGCTAGTCCATTTTGTTGAAATTTCATTGGAGTAACTCAAAATGGTAGTTTGTATTGCCCCCCACGTGCTAATAATCATGCCTGACAACGTCAGGGCATGCTCCTAGCGAGACGATGGATGGTGTCCTGGGGTATTTCCTCCCAGATCTGTACCAGGGCATCACTGAGCTCCTGAACAGACTGAGGTGCAACCTGGCGGCATCGGATGGGCCGAAACATAATGTCCCAGAGGTGTTCTATTGGATTTAATTCAGGTGAGTGTGGGGGCCATTTAATGGTATCAATTCCTTGATCCTCCAGGAACTGGCTACATACTCTTGCCACATGAGGCCGGGCATTGTTGTGGACCAGGAGGAACCCAGGACCCACTGCACCAGCGTAGGATCTGACAATGGGTCCAAAGATTTCATCCTGATACCTAATGGCAGTCAGGGTGTCATTGTCTAGCCTGTAGAGCAGGGGTCTCAAACTGGTGGCCCTCCAGCTGTTGCGAAACTACAGGTCCCATGAGGCATTGCAAGGCTGACAGTTACAAGCATGACTCCCTCAGGCAGATGCATGATGGGACTTGTAGTTCCACAACAGCTGGAGGGCCACCAGTTTGAGACCCCTGCTGTAGAGGGCTGTGCATCCCTCCATGGATATGCCTCCCCAGACCATCACTGACCCACCACCAAATCAGTCATGCTGAACAATGTTACGGGCAGCATACCATTCTCCATGGCTTCTACAGACCCTTTCACGCTTCTCACATGTGCTCAGGGTGGACCTGCTCTCATCTGTGAAAAGCACAGGGTGCCAGTGGCAGACCTGTAAATTCTGGTGTTCAATGGCAAATGCCAATCAAGCTCCACGGTGCCGGGCAGTGAGCACAGAGCCCACTAGAGGACGTCAGGCCCTCAGGCCACCCTCATGAAGTCCTGTTTCTGATTGTTTGGTCAGAGACATTCACACCAGTGGCCTGCTGGAGGTCATTTTGTAGGGCTCTGGCAGTGCTCATCCTGTTCCTCCTTGCACAAAGGAGCAGATACCAGTCCTGCTGATGGGTTAAGGACCTTCTATGGCACTGTCCAGCTGTCCTAGAGTAACTGCCTGTCTCCTGGAATCTCTCCTTTATGCTCTTGACACTGTGCTGGGAGACACAGCAAACCTCCTGGAAAAAGCATGTATTGATGTGCCATCCTGGAGGAGTTATACTGCCTGTGCAACCTCTATAGGGTCCAGGTATCGCCTCATGCTACCAGTAGTGACACTGACCCTAGCCAAATGCTAAACTAGTGAAAAACTGTCAGAAAAGAGGAGTAGGGAAAAAAAATTTCAGTGGCCTCCACCTGTAAAACCATTCCTGTCTTGGAGATAGTCTCATTGTTGCCCATCTTGTGCATCTGTTGTTAATTTAACACCAAAGTTAAATTAACACCAAAGCAGCTAAAACTGATTAACAACCCCCTCTGCTATGTAATGAAATAAAGGGGAAAAAGGGGTAACAAGCCCTGGGACTTTTAACGGTGTTTAAGGTGAAGATAAGGTAAAGACAAGATAACATCAATAAATTTAAATATTTTATTATACAAAAAATAAAAAAACATGAGGACAATTGACCATCCATAACAAGGTTATAGGTTCCACTTTTGGCATAACAACCAAAACCACTCAACATTAGGAATGAGCCGAACACCCCCCTGTTCGGTTCGCACCAGAACATGCGAACAGGAAAAAAGTTAGTTCGAACATGCGAACGCCGTTAAAGTCTATGGGACATGAATAATCAAAAGTGCTAATTTTAAAGGCTTATATGCAAGTTATTGTCATAAAAAGTGTTTGGGGACCTGGGTCCTGCCCCAGGGGACATGGATCAATGCAAAAAAAGTTTTAAAAACGGCCGTTTTTTCGGGAGCAGTGATTTTAATAATGCTTAAAGTGAAACAATAAAAGTGTAATATCCCTTTAAATTTTGTACCTGGGGGGTGTCTATAGTATGCCTGTAAAGGGGCGCATGTTTCCCGTGTTTAGAACAGTCTGACAGCAAAATGACATTTCAAAGGAAAAAAAGTCATTTAAAACTCCTCGTGGCTATTAATGCATTGCCAGTCCGACAATACACATAGAAGTTCATTGATAAAAATGGCATGGGAATTCCCCACAGGGGAACCCCTAACTAAAATTTAAAAAAAAATTACGTGGGGGGTCCCCCTAAATTCCATACCAGGCCCTTCAGGTCTGGTATGGATATTAAGGGGAACCCTGGCCAAAATGTAAAAACAAATGATGTGGGGGTTCTCCTAAATTCCATACCAGACCCTTCAGGTCTGGTATGGATTTTAAGGGGAACCCCGCGCCAAAAAAAACAAAAAAACGGCGTGGGGTCCCCCCAAGTATCCATACCAGACCCTTATCTGAGCACGCAACCTGGCAGGCCACAGGAAAAGAGGGAGGGATGAGAGAGCGCCCCCCCTCCTGAACCGTACCAGGCCACATGCCCTCAACATTGGGAGGGTGCTTTGGGGTAGCCCCCCAAAACACCTTGTCCCCATGTTGATGAGGACAAGGGCCTCATCCCCACCACTCTGGCCGGTGGTTGTGGGGGTCTGCGGACGGGGGCTTATCGGAATCTGGAAGCCCCCTTTAACAAGGTGACCCCCAGATCCCGGCCCTCCCCCCTATGTGAAATGGTAAGGGGGTACAAAAGAACCCCTACCATTTCACAAAAAAAGTGTCAAAAATGTTAAAAATGACAAGAGACAGTTTTTGACAATTCCTTTATTTAAATGCTTCTTCTTTCTTCTATCTTCCTTCATCTTCTTCTTCTTCTGGTTCTTCTGGTTCTTCCTCCGGTGTTCTCGTCCAGCATCTCCTCTGCGGCGTCTTCTTCCCTTCTTCTCCTCGGGCCGCTCCGCATCCATGGCATGGAGGGAGGCTCCCGCTCTTCTCTTCATCTTCTTCTCTTCTTCATCTTCTTCTCTTCTTCATCTTCTTCTCCGGGCCGCACTGCATCCATGCTGGATCTTCCTCCTCACAGGCACAGGATCACTCTCGTACTTTTAGAACATTGAGTTCTTTCAAACACAGCAAATCACCCCAAATCATCTGGTACCACGAAACGCGCTCCAGGCACAAAATCACCCATGAGCATGCGGGCCACTACAGCCAAAACCTCCTCTTCATCGGTTAACGCACCGGGTCAAACTGATTTGACACTTAGCACTGGTACTTTAAAGTTCCTCACTAACACCCTCCTCTAATCCCCAGGTAAGCAATGCTACCTTTTCTATGCCTCAATCAGTTTTTCAAACGGCACCGATTTTTTCCCAGTCGGTGCCCGACCAAAAGAAAATAGGGAATGGGGAAGCTCCAAATCTGGAATCATTAAAAACAAATTTGAGGTGATTAATTTATCCTCTTTTTCACTTACAAATGATCAAATTTCTGTTTTAAGTCTTGGCCTAACTTTCTGTCCTACACAGAGGGTGGACCAATTCGAATCAATTAAGGATCTCAATCTTTTTTCCCGTAAACTCATGTTCAAGATTCTGCACAATAAGCCTAAACCATTGATTCAAACTCAAACTTTAGACAACCCTTTCTGGAACCAAATGACCATCAGTGACATTAAAGCTATGGAGGAACTGATGGAATTGTGGGAGGAGGGCAACATAGATGAGACCAAATATTAGGAGGCTGAACGCGTTTGGTCGGATTATGATGATTCACATATATACCCCCCTCCACCTCCAATAATTTCTACTCCCAGGGATTATAAACCCAAATCTAGAGTCTTTCCAACACTTCAGGGAAACCCAAGTGTTTGGGCTTTAACCAATCAAGTCACCAAAGAAATTTGTCAAACTGAGTGGAAAGATTTATCCCAATCAAACTTAACCCCAACTCAAAAAAATGCTTTGCTTTCATTACAACAAAACAAAGAAGTGACCATAAAACCTTCTGATAAGAGGGGCAATTTGGTGGTAATGGATAACCACCAATATGGTTATGGCTATCCTGCAAAATTGGGAATGGTACCGTAAAGTCTCGGAAAGCCATGTGAAATTAATTACAACTCGATACCAGCACTTATTAGTTCGGCCTATCACCAGGGCCTAATCAATAAGAAAACCTTGGAATTCTTGAAGGTATCATCACCGTGAACGCCAACTCTGTATGCGCTTCCTAAGATTCATAAAAATCTCCTCAATCCGTCTGGGCGACCCATCGTTTCAGGCAACGGATACCTTACCGAAACAGCCAGTCAACTCGTTGATGACTTTTTGAGACCCCATGTGGAAGGCCTGGTGTCCTATCTCCAGGACACCAGTGACCTCCTCAGGAGCCTGGATGGAATAACCATTTAACTAACAACATCTTTCTATTTAAGGGCTCTCACTACCTCCTGATTCAGGGAGTGGCTATGGGGACCAAATGTGCCCCCTCCTATGCCAACCTGTATCTGGGGGGGGGTGGGAGCGCAATATTTTTTTCAGAGACGATATGCAATCATTTTTTGAGCTGATACCAGTCTGGAAGCGCTTTATTGATGACATTATTTTTGTCTGGACAGGGACCAGGGATCATCTCATGATCTTCCTGGACAGCCTTAAAATCAACCATTATAATTTAAAATTTATTTTTGAATTAAATCAGCAAAGTTTGACATTTTTAGACATCCAAATATTGGTCAATGAGGATGGAAGCATTCAGACAACTCTTTTTCCGTAAATCTTCCGCAGGAAACTCTTTGCTTCAAGCAGCTAGCTCCCATTCTGCCTCTCTCATAGCTAGTGTGCCCTATGGGCAATACTTGAGATTGAGGCGTAATTGCAGTGAAGATCACCTTTTTGAAAAAGAAGCAAAAGAGCTACAGCTGTGTTTAAAACAACGCGGATACAGTAATAAATGTCTTAAGAAGGCCTACATCAGAGCAAAAAGAAAAAATCGAACTTCCCTAATACATGAACCCAGGGGTCAGGATGATCACTCGCTTATTGTAAACTAGGAACAATCAGCGCAAACTAAAGAATACAAAATGGGTGCAAGCTGAACACTATAGGGATTCACCGAACTAATCAAACTATAAAACAATGTTAGTGCAGCGCAAATGATTAAAAACAGTCCTTATAGACAAAGATGAAGGATTCCTCATGGTAAAAGGGAAGCTGGTCCTTCTCCATGAAACACCGATAATCTCCACCCCAGACACATGAATGCACTTACCAGAAAAGGTGGACCTCTTAATTACAAGAGTTCATACAGGCATGGGTTCCATAGGAGCTGGATGGATGCTGTTCAGCCTCTCTGTATATCCTCTGTGATCACCGAAAATCAGCTCTCCAGTACAGAAGTGAAGCAAATGAACCTCCGGTGCGGTAAGGCATGCAGCAATCCCAAAGATAAAAGGAAAACTTCTAAGTGTATTCCATTATAAAAAGTTTATTTGATAAAATAAAGCACGGGCTAAACAGCGCAAGTGAGTAGATAAGAATACAAGCTAAAACAGCCTGTTCGCGTCCGAACAACTGTGAGATGGCAGCGGGTGACGTCAGAAGGTAAGCTCTGCCCCCATACGCGGCGTTACGTCAACTGGGACTTCGTCAGCGAGGGTGGAGCTTCATTGTCACCCTGGAGCCTAATATACACGCTGACTGTCTGCAGGGTGTGTGTAGTAACCGGAAGCGGAAACCACTTAAGGAATCGGCATGATTCTTTAATAGAGACACCAACTGGAGACATGGCTATTAGTAAAACCTAAAAGAAATTACAATACATATGCACACAAAATCCACATGGTTTAGCAGTGACCGGGATCTAATATATAAATACCATGAAGCATATGCATACAATTAACAGGTATAAATGTGTGTGTATATATATATATATATATATATATATATATATATATATATATATATATAATATACATAATAACACCCGCGGCCATCTCGTACATTAAATAAACCATAGAATACACATAAAATGCATATATAAAAAAACGGCATATGAACATGGAGACAGACATAATAAAAGCCTAATTATGATATTTATTTGTCAGAAATAAAACAATGGAGGTCAAACTCTACGTTTAACCCTCTAGGGACTGCCACCCAGGTTTCATGAATCCATAGGGACTCTCGGCGGCTGAGCTGCCTAATAAAGTTGCCCCCCCCCCCCCCCCTCCAGTGTTTCGTAACTTTTTCTATGCCCCAAAACTGCAATTTTTTAGGGTCCCTGTTGTGGCAAATGCTAAAATGCTTTGATACATAATGTGTCTTGAGGCCTCTTTTAATGTTATTAACATGTTCTGCTATGTGGACTCCCATGGGTCTGGAGGTTCTCTCCACATATTGGAGTCCGCCCTCGCACTGTAGCATGTACACTACTCCTACAATGTCACAAGTAATCAAATTTTTAATCTGATAAGTTCTATCGGTGGCAGTGGCAAGAAATTCTTTCTTTTTCTTGACGTTGAATTTACATTGTCTGCATGCTGAGCATTTTCCGCATGCATAGAACCCTGACATAAAGTTAAAAATTCTATTATCTTTAATCACAGGGGGATTCACCACACTAGGGGTATAATATCCCTCAGGGTCGGTGGTCTCCTATAGATGAATCTAGGGCGGGCAGGAAGAGTTTGGCCTAGGATTTTATCCTTTTTTAAGATATCCCAGTGTCTCAGAATGATTTTTTCCACTTTCTTGTGTTGGATATTATAGTCTAGGATTATCCTATACTGAAAGTCATCCTGCTTGGCGTTCTTATTCTTATTAGAATCTACTACCAAAGTGGATCGATCCATATTGCCCACCCTTTCCACCTCCTCTGTGATAAGTGCCTTAGTATATCCCTTTTGTAGAAACCTCTCAGCCATGACATTGGCTTGTGAAAAATAATCATTATCAAGAGAGCAGTTGCGCCGAAGGCGAATAAACTGCCCTCTGGGGATATTAAGCAACCATGAATTATGATGACAGCTGTCTAGGGGAATGTAACCATTCCTGTCTGTTGGTTTAAAATAATTCTTGGTTCTATAAGCACCTTCGTGTTTGAAAATTTCCAAATCAAGAAAGGCTATGCTTGAAGCATCTGCATTCCATGAAAGACGGATGTTCTTAGTATTACCATTAAGCCGGGACATAAATAATTGGAGGCTGATCAAGTCACCCTCCCAGATCATGAATAGATCATCTATATATCTTTGGTAGCAGACCAGCTGTGCCGGTCTGCTACCAAACACACACTCCTTCTCCCAGAGTGCCATAAAAATGTTTGCGACGCTCGGCACGAACTGAGCGCCCATAGCAACACCGAGCGCCTGTAGAAAGAATATACCACCGTACCAGAAATAATTCCTGGCAAGGCAAAATTCAAGAGCTTTTAGGATGAAGGCCTTCAAATGAGGGGATAAATCCGACTTATCCAGAGCCCATTGTACAGAACTAACGGCATCAGAGTGTCCAATTATTGTGTACAATGAGCTAACGTCGGCTGTCACCAGTAAACTATTATCTTTGCAGGGTATACTTTCCACTATTTGTATGATATGTTTGGTATCTTTTAAGAATGCTGTGGTAGTAGATACCAAAGGTTTCAAAAAATGATCTATGTATTGGCCCAATCGTGCTGAAACGGAGTCAATGCCGTTTACGATGGGGCCTTCCTGGGGGTGCCTGGGGATCCTTATGGATCTTGGGTAAGAAGTATATAATCTGTCTTCTACAAGCACTAGGGTTTAAATAGGATGTTCCTTTTTATTCAACACTCCTCTTGTTTTCCCCAGGGAGATCAAAGCTTACAACTCATCCTTGAACTGAATAACAGGATCCTTACTTAGTACTTGATATGTCTTCCTATCTGACAATAACCGATCCATTTCCCCTTGGTAATATGATTTACTCGTGATTACTAACCCACCCCCCTTATCGGCGGGCCGGATAACTACATCTTGTTTTTTTCCAATGCGCTAATTCCTTTTTTAAAATAAGAAGGGTCACCTCACCTACTCTTCTCACTTTCATTTCCTCTAAGTCACTAATGACCATATTTTTAAAGACCTCTACGTGTCTGTGGTCATTCTTTGGAGGGTTGAAGACCGACTTATTAGCCAAGTTGGAACGTGTACCTATGGGAGCTGAAGAACTAGCAAAGGCCGACCTTTCTCCAGGTTTGGAGAGGAAATATCTCTTTATATTCAAAGTCCTTACAAATTTCTGCAGACTGATATAGGTCTTAAATTTGCTAAGGTTGCATGCCGGAGCGGATATCAAGCCTTTGTCTAAGACTCTTAATTCGTCGTCCGAAAGGTCTACACCACTAATAAAAGTGGGGGCTATTCCTGCGCTACCAAATTGGAAAAAAGAAGTGAAACAACCGAACAAAATTCAAACAAAATTCGGAGACTGCAGGGAACATATGCAACTGGACAGCTGCATGCACCAAGACAAGGGCCCAGACAGAAGCTCGAAACAAATGAACCAAAAAAAGGGGGGGGGGGGTGCTGCGCTAACCAGAGAGTCTCTATAAATAGTTACTTACTAATAACTTAGTGATGTGGAAAAAGAGGCATCAGCGAAATGGAATAAATATTCGTATAGAAATCGCATAAAACTAGAGTGTTAAAAACGCATGAGTTGGTGTAATAACTAAAAATCTTGTGAAATAAGAAAAAGTGATTTAAATATATGTTGATCCAAAGGAGTGATAAACATAGATATGAACAATAAAACATATGTCTAAAATCATCCGATCAAATAAATGAGTATTATCAACCAAATATATCAAAGTGCTGGTGCTCTAGTGCCTTGATTACAATAATGCAGACTGATAAATATCATATCATAAAGTGCATGGATGAATACATAATAATGAAATAATAAATAAGTAAATCAGGTGAGGGAAAAAAGGAATAATCACCAAATCCTGGTGTTGCAGCAAGTGCAGTGTGTAAAGTCCGGTGTGGATGGTCAAATAAATAAATAAATATAATGATCCAATCCGATTGCTAGTGTCCAAAATTAATATAGTGTCCAAAGATAATATATATCCTATTAGTGAAACCAACAGATACGTGCAAAACAAAAGCAAATCTCATCAATGGTGCACAGAAAAAGTGCTCAAACACAGCAATGGATGACAGTGAGGTGATGGTATGCAAAAAACACTCTGTGTCCTCTTCGTGCAGCATGCGCTAGTGTAGGTAATGGCCCCTTACCTAGCGGTGCTAGGTCAACCGCATATAAGTTGTTTAATCATAGGATCCTGGGTCTCTACTGCGTCTTTGTGTCCACGCTTGCCGACTCTGCGGGATCCTATTGGTAGCTGGGTGTGTATGGCTATGGTCCTAGCTGGGGTCCTGGGACAGTGCGGGTCCTAGCTCCTCCTCCACATCTCAGATGTATATAAAATATAGGACAAGGTACCCAAATAGTGAAGTATGTTTTCATAGGGGTCGCTTTATTTATGTACACATATAGACAGAGTACTCACATTAAGCAGTTTGATATCACAGCCTTTATCCTACGAGCAGCGAGCTCGTAATGCTTACAGCAGAGAAAACAAGCCTATTCCGTCCCTACGCGTGACGTCACCGATCACGTGACTTCTTCAGGGGATGAACAAAATAGGGTAATACTGGTCTTAAATAGTCTCTCCCATAGAGATAGATTGGCGGCCATTTTCTTGTAGCCGCGCCGGCCATAACTCAATTTCCGATGTGCGCGGCCATCTTTTTGGTTAGTAATGGCTGAAATCGCCATATTCGATGGAGGGGAAACGAATAGCTTATATGTTTCCTTGGTGATGAGGCAAACAAACCTAATCACAGTCTCGTATTCTTAAGGGAGATTCGTTTTCATAGCATACTATGTGGAGGCAGACTCTGTTTACTAAAATAGTTCAAACTTGCTGACATGCAGCTCGGTGATGAGCTGATGATGGGCTGCTACTTTAATATATAAAAAATTATAAAAAATTTATTAAAAATAGATTAAAAATCTTTAATAAAAAATGTTAAAAATGTTGGAAAAAAGGCAAGATGTATTCTATATATAAAAACATATATAAATAAAAATCCAAAAATATATAGATAAAGAGGACTTGATTATCTTTAATTAAATAATGGAAATTATTGCACGATAACTAATCTTAAAAGTATATATATATATAAAAAAATATATATATAAAAGGGGGGAGATGGTTTCAATAGTATTTTGTTGGTTAACTACTCCACAAGGAGGTGATGGAATAGGCTTATTTCCTTCATATACCTTGACATAAAATCTCCTGCATATATCTGAGCATGAGGTACAAAGCACAGGGAGGGCCAGCTGGGATCTACTAGGAGGGGGGGGTAGGGAGAGAGAGCCTATTCCATCACCTCTTTGTGGAGTAGTTAACCAACAAAATACTATTGAAACCATCTCCCCCCTTTTATATATATATTTTTTTATATATATATATACTTTTAAGATTAGTTATCGTGCAATAATTTCCATTATTTAATTAAAGATAATCAAGTCCTCTTTATCTATATATTTTTGGATTTTTATTTATATATGTTTTTATATATAGAATACATCTGGCCTTTTTTCCAACATTTTTAACATTTTTTATTAAAGATTTTTAATCTATTTTTAATACATTTTTTTATAATTTTTTATATATTAAAGTAGCAGCCCATCATCAGCTCATCACCGAGCTGCATGTCAGCAAGTTTGAACTATTTTAGTAAACAGAGTCTGCCTCCACATAGTATGCTATGAAAACGAATCTCCCTTAAGAATACGAGACTGTAATTAGGTTTGTTTGCCTCATCACCAAGGAAACATATAAGCTATTCGTTTCCCCTCCATCGAATATGGCGATTTCAGCCATTACTAACCAAAAAGATGGCCGCGCACATCGGAAATTGAGTTATGGCCGGCGCGGCTACAAGAAAATGGCCGCCAATCTATCTCTATGGGAGAGACTATTTAAGACCAGTATTACCCTATTTTGTTCATCCCCTGAAGAAGTCACGTGATCGGTGACGTCACGCGTAGGGACGGAATAGGCTTGTTTTCTCTGCTGTAAGCATTACGAGCTTGCTGCTCGTAGGATAAAGGCTGTGATATCAAACTGCTTAATGTGAGTACTCTGTCTATATGTGTACATAAATAAAGCGACCCCTATGAAAACATACTTCACTATTTGGGTACCTTGTCCTATATTTTATATACATCTGAGATGTGGAGGAGGAGCTAGGACCCGCACTGTCCCAGGACCCCAGCTAGGACCATAGCCATACACACCCAGCTACCAATAGGATCCCGCAGAGTCGGCAAGCGTGGACACAAAGACGCAGTAGAGGCCCAGGATCCTATGATTAAACAACTTATATGCGGTTGACCTAGCACCGCTAGGTAAGGGGCCATTACCTACACTAGCGCATGCTGCACGAAGAGGACACAGAGTGTTTTTTGCGTACCATCACCTCACTGTCATCCATTGCTGTGTTTGAGCACTTTTTCTGTGCACCATTGATGAGATTTGCTTTTGTTTTGCACGTATCTGTTGGTTTCACTAATAGGATATATATTATCTTTGAACACTATATTAATTTTGGACACTAGCAATCGGATTGGATCATTATATTTATTTATTTATTTGACCATCCACACCGGACTTTACACACTGCACTTGCTGCAACACCAGGATTTGGTGATTATTCCTTTTTTCCCTCACCTGATTTACTTATTTATTATTTCATTATTATTTATTCATCCATGCACTTTATGATATGATATTTATCAGTCTGCATTATTGTAATCAAGGCACTAGAGCAACAGCACTTTGATATATTTGGTTGATAATACTCATTTATTTGATCGGATGATTTTAGACATATGTTTTATTGTTCATATCTATGTTTATCACTCCTTTGGATAAACATATATTTAAATGACTTTTTCTTATTTCACAAGATTTTTAGTTTCTACACCACTAATGTTGAAAATGCCCATGCCTAATGGGACTTTTGTCTTTTTTGTTTTCCGTCCTGCTCTTCTCCCTCTCTTTGTCTTCTTTTTCCCCCCTGTCTGTTTCCTGTTGGAGTACAATCCCCTGGGTCCGGCCATTGGGGCTGGGGGTTCCCTAAAAAATGATTTTGATAGTAGGCATCATCTTTAGACAAAGGGGCAAATCTGTTATTTAAAGAGATAGGGGTCCTTTCATACTGATGATCAAAATCACCATAGTATGAGTTCAGTTTAGAGTATGGATAACGACCTCTATTAGACATATTACTTAGATTCCTACCTCTGGGGGGGCGTGGAGGCCTCCAATTTTCACCTCTATGGCCCTGGTCATAGGGAGGTGGGTGCTGATAGTAATTTGCCCTATCTGTACCCCTCCTAGGGGGATTACCCCTTCCTCTTTTTCTGAAACTAGTGGATCTTGTAGGGCCTGCTCCCGGACGTGAACAGGCTGTTTTAGCTTGTATTCTTATCTACTCACTTGCGCTGTTTAGCGCGTGCTTTATTTTATCAAATAAACTGTTTATAAAACGGAATACACTTAGAAGTTTTCCTTTTATCTTTGGGATTGCTGCATGCCTTACCGCACCGGAGGTTCATTTGCTTCACTTCTGTACTGGAGAGCTGATTTTCGGTGATCACAGAGGATATACAGAGAGGCTGAACAGCATCCATCCAGCTCCTATGGAACCCATGCCTGTATGAACTCCTGTAATTAAGAGGTCCACCTTTTCTGGTAAGTGCATTCATGTGTCTGGGCTGGAGATTATCGGTTTTTCATGGAGAAGGACTAGCTTCCCTTTTACCACGAGAAATCCTTCATCTTTGTCTATAAGGACTGTTTTTAATCATTTGCGCTGCACTAACATTGTTTTATGATCACTAGCTTCTCTGGCCAGCATTGCCCGGTGCGGAACATCCTGCAAAAACATTGGTATCTCTTGATGGGAGATGACAGTGTTTCTAAACATCTTAAACCACACCCTGAAATTAACTTTAGGAGATCGCAATCTATTTGTGACAGATTTGTACACAGTCACTACACTCCTCAAATGGACATTTCTAGGGATACAAAAGGCACCAAACCCTGCCACAAATGTAATTTTTGTCAGTATATTTATGCCGCACGTAGTTTCACCCTTCCAAATGGGCGTATACACAAACCCAAGTTTATGGCTACATGCCAGTCGATTGGAATCGTCTATTTGATGCTTTGTGAGTGCCACACCTTTTACGTGGGTAAAACCAAACGACCATTCTTTCATCGCACCAGGGACCACGTTTCTTTGGTTTCAAAAAACGAATGGAAACGCCAATGAATCGTCATATGGGAATGTTCCACAACTTTGATTGCTCAAAAATGCACTTTTTTGTCTAATGCCGCGTACACACGAGCGGACTTTACGGCGGACTTTGCCCGGCGGACTGGATTTCGTCGGACAATTCGATGTGTGTGGGCTCCAGCGGACTTTGTTTTCTCAAAAGTTGGACGGACTTAGATTTGAAACTTGTTTAAAATTTATCCGTTGAAATCGAGTCCGGTCGAAAAGTCCGCCGTCTGTATGCTAGTTCGACGGACTAAAAAGCCACGCTAGGGCAGCTATTGGCTACTGGCTATGAACTTCCTTGTTTTAGTCCGGTCGTACGTCATCACGTACGAATTCGACGGACTTTGGTGGATTGTGTGTAGGCAAGTCCGTTCATTCAGAAAGTCCGTCGTAAAGTACGTCGAAAAATCCGCCGGGCAAAGTCCGCCGTAAAGTCCGCTCGTGTGTACGCGGCATTAGAGCATATCCCTCCAGGAGACCGAGGTGGTGATTACAATAAAATGCTTTTTTTTTTTGATCAATTATCCTTTTTCTCAGTACTCTTTCCCTTTTTGTATCTTTTCTAACTATTTTTGATTTTTGAATGATTAAATGCTACATCACATTATTGTTGTTCAAATTTTGAATAATCATTGACGTGATTTTTGTGTTATATATGTATATATATGTATACAACTTTCTTGCCATCTCCCCTCTTTTGTAATGTGCGGGTGATTACGAGTCTCCCTTGGGCTACAGTTCAAGGGCTGTTTTTCATATAGATTCCCATTACTATATATTTTCAGATTGGACCTATTTAAGTTTTTCATATATGTTCCCATTCAGTTAACCCCATCTCTTCAGTCTGTTTCTTCAGTGGCCGTACGGACGCCCCGGGCACAAGCATAGCCTCATTTTAATTAAATCAATCATTTGGCATACTTGAGCCCTAGAGCAGTAAGTCCAATCGCCAGTTGCTTTTAGTCCCTTTTAATACATACTCTATCCATCATGCTGCACATTGATTTATTGAGGCTGTTTGAGCAGCCACTCTATTCAATATCTGCAGTGCTTGTTATCCTGACAGGATCAAATACATTTTTAAATCAGGGCTTCCCCTAACCAAGATGGCATGGCTATCTGTGACGTCCTCGGCGTCATATTCATGTGTGCCGCTTTCCTTCTGGCAGTTGTGCATTGTTGTTGTTGACGCGACCGAGGCCACACGATCTGCGCCCTCCTGAGACTATGCACCTGCGCACTGGCATCCTCACCATGCGTCCGCTTCCCAGCAGTGAAGTCAGACGCTGCTGGGTTGGGAGGACTATTAGAAGGCGGCGATTTTCTGCGATCCTCTGTCAGAGGTCACTGCAGAGAGGGAGAGTAAGCATGTCTCCTATCGCTCTCTGTACTCCTGATGCTCTTTTGGATTGTGGTAAGTTCTTTGTTGACTTTTGTTGCTGCAACATGATCAGCTTCACTGGATTACTGCATACTGATTTGGGTCTTTCTTTGGCTTTATCTTTGCATTTTTGTAGATTTTGTTCCTTGCTGGTGCCCACCTTGAATTTATCAACTTTTAATAAAAATCAAGCCAATTCCAGTCCTGCTTATTCCTGTATATTCAAGCAGGATTGTGGGTCCTTTTGTGTCCAGCCCTTTGTCGGATTTATCTTCAAACCTAGCTGGTTATCCATTGATTCTACCTTTGATATTTCCCCAGGTAACAAATTATGCTACTATTCCTTTAGTTATACAGGGAATAGGATGTCTCATATGACATATCTGGCCATTATCAAACTATGTTTAATTGCATTATTCTTATTCATGTCCTATTCTCCCCTTTCTAGGGATACATAAATTCTTATCCTCCTACGACCACCTTTGAATAGGACATTTAAATGGGGCCCTCTGAACTCATATGGGATGCACAATTTGTCTATTTTCCTAATTAGGCTTATATTCAGCTTTTTGACAGCCCAGGTGAGACTCATCATTAGGGATGAGCTTCGTGTTCGAGTCGAACCCATGTTCGACTCGAACATCGGCTGTTCGACCGTCCGTCGAATTGCGAACGTTATGGGCCGTTCGCGCCAAATTCGTGTGGCGCGTCACGGCCCATAATTCACTGCGGCATCGCAGTGCATTGCTGGCTGATGATTGGCCAAGCATGCACTATGACCCGCATGCTTGGCCAATCACAGCGCCGTCAGTAGAGAGAGCTGTAATTGGCCAAAGCCAGGGTGGCTTTGGCCAATTATGGCTCAGGGGATTTAGTACACGCCCCACACTATATAAGGCCGCCTGCACGGCGGCCCTGTGTAGTGTGTTCCGGTGTGCTGATAGAGAGAGAGACAGACAGTGTCATTTGATTTGAGTTAGATAGATTAGGCTAGATCTGTTCCTGCTATTTACATTTAGTGCAGTGCGTCCTGCTCACAGTGTTCAGCTAGATCCGTTCCTGCTATTTACATTTAGTGCAGTCAGTGCGTCCTGCTCACAGTGTTCAGCTAGATCCGTTCCTGCTATTTACATTTAGTGCAGTGTGTCCTGCTCACAGTGTTCAGCTAGATCTGTTCCTGCTATTTACATTTAGTGCAGTGCGTCCTGCTCACAGTGTTCAGCTAGATCCGTTCCTGCTATTTACATTTAGTGCAGTGCGTCCTGCTCACAGTGTTCAGCTAGATCCGTTCCTGCTATTTACATTTAGTGCAGTGCGTCCTGCTCACAGTGTTCAGCTAGATCTGTTCCTGCTATTTACATTTAGTGCAGTGCGTCCTGCTCACAGTGTTCAGCTAGATCCGTTCCTGCTATTTACATTTAGTGCAGTCAGTGCGTCCTGCTCACAGTGTTCAGCTAGATCCGTTCCTGCTATTTACATTTAGTGCAGTCAGTGCGTCCTGCTCACAGTGTTCAGCTAGATCTGTTCCTGCTATTTACATTTAGTGCAGTCAGTGCGTCCTGCTCACAGTGTTCAGCTAGATCCGTTCCTGCTATTTACATTTAGTGCAGTCAGTGCGTCCTGCTCACAGTGTTCAGCTAGATCTGTTCCTGCTATTTACATTTAGTGCAGTCAGTGCGTCCTGCTCACAGTGTTCAGCTAGATCCGTTCCTGCTATTTACATTTAGTGCAGTGCGTCCTGCTCACAGTGTTCAGCTAGATCCGTTCCTGCTATTTACATTTAGTGCAGTCAGTGCGTCCTGCTCACAGTGTTCAGCTAGATCCGTTCCTGCTATTTACATTTAGTGCAGTCAGTGCGTCCTGCTCACAGTGTTCAGCTAGATCCGTTCCTGCTATTTACATTTAGTGCAGTGCGTCCTGCTCACAGTGTTCAGCTAGATCCGTTCCTGTTATCTTCCTACTGACAGGCAGGCTTGTCTGGTTACAGCATATAAAGCTACCTGAAGAAAATTACAGGTGTTCTATCCCAGCTTAGTGCAGCTACAGGCCATTAGTATGTCTGGAAGGCCAAGAAGGAGAGGCAGACAGTCACAAGCCAATAAGAGAGGGCAAGCAGGCTCTGTGTCTAGTGCTGGTCGTGGAGACGGTGCATCCTCATCAGCACGTGGCCATGGGACACGCTTGGCCTTTTTTTCGGCAGCTGGCCGTGTTGAGCCGCAACATGCGGAAGACTTGGTCGAGTGGATGACCAAGCCGTCCTCATCCTCCTCATCCTCTCTCACCCATGCCCAGGGTGCTTTGTCTGGCAAAGCAGCGGCCTCTTCCCTCAGCTCAATGTCATCAGTGACTCCTTCCCTAGCTCCACCATGTCCTCCTGAGGATTCCCTCAAACTGTTTGACCACAGTGTTGGGTACATGCTCCAGGAGGATGCCCAGCGTTTGGAAGGCTCTGATGATGATACTGAGCTCGATGAAGGCAGTAACATGAGCACGGACAGAGGGGGTGCCCAAGAAGGACAGCAATCTGGCAGTCATGCTCCCCCTGCTGCAGCATACTGCCAGGTTTGCTCCAGTGATGAGGAGGGAGGGGATGATGAGGTCACTGACTCAACGTGGGTGCCTGATAGGAGAGAGGAGGAGGAGGAGGAGGAGGCGGCACATCACCAACGAGGCAGGATGCCCTCCAGGGGCCAGCCTAAGGGCAGCACATTGACTGCATCACACCCCAAAGCTCCACATGTGCAGGGCGCTGCAGTCTCTGCGCGTTATTCAAAAAGTTCTTTGGTGTGGGCCTTTTTTGAGACGAGTGCATCAGATCGCACCGCTGCTATTTGCAACATATGTCTCAAGCGTATCTCGCGTGGCCAAAACATCTCCCGCTTGGGTACCACATGCTTGACCAGACATATGTTGACCTGCCATGCAGTTCGTTGGCAAGCATATCTAAAAGACCCACACCAAAGAACAAAGAGGATCTCTCCTTGCTCCTCATCAGCTGAGATTTCCAACCCCACTAGACCTTCAGTCCTCTCTGAGACCTGCAGTGAGAGGAATGAAGGTGTAGAATTAGGTGTGTCACAGCCAAGTACTTGTGGGCAATCTGCTTTTGGTACACCGACGTCAGATTGTACCAGGCAAATTTCCCTGCCCCAGCTGCTGCACCGCCGAAAGAAGTTTGCTCCCAGCCATCCACATGCCCAGCGGTTGAATGCTAGCTTGGCAAAATTGCTAGCACTTCAACTGCTGCCTTTTCAGTTGGTAGACTCTGCCCCCTTCCGTGAGTTTGTGGAATGTGCGGTTCCTCAGTGGCAGGTACCCAAACGCCACTTTTTCTCACGGAAGGCGATTCCGGCTCTCTACCGGCATGTGGAAGGCAATGTCCATGCCTCGCTGGACAGGGCCGTCAGCGGTAAGGTGCATATTACCGCTGACTCATGGTCCAGCAGGCATGGACAGGGACGTTACTTAAGTTTCACGGCGCATTGGGTGACTCTGCTGGCAGCTGGGAAGGATGCAGGACAAGGTGCAGTAGTGTTGGAGGTTGTTCCGCCACCACGCCTCCAAAATGCTGATTGTGACACACCTCTCTCCTCCACCCCCTCCTCTTCTTCTTCCTCCATGGCCTCTTCCTCGGAACCAGCGGTGCTCCGTAGGCGTTCAAGGGGCTACGCAAGTACGCAGGCCAAAAGATGCCATGCGGTGCTTGAGCTGGTGTGCTTGGGGGACAGGAGCCACACTGGGGCAGAGGTTCTGTCAGCTCTGCAGGGGCAGGTTCAGAGGTGGTTGACGCCACGCCAACTTAAGGCAGAAATGGTGGTTTGCGACAATGGCACCAACCTCCTCTCTGCCCTCCGACAGGGACAACTGACCCATGTGCCCTGTTTGGCTCACGTCCTTAACTTGGTGGTGCAGCGGTTCTTGGGCAGGTACCCGGGCTTACAGGATGTCCTGAGGCAGGCCAGGAAAGTCTGTGTGCATTTCCGCCGGTCATATAATGCCAGTGCTCGGCTGACGGACCTCCAAAAGGAGTTTAACCTGCCCAAGAACCGCCTAATCTGTGACATGCCCACCAGGTGGAACTCAACGTTGGCCATGCTGCAGCGGCTGCACACGCAGCAGAGGGCCATCAATGAGTACCTGTGCGACTATGGCACCAGGACAGGGTCAGGGGAGCTTGGTTTTTTTTCCCCACGCTAGTGGGCCATGATCAGGGATGCATGCACTGTCCTGTCACCATTCGAGGAGGCCACGAGGATGGTGAGCACTGACAGTGCATGCATCAGTGACACTGTCCCCCTTGTCCACCTGTTGGAGCACACGCTGCGTGGAATAATGGACAGGGCACTTGAGGCAGAACAGAGGCAGGAAGAGGAGGACTTCCTTAGCTCTCAAGGCCCCCTTTATCCAGACAGTGTTCCTGCGTGCCCGCCGATCACACAGGAAGAGGACGAGGAGGAGGAGGAGGAAGATTGTGTCAGTATGGAGGTGGAGCCTGGCACTCAGCATCAGCAGTCTTTAAGGGATCAGTCCCAAGGAACACATGGACTTGTACGTGGCTGGGAGGAGGTGGCTGCGGACGTTGTTGTCCTTAGTGACCCAGAGGACTCCGGACCGAATGCCTCAGCAAACCTACGCTGCATGGCCTCCCTGATCCTGCAAAGCCTGTGTAAGGATCCTCGTATTCGTGGTATCAAGGAGAAGGACCAATACTGGCTGGCAACCCTCCTTGATCCACGTTACAAGGGTAAGGTTGCGGACCTTATCTTGCCATCGCAGAGGGAGCAGAGGATGAAACATCTTCGGGAGGCCTTGCAGAAAGGTCTGTGCAACGCGTTCCCAGAGACTGGGAGGTTACAAACTCCTGTTTCTGGACAACGTGTTGCTGAGGCTTCGGTCAGTCAAAGAAGGAGCGGTGGAGAAGGTGGCCGTCTGACCGATGCGTTCAGACAATTTTTTGGTCCGCAGCCCCAAGGTATGATCGGTTCCAGCAACCATCGCCAGCGTCTGTTTTACATGGTGCAGGAATACCTAGGGGCAAGATCAGACTTGGACACCTTTCCCACCGAAAATCCTCTGGGTTACTGGGTCTTGAGGATGGATCACTGGCCAGAGCTTGCACAGTATGCAATTGAGCTACTGGCCTGTCCTGCATCCAACGTTCTTTCGGAACGCACATTCAGTGCTGCTGGAGGCGTGGTAACCGATCACAGGGTGCGTCTGTCCACTGACTCGGTCGATCGGCTGACCTTCATAAAAATGAATCAGTCTTGGATCACCACCAGCTACCAAGCACCTGATGCTGATGTAACTGAATAATTTTTTTCAGATCCCTTCAAAGACTGCCTATGCTGATGCTGAGTGACTATCCCTGAGTAATTATCCTCTTCCTCCTCAATCATCACGCTGATAGCTTGTAAGAACATTTTTGGTTCTGGGCGCCACCACCAGTGCCTAAGGCACAATTTTTCAGCCCCTGTTTAACAGGGGCGTGTAATTACAATTTTTGATGTAATACTTTGCAGCAGGGCTCGTTCCTGCATTCCAACTAGAGTGTCTGTGAGGGGTTGCAGTGTTGTGGCACCAGCACCAGTGCCTAAGGCCCAATTTTTCTGCCCCTGTCTAACAGGGGCGTGTAATTACAATTTTTGATGCAATACTTTGCAGCAGGGCTCGTTCCTGCATTCCAACTAGAGTGTCTGTGAGGGGTTGCAGTGTTGTGGCACCAGCACCAGTGCCTAAGGCCCAATTTTTCTGCCCCTGTCTAACAGGGGCGTGTAATTACAATTTTTGATGCAATACTTTGCAGCAGGGCTCGTTCCTGCGTTCCAACTAGAGTGTCTGTGAGGGGTTGCAGTGTTGTGGCACCAGCACCAGTGCCTAAGGACCAATTTTTCTGCCCCTGTCTAACAGGGGCGTGTAATTACAATTTTTGATGCAATACTTTGCAGCAGGGCTCGTTCCTGCGTTCCAACTAGAGTGTCTGTGAGGGGTTGCAGTGTTGTGGCACCAGCACCAGTGCCTAAGGCCTAATTTTTCAGCTCCTGTTCAACAGGGGCATGTAATTACAATTCTTGATCTAATATTTCACAGCAGGGCCCTGTGAGGGCTTACAGTGTTGTGGCCACAGCAACACCTAAGGCCCAAATTTCTGCTGAGTATATAGGGCAGGACCCTACTTTCAAACATCTAACTTACAAACGACTCCTACTTGCAAACGGAAGGAGACAACAGGAAGTGAGATGAAATCTACCCCTAGGAAGGGAAATTCTCTCCTGTAAGAGTTAATATGGGAAAAAAATTTCTCCTTTCCACTGATGCTTTCCAATCCTTGTTCCACAAAAAAACCCAAATTTTCAAAAAACATTTTTCATTGGGACAAAAAAGTGAGGTGAAATCTTCTGAAGAGGAGGAAAGACAGCAAAACAAATGTCACAGGGGTGATAACCCTTCCCTATGTTTTCCAAAAAGCTTAAAAAAGATTTTTTGGCTGGAGCTAAACACGTTAAAAATGTACCCGTTCAAAATTACAAAGAGATTCTACTTAACAACAAACCTACAGTCCCTGTCTTGTTTGCACCGCCTGTATACTGCTGTTCAGAGTATATAGGGCCTTTCCTTATTTTAATTTGGGTGCGGGGTTCCCCTTAATATCCATACAGGACCCAAAGGGCCTGGTAATGGACTGGGGGGGTACCCATGCCGTTTGTCTCACTGATTTTCATCCAAATTGCCATGACCCGACATGACATTAAACCCGCAAGCAGTTTTAAATGAGATTTTTTCCTTTAAAAATGACATTTGGTGCAGGGACTGTTCTAAACATGGGAAACACGCGTCACTTTACAGGCATACTATAGACACCCCCCAGGTACGATATTTAAAGGAATATTTCACTTTTTTTTTTTTACTTTAAGCATCATTAAAATCACTGCTCCCAAAAAAACGGCCGTTTTTAAAAGTTTTTTTTGCATTGATACATGTCCCCTGGGGTAGGACCCGGGTCCCCAAACCCTTTTTCGGACAATACCATGCAAATTAGCCTTTAAAATGAGCACTTTTGATTTCGAACGTTCGAGTCCCATAGACGTCAATGGGGTTCTAACGTTCGTGCGAACTTTCGGTCCGTTCGCGGGTTCTGGTGCGAACCGAACCGGGGGGTGTTCGGCTCATCCCTACTCATCATACATTTTTCACTACCACTCTATTATTCCGGTACTCCTATGTTTATATATATATTTTTAATGTATTTTGTGCGTATTGACAATTTTGCCTAATGTACCTATTCTAATTTAATTTTTGTTTGTCTATTTGAATCAAACAATGAACATGAGAACTCACCCTTGTTTCTTTGTTATCCCAAGCATAATTTACTACTTACCAGTAACTCCTGAAGAAGCTTTTTGAGCGAAACATATTGAGTGGTTTTGGTTGTTATGCCGCAAAGTGAAACCTATAACCTTGTTATTGATGGTCAATTGTCCTCATATTTTTTATTTTTTGTATAATAAAATATTTAATTTTATTGATGTTATCTCGTCTTTACCTTATCTTCACCTTAAACACCGTTAAAAGTCCCAGGGCTTGTTACCCCTTTTTCCCCTTTATTTAATTATATACATATTGGGATGTGGTGTTTTTCTGATCTATCTGCCTTTTGAAATATTTTTAACCCCCTCTGCTACTTAACTGACCAGATCAATGTCCCAGGAGTTTAATTGACTTGATGCTATACTCTGATTAAAAAGTGCTCCTTTCATTTTTTTGAGCAATGTATTTATATAGGGTGCAGTGCCAAATTATAATATAAAACAAACCAACAAGTGAAAATAAAAGGAATCACAAAAACAATTATTTCATCAAAAATGCAAGTGAATATATAATATTATAAAAAAGTCACTGATTAAATCCATGTGTCCGTGTCTCTTTTCCACCAAATAGAGAACAATGACACCACTGTGTTATCCAGCCACCATCAATGCACACTCACCAGCTCTCAAGCTGCATACAGAGGGTAAAATAAGGATTGAACACAACACTTTTTTCTAGATAAATATATTTCTAAAGGTGCTATTGACATGAAATTTTCACCACATGTCGGTAATAAACCACGCAATCCACGCAATACATGCAAAGAAACCAGAACAAATACGTTCAGAAATCAAGTTATGTGTAATAAAATGGAAGGACACAGGGAAAAAGTATTGAACACATGAAGAAAGGGAGGTGCAAAAAGGCATGGAAAGTCAAGACACCAGCTGAAATCTATCAGTGATTAGAAAGCAATCCAGCCCCTTGTCAGTGCAAATTAATATCGGCTGATTCAGTATCAACTGATGGCCTATAAAAAGGTGTCTCATTACCAAGGTGCCACACAGGTAACATCTCATGATGGGGTAAAAGCAAAGAGCTCTCTCAAGCCCTTCACATCCTTATTGTTGCAAAACATACTGATGGCATTGGTTACAGAAGGATTTCTAAACTTCTAAATGTTCCAGTGAGCACTGTTGGGGCAATAATCTGGAAGGTAAGAACATAATTTTACCATATGCCGGCCACGACCAGGTGCTTCTCACAAGATTTCTGACAGAGCAGTGAAAAGATTTGTCCAAGAGCCAAAGATCACTTGTGGAGAGCTTTAGAAAGACCTGGAATTAGCATGTACAATTGTTTCAAAGAAGACAATAAGCAATGCACTCAACCGCCATGGCTTTTATGCACGCTCACCATGCAAGACTCCATTACTGAAGAAAAAGCATGTTGAAGCTTGTTTAAAGTTTGCTGCACAACATTTAGACAAGTCTGTGAAATACTGGTAGAATATAGTCTGGTCAGATGAAACCAAAATTGTACTCTTTGGATGCCATAAAATACATCATGTTTGGAGGTCAAATGGCACCGCACGTCACCCCAAAAACACCATACCAACAGTGAAGTTTGGAGATGGGAACATCATGGTGTGGGGCTGGCGAACTTCATGTTATTGAAGGAAGGATGAATGGAAAAATGTACCAAGACATTCTCTATAAAAATCTGCTGCCATCTACCAGGATGATGAAGATGAGATGAGGGTGAACGTTTCAGCAAGACAATGATCCCAAACACAAAGCCAAGGAAACTCTTTTCCTTTCTTCTCTTTTTTTTTTTTAGTTTAAATAATTTTTATTGAAATTTTTCTAGACAGTTGGAAGGTTAGAAAATATGACATCGTAACAGACAGCTGTAACACAGTACAGAAAACTTTTCGGGAAGAATACTAACATCGTTTGACCTACACGACCAGGAACACAGGTTACCCCGAAACGAGAGCATAAAACAGGTCAAGAGCGAAAACAAACAAATAAAACATCCCGAAGAAACTATACCGCCCCCTAAGAGCAACTATAGGAAGCTCAGGACCTTCCCATCGCCCTCCCCCTCAAAGGGGGAGAGGGGAGGGGAAATACCATAGTGGCACCACCGTAAGGTCGGTGTTGACTGTCCCGTACTCCATGAAAACTGAACATTCTGGAAGTACTGTTATACCATATATGAAAATCTTCCCATTATAAGATGCATTCATTGCATCACAATTTGTAGCATCTCTCTCCCTACTGGAGACCGGGAGAGTACAGAGGAAGAAATTAGTCAGAGAAAAGGAGGAAGAAGAGGATAAGAGAAGAGGGTAGAATACTAGAGAAGAAAGTGCACTCTATATTGTGGAATTATTTGAACCCTTACTATTCACAAAGGGTCAGACAGATATTTGATCCAGGGTTCCCAGATTGAAACCTAGCTTGCTTGTCTAACAGAATCGCTGAGAAGCGTTCATTTATCATGATCCAAGAGAGCTTGGATTTCACTAAACTAAATGGGATTGTGGGTGTTCTCCATGATCTGGCAATCGCTATCCTAGCTCCCATAAAGATGAAGGCTATGAGTTTCCCCGGTCGTCCCAAAAGAGCTTGCTGTGGAGCTTTACGTAAGTTTACCTGAGTAAGTGAATAAATGAAATTATAGATACGGATCCAAAAGCGTTTCAACTTGGGGCAAGACCACCATGTATGTAATACTGTGCCTTCCCTCCCACATCTACGAAAGCAAGAAGAAGAGGCTCCTGGAACATACACAGCTATTCTTGTTGGGACCATGTACAATCTCATTTGGTTTCAAAGAAAGAAAATAAAGCTGCTAGAATGGCCCAGCCAATCACCTGACTTGAATCCAATATAAAATCTATGGAAAGGACTAAAGATCAGAGTTCATAGAAGAGGCTCACGGAACCTTCAAGATTTGAAGACTATTTTTGTGGAATCGTGGCTGCTCTGTGCAAATCCACTGCATAGAGGAGGTAAGTATAACATGTTTGTTATTAAAAAAAAAACAAAAAAAAAAAACAAGACTTTACAATCACTTTAATTTCTGAACTTATTTGTTTTGGTTTCTTTGTATGTATGGATTGCATTGGTTGTTACAGACATGTGGTAAAAATTTCATGTAAATAGCACCTTAAGATATATATTTACCTAGAAAAATGGTGGCGTGTTGAATACTTATTTTACCTACTGTATATGTAAGCAGCAAACAGCGCATGTAAAGCGTGAAGTGATATTAAATACTTGCTGACCGCAATGTGCATACTGTATATATGTTGCGGCATGCAAGTGGTTTACCGGGGTTATGGCTGAAGCTATCAGCCATAACCCGTTATTTTTTTTTCAGCCGGCGATTGGCTTTCTCATAAAAGTGGTCCGAATGGCTAATTATCCGCTGGATCGCTTTCAGAAGCAACAAGAAGGGTCGTCCCCCTCCTCCTACCGGTCACCAGCGTTTCACGGGCTTACCACTCTTACAGCGCGCATCTGAGAAACGATCCGATGGTTTGCACGGCTGGTCATAGAGGTGAACAGAAACCAGATTGTCGCTGTTCACCTCTATGGTCTTGGAGGACTAGAGAGACGCAAGTTTTTTTTTTTTAAGTAAAAGATCGAGTTTTTTTTTCTTTTTATCTTTTGCTTTTAAAGGTAGAGGAGAGATTTGGGCTCTTATTGACTCCAGATCTCTCCATAAAGAGGACCTGTCATCCCCTATTTCTATTACAAGGCATATTTACATGGTGCTGACAGAGAGAGGGAGGGGGAGGAGGGGGGAGATGAAGACAGGCACAGAGGAGAGAGGAGACCTGCAGATGAAGCAGACACACATTCTGACCACGGTATCTTGGCTCAGCAGCCATGATAATCGTGGTAATTTCTCAGGGAGGAAGCCAGGACCTGGTAGGATCAAACAGGTATTTTAGGAGATACAGAGAAGTAATGAAAAAAGCAAAAGCACCATGCTGCAGCTTGCACATTAAAGGAACAGGAGCAGCATTTTTTTTTGGGTTAACAAATGCTTTAAGTCTGACTTTGATCCGACTTAATGTGACTTTTTACACTCTATGGCATTAAAGTCGTATCAAAGTCAGACCTAAGTAGTACAGGAGCCCTTTCTAAAGTCAGAGCGACTTGTGTCGGATCAGTTAAGACAGCTCTCATAGGGAAACATTTAATTTGACATTTAATTTGACATGTCATGCGATTTGTGCTCTCACAAATCAGATCCCATGTCACATCAGTGTGAACCGGGCCTTAAACAATTAAGTCGCCAACCTGCATGAGATCACAATGTCAGAGCTGCTAGCATAGTGCTGCTTATTTTATTTATTTTTTTTTTTTTACCATTCATATATAAAATTTTTGGTTTTCATTGAATTTTTGTTCAGTTGCAATACATTAAAAATATTCAAGATGTTCATGTTTATCGTTCATTTCTTTTTATCTACAGTAACACTCTTCAAACAAAAAAAAAATGTTTTTTCACTTTGCAAGACAATATTGTCAAAGGAAAAAATATACATGTATTACTTTGGTATCATAAGCATTAACAAAGTTTAGGCCCATAAAGGAAATGTACACACTGTTCTGGTGTATGAGGGTTATGCATTATATCTCTGCTCCAGGACCTATGAGAAAAAACATACTGCTACGCATTAGGGGAACATCAAGAGTATGGATGCTCGTTTAATTTCAGGCATCTGACTATATACTGTCTGGGATCAAATCAAGTCACTGGCCTCCACTTCTCTTCAATCAGATGTAAAGGACTGTTGAGTACATGCTAAGTACATTTCCATAGGCATGTTTAGGCTTAGTAGATGTGCAGAGTTATGTGATACAAATATGCAATTATGCTTAGCGATTATCTATGTTTACAGACCAAACACTGATATTAATGTTATAGTTCCAGAGAAACTCAAATGAATAATACATCACCCATATCTCAGGCTTTCAGGCATGTTTGTACTCTTCTTAAATCTCTCAAGGCAACCACATTGCCTAAAGCAAGGTATGGGAGTTTTAGGTCATTAATGAGAAACTAAAATATTAAAAAAAAAAAAAAAATATTTAAAAAAGACAGACTTTTAAAGCGTCTTTATAATACTGGTACTGACTCTGGTGAATTCAATCTACAGCTACCACTGGAATGTTCTGACACTTCTGGGTTTGCCTGATGTCTGCATCTTTAAAGCTGCATTCTGTGGCTCACCCAAACATTTGCAGCTCTGAAGGGCCACACTAGTGATGTAGCAGCTGGAAGAAGGGGTGGGGGATGCCCACTGCAGTTGTAGGCCTCCGATGCATCCGGAAATATCAAATGGCAAAGATCCTAGTAGTGATTGTAGCTCTGCAAGACAGTGATCCTACAGAGATGGCAGTCTCTGCTTATGTAGTGCTACCCTCGTAGGAGCCACTGGTTAGGATGGAGCCATTGTTCTTTGCCTCAACCTCTTTAAGAGCTTCAGCCTCTCTGACACATTAGGTTGAGTGTACAAGGCATGCCATTTCACAGAAAATCACTGAAAGTAATACTTTGTACCCAGTAGTAGTACTATATTAAAGAAAACAGGCACTAAACCAGTTCATAAAGACAAACTTAATATAGTATCACCTGTTATGGTTGGTAACGGAGCAAGCATAGAAGTGGATTAACAATGGTAATACCACAAATTTAGCATACAGTGATTAGTGATTAGTAATAAATACTAGGCATAAGATGACATTTGGCATCTAGATCAGCATAAACAGTAACAAGGTCACCTAAAGTGCAGCAGTGTCCGAAACCATGAATCAGACTGAGACAGCCCCTTTCGCACTTACACGACTTCAAATTCGCACGATTTTACCGCGATTTCGCTGCTGCTATTTTGACGTGATTTTGCCTCGATTTGGGAGCAGTACTACTTTGTACAACTTTGCCACAACTTTGGCATTAACAAATGAAAACCTGCATGGTGTGAGGCTTGTGCTTACAGCTTGTGCTTACAAAGTCGTACTGAAATTGTGTCTATATTATTCAGGTACGATTTGCATGCTACTTGATGGTTTAACATTGAGGTCTATGGAGTACAACTCGCATGGAAGTTGGACCAAAGTAGTGCAGGGACTACTTTGAAGTCGGCACGACTTAAAGTCATGCCAATATGAATGGTAGTCATTGAAAATCATGGAGAATGACTTGTCATACGATTTTGCAGTACAAAATCGTGGGACAAGTCGTATAAGTGTGAAAGGGGCCCATCACACTTGTTTAATAATAATAAAAAATGGTAAACAGAGTAAACGTAGTCCAAACATAGCCAGAGTTCAGGAACCAGAATGGATAGTCAGACAAGCCAAAACGTTAGGGAGCCAGAGATGAGCGTGATAGAACAGCAAGCAGGATCTGGAACCAGGAGAGCGTCTCTAGAGATGTGACCAAGGCGAAGGCAGAGATCATCTTGAATGGATTGCTTAACCACTTCAGCCCCGGAAGGATTTACCCCCTCCCTGACCAGAGCACTTTTTACGATATGGCACTGTGCTGCTTTAACTGACAATTGCGCGGTCGTGCGGCCACTGTAAGACTGCTGAAAGTTTCTCTGGGTCCATCGAAAAACCAGTAGTGGAAAAGACATAACCCAGGAATTTAACCTGTTCATGATGAAATTCGCACTTCCCCAATTTACAATAGAGATTGTTCTCTCTTAGTTTCTGAAGCACACGACAGACATCTGTGTGGTGGCTCTCCAGGGACTTGGAAAATATGAGGATATCGTCGAGATAAAACACCACGCATAACTGCAACAAATCTCGGAGGACATCGTTAATAAATTCCTGGAAAACTGCCGGGCGTTACAAAGGCCAAAAAGCATTACGAGGTACTCATAATGGCCTGTTCTGATATTAAACGCAGTTTTCCACTCGTTGCCCTCCTTAATCTTCACGAGATTGTATGCCCCTCTGAAATAAAGCTTTGTGAAAACCGTTGCTCCCTTGAGGCAGTCAAATAACTCCGTAATCAACAGAATCGGATGGCATTCTTATTCGTAAAAAGTTCAAGACCCCTATAATCAATACGAGGTCTCAGTTCACCACTCTTTTTCTTCACAAAGAAGAAACCAGCACCAGCAGGAGACAAGGATTTGCGGATGAAACTTCGAGAAAGTGCGTCTGCAAAATACTCCTCCATGGCCTTATCCACCAAGACAGACAAAGGGTAAACCCAGCCACAAGGGGGTATGGCACCAGGTTGAAGGTCAATTGCGCAATCATATGACCGGTGTGGAGGCAAACTACCGGCTTGACCTTTGTGAAAGACAGTGCTAAAATCGTGGTACTCCTCCGGCAGGGAGGAAAGTAAAGAGATGCACAGGACCTTGGCTACCTTCTGGAAGCATTTCTAACTACATTGTGGCAACCAGGAGAGAACCTCAGCACGGAGCCAATAAAAAGAGGAGTTGTGCCTCTGTAACCAAGGATAACCAATAACCAGTGGAAACTTAGGTGAGGAAATAACTTGGAATTGGATTATCTCATGGTGAAGAGCCCCTACGGCCATGGACAATGGAACAGTCTCATGAGTCACATGGGCAGGCTGTAGAGGTCTTCCGTCAAGAGCCTCAATGGCAAGTGGAGTGTCATGCAGCTGCAGTGGAATCGAGTGCTTCGATACAAAGGCAGCACCAATGAACAGGCCTGTATCTCGTAGAGTCGTAGAGCCTGTATCTCGCCGGACGACTCAGTCCAAAAAAGGGTAACTGAAACCAGGGACTTATCCTTCTGGATAACTGGGGACGAAACAACGCCACCTAAGGTCTGTCCGTGACAGAACCTCAAGGTTCGGGTGTTCCCTGGACGGGTAGGACAAGACTTCAAAAAGTGACCTGCCTGGCCACAATAAAGGCACAATCTCTCCCTCCTCCTAAGGGTTCTCTCATCTGCAGAGAGATGCGTGAAGCCCAAGTGCATGGTGATAAGGTCAGGGATTTAATTTAGAGTTCTCACTTAATATAATGCCTACGTGTAAATCTGTTATGAATGTAACTTTTGGCTGCTGAACTCGATTGAAGCTGCTTTTGTTGCCTTGTATCTGTATTGCCATGGTGTTGGAGCTTGTGCCTGTAGCCCAGGTGACTCCTGTTGTTGTTTACCCTTGCCCTTTGTGGGGGTTGTGCTGATGCTATTGTTTGTATAATTGCCTATAAAAGGCCTTTGAAAGAAGTAAAGGGAGCAGTCCATTATGCTCAGAAACTGATACACGGATTTCTGACTCTGTGTCTTAATTCCTATAAGAAGCAATAATTTGACAAAGCAATATAAACTTAAAGCGGGTGTGCACCTATTTAATATTTTTTTTTTTTAGGAGTTCATTCAGAAACTTTTCAAATCATGAAAATGTACTCACATGTTCTGTGAAGTAAGTCCGATTGTGGCCGATTTCGCTGAAAAGAATAACTTTTAAAAATCAAAGATGGCGGTTCCCATCTTCATTGTGGGCATTTGAAACCCACAAGGATGTATTTCCGGGATGCGGTGAATGCTGTCCTCCCAGCATTCACCGCTCGTTCCCGCACATGCCCAGTGTCATCGCCGTCTGTTTCTTTGCGGAGGTTATCCACAATGTCTCCTGGGATGAAAGACAATGAGATCCCAGGAGACATTGCGGGGAACGAAGGATATGACGTCAATACCCGCAAAGTCCACGCCCACAGCCGCAGGGGCAGAAAAAAAAAGACAGATAACGTAAGGTAGGTAAAAAAAAAAAAAAGCTCCATATGGCACTCGGTGTTGCTTTTAGAAGCCACCGAGATGCTGATTAAAAAATGGGTGAAGATCCGCTTTAAAGCAACTTGTTTAAGAGTTGATCCTAACATTTTGGCGCCCAAAGAACAGGGACTCACCGATGATACTACAAGAGGTGGCTGAGCTACGCTGACGGAACAAAAGGACAGGCATTCCGGGAACCACAGATCGAAAACCTGCGCAGGTAAGAAAAAGCTTTATTTTTCTTATATTCTGTGCTCCCCTGATTTGTGCCTATCCGTTCTGTCAGTTACGGTTCTCCTGGTTTTAAAACACCAGCCTCTGTAGTGGTGAGTCTAGAATTACTGCATATTTTAGTTTATATTGCTGGAATTATTTGTTTGTTTGTTGTCTGTGTCTGTCTTGTCTGTCTTGTTGAGAAAGTGAATGAGCCTTGTCAAGGATGGTATGAGTTAGAAGGGGATTGCCGAACTAAGCAACGGAATGCGCCCTTACCTCGCAAGAGGACTTTGGGGGTCTGACGCTTATGCTTAACCTCACATCTAACTCATAAACCATAGACGGGTTGAGAGTATAAGCCCTGTCTGCTCCATAAAGCAGGGATAAGAGTGCATGAGAGGGATCCCAGATACGAGGGGGGGAATAAGGTCTCCATAAAGTCCGGAGATCTAGTCGGATACCTGGCCACTTAAAGGAATGCTTGTATATGTTGTAGCCGCATTTTTGTATATGTTGTAGCCGCATTCTGGTTTGTTATTGGGCTAGCATATAAAGTAATTATTTATTATTGGGCTAGCATATAAGGTAATTCGGTTTCAGAAATCTCATTCCGGAGAGGTTTTTAGTATTCTAGCACCCTAGGAGGAAGGCAACGAGGAACTAGTGTAACTTAGCTGGTTTGTTATTGGGCTAGCATATAAAGTAATTATTCATTCTTGTATATGTTGTAGCCGCATTATATTGTACACTAAGTGTCCCACACGCTACCTAGGCAGGACTGTTAGAATGGGCCAGAGGAACACAAAACCCCGTCAGGGAATTGTGGCGCACTATACGGTGCCACAGATAATTAAGAACATTTATGGGAAAACCGAAGCACAGGACTTAAAGGATTTCCTTCGTAAATTTAAGGTGAAAGGAGCAGCGGGCTTAGACCCGGATGTATGGAGTGAAATAAAAAGGGACAGACAAGGAGAGGTGTTAGAGAAGCAATGGATGCGTCAGGTTCAATGCTTAATTAAGGTCTCAAATAGAGCGAAAGAAGAGGGGTGGAAATATAATCCAGACTGTGATGGTTGGGATATGAAAGATAGAAGAACAAAAAATGTTGAAATTTTAAATAATCTTAGCTCAGCCATCCCACCCCCATATACTGACATAGAACGTAAACCACACAAGATATATCCTGTACTTGAGGGGAGAGGATGGGTTTGTCAGCATTGTGGGGCACAAAAACCTCATCCAGAAACTGTAGCTCCCGTATGCACTGATACACGCATTATAGCAAAGCCAGCTGCTTTCTCTAGATTTGTGACACAGTTAATGAATACACATGAAGCAACCTGGCAGGATGGGGAGGATTTATGCAGACATAAAATGACTCTGACCCTGTTTAACCAGTTTATGACTGACCTGCAGACCGAGCTGAGGGGGATGGCAATCTGGAGACAGGACACGTCAGACACATAGACTCAAGGGCCCCTTTTATTGCTAGATTAGAAGCATTCTGTCAGGAAGAACAACAGGAGAGGGGGTCAATATCACCCATGAAACAAATGCCAGGACAGACTGTATCAGAATTTTACTTATCTATGGAAAGTATGATGGCAGATGAGGGATTGGATTTGGCTCTGCCAGTCACGATCCGAGCCTTCAATAGACAGTTTATGGAAGGATTAATTCCGCAGATAAGTGAAAGACTGAAAGCTTGCACACCACCCTTAATTTGTTGCGATTTTTGGCAGAAAAGGGTTGTAAGGTTAATAAGAAAAGTTGCAAGTGTGTCAGGAAAAAGTTATCTTTTTGGGACATTGTATATCACAGGGTACGAGACATCTCACTGAGGAGAGGGTTCAAGTGATAAAGGGAATGTTACCCCCACAGAATTTCAAACAATTGCGTATGTTTTTAGGTATCGTGTCATATTGTAGACAGTGGATACCACATGCTAGCGCTTTGATGCAGCCATTATACGATTGTTTGAAAATTGTACCGTATATGCTTACAGAAGTAGCTTATGAATCGTTTATCACTTTGAAAAAGTTGTTGATTTCTGCCCCGGCTATTGGTATACCAGATTACACCAAGATATTTAATCTGTACATTGCTGAGATCACTGGACATGCCACAGGTGTTCTGACACAGGCACATGTAAAACAAAGACCAGTCGCTTACTTTTCAGCAGCATTAGATCCAGTATCTAGAGGTTCACCGTCTTGTGTACGGGCGGTAGCTGCAGTGTCAATTATCATAGATAAGTCATCAGAGATTGTTCTAGACAATCCAGTTGTAGTGCATACCACACATGACATACATGCAATCTTGTCTCAGGTACAGCCCAAACACATTTCAATGGCTAGGCAATTAAGGTTACAGTGTACTTTACTCTTACCTCCAAATGTCACTTTTCAGCACTGTACAACCTTAAATTTGGCCACCTTTTTGCCTCTTCAGTCACCAGATTTGGCAAGGGGGAATGATAGTACTAATAGTACTAGTGAGAAAAGAAATGAGGACACTGACACTCTTTTGTTTAAAGAAGTAGATGAACACGATTGTTTTCAGCTCATGGAACAGAAGACAATGGGATTCCCACATGTTACAGATACACCGATTTTAAATGCTGAGCACACTTTGTACATAGATGGCAGTAGGTTTGCTGATGACAAGGGTAAATATGACACAGGGTATGCTGTAGTGACTGATACACAGGTAATTGAAGCACAGGCCTTACCAGCCCACATGTCAGCACAGGAAGCAGAATTAAAAGCTTTAGAACAAGCCCTAGAATACTTAAAAGGACGAGAAGGGAATATTTACACTGACTCGGCCTACGCTTATGGTGTAGCGCACGATTATGGCCACATATGGAGGGCTAGAGGTTATCTGACAGCAGCAGGTACACCTGTAAAACATGGAGAAGGGATTAAGAGAGTCCTGAACAATCTTCAAAAGGTTAAACGAGTGGCCATCATGAAGATAGCGGCACACACGAGCGCAAAAACAATTGAGGCAAAAGGAAATGCATTTGCAGATTTGACTGCAAAACAGGCAGCTCTAGGGGAAGGAAGCCCCGAGACCTTAGCAGCGGTAGAGGTGAGTATCCCAGAACCAACATGGCAGCAGCTGAGTAAATTACAGGAGCAAGCAGGGGAGAGCGAGAAAGATAAGTGGGTCAGGATGGGAGCAGCACCAGACCTTGACAATGTATGGAGGGAAGGAGGCAAAATATGCCTACCTGCCTCTCTGAACCCAGCAATGGCAGCGGCAGTTCACCTACCCACACACGTCAGTTCCAATTCCATGTATAGGATTGTGAACCAAGGATGGCTCGCCCCTGGATTCAGTAGCACTGCAAGAAACTACTGTGCAGCCTGCCAAATCTGTCTCCTGAATAACCCAGGACAGAAAGTGAAAACCCCACGAAAACACCAGGTCCGGGCCCAATACCCCTTCCAGAGACTGCAAATTGATTACATACAAATGCCTAAGAGCGGCCCCTTTGAATTTGTCCTCGTGTGTATCGATTTATTCTCAGGTTGGCCCGAAAGTTATCCAGTAAAATCGGCTACAGCTAAAGCCACAGCTAAGAAACTGATCACTGAGTTAATACCTAGGTTTGGTCTTCCTGAAACCATAGAATCAGATAAGGGGACACACTTTACAGGAGAAATCATGCAGAATGTGATGACCATGTTAGGGGTTCAACAACGTTTTCACACCCCTTACCACCCACAGAGTTCAGGATCAGTGGAGAGAGTAAATGGGACAATAAAGTTAAAAATACAAAAAGCCATGCAAGAGTTAAACAAGCCTTGGCCAGAATGCCTGCCTCTGGCTTTATTCTCTATAAGGTACACTCCAACAGGAAAAACAGGATTATCCCCATACGAAATACTTTTTGGGAATGCACCTAGATTAGGTTTATACTTTCCACAGAGTATGCAATTGCAATGTGATAGTTTGACTGCATATGTGATACAATTACAACAACGTCTAACTAAGATCCACAAAAGTGTGTATTCTTCTCTTGCAGACCCTAATTCAATAACAGGTACACATACGCTGCTACCAGGGGATTATGTATATGTAAAGAAACACACCAGAAAGACAGTGGAACCCAGGTTTGAAGGTCCTTACCAAGTACTCTTGACCACAGCCACCTCAGTAAAGCTGGAAGGAAAACCTACCTGGATACACGCATCACATTGCAAGAAACAACCCGAGAAAACAACATGATGAAATATCTACTTACATATTTTTTGTTGAAGATTGTTGTTTTACAAATATATGCATGGACTCCTGGTATTAATGTACTTGAAGTAGAGGAAACAATGACTTTCGAATGGAGCATAGATGACCCTAAAGTGGCAAATGTATCAGGATATGAGATAAATAAGGATTACACTGTGGGTAATTATACTGTTGAAGGACATAGGCGACCGTTTCATGTAGATGTAGGTATAGCATGGATACAGGCAGACCCCCTCTCAGAAGTAACTGTAACTTTCCAGTGGAACGATAATATGGGTTTCCCCTTTAACAATAGTAAGAACCATAGGTGTCATAAAATATCCCTTTCACAGACATGGAAACAAGCCCGGGAACGGGTAGTGGGACAAGTGTACCAAATATTAACAGTCATGGCAGAAGGAGGGAATATAACCGAAGGGATGTTTAATCTGACAGATATTACCGTTAATCAATCCAGTACTTTCCTCTGTGCATCTTGGTGGAGGGAAGAGAGAGTTGATGGGTGGTACTGGATGGCATACCCCAGCAGAAGCCTTTTGGAGGCGAAACGCGTCGGGTCTCTATGATTACACCCCACCACTACCCACTGCGCTGTTTTTATATATTTTTTATATATTTTTTATGCTGTTTTATATATTGAGCCGAGTTTTTACTGCCCCCCGCTTGTAAAAAATTGCCTCTTGGAGTTTTTTTTGCTCAATAAAGTGCTCTTATGCGTTTTTGCACATTAAGGATTTACACCATGTGGAGTTTTTTCTCTTTTCTTTGACCAATTACATATATGATGGACTTCTGAGCGAAGGGTCTTTTTGGTGACCGGAACCGCATCCTGGGGACCTTGATCTCCTAGCTGGCTCTTCAGTTGAGGACTGCTGACAAGACGGCCCACGAGTCTTCCTACAAGCCTCCATCTCACACCGTTTGACGGTACACGCACGTTTGACTCACCGCCACGGCCTGTGAGTCCACCTGATCCGGTAAGGGCAATCTTTTGCTTTTTCTCTCTCCTGGTGGGAATCATCCACAAGAGTCAAGATTTAGTGTACCTATCGGGACCCCTTCCCAACAACCTCTAATCATCCCTGGAGAAGACGGTTGAGACCTTGCTATCTGTAGGACTGAAGGGGACAGTCTACTTTTGCCATTTGAGAGACTTGTTGTTTTCCAGCTATGTTTGTCCTCCCATAAGGATTTTTATGCCCCCTATCCTGGCCCCTATTCCCATGGAATACTAGTGGTGTTAAACCACCCACCTAGATTATTTAGATTTCTTGCATTGATTTATATGTGTTGGTTTTTCCTTTTGAATAAGGTGCCAGGTACTCGAATCTCCCCTACTGGCTGCGTTAAATCACTTAATCAGGTTGTTGGGATTTCTTGTATGGGTTTATATGTGTCTGTGTTTCCTTTTTGAACAAGGTGCTGGGCGCTTGTTTTTCTCCTAATTTAAACCAACTGATTATCACTGCATTTTCACCAGCATACCTATATATGCCTGTATTCCTTACTTTGTTGATATTTTTCTTAATAATCAATTATCACTTCACCAAGTGACACTGACAGTGTCTTCACTCCCCTCATTTTTTCCTGTCTAACGACAGGATTTTTTCACCTTTCACTAGCGCCACACTTTTTTATTTTCACTGGATGGCACAGACCTATGGGTTTCACATACAAATGGAGGAAGAAGTAACGCCAACAATTGAATCTTCCATATTAACACCCGTACCAAACACTTGCATAAATGTATCAACATCACAACAGAAAACAAAAATAAAATTCAATATCACCTTTCCCCCGATACCGGAGTGTAGGTATAAACGAGAATGGTACGACACACTATTGGGACTGACAGGTACAGGGATGGGAATTTTAAACTCAGTCGAGATAGAAGAAATGAACAACAGATGGAAGCATGCAGGGGGACACATAGCTGACAGCTTGACTATCACAAGCAAATGGTTACCCACCACTTTTGAAACCCAACTGCAAGAAATACCCCTATTACAATTTTTGGGAGGGTTAATAAATCACACGATAGGAGCAGAGCTCCAGCTGTGGAATCAAAGTCAACAGTTTGTAAATTTCACACAGTGCTCTTTTAACCTCTTATCCTATCATATACAAATAAATAGGGCCAGGACTGAACTACAGTTGGGAAATTATCATACCTGGATGAAATATTTTAAGGGTTTAACTGACGATGGTGTATGGTTCCAAGTAAAAGGGGATAAGATAGAATGTGAGGAGAAATGGTGTGTAAGAAGGTTCGAAGCATACCGGGTAGCAGATGTAATGGAAATGTGTAAAATAGTGGTCATGCCACTAGTAATTAAAGACGAGTTTTGGTATCCAGAAATATATGGGAAATATGTAGATAAAGGAAACAGAACCCATGATTTAACTCTATGTGAAGGAACTAATAAGGGAATGGTATGTGGCAGAAGTTCCCCAGTATATGAACCTTGCTTGTTAAAATACCAAACTAGCATATGCAAAATGCAAAGAACACCGATAAATGTGAACAATAGATTCATAGAAATAGGACCCCAGCATATTTGTATCATTACTAATGATAACCGCACCATGTCAGCATTAAATAAATCGGCGCCGTTTGCGGGATGTATAAAAAAGATTAAAATATTACAATGGGGTGACGACACCTATCTTTTTGAACCAGACGCCGATAAGATATTCTCTTCAGTCTATGAGGTACATAATCTCACTGACACTACACCCTTTATAATTTCTTTAGACCCACTAAAACAGGTTTTGGAACAATCAGAGTTGTTAAGACAACACATAGAAACACTAGAACATACCCTACAGAATAACCTTGTATCTGCAATTATTGACAAAGGTAGACTAGTGCATCTTTCCTCACAGATACAACAGGATACTGCACCACATTGGTGGGATATATTTAGTGGAATGTCTTCTACAGCAACCAATACCTTTCACTGGTTGTTAAGTCCAATGGTAATTATTATTCTAATATTAATATCACTTACAATCACAAATATATGTGTATACAGGAAAATAAATAGGAAAATTAGGAGAATAGACAGGGCATACCGATAAATGTGTATTGACATCACCCTACTCCTATAAAACTCCTCTTCTTGAATTTTAAGATGTTGGTAATACCTAGGGGGATGGGTTCTACCCCTCTGACAACTCGCGGTCAGGGAAAGGACTCTGGGGAAAAACTGACTAGAACTTATTCATGAGGACCCAGGGGGAAGGAGAGGATGATGTCAAAGGGGGAAATTGATAAGGTCAGGGATTTAATTTAGAGTTCTCACTTAATATAATGCCTACGTGTAAATCTGTTATGAATGTAACTTTTGGCTGCTGAACTCGATTGAATCTGCTTTTGTTGCCTTGTATCTGTATTGCCATGGTGTTGGAGCTTGTGCCTGTAGCCCAGGTGACTCCTGTTGTTGTTTACCCTTGCCCTTTGTGGGGGTTGTGCTGATGCTATTGTTTGTATAATTGCCTATAAAAGGCCTTTGAAAGAAGTAAAGGGAGCAGTCCATTATGCTCAGAAACTGATACACGGATTTCTGACTCTGTGTCTTAATTCCTATAAGAAGCAATCATTTGACAAAGCAATATAAACTTAAAGCAACTTGTTTAAGAGTTGATCCTAACATCTTCACAGACCGACTCGGTACCAGGAGGCATGGAAGGTGAGGGGGGAAAGGGTGGGACTGCGAAGTTTGGAGACAAATGTACAGAAGGCTTCCGCAAGCGCTCCTTAAAAGGGTCTCCTTTCTCTGGGTCTGGAGTCAATGAGGATGGCAAACATGATCAACCTCTCCAGCTCAGTGGGTATATCTTGAGCTGCTATCTCATCCTTGATGGTGTCCGAGAGACGATGAGAAAAAGCAGCCACAAGAGCCTCATTGTTCCAAGAAACCTCTGCTGCCAGAGTACGGAATTCAATGGCGTAATCGGCAACAGTTCTCGTACTCTGTTCAATGGACATGAGGCACTTGGCAGCAGAAGCAGAGCATGCAGGAACGTCAAATACCCTTTTAAAAGAAGTCACAAACTCAGGGTAACTCAAGACTACAGGTTTTTGCGTCTCCCATAGGGGGTTTGCCCATACCAAGACTCTCTCAGAAAGCAAAGATATCATGAAACCTACTTTGCTTCTCTCCGTGAGAAACGCCTGGGGCAGCATCTCAAAGTATATCTCAACCTGGTTGAGAAACCCTCTACATTGGACTGGATCGCCCCCAAATCTCTGGGGAAGCGGAACGGAACCAGACATACCTCTTATAAAGGTAATACTCAAGGTGTGTGCCTGCACAAAGACTGGAGCAGCAGCGGGGACTGCCTGCAACACAGGTTGTATTGGAGCAGCCTCAGTGGAAGATTCCAGATGAGCCGTGCCATCCAATCTGGAAAAAATATTACCAACAAGTGGATTCACTGCATCTTCTGAATTCATGGCCTTCGCCTACTGTCAGAAACCATGAATCAGACTGAGACAGAAGTACAGTTAAATCACACTTGTTTAATAATAATAAAAAAAGGTAAACAGTAAACTTAGTCAAAACATAGCCAGAGTTCAGGAACCGGAACGGATAGTCAGACAAGCCAAAACGTCAGGGAGCCAGAGATGAGCATAGTAGAACAGCAAGCAGGATCTGGAACAAGAAGGAATGTCAGCCAAGCAAGTCTTTAACAGGAACACAGGAGAGTGTATCTAGAGATGTGACCAAAGTGAAGGCAGAGATCATCTGGACTGGGCGGATAAAGTAGGCAGGACTGACGAGCAGGTTATCATCAACAGGTGAGTAACTGTGGAGAGATAGGAGTTGGCAATTAACCGACAGCTGAGCGGCCAGCTTTGAGAAGGAAGGGCTGAGCCCAGCCCTGACAAGCAGTGAGCAGTAATAAAGTTTGATCTACCAAACACAGGAGCTGTACTGCCAAAATGCATTAATGGCAACTATACTGGGCCTAGACCGACTGGCTGTGCAATGTCCATAAATATGAACGAAAAGAGAGAAGGGATGGCTTTACAAGAGTGGCAGTCCTTTGTGTTGTTCTTCTGACAGCTATTGTTGTGGCCCTTTAAGAAGTATCAGTGCCCTAAATGACAGTTTTAGTAAACCAGCATGCGGTACAGTTACTGTAATGATGCAGTATAGGTGCAGTATACTTCCAGTCTCCATACTTCCTGCCTCCAGTAACTCAGTCCCTGCTAGCAGCATGAACAATGGGCAGTGGCTTCTCACTACTCCCTGTGGTGTGGCTGTGAACTCTCACAGTAGAAAGGGGGGACCCTCAGTCTCAACATAATACCTCCAGAGATTCAGAGGTGGCAAGCAGAAGGTGGGGGTGAGAGAATGCTTTGGTTACCCTGCAGCAATGGTGCAGATATGATTGCTGCAGTCTGTGCTGCGCTGCCTTGGGTGTCTCCGCTGCTCTGGGCTATCAGCAGTCAGGTGCTCCCAGAGGAGAAGTTCTTAGAGCAGATTGTTAAACACTATTCCACCACTCCCCCTCTGCCTTAGTGTTCTATTGGGAATTGTAGTGTAAAGGGTCCATGAGTTCCATTCTATAGCTGGTGCCCTGAACTTCAAATCCCATGATCCTCAGCGTTCTGCATCAGATTCCATAGGCTTTTCTGCCTATAGTTCTCCCTTTGCTGACAGGAGGGGATAGTGCAACACAACAATCAGCATAACAGTAGAAAGTGAAGGTAAACTGATTGTAAACAGTGAAATGTCTCCTCTTCCATGTTTTGGTTGTCCAGGTTGTCCAATTGGCTACATAAGTTTTTTTTATGTTTTTTTTTTCTTTTTAGCAACAGTGTAATTGTAAACTGTATGGAATTGCAAGTGATTTTAATTTGTTTTTTTGAATGTTGCAATTTTTTGAATTTTTTTTTTTTGTAGTGCTACCCCTGAAGGCGCTGCTGAATTGTTTTGTGATTTCTCTGCACAACTGAAGATGACACACCTTGCTCACCCTACACTTACCTACACACCTTGAGGTATTTCAAAGAATTTATTAGGATAAGCCTAAATGAAGAAAGGATTAGCAAGTGCACTAATCAATAAAACAACATTACTCTGAGGGATTTGGTTAAACATCTGAGTATTCTGACTATCAGTAATTAACACAACTGAAATGCGTTTACCTAACAGTATATAAAGACTGTCCCAACTTGGTATAAGGGTCCTCGGTTAATCCCACTGGCCAGTGAATGATAAAAAGAAGGAAAAAAAATGTTGGCCAGTGGAGTTGGAGCCCTTGATGAATGCACAACAGACAATAGATTAACTTGTGCAGGGTAGTCCCCTACCAGACCTGGGATGCTCTCTTCTGGGTCTCCAAACATGTACTCGAAGTTCAAGTCCTCAGACAGAAATAAGGAGCTCTGATTTAAATCCTGTTGAAGCAGTCCCTCCAGGGCCGATCCTACCTGGGGTGCGCAGGGTGCTTTGCACCCGAGTGCCTGCAGAGGTGGGGGCGCCAAAGAGCCAGATTTCTCCCCTCCCTCCTTCTCTCCTTGTGAGTGTCCGTCCAGAACACCAGTGTGAGCGTAGGGCAGCCCGTCCAGCATGGCAGTGCTGGGGGGTAGGGGCGCTCCTCTTCCTGACACGAGGGTTCTAGTCAGTGGCTGCTGAGTGCTGATGTGTGGGAATTAATTCCTCACACTGGGATCCCGCACTGTCTCTACCAACCCCAGTTGGAATGCCTCCCCCTCCCATCTCTATCTCGGGCTGCAAGGAGAGAGAACCAAGGTGAGTCAGTGTTTGGTGTGCTGTGTGCTGAGGTTGGCATCCCCAGCACACCTTTATATGTGCTCTGGGCTGCCCCTGTTAGGAGATGTTTTATGGTATGATAGATTACATAGGATACACAGCCCCTGTCCCTTCCTGCACCTCAGTAGTCCATCTACAGATATGATGTATAATGAGATGTACTTATGCCCCATACACACGGTCGGACATTGATCGGACATTCCGACAACTCCACCACTAAACACCCCAAAAAAGGCAAACAACATGGGAAAGCACTTAAAATACCACAAACACCAAGGCCGGGTGGACAGACCCCTCTCGAGGGCTCTCTCCACCCTACCTTACACAACATTATTCCGAAACTTTTACAACCCAACATTCAGACACTTTTATCACAACCCGGTTTTTTAGTACAGGCAACTCCAGAACCCACCAAACAAGGGAATCTGGACGCGTTTGTGCAAAAGGCCCCGGTCCCAAGCACGTCCCACAATCAATCACACTAAATGATGGAGATAATCCTCATTCCCTTAATATAATTAATTTAACATCTTATCAGTTGACCCCAGAGGAGGAACAGGTCCTTTAATTGGGCTTGGGTTTCTGTCCCTCGGAGTCAATTGATATCTATGAAACAATCAAAGACCTTTACCTATTTGCTAGAAAATTAACCTTCAATTACATGTTTGACCCAGATCGAAGACGCGTTAACTTGGAAAAAGAACTAGCAGAAAAAACAAAAAACTTTACTATAGCGGAGTCTAGAGCATTACGGGACCTTATGTTACTTTTTGATGAAGGAGAAGTGGAGTCGAATGACTCAGATGGGATTCTCGACTCTCCTCTTTCTAGCCAAACGGTTACTATTTCTAATCGACATCCCACTCCTAAACCTTCCCTGAAAATGAAATCTAGAGCTTTCCCTGATCTAATGACATGTCCATCTATATGGGCCTTTCTACATGAATGCATTTTGTCCCTCAAAAAAGAGCAATGGCAAACACTACCTTCCAACTTGACCCAGCAGCAGTTCCGGGCAGTCACTAAACTTCAAAAAAATACTGATCTTATCATAAAGCAATCTGATAAGGGCGGTAACCTGGTGTTGATGACTCATCACCAATATCAAATCATGTGTCTCAAGATTCTCTCCAACCCTAACTGGTATTCACCTATCGAGAATACCTTTATCCAGAAAACCATTGATGAATTTAGGGGTCTCATCGGTGGGGCCTTCCTCGAGGGCCTCATCGATGAGGACACATATAAATTCATCAATGTACAATACCCGCGCACTCCGACATTTTATGCGCTACCGAAAACTCACAAGAACCTTTCCGTACCCCCTGGTCGACCTATCGTCTCAGGTAAAGGTTCTTTAACAGAAAATGCTAGCAAATTGGTCGACACTTTTTTATTACCCCACGTGTTAAGATTGCCGTCCTACATTAGGGACACTACTGACCTTTTAAAACACATTGAGGGAGTCCAGGTCCCTCCGGACGCCCTCCTCCTGGCTGTTGATGTTGAGGCCTTGTACTCAAGCATCCCCCACGAGCAGGGCGTCCGGATGGCTGGCTCCTTCCTCATGGAACAGGACCATCATACCTGGCCCACCAACACCTTTATTCTAAAACTTTTAGAATTTATTCTGACTAAAAATTATTTTCTTTTCATGGACCAATTGTATCTTCAAACCCAAGGTTTTGCAATGGGCACGTCTTGTGCCCCTTCTTGCGCCAATTTGTATCTGGGTGGTTGGGAGCGGGCTGTCTTTGGTGATGATCTTATGGAACCCTTTTTAAACCATGTCCTGGGCTGGTTCAGGTTTATTGATGACCTACTGGTCATCTGGACAGGCACAGAGCAATATCTACAAGTCTTCATTGAAAGGTTAAACATTAACCCTTTCAACCTTCATTTTACCTTCACATACAATATTCAGAGCATTTCTTTTCTAGATGTACAAGTCATAAAAAACTCTGCTGGATATTTAACTACAGATCTATACCGTAAACCGCCAGCAGGCAACACACTGTTGCACGCTTCTAGTTTACATCCCCGTCCTCTGGTCCTATGCTCAATATCTGAGACTAAGGAGGAACTGCACAGAGGACGGGGATTTCTACAGACAAGCAAATGCTCTCCGTACACGACTTTTGGCTAGAGGCTACAATCGTACTACTTTGAGGAAAGCCTTCAACAAGGCCTCTGCCCTAGACCGACAAACACTACTCTTCGGTCCTCCACGACCTAAACAACCCTACACGACCAAAATCATCACCAAATTCTCCACCCACTACCACCAGCTACACAACATATTATCCAGCCTTTGGCACATTTTGACCGACCACCACACGTTGAGGAAATACATCAAATCAACTCCTGATCTGGTTTTCAGGAGGGCCACCTCTCTGAGGGATCGGCTCACTCATAGTCATTACAAAATCCCCCTTGCTGGCCCAAAAGCACCCAGAGGCAGCTTTAAGTGTGGCAATTGTCCACACTTTCTCTGGATCCAGGAGGGACAACAAGTTTTACTCCCAAATGGAGAGATATTTTTTCCAAAACGCTCAGCCCATTGCGGCACACGTGGTGTAATTTACCCTATGACCTGCGCTTGTAGCGCCTTTTATGTGGGGAAGACAATTAGAGAGCTACGGCAGAGACTGGGTGACCATCTTTATGCCTCTACCAATGGCAAGCTTACTACTGTAGGCCGCCATATAGGCATTCATCACCGCTTTAATTTTGATTATATCAGATTTACTGTTTTAGAAGTCGTCCCTGAGGACCCCAGAGGGGGAAACTGGGACCGCCAAATTTTGAAGCGCGAAGCGCTCTGGATTGAGCGACTCAACGCTTTGATTCCACCTGGTATCAACGAGGCACACTCCTACAAGTATTTTCTTGAATAATGTTCCAATATTTTCATCGGTCTCTGCTGTGGCCACCTCATAGACATCTACCCTTCAGGTTTATACTAATTGTCTTTTCCACACTACATCTATTTATTATTTATTATATTTCTTAATATATGTACATCTGTAATTTTGTTTCTTGTCCTTCCCTCTCCTCTTATCCTCCCCCCCTTTTTTTGCATAACCAGGCTTTGCCTATAACTGTTTGCAAGTGGACTTTCCACACTTAGTATATGGTACAATGTGTTTAGGAGTATACTAGTTGCTGTTTTGGCTTACCACAAGCTTTTTGTATTATACATGCTTTATTAATGATTGTCATGTATTTTAATTATTATCTGTTGCATTAGGGTTGAGTGGTACACATCCCTGGCCGTGGGTCAAGTTTGTTCCCATGGCCAATGATTTGGTATCCTTGCCCTTGTTTTATTCAACATTTACAAAATTGTGTTTAGTAATTAGGAGTATTATTGCACTGGCTTCCCTTTGTAGCGATGTGAGGAGTTCATTCTCCCCCGTACGGCGGGCTTGCGACCCTCCGGCAGTGGGCGGGGCCCTATGGAGCCCGGCCGCTGCTTCTCCTGTTTGACGCTCGCAGCGTCATCCATGATGGAGCTGCGCGCCTGCGCTGGATGGCTTTCTCGCGCAGGCGCAGCAGAGGAGGATCGGACCTGGAAGAGATGGCACCTGTGGTTTCAGCGCCACCTGACTTCCGGGTTGGAGGCATTTAAAACGCCAGACTCACTCGGCAGCTGAGAGAGGCACATACCCAGTAGTGCATCTGCGCCGCTTCTGGAGACCTGTAAGTACCTATTACATGTCCTTTGGTTAGGGTGGGAGATGTTATCAGTCTATCCTGTACTGTTTTACAGGCGTTTCTTCTCTTGACAGAAACGCCTAGCACACTGATACAACTCCATAACTCTGTACCTTATCTACTCTTTCCTAGCGGCTCTTCGTGGCATTGTAGTCTGGCCTCCACGGCCAGTGTAGCCCCTCCATCTGCACACTCTGGGTACAAACGCCATTGAGTCTGGTTTTTAATAGTACAGCAACGGTGGGTATATCTGCTGGATATCAAAACCCTCCGCTCTCCCAACTCTCTTATGTATATTACTCTGGCCAGGTGGTAGATTTTTTCCTGTCCCCCCTTTTGTTTCTCTCCCTCCTTCCCCTTGTCCCTCACCTCTTTCCCCTTTTTTTCCCCCTTCCTTTCCCCTTTCCCTTCCTTCCCCCCCCTTTTTTACTTCCTCCCCTCCCTTCCCTCTTCCGCCCCCCCCTCTTCCCCCCTCCAATCCCCCCCCCCCCACTTTCTCCATTCCCCTCATCCCCTTTCCTTTCCATCCCTCTCCCCCATTCTTCCCTTTCTTTCCTTCTCTCTCCCCCCCCCTCTCCCCTTCCCCTCGAGTCTATCTTCCACCCCCTTCCTTCCTTTCCTTTCTTCTCTTTCCCCCTTTCCATCAATTCCCCCTCTTTTTCTTTCTCTTCTTTCTTTCCCATCGGCCACTTCTTGGTTTACCTTCCCTTTCCCTGCTTTTCCCTCTCCTTTCCCTCCCTCCCCCCCTCCCTCCCTCACCTTTACCCCACCTCTCTCTCCCCCCCCCCCCCTTTTCTTCTTTTTCACCATTTCCTTTGCCCTGACTCTACACACCCGGGTGGTTCTCCGTTTTAGTGGAACCTTGAGTCCATAATTTTTATACTTTCGAATTTCTTTATACAATAGTATCACTTTAAAGTGCCTCCCTGGCCCGCCCTGGGGAAACGCCTGCTGAGGGCGTCTCACAGTATCGCTCCAAACCCGTTGAGGGTTTAGGTTGGTGAGTGCAAATTATAACTAACATTACTCTCTCCAATATCAAATGTGTGTTTTCTATGCTATGTGTTTTTTTCATTCTAAGACATGCCTTGTAATGTTGATATTTCACTTTCTTTACTCTGTAGAATATGTACTAATAGACGCCTCCTGAAGAAGCGGCTGTGTCCGCGAAACTGTAGAAGTCACGTCTGCAAGTATCATATAACCTGCCTCCATGTGTCTGTGTGGGCATTTTTTATACAATTCGATTGTCAACATTGCTGTAATATCCAACTTTTGATTGTGTTAATATGTTATGATTTGTACATTGTGTCCTGTCTGGGACTTTTTAATATCTTGTTTTTGAATAAAATACAAAATTTTATAATACCCTTGCCTACATCCCTCTGGTACCGTAATAGTCCGATTTTTTCTGAAAGAGACAGGATCCAATTGGAGAGGTCCTTACTGTTCTCTCTTTCAACCCATTTTTTGACCTATTCATGTAAAGGATGATGGTACCTAGTAATGTTAGTTTACCTTATCTTTCTTATCACGTGGCCAATCTCTGAATAACAAAATCCTAGGATTTTTTCCAATGAATGTTGGCTCAAACTTGCCTTGTATACACATGGTCACACAAAGTTGTCGGAAAATCCGATCATTCTGAACACGGTGACGTAAAACACGTACGTCGGGACTATAAACGGGGCAGTAGCCAATAGCTTTCATCTCTTTATTTATTCTGAGCATGCGTGGCACTTTGTGCGTCGGATTTGTGTACACACGATCGGAAATTCCGACAACGAATTTTGTTGTCGGAAAATTTTATAGCCCGCTCTCAAACTTTGTGTGACGGAAAATCCGATGGAAAATGTGTGATGGAGCCTACACACGGTCGAAATTTCCCACAACAAGGTCCTATCACACATTTTCCGTCGGAAAATCCGACCGTGTGTACGGGGCATAAGAGCCCTTTCACACTGACAGTGCGGGGGCGTCGGCGGTAATGCGCCGCTACTTTAATGGTGCTTTACCGTCGCTTTAGAGGTACATTTAACCCCCACTAAAGGTTTCAAAGGCGCAACTGCGGAGGCGCTTTGCAGACACTGCCCATCGATTTTAATGGGCAAGGGGGCTTTAGGAGCGGTGTGTACACCGCTCCTAAAGCGCATCAAAGAAGCTACTTGCAGGAATTTTTTGGACGTCGTGCCAGTGCTCTGCTCCAGTGTGAAATCATTCGGGCTCTCACACTGGGATTGCAGATAAGGCTTTTTCCAGGCGCTATTTTTAACACTAAAGCACCTGAAAAATGCCTCCAGTGTGAAAGGGGTCTAATGGACCATCTCCAGTACTATGTCTGCAGTAAGGATGAGATCCGGCGTGTTTGCAAGCTGCACGTGCAGAGCCCGCCAGGAACTCGGCACTGCACAGCACTAATCACAAGCAGTGAGACATTTCCCGATGTGCGGCTGCAGAGATCGGGAAATGTCTCACTGCCTGCGATTAGCGCAGCGCATTGCCGACTTCCTGGCGGGCTCTGCACGTGCAGCTTGCGAAACACACCGGAACTCATCCTTAGTCTGCAGTCTCAGACCATCTCCTGTAGTATGTCAGCGGTCTCTGACCATCTCCTGTACTATGTTTGCAGTCTCTGATCATCTCCTGTATTATGTCTGCAGTCTCTGACCATCTCTTGTACTATGTCTGCAGTCTCTGACCATCTCCTGTACTATGTCTGCAGTCTCGGACCATCTCCTATACTATGTCTGCAGTCTCGGACCATCTCCTCTACTATGTCTGCAGTCTCGGACCATCTACTATACTATGTCTGCAGTCTCTGACCATCTCCTGTATTATGTCTGCAGTCTCTGACCATCTCTTGTATTATGTCTGCAGTCTCGGACCATCTCCTGTACTATGTCTGCAGTCTCGGACCATCTCCTGTACTATGTCTGCAGTCTCGGACCATCTCCTATACTATGTCTGCAGTCTCAAACCATCTCCTATACTATGTCTGCAGTCTCTGACCATCTCCTGTACTATGTCTGCGGTCTCTGACCCTCTCCTGTAATATGCCTGCGGTATCTGACCGTCTCCTGTACCATGTCTGCGGTCTCTGACCATCTCCTGTACTATATCTGCAGTCTCTGACCATCTCCTGTACTATGTCTGCAGTCTCTGACCATCTCCTGTACTATGTATGCAGTCTCTGACCATCTCCTGTATTATGTCTGCAGTCTATAATCATCTCCTGTACAATGTCTGCAGTCTCTGACCGTCTCCTGTACTATGTCTGCAGTCTCTGACGTCTCCTGTACTATGTCTGCAGTCTCTGCCCATCTCCTGTATTATGTCTGTAGTTTCTGATCATCTTCTGTATCATGTCTGCAGTCTCTAACCGTCTCCTATATCATGTCTGCAGTCTCTGATCATCTCCCGTACCAAGTCTGCGGTCTCTGACCGTCTCCTGTATTATGTCTGCAGTCTCTGATTGTATCCTGTACTATGTGTGCAGTCTCTGACCATCTCCTGTACTATGTCTGTAGTCTCTGACCATCTCCTGTATTATGACTGCAGTCTCTGATCATCTCCTGTATTATGACTGCAGTCTCTGATCATCTCCTGCATTATATCTGCAGTCTTGGACCAACTCCTGTATCATGTCTGCAGTCTCAGACAATCTCCTGTACTATGTCTGCAGTCTCTGACCATCTCCTGTACCATGTCTGCAGTCTCTAACCGTCTCCTATATCATGTCTGCAGTCTCTGACCATCTCATGTACACATGTCTTAAGTCTCTGACTCTCTCCTGTATCATGTCTGCAGTCTCTAACCATCTCCTATATCATGTCTGCAGTCTCTGACCATCTCCTGTACTATGTCTGCAGTCTCTAACCAACTCCTGTACTATGTCTGTAGTCTCTGACCATCTCCTGTACTATGTCTGTAGTCTCTGATCAGCTCCTGTACCATGTCTGCAGTCTCTGACCATCTCCTGTACCATGTCTGCAGTCTCTAACCATCTCCTGTACCATGTCTGCAGTCTCTGACCATCTCCTGTACCATGTCTGCAGTCTCTGACCATCTCCTGTACTATGCCTGCGGTCTCTGACCCTCTCCTGTACCATGTCTGCGGTATCTGACCGTCTCCTGTACCATGTCTGTGGTCTCTGACCGTCTCCTGTACTATTTTTGCAGTCTCTGACCATCGCACTGCCTGCGATTAGCGCAGCGCATTGCCGACTTCCTGGCGGGCTCTGCACGTGCAGCTTGCGAACACGCCGGAGCTCATCCTTAGTCTGCAGACTCGGACCATCTCCTGTACTATGTCTGCAGTCTCTGATCATCTCCTGTAGTATGTCTGCGGTCTCTGACCATCTCCTGTACTATGTTTGCAGTCTCTGACCATCTCCTGTACTATGTCTGCAGTCTCTAACCATCTCCTGTACTATGTCTGTAGTCTCTGACCATCTCCTGTACTATGTCTGTAGTCTCTGACCAGCTCCTGTACTATGTCTGCAGTCTCTGACCATCTCCTGTACCATGTCTGCAGTCTCTGACCATCTCCTGTACCATGTCTATAGTCTCTGACCATCTCCTGTACCATGTCTGCAGTCTCTGACCATCTCATGTACTATGTCTGCAGTCTCTGACCCTCTCCTGTACCATGTCTGCAGTCTCTAACCATCTCCTATATCATGTCTGCAGTCTCTGACCATCTCCTGTACTATGTCTGCAGTCTCTAACCATCTCCTGTACTATGTCTGTAGTCTCTGACCATTTCCTGTACTATGTCTGTAGTCTCTGACCAGCTCCTGTACCATGTCTGCAGTCTCTGACCATGTCCTGTACTATGTCTGCAGTCTCTGACCATCTCCTGTACCATGTCTGCAGTCTCTAACCATCTCCTGTACTATGTCTGCAGTCTCTGACCATCTCCTGTACTATGTCTGCAGTCTCTGATCATCTCTTGTACTATGTCTGCAGTCTCTGACCATCTCCTGTACTATGTCTGCAGTCTCTGACCATCTCTTGTACTATGTCTGCAGTCTCTGATCATCTCCTGTACTATGTCTGCAGTCTCTGACCATCTCCTGTACTATGTCTGCAGTCTCTGATCATCTCCTATTCTATGATTGCAGTCTCTGACCATATCCTGTTTTATGACTGCAGTCTCTGACCGTCTCCTGTACTATGTCTGCAGTCTCTGACCATCTCCTGTACTATGTCTGCAGTCTCTGACCATCTCCTGTACTATGTCTGCAGTCTCTGACCAGCTCCTGTACCATGTCTGCAGTCTCTGACCATCTCCTGTACCATGTCTGCAGTCTCTGACCATCTCCTGTATTATATCTGCAGTCTCTGACCATCTCCTATTCTATGATTGCAGTCTCTGACCATCTCCTGTTCTATGATTGCAGTCTCTTACCATCTCGTGTACTCTGTCTGCGGTCTCTAACCATCTCCTATATTATATCTGCAGTCTCTGACCATCTCCTGTACTATGTCTGCAGTCTCTAACCAACTCCTATATCATGTCTGCAGTCTCTGACCATCTCCTGCACTATGTCTGCGGTCTCTGACCCTCTCCTGTACTATGTCTGCAGTCTCTGACCCTCTCCTGTACTATGTCTGCAGTCTCTGACCCTCTCCTGTATCATGTCTGCAGTCTCTGACCATCTCCTGTAGTATGTCTGCAGTTTCCGACCATCTCCTGTACTATGTCTGCAGTCTCTGACCATCTCCTGTACTATGTCTGTAGTCTCTGACCAGCTCCTGTACTATGTTTGTAGTCTCTGACCAGCTCCTGTACCATGTCTGCAGTCTCTGACCATCTCCTGTACCATGTCTGCAGTCTCTGACCATCTCCTGTACCATGTCTGCAGTCTCTAACCATCTCCTGTGCTATGTCTGCAGTCTCTGACCATCTCCTATACTATGTCTGCAGTCTCTGATCATCTCCTGTACTATGTCTGCAGTCTCTGACCATCTCCTGTACTATGTCTGCAGTCTCTAACCGTCTCCTATATCATGTCTGCAGTCTCTGACCAGCTCCTGTACTATGTCTGCATTCTCTGACCATCTCCTGTACCATGTCTGCAGTCTCTGACCATCTCCTGTACTATGTCTGCAGTCTCTGACCATCTCCTGTACTTCGTCTGCAGTCTCTGATCATCTCCTGTACTATGTCTGCAGTCTCTGACCATCTCCTGTATTATATCTGCAGTCTCTGACCATCTCCTATTCTATGATTGCAGTCTCTGACCATCTCCTGTTCTATGATTGCGGTCTCTGACCATCTCGTGTACTATGTCTGCAGTCTCTAACCATCTCCTGTACCATGTCTGCAGCCTCTAACCGTCTCCTATATCATGTCTGCAGTCTCTGACCATCTCCTGTACTATGTCTGCAGTCTCTAACCATCTCCTGTACTATGTCTGCAGTCTCTGACCATCTCCTGTACTATGCCTGTAGTCTCTGACCAGCTCCGGTACCATGTCTGCAGTCTCTGACCATCTCCTGTGCCATGTCTGCAGTCTCTGACCATCTCCTGTACCATGTCTGCAGTCTCTGACCATCTCCTGTACCATGTCTGCAGTCTCTGACCATCTCCTGTACCATGTCTGTAGTCTCTGACCATCTCCTGTACCATGTCTGCAGTCTCTAACCATCTCCTGTACTATGTCTGCAGTCTCTGACCATCTCCTGTACTATGTCTGTAGTCTCTGACCAGCTCCGGTACTATGTCTGCAGTCTCTAACCGTCTCCTATATCATGTCTGCAGTCTCTGACCATCTCCTGTACTATGTCTGCAGTCTCTAACCATCTCCTGTACAATGTCTGCAGTCTCTGACCATCTCCTGTACTGTCTGTAGTCTCTGACCAGCTCCTGTACCATGTCTGCAGTCTCTGACCATCTCCTGTACCATGTCTGCAGTCTCTGACCATCTCCTGTACCACGTCTGCAGTCTCTGACTATTTCCTGTACTATGTCTGCAGTCTCTGACCATCTCCTGTACTATGTCTGCAGTCTCTGATCATCTCCTGTACTATGTCTGCAGTCTCTGACCATCTCCTGTACTATGTCTGCAGTCTCTGACCATCTCCTGTACTATGTCTGCAGTCTCTGACCATCTCCTATTCTATGATTGCAGTCTCTGACCATCTCCTGTTCTATGATTGCGGTCTCTGACCATCTCGTGTACTATGTCTGCAGTCTCTAACCATCTCCTGTACCATGTCTGCAGCCTCTAACCGTCTCCTATATCATGTCTGCAGTCTCTGACCATCTCCTGTACTATGTCTGCAGTCTCTAACCGTCTCCTATATCATGTCTGCAGTCTCTGACCATCTCCTGTACTATGTCTGCAGTCTCTGACCGTCTCCTGTACCATGTCTGCAGTCTCTGACCATCTCCTGTACCATGTCTGCAGTCTCTGACCATCTCCTGTATTATATCTGCAGTCTCTGACCATCTCCTATTCTATGATTGCAGTCTCTGACCATCTCCTGTTCTATAATTGCAGTCTCTGACTGTCTCTTGTATCATAACTACAGTCTCTGACCATCTCCTGTACTATGATTGCAGTCTCTGACCGTCTCCTGTACCATGTCTGCAATCTCTGATCATCTCCTATATCATGTCTGTAGTATTTCAGGGGGCTCTTTCTAACAGAATCTCTAACAGAAGCACTCTCTGTCTCCATCAGAGAGGCCCCCCTCCAGGTCCCAATAAAGTACTATTGCTTCTCTTACTGTATTTTGCTTATTGTACCTGTAAGGATCCCAGGGTAATGAAGACTTCGTGGTGGAGCATCTCTGTGGTTGAGTCATTGCCATAGAAATATTTGTAATGGGGAGAAGTTACTAAAATGACCACGCCCATGTGGGGGCGCCAGAAATATTTCTGCACCCAGACGCCTGAGTCCCTCTTTTCCTTCCTTACAAGCGGTGGAAATCCTCTGTAGTACAGTCTGATCTCACCAGGCATCCAAATTACACCCTCCCAGAGAGAGTTCCCATCTCTGAGGTAAGGTCCTGTGGAATGAGCAGTCTCTCTGAGGTCCCACCCAATTGTGGTCAGCGATGGCAGGGTTTCATTCAGCCAGAAGTCCACTCTCTTTTTCTCACTCCATTTCCTTTCAGGCTGTCCTCTCTTATCCTCCTAGCAGCCTGCAGACCTTCCTCTCCTTGCTTTGTTGCAGCAACCAATCACAATCCTTCCAAGATATACCCAGACCCAGCCAAGGTGGCTGCCCCCTGTACTACAGACACAGGCGAGCATTGCAAAGATTAAATATGGCTTCTGCACTTCTGCATTAATGAATATTAAACCCTGTCCACACTGCTAAAGGATAATACAGTTGCAACAAAGGAAGAAGTTCCACAGCAGTTATTAACTACAGTCCAGGTTATACTTCTAATAATTCTACCCCCATTGTTCACCTTTTTTCAAAACTGCTTTCCATTTTTATAAGCTAAAAAATAATAAAATAATTGCAAATTGAGAAGAAAGATAATTTGTCCATTAGAGAATATACTGTAGCTACTGTATAGTCATGATACTTAAAGCATTTGTTACCCCAACACTTCATATTCCTTATATGTGCCTGCTGTACAATGTACTTGTATGAGAAAGTATCCTGTTCTCTTTCTATTGCTTCCTTTGTGTGAAATCCCTGGTGTTCCTGGCTGCCAGTCCCTCTGCTTTCCTATTAAAAACTGACCACACGAAGCAGGAGAACACATCGTGGTCAGTTCTCTAGCTATGCTGGGAACTCCGTATGTTCTCCTCCAATGATCCAACTTGTCCTGACACCCCCCCCCCACTGCATAGCCATTCACTGGGGAGCTTGGTGTGCTGCTGCGTCTCCTCCCCCAGCTCTTATGCAACTGAGAACAGATGGAATGTGATCACTTATAAAAAGGGAAAAAAGATATTTATGTTTTTTTTATATCGACAGTATACAAAAATGTTTTGCATTTAATTTCTTGTACAAGGGGTTTTATTGAAAATACAGTTCAACAGGATAATACAGAAACAGTGGTGGACACATCATGGAGAAGTAGTTGTAAAAACTATTTTAAAACTATTTCTGTGTCCAAGACACAGAAATTTAAAGCAAGCCCTTGGAAAACCAAGGGCGATCACGTTTGGTCAGCAAGAGGTTATCATCCACTCGTAAGTCCTGATAAGGTGGTAGTACGCTAGACTAGGTTTACATGCTGGTGATCTTGCAGAGCCATATGTAAAACATGTGTCGAGAGGGAAATACAAAACATAACATTTCAAAAAGAGAAAAACTAAAAAAAAAAATACATAAAGAAAGGTAGTATATACCATTATTCAAGAGAAGCATTTTCTCACCATGTGTCGAATCCCAGCAGGACCAGGCCTGTGGGCCAGAAAGACATAAAAAAAAGATAGGAAGAAGCAGTGAGGAGGAGGAAGACCAGAAAAAGAATAGGATAGGGGTGCCAGGCAGAGAAAAAGGGAAAGAAAAAAAGTGGGGTAAAGGAATAGGGGAGTTCACGGGGTGGGGGGAACAGAGGCGTATTAGAGAGAGAGAAGGATGGTTATGAGCCACCCAGGGTTGCAATACCCGGAGGAATTTGTCATGAGTACACGGCTGTCAGTTTCTTGTTTACCATAATGTCATTCACGCAGTTTTTAACTGCTTCGAAACTGAGGGCCGGAGTCTTCCAGGCCTTTGCTATGGTCAATTTAGTTGCAATAAAAATATGGGACATCAATTGGCGTTCCGGGCGAAGTAATTCTGTGATCGGTTTCCACAGAAGGGCCACAAAAGGGTCCCTCTTTAGGTTGGTGTTGAAAAGGCTGCGAAGGAGCGTATAGACCCTGACCCAGAGTCTGCAAATCCTGGGGCACGTCCACCAGATGTGTGCCATTGTACCCTCTTGGGAACACCCACGGAAACGTAAGGGGGAATGGGATGGGATAAAGCTCGCCAATATGGCCGGGGTGTAATACCATCTGTAGAACACTTTATAAGCGGTTTCCCAAAAAGAGGACATTCTTGGAGCATTTGGACAGTGCAATAGTTATAATCTGCCAGTCTTCCGGGTCAAGCTGTTTTCCAAGCTCCGCCTCCCCCTGGAGGTGGTAAGGTCTCAGTGGTGATTTTTTGGAACCAATTATGGCTGCATAGATCAAAGAAATTAGACCAGAGAATTGGGGATGTGAGCTACAAAGGCTTTCGAAAGGGGTCAAAGTATAAGTGGTGTGTTGAGATTTTATGAGTTGTTGGAGAAAATGTCGGAGTTGCAGATAACTGTAGTGCTCCCTAAGGGGGATGTCATGAGAGGAACGTACAAATGGGATAATCTTAGTGGGGGTGAACATGGAATGAATATCCACAAAGCTGTTCTCGGTCCACCATGAGAACTGCATTGGATTGACGCATCCTAGTGGGAATAATGGGCAATGAAGGAGGCAGAGTAGAGGAAGATAGGGGGAAATCAGGCCCGCTAAGTATTTGACCTTGTCCCACAACCGAAGGGAATGGGCCAGACATGGACCTATAGTATTAGAGCGATGGGCTCGAGGGAGCCAAGGGAGGGAGGCTAGTGGTGTCAGGTGAGAATCCACTAAGTCAATGGTGGCCCACAATGGCATTTGGTGCTTCTCATGAAGATGAGACAATGGGGCGATGCCTGCTGCAGTGTAATAAGCGTGTAAGTTGGGAACCGAGAGGCCACCATTGATTTTGCGGGCGTATAGAACCTGTTTCTTGATCCTGGGTCTCGTAGAAGCCCAGACAAACTGCATGATTTTGCGCCAATGTATACCCAAAATGTGAGAAGGAACCTGGACTGGCAAGACTCTGAAAAAATAAAGCAGTTTTGGGAGATAAGTCATACGCACAGTCGCAATTCTACCGAACCAGGACAAAGGAAAAGTGGACCAGGCAGAGAGCATAGCCGCTAACTTCCCTAAGTGTGAAGGGAAGTTGGCTTGGTATAGTCCAGATTACTTTGGGGTAAGCCTGATCCCCAGGTAGGGTAATGAGGTTAACCACTGGAAGGAAAATGCAGTTTGTAGGGATTCCAGCTCTGAGGGCAGAAGGTTAGTCGACATTGCTTTAGATTTAGCGGGGTTGACTGATAGGCCCGAGAACATAGCAAAAGTATTTAAGACAGAAAGTAGGTTAGGGAGGGTAATTCTGGGTTTAGTAAGAGTCAGTAGAATATCGTCCGCAAACAGTGACAATTTGTGCGAAGTACCCGCTATTTCCACCCCTTATATGTCCGGATGGGATCGGATGGCCTCCGCCAAGGGTCCCAGTGCCAGGATAAAAAGACGTGGGGAAAGTGGGCATCCTTGGCGGGTTGCCCTTTTAATAGGGAAGGTAGGCGACCCAAAACCATAGTATTTTAATTTGGCCTGGGGGGAGTCATAACTAGCTGAAACCCAGCTCAAAAAGGAGGTGCCGAAACCATAGTGGCGAAGCACCTGTGTTAAGTAAGGCCATGACAGGGTTTCAAAGACCTTATTAACATCTAATGACAAAAACATTGTTTCTAAGGACCTACTATGAACTATGTGTTGGATTTGAAGGAGCCGTCTAATGGCGTCACCCGCCTGTCTCCATGGGACAAAACCCACCTGGTCCTTCTTTATCAGGCGTGGGAGAAAGTAATTCAGGCAATTGGCCAAGATCTTCGTCAAAATTTTCATGTCTATGTTAATTAGGGAGATTGGCTTGAAATTAGCCCAAGAAGAATGGTCCCTGTCTGGTTTAGGGATCATTACAATATTGGCGGTCAGAAGATTTGGTGTGAATGAATGACCCTCCTTTACTGAATTATGCATAGCCATTAGGTATGGGGCAATGACATCTGCTAACTTCCGATAGTATAGTGCCGTGAAGCCATCCGGGCCCAGCCTTTTACCTACCTTCAAACTCTTTAACGCACTGGAGAACTTCCGAGACCTCTATGTCTTGGTCCATTAGGGACATGTGGGTTTCGGATAGAGAGGGTAAAGACAAGTCTGTCAAGAAGGCGTCAAGGCCCTGGGTAGAAGAATGATTGGGGGCAGAATAAAGCTTAGTAAGGCAATGTCGGAATTCGTCCAAGACCCATTGGGGGTCGCCAGTGATGTGATGTTGTGGCGTGTGCCCAAAGCAATGGGAGCATATTTTGCGGTGAAGGTGCGCAATCTATTGGCCAGCATCGCATTAGGTTTATTCGCCTTGGCATACCATTTCTGGCGGGCCCAGCGTAGGGTACGTTCTGCTTCGTCGGTTAAGCATAAGTCTAGATCCGTGCGGGCCTTGTCTAAGAGCCTGCGATTGGCAGGGGTTGGAGATTGCTTGAAGGCCATTGACAGGGCCTCCAGGCGCTGCTCCAAATTGCAGAGAGCCTGGACTTGCTCTTTCTTGCGTTTCGACGCTAGGCAGATGACGTGGCCCCGAAGGATAGCCTTATACGCTTCCCATAACGTCACTGGGGATGAAACTCTGGGAATGTCCCTGCATTGAGCCTGATGTATTCCACGGAAGCTTTGTGGAGGTCACTAAGAATCGTTTTGAAATACAAAAGAGAGTCATTCATCACCCAGGGGGAGTGTTGCGGTTTGCTAAGCAGGAAGTGATAAACAGTCAGGATAGGGTCGTGGTCCGACCATGGGGCAGCTAAGATAGAGACTGAATCAATTAAAGGGAGGTGTTTCCATAATACAAACATATGATCGATCCTGCAGTGAGAGTGATGAGGGTGGGAATAGTGAGTATAGTCCCTGCCCAGGGGGTGAAGCTCCCGCCAGATATCCACTAGGTCATGGCTTTGCAAGGAATGTGAGAATTTTTTTGCAGCAGGGGAGGGGAGTTTATGATCCGATGGGTAGTTATCAAGAGAAGGGTTCAGTGTCATGTTAGAGTCACCCGCCAACAGAAGGGTGACTTTCTGATGGGACATTAACAAGGAGCAGATGTGGGTCAGGAAAGGCCCCAGATTATTATTCGGGGCGTAGTAGATCATGATGGTCACCTCATTGTCCTGAACGGTACCTTGCAAAATAAGGTATCTGCTGTTTGGGTCTGCTATTTGTTTACTGCAAATAAATGGGACCGACTTGCGCATAGCAATAAGGACTCCTCTCTGTTTAGTAGGGCCATTAGCCAAATAGACTTGGGGGTAACTTGCAGCAAAATATTTGGGACAGGAAGAGGAAGAGAAATGGGTTTCCTGCAAACATGCTACATCTATATTTTGTTTGAGGTATTTAAAAACCTTGACCCGTTTTTGGGGTGAATTTCTGCCCTGGACATTCAGGGACAACCAAAGGAGGGTCATGGAATCAAGAATGTACGGCTATGAAGTGCTCTGTCCACACACCCCGGGGACTGAAAGGGAGGGAGAAAAGGGAGGAAGGGAGAAGAGACAGAAAGGGGGGGGGGAGCAAGACATAGGACATAAGGGTACAGAGGAGAACTCGGAATAGAGTAAGCATTGAGAACTTTGATGCATCAGTTTGTGGGCTGTAAGGCTTTTTCAGGAGCAGTGATTTTAATGATGCTTAAAGTAAAAAAAAAAAAGTGAAATATTCCTTTAAATATCGTACCTGGGGGCTGTCTATAGTATGCCTGTAAAGTGGCATGTGTTTCCCGTGCCTAGAACAGTCCCTGCACAGAATGACATTTTTAAAGGAATAAAAGTATTTTAAAACTGCTTGCGGCTTTAATGTAATGTCGGGTCCTGGCAATATGGATGAAAATCAGTGAGACAAACGGTATGGGTACCCCCCAGTCCCTTACCAGGCCCTTTGGGTCTTGTATGGATATTAAGGGGAACCCCGCACCCAAATTAAAAAAAGGAAAGGTGTGTCTCTGAACAGTAGTATACAGGCGGAGCAAACAAGACAGGAACTGTAGGTTTGTTGTTAAGTAGAATCTGTTTGTAATTTTGAACTGGTACATTTTTAACGTGTTTAGCTCCAGCCACAAAATCTATTTTAAGCTTATTGGAAAACATAGGGAAGGGTTATCACCCCTGTGACATTTGTTTTGCTGTCTGTGCTCCTCTTCAGAAGATTTCACTTCACTTTTTGTCCCAATGACAAATGTTTTTTGAAAATTTGGGTTTTTTAGTGAAACAAGGATTGGTGATAAAGCATTAGTGGAAAGGAGAAACGTTTTTCCCATATTAACTCTTACAGGTGAGAATTTCCCTTCCTATGGGTAGATTTCTCACTTCCAGTTGTCTCCTTCCGTTTGCAAGTAGGAGTCGTTTGTAAGTTGGATGTTTGAAAGTAGGGTCCTGCCCTATATACTCTGCAGAAATTTGTCCTGACAGTTACTCTTGGTGGGCGCAGAAACGGGCCCTGTTGTGAAATATTAGATCAGGAATTCAAATTACATGTCCCTGTTGAACAGGGGCAGAAAAATTGGGCCTTAGGCACTGGTGCTGGTGCCACAAAACTGCAACCCCTCACAGATACTCTAGTTGGAGCGCAGGAACAAGCCCTGCTGCAAAGAATTGCATCAACAATTGTAATTACACGCCCCTGTTAAACAGGGGCTGAAAAATTGGGCCTTAGGCACTGGTGCTGGTGCCACAACACTGCAACCCCTCACAGATACTCTAGTTGTAGCGCAGGAACTAGCCCTGCTGCAAAGAATTGCATCAAAAATTGTAATTACACGCCCCTGTTAAACAGGGGCTGAAAAATTGGGCCTTAGGCACTGGTGCTGGTGCCACAACACTGCAACCCCTCACAGATACTCTAGTTGTAGCGCAGGAACTAGCCTTGCTGCAAAGAATTGCATCAAAAATTGTAATTACACGCCCCTGTTAAACAGGGGCTGAAAAATTGGGCCTTAGGCACTGGTGGTGGCGCCCAGAACCAAAAATGTTCTTACAAGCTATTAGCACGATCATTGAGGAGGAAGAGGATAATTACTCAGCATAACAGGATAGTCAATCAGCATCAGCATAGGCAGTCTTTGAAGGGATCTGACATTTCAAAAAAAAATATTTGGTTACATCAGCATCAGGTGCCTGGTAGCTGGTGGTGATCCAAGACTGATTCATTTTTATGAAGGTTAGTCGATCGACCGAGTCGGTGGACAGGCGGCACCCTGTGATCGGTTACAAAGCCTCCAGCAGCACTGAATGTGAGTTCTGAAAGAACGCTGGGTGCAGGACAGGCCAGTAGCTCAATTGCATACTGTGCAAGCTCTGGCCAGTGATCCATCCTCAAGACCCAGTAACCCAGAGGATTTTCGGTGGGAAAGGTGTCCAAGTCAGATCTTGCCCCTAGGTATTCCTGCACCATGTAAAACAGACGCTTGCGATGGTTGCTTGAACCGATCATACCTTGGGGCTGCGGACTAAAAAAATGTCTGAACGCATCAGTCAGACGGCCACCTTCTCCACCACTCCTTCTTTGACTGACCGAAGCCACAGCAACATGTTGTCCAGGAACAGGAGTTTGTAACCTCCCAGTCTCTGGGAATGCATTGCACAGACCTTTCTGCAAGGCCTCCTGAAGATATTTCATCCTCTGCTCCCTCTGCGACGGCAAGATAAGGTCCGCAACCTTACCCTTGTAACGTGGATCAAGGAGGGTTGCCAGCCAGTATTGTTCCTTCTCCTTGATACCACGAATACGAGGATCCTTCCGCAGGCTTTGCAGGATCAGGGAGACCATGCAGCGTAGGTTTGCTGAGGCATTCGGTCTGGAATCCTCTGGGTCACTAAGGACGACATGATCCGCAGCCACCTCCTCCCAGCCACGTACAAGTCCATGGGTTTCTTCGGACTGTAAATGATCCCTTAAAGACTGCTGCTGATGCTGAGTGCCAGGCTCCACCTCCATGCTGACACAATCCTCCTCCTCCTCCTCATCCTCTTCCTGTGTGATCGACGGGCACGCAGGAACACTGTCTGGATAAAGGGGGCCTTGAGAGCTAAGGAAGTCCTCCTCTTCCTGCCTCTGTTCTGCCTCAAGTGCCCTGTCCATTATTCCACGCAGCGTGTGCTCCAACAGGTGGACAAGGGGGACAGTGTCACTGATGCATGCACTGTCACTGCCCATCATCCTCGTGGCCTCCTCAAATGGTGACAGGACAGTGCATGCATCCCTGATCATGGCCCAGTGGTGTGGGGAAAAAAAAACAAGCTCCCCTGACCCTGTCCTGGTGCCATAGTCGCACAGGTACTCATTGACGGCCCTCTGCAAGCACACCAGCTCAAGCACCGAATGGCATCTTTTGGCCTGCGTACTTGCGTAGCCCCTTGAACGCCTACGGAGCACCGCTGGTTCTGAGGACAAAGCACAGGAAGAGGCCATGGAGGAAGAAGAAGAGGAGGGGGTGTCAGAATCACCAGTAGTGGCAATTTGGAGGCGTGGTGGCGGAACAACCTCCAACACTACTGCACCTTGTCCTGCATCCTTCCCAGCTGCCAGCAGAGTCACCCAATGCGCCGTGAAACTTAGGTAACGTCCCTGTCCATGCCTGCCGGACCATGAGTCAGCAGTAATATGCACCTTACCACTGACCGCCCTGTCCAGCGAGGCCAAGACATTGCCTTCCACATGCCGGTAGAGAGCCAGAATCGCCTTCCGTGAGAAAAAGTGGCGTTTGGGAACCTGCCACTGAGGAACCGCATATTCCAAAAACTCACGGAAGGGGGCAGAGTCTACCAACTGAAAAGGTAGCAGTTGAAGTGCTAGCAATTTTGCCAAGCTAGCATCCAACCGCTGGGCATGTGGTTGGCTGGGAGCAAAATTCTTTTTGCGGTGCAGCAGCTGGGGCAGGGAAATTTGCCTGGTACAATCTGACGTCGGTGTACCGATAGCAGATTGCCCGCAAGTACTTGGCTGTGACACACCTAATTCTACACCTTCATTCCTCTCAGTGCAGGTCTCAGAGAGGACTGAAGGTATAGTGGGGTTGGAGATCCCAGCTGATGAGGAGCAAGGAGAGGTCCTCTTTGTTCTTTGGTGTGGGTCTTTTAGGTACGCTTGCCAACGAACTGCATGGCAGGTCAACATATGTCTGGTCAAGCATGTGGTGCCCAAGCGGGAGATGTTTTGGCCACGCGAGATACGCTTGAGACATATGTTGCAAATAGCAGCGGTGCAATCTGATGCACTCGTCTCAAAAAAGGCCCACACCAAAGAACTATTGGAATAACGCACAGAGACAGCAGCGCCCTGCACATGCGGAGCTCTGCGGTGTGATGCAGTCAGTGTGCTGCCCTTAGGCTGGCCCCTGGAGGGCATCCTGCCTCGTTGGTGATGTGCCTCCTCCTCCTCTTCTCTCCTATCAGGCACCCACGTTGAGTCAGTGACCTCATCATCCCCTCCCTCCTCATCACTGGAGCAAACCTGGCAGTATGCTGCAGCAGGGGGAACATGCCAGATTGCTGTCCTTCTTGGGCACCCCCTCTGTCCGTGCTCACGTTACAGCCTTCATCTAGCTCAGTATCATCATCAGAGCCTTCAAAACGCTAGGCATCCTCCTGGAGCATGTATCCAACACTGTGGTCAAACAGTTCGAGGGACTCCTCAGGAGAACATGGTGGGGCTAGGGAAGGAGTCACTGATGCCATTGAGCCGAGGGCAGAGGCCGCGTTGGCAGCTGCTTTGCCAAAGTACCCTGAGCCTGGGTGAGTGAGGATGAGGAGGATGAGGACGGCTTGGTCATCCACTCGACCAAGTCTTCTGCATGTTGCGGCTCAACACAGCCAGCTGCTGAAAAAAAAGGCCAAGCGTGTCCCATGGCCACGTGCTGATGAGTATGCACCGTGTCCACGACCAGCACTGTTGCCTCGAGACACAGAGCCTGCTTGCCCTCTTTTATTGGCTTGTGACTGTCTGCCTCTCCTTGTTGGCCTTCCAGACATACTATTGGCCTGCAGTGAGCTGCACAAAACTGATATATATATATATATACCGATTATACTGCAGCTAGCGGAATCAACTGCCTGCCTGTAGTATTATTAGTATGATAACACCTTCACTTGTCTTCATGTAGCTATACTGTAGGTGCAACTGTGCAGGGTACACAGTACAGTAACTGGAAATACGTCAAGAGCCTACACAAGCACCTGGCTGCAGGTAGCTTTACTGTAGGTGAGACTGTGCAGGGTACACAGTACAGTAGCTGGAAATACTTCAATGAGCCTACACAAGCACCTGGCTGCAGGTTGCTATACTGTAGGCGAGACTGTGCGGGGTACACAGTACAGTAGCTGGAAATACTTCAATGAGCCTACACAAGCACCTGGCCGCAGGTTGCTATACTGTAGGTGAGACTGTGCAGGGTACACAGTACAGTAGCTGGAAATACTTCAATGAGCCTACACAAGCACCTGGCTGCAGGTAGCTTTACTGTAGGTGAGACTGTGCAGGGTACACAGTACAGTAGCTGGAAATACTTCAATGAGCCTACACAAGCACCTGGCTGCAGGTTGCTATACTGTAGGTGAGACTGTGCAGGGTACACAGTACAGTAGCTGGAAATACTTCAATGAGCCTACACAAGCACCTGGCTGCAGGTTGCTATACTGTAGGTGAGACTGTGCAGGGTACACAGTACAGTAGCTGGAAATACTTCAATGAGCCTACACAAGCACCTGGCTGCAGGTTGCTATACTGTAGGTGAGACTGTGCGGGGTACACAGTACAGTAGCTGGAAATACTTCCATGAGCCTATACAAGCACCTGGCTGCAGGTAGCTATACTGTAGGTGAGACTGTGCAGGGTACACAGTACAGTAGCTGGAAATACTTCAATGAGCCTACACAAGCACCTGGCTGCAGGTTGCTATACTGTAGGCGAGACTGTGCAGGGTACACAGTACAGTAGCTGGAAATACTTCAATGAGCCTACACAAGCACCTGGCTGCAGGTTGCTATACTGTAGGTGAGACTGTGCGGGGTACACAGTACAGTAGCTGGAAATACTTCAATGAGCCTACACAAGCACCTGGCTGCAGGTTGCTATACTGTAGGTGAGACTGTGCGGGGTACACAGTACAGTAACTGGAAATACTTCCATGAGCCTATACAAGCACCTGGCTGCAGGTAGCTATACTGTAGGTGAGACTGTGCAGGGTACACAGTACAGTAGCTGGAAATACTTCAATGAGCCTACACAAGCACCTGGCTGCAGGTTGCTATACTGTAGGCGAGACTGTGCAGGGTACACAGTACAGTAGCTGGAAATACTTCAATGAGCCTACACAAGCACCTGGCTGCAGGTTGCTATACTGTAGGTGAGACTGTGTGGGGTACACAGTACAGTAGCTGGAAATACTTCAATGAGCCTACACAAGCACCTGGCCGCAGGTTGCTATACTGTAGGTGAGACTGTGCAGGGTACACAGTACAGTAGCTGGAAATACTTCAATGAGCCTACACAAGCACCTGGCTGTAGGTAGCTTTACTGTAGGTGAGACTGTGCAGGGTACACAGTACAGTAGCTGGAAATACTTCAATGAGCCTACACAAGCACCTGGCTGCAGGTTGTTATACTGTAGGTGAGACTGTGCGGGGTACACAGTACAGTAGCTGGAAATACTTCAATGAGCCTACTCTAACTTAAATCAAATGACACTGTCTGTCTCTCGCTCGCTCTCTATCTCTCTATCTGAACGCCGGAACACACTACACAGGGCAGCCGTGCAGGCGGCCTTATATAGTGTGGGGCGTGTACTAAACCCCCTGAGCCATAATTGGCCAAAGCCTCCTTGGCTTTGGCCAATTACGGCTCTCTGTTCAGACGGCGCTGTGATTGGCCAAGCATGCGGGTCATAGTGCATGCTTGGCCAAACATCAGCCAGCAATGCACTGCGATGCCGCCGTGAATTATGGGCCATGACGCGCCACTCGAATTTGGCGCAAGCGGCCCATATTGTTTGTAATTCGGCGAACGACCGAACACACGAACACGTAGCTCATCCCTACTCACCAGCCCTCCTGGCTGCATATCGGTGGTTCCCTCCTGAAGACTTGCCTGGCAGCACTAGCTCTTGCTATCCTCTCTGACTCCTCTCTGTACCTCCTGTTCAGATCCTTCACAAGTACTTGAAGGGATCCGTCCTGCACCCAAGTCCCAGGTCCAAGGTCACCCCCCCCCCCAGATTGGGGAGCTCCCTCAAAGGCCCTGACAGCCTAGTACTCCATCCTCATTTGTTCCACCCGACAACTCCTCCCCAGCTGGGCTGACTCTGGATATTTCAAGGAGGCCTGCCCCCTGCCAACCCTAGTTGGGGATTGGTCAGGGCTCCCTGAGACACCCCAGACAGCTCCACCTCTCTTCCCCTCCTCTTCTTCTAGAATCCTGTAGAAGCAAGAGGGAGGTGACAGTGGAGTGATGCTGCCTGTGAGTCACAGCTGCTACTCTGAGCCACTCCCAGCCCACACAGATCAAAACAAACAGGCCTAGCTTCCAGCTAAGCCTGCCTAAATTTACCTGCACTCACAAAAAATCCTGACTCTAGCACCTATCTAGGTAGAGAGTGCTACATCTATTTTATGCTCTGTTCAAATCTCGGCGTTCCGAATTGCGGGCGGAATCACCTGCAATTCGAAAAAGCGGCAAATTGCAGGATGCCCGTGTATTCCCTGTCATTTCCAATGACACCCCAATGGTGGCGCGATTTTGCAGTGTTTTGTCAGATATAAATAATAAAATTGCGCAAATAGTTTGCCAATGGGGTGCCATTGGAAGTGACAGGGAACATACAAGCAACCCACGATTTACCGATATTTCGAATCGCGGGCAGAGTCGCGGCGATTCCCCTCGTGATTTGGAATGCCAAGATGTGAATGGAGCCTTAAACTGAATGGGTTGTTTTACAAGGTGATCATTTACAAACACTTTGAATAATAATTCATAAATTATATTTGCGCTGTTTTATACAGAGGGCCTTTTTAAAAAGAAAAAAATCAGATTGCAGAAAAAGGCCATGGCCGGATAACTACATGCATATATCCAGTTCATAATGTCCTCAAAAGACTGACCATACCTTTGCAATAATTAAGCTACAAAGCACATTGGAATTCATTGCTTTATGTTCTGTTTTTAAAAACTGTGTATAATTTATAGTGATTTCTTTTAAAGAATTTTGCGGCTTGTTCCCATGATTCAGCCAGTTATTTTAGCAGTGAGAGCATGTTTGATAGTGTCCTATGAGAGGAGTGTTTTTCAGTAAGAAAAGAGCTAGGAGCAAAAGTGCTGTGAGAATGTTTTTCTTCCTCTGATGTGCTATAGACTTTCAACGTGTCTCTGTACTCAACGCTTTTCAAATCTTTAAGTTACCAGAGGGGACAATGGTGAATTTATATCTTCAAAAGATTTCAGTAGTGTTAACACGGTTGTACGTATTATCTTAAAAGAAATACCGATACATTATTTGACAAATAATACATGTTTAACAGGGAAAATAACTCTCTGCATTGAAAGTCAAATGAACACAGACAATACATAATTAAATGTGGCCTTATCAACAAATGTATTTAAAATATCATTTCTACTTTGGTGTTGATGAGACAAACCAAATTCCAGACTACTTGACATGTGAACAAAATCAAATCTGATAACTCCATGAAACAATTTTTTTTCTAGATGAAGAATAAATATATAGTGTGTGTGTGTGTGTATATATATATATATATATATATATATATATATATATATATATATATATATACATATATATATACACACATACTGTATATGCAGTATCTCACAAACATGAGTACACCCCTCACATTTTTGTAAATATTTTTTTATATCTTTTCATGTGACAACACTGAAGAAATGACACTTTGCTTTAAAGTAAAGTAGTGAGTGTACAGATTGTATAACAGTGTTAATTTGCGATTTCTTCAAAATAACTCAACACACAGCCATTAATGTCTAAACCGCTGGCAACAAAAGTGAGTACACCCCTAAGTGAAAATGTCCAAATTGGGCCTAATTAGCCATTTTTCCTTCCCGGTGTCATGTGACTCGTTAGTGTTACAAGGTCTCAGGTGTGAATGGGGAGCAGGTGTGTTAAATTTGGTGTTATTGCTCTCACTCTCTCATACTGGTCACTGGAAGTTCAACATGGCACTTCATGACAAAGAGCTCTCTGAGGATCTGAAAAAAGGAATTGCTGCTCTACCTAAAGATGATCTAGGCTAAAGGAAGATTGCCAAGACCCTGAAACTGAGCTGCAGCACGGTGGCCAAGACCATACAGCGGTTTAAGAGGACAGGTTCCACTCAGAACAGGCCTCGCCATGGTAGATCAAAGAAGTTGAGTGCAAAGTGTTCTCTGAATACGAGCAGACTAAGGATTACTGGAACCATGTCCTGTGGTCTGATGAGACCAAGATAAACTTATTTGGTTCAGATGGTGTCAAGCTTGTGTGGCGGCAACCAGGTGAGGAGTACAAAGACAAGTGTGTCTTGCCTACAGTCAAGCATGGTGGTGGGAGTGTCATGGTCTGGGGCTGCATGAGTGCTGCTGGCACTGGGGAGCTACAGCTCATTGAGGGAACCAGGTCTCCAGACCTAAATCCTATTGAGCATCTGTGGGGCATCCCCAAACAGAAGGTGGAGAGGCACAAGGTCTCCAACATCCACCATCTCTGTGATGTCATCATGGAGGAGTGGAAGAGGACTCCAGTGGTACCCTGTGAAGCTCTGGTAAACTTCATGCCCAAGAGGGTTAAGGCAGTGCTGGAAAATAATGGTGGCCACACAAAATATTGACACGTTGGGCTCAATTTTGACATTTTCACTTAGGGGTGTACTCACTTTTGTTGCCAGCGGTTTAGACATTAATGGCTGTGTATTGAGGGCACAGCAAATATCTACAAAAATGTGAGGGCTGTACTCCCTTTTGTGAGATACTGTGAGATACTGTGTATATATATATATATATATATATATATATATATATATATATATATATATATATATACTATATTGTGAAAAGTACTGGGACGCCTGCCTTTACACGCATATGAACTTTAATGGCAGTCTTAGTCCGTAGGATTCAATATTGAGTTGGCCCATCCTTTGCAGCTATAACAGCTTCAACTTTTCTGGAAAGGCTGTCCACAAAGTTTAGGAGTGTGTCTATGGAAATGTTTGACCCTTCTTCCAGAAGCGCATTTGTTAGGTCAGGCACTGATGTTGGATGAGAAGGCCTGGCTCGCAGTCTCCACTCTAATTCATCCCAAAGGTGTGCTGTCTGGTTGAGGTCAGGACTCTGTGCAGGCCAGTCAAGTTCTTCCACCCCAAACTTGCTCATCCATGTCTTTATGGACCTTGCTCGGTGCACTGGTCCAATTTACTTGGTGGGGGGGGGGGTATTATGGTGTGGGTTTGTTTTTCAGGGGTTGGGCTTGGCCCCTTAGTTCCATTGAAGGGAACTCTTAACCACTTCCCGACCGGCTCACATACATTTACAGTGGCAGGTTGACTCCCCTGCGCGATTCAACATACCTGTACGTCAGCTCCTTTAAAAGCCATAGCAGGCGTGCGCACGCCTGCTGCACGGTGGGGGACCCGATGCGTGTAGCCAGCGGGCGCGATGTCCGCTGGCAACCCACGATCACGGGCACGAAAGCCAGAATGGGGATTTGTGTGTGTAAACACAAAAATCCCCATTCTGACAGGAGAGGAGAGACAGATCGTCTGTTCCTAGTAATTTGGAACAGTGATCTATCTCCTCCTCCACTGCCCCCATAGTTAGAAACACACACGAGGGAACATATTTAACCCCTTGATCGCCCCCTAGTGTTAACCCCTTCCCTGCCAGTGACATTTACACAGTAATCAGTGCATTTTTATAGCACTGATTGCTGTATAAATGCCAATGGTCCCAAAAAAGTGTCAAAAGTGTCCGCTCTGTCTGCCGCAATGTCGCAGTCCCACTAAAAATCCCAGATCGCCGACATTACAAGTAAAAAATAAATAATAAAAATTACATAAATCTATCGCCTATTTTGTGGACACAATAACTTTTGCGCAAACCAATCAATATACGCTTGTTGCAATTTTTACCAAAAATATGTACAAGAATACATATTGGCCTAAACTGATGAATAAATTAGTTTAAAAAAAAAATTGGGGATATTTATTATAGCAAAAAGTTAAAAATTGTTATTTTGTTCAAAATTGTCGCTCTTTTTTTGTTTGTAGTGGAAAAAATAAAAACCGCAGAGGTAATCAAATATCACCAAAAGAAAGCTCTATTTGTGGGAAAAAAGGACGTCAACTTTGTTTGTGTACAGCGTCTCACGACCGTGCAATTGTCAGTTAAAGCGATGCAGTGCCGTATCGCAAAAAATGGCCTGGTCAGGAAGGGGGTAGATCCTTCCGGGGTTTTAGTGCTTAAGGCGTCAGCATACCAAGACATTTTGGACTATTTCATGCTCCCAACTTTGTGGGAACAGTTTGGGGCTGGCCCCTTAATGTTCCAACATGACTGCGCACCAGTGCACAAAGCAAGGTCCTGACCTCAACCCAATAGAACACCTTTGGGATGAGAGCGGAGACTGCGAGCCAGGCCTTCTCGTCCAACAGCATTGCCTGTCCTCACAAATGCGTTTCTGGAAGAATAGTCAATCATTCCCATAGACATACTCCTAAACCTTGTTGACAGCCTTCCCAGAAGAGTTGAAGCTGTTATAGCTGCAAAGAGTGGGGAAACTCAATATTGAACCCTGCAAACTTAGACTGGGATGCCATTAAAGTTCATGTGCGTCAGTTGAAAGATATAATGGAAAATGGGGAAATATTCGCATCACACGATTTAAAGCAGAAAAAAGAATTAGTGGTGATCGATGAATGGTGGTATTTTCAGTTGAGGCATTTCATAGCATCCTTACCGCAACCAATAAGATAAGAACAGTTGTGTACATCTAAAAATACTAGACATGGTATCTACCGAATTGATAAAATATTGTTAAACAAATAAATAAATATTGTTGTTAGCAGGAACGGAAAAACTGCCATACAACGAAAAATGGAATTGGGAGCACGTGTGAATGAGTTTCAATTCAGAAAAATTATAAAAATTGTACATAATTCTGCAGTAGATATAAATATCAGAGAAATTACCTATAAGTACCTATCTAGACGGTATATAACCCCAGATAAAGTTCATAAGTATCAAATAGGAAAATCACCAAGGCGAGGTTGTGATACTCTTGGAAATATGGCCCACATTTGGTGGGAATTAAAAAATTTAAAAATATATGAAAGAAGTGTTATCACTGATCAAAGAGATTATAGTTACATAGTAGGTGAGGTTGAAAAAAGACACAAGTCCATCAAGTTCAACCTCTGTGTGTGATTATATGTCAGTAGTATATCGCTGTATGTTGTGGTCATTCAGGTGCTTATCTAATAGTTTCTTGAAACTATCGATGCCCCCCGCTGAGACCACCGCCTGTGGAAGGGAATTTCACATCCTTGCCGCTCTTACAGTAAAGAACCCTCTACGTAATTTAAGGTTACACCTCTTTTCTTCTAATTTTAATGAGTGGCCACGAGTCTTGTTAAACTCTCTTCTGCGAAAACATTTTATTCCTTTGTGGGGTCACCAGTACGGTATTTGTATATTGAAATCATATCCCCTCTCAAGCGTCTCTTCTCCAGAGAGAATAAGTTCAGTGCTCGCAACCTTTCCTCATAACTAATATCCTCCAGACCCTTTATTAGCTTTGTTGCCCTTCTTTTGTACTTGCTCCAATTCCAGTACATCCTTCCTGAGGACTTGTGCCCAGAACTGGACAGCATACTCTAGGTGCGGCCGGACCAGAGTCTTGTAGAGCGGGAGAATTATTGTTTTATCTCTGGAGTTGATCCCCTTTTTAATGCATGCCAATATTCTGTTTGCTTTGTTAGCAGTAGCTTGGCATTGCATGCCATTGCTGAGCCTATCATCTACTAGGGCCCCCAGGTCCTTTTCCATCCTAGATTCCCCCAGAGGTTCTCCCCCCAGTGTATAGATTGCATTCATATTTTTGCCACCCAAATGCATTATTTTACATTTTTCTACCTTGAACCTCATTTGCCATGTAGTTGCCCACCCCATTAATTTGTTCAGATCTTTTTGCAAGGTTTCCACATCCTGCGGAGAAGTTATTGCCCTGCTTAGCTTAGTATCGTCTCCAAATACAGAGATTGAACTGTTTACCCCATCCTCCAGATCGTTTATGATCAAATTAAACAGGATTGGTCCCAGCACAGAACCCTGGGGGACCCCACTACCCACCCCTGACCATTCCGAGTACTCCCCATTTATCACCACCCTTTGAACCCGCCCTTGTAGCCAGTTTCCAATCCATGTACTCACCCTATGGTCCATGCCAATGGACCTCATTTTGTACAGTAAACGTTTATGGGGAACTGTGTCAAATGCTTTTGCAAAATCCAAATACACCACTTCCTTTATCTAGCTGGCAACTCACCTCCTCATAGAAGGTTAGTAGATTGGTTTGGCAAGAAAGATTCTTCATGAATCCATGCTGATTACTGCTAATGATACCGTTCTCATTACTAAAATATTGTATATAGTCCCTTATCATCCCCTCCAAGAGTTTACATACTATTGATGTTAGGCTAACTGGTCTGTAATTCCCCGGGATGTATTTTGGGCCCTTTTTAAATATTGGTGCTACATTGGCTTTTCTCCAATCAGCTGGTACCATTCCAGTCAGTAGGCTGTCTGTAAAAATTAGGAACAACGGTCTGGCAATCACTTGACTGAGTTCCCTAAGTACCCTTGGGTGCAAGCCATCTGGTCCCGGTGATTTATTAATGTTAAGTTTCTCAAATCTAATTTTAATTCTGTCCTCTGTTAACCATGGAGGTGCTTCCTGTGATGTGTCATGAGGATAAACACTGCAGTTTTGGTTACTGAAGCCCCCCGATTCCCTCGTGAAGACTGAGGAGAAGAATAAATTCAATACCTTCGCCATCTCCCCATCCTTTGTAACCAGAGGTCCTTCCTCATTCTTTATGGGGCCAATATGGCCTGTCCTCCCTTTTTTACTGTTTACATACATTATAAATTTAGAAATACCAGAAAGTCTGCGGGTATGTCTATTCCATGGTACAGAGACCCCAATAAAACATTATAGAAATACTTTGATACCACATTTAATGAACGAACTAAAAGCTTAATTCCACAACATTGGCAAGAACAAGAGTATCCTACAGTAGGAGAATGGATGAGAGAAGTTGAATATAGATATAAAATGGAACAACTGCGGTGTAGTGAATGGGATGAGAGTGGAAGATTAGGGGAGGTTTGGAAATGGTGGATCGAATTTAAAAGAACAAGGAAATACGCTGAAATGATGGGAGTTGAGATAATGGGGTAGAAAGAATAGAAGAAAAAAAAAAAGAGGCAAATAGTGAGGAGAGTTGGTGGGTAATGGGGTGGGAGAGGGCGAGGGACTGATTTTGTATAAAATGATTCTTGGAAAATTATTTTTCTTCTTTTAATGTTTTGTATGAGAATTATTGAAAATTAATAAACATATTTAAAAAAAAAATGAAATTAATGTGCGTGTATAGGCAGGTGTCCCAATACTTTTGACAATATAGTGTGTATAAAACTACAGAAACTCCATTTGTTTTTCTGAGTGAAGTGTCCCTTTCCTCTTTGTCTTGGGGGGTCCCTAAGCCGCTGTCCCCTCCTTTGCTGCTTTCTTCTTCAGCTAGTTGGGTGATAAGGAGACACCGACATGTGCATGTTGAGAAAAAAACATTCCCCTCTGGGTGATCTATGTACATTGTAAGGATTTTAACAAACTTTGTTGCAGATTCCTACTTTTTGTTATTCTGAAGAAATCACTGTCTGTTCCTCTGCCCCCTGTGCTGAGTGAGTCTAATGGGAGTGGTTTCATAATTATCAACCAGCTGCTGCAGAATCAGGGCTCTAATGAGGAAAGCTGCAGGGTCTGCATCACTTTAGACGTTATTTCCTATTGGGAGTATCTTACCAAAAATTACATTTTTGTTGCACAGGATGCCAAAAATTTGACTTGTATCTTAGACTTCTGGGAAAATCAGTGAGCCAATCACACAAGCAGGAAATTATGTTTCTGGGGGCTGTTCTGTACGCAGAGACATTCTGTGTACAGAACACCTCCAGGTAGCCATATTGCTTTGCACTTTATAGAAAATTTACAGAGCTGCAGATTGAAAATGAAAGGTAATTTTTATTATCATTCAATTACAATATGACTTGTGTCGCAATTGTACATGCTATATTTTTATTTTATTTTATTTTTTTTATTTGCTATTTTTTTTTCCCATGAAAGCGGCGTTGCCCTTTACACATTTATTTTTTTTATCTATATCTATGTAAAATATTAAATTTGAAAGGTAAATCGGGATTGAAACTTTATACTACCTATAAATAATATATCTCTTTTAAACATGGCATTACAATAGAGCAGAAAAGAAAGAGGGCGCACCAACCTAGTGCATTACCACTGGTAAACTTTAATGCAGCATAAAAACAGTAAAAATTATACTCACAAACGAGCTAGTATAAATAGCTTTCAAAAGGGCGCAAAAGCGCTGTTTCTGTGGATCGACACCCCAGGACCTGTTGCCGAGAGGATATGACCAGCGCAAATGGCTGATGGCTTACGCGTTTCGGGGGAGCACCCCTTTCTTCAGAGCCTAAGCGGGCAATGGTTGGTCTCTCGAATTGCTCTCTCTATAAATGTATGTGCCTGTGTCTACCCCACCCAATTAGTGACGACGCCCCCTCCCACAGGTATTAGGCACCACCCACCCATTCGGGTTAACCTTCTCTATCCCATCCCTCTGAGTGTGATTCCCCGTTTGTTAGCCAAAATATAGAGGGCAAACATCACTCAATGTAATCTGCTAAAGAGATAATGGTAGTGGTAATACTAGTATAAAAAGAAATTGATTAATTGAAAAAATAAATAGATATAAAAAGATATAAAGTATATAGAAACACTGGACCAGTAGGTCAATTCCACTCTCACCATATGCTATGTGCAACAGGGCAGGGGAAGAGGGATTGGGTGCGCCAAAACGAAGACATCTCGTTTTCATGCAGCTCTAATTGTGTCCCCATGACCCCGATCTACTGGGGTGAATGATGCCGGGCTCCTCCGGCTCCCAGGAGCCCTAATGGTGCCGCATGCCATGTGTGGAGCCCTAATGGTGCCGCATGCCATGTGTGGAACGCACGCTATTCAACAGGCTGGGAAGTGCGGGCGTACCTGCGTTCCACCCGCAACTTCCGGCCGATCGTGGTGTCATTACCCCCTCCTCCACATGCATCAGAGGTCACTGTGCGCCAGGAACACGGTCCGGAAGCGTGGGTGTGTTTGCGTTCCACCCACTGCTTCCGACCGTCAACCTGTGGTGAATGATGCGCGCGCATCTCAGTACGGCCGCACGCTCTCTACCAATCGCTCCACTACCAACATTATCAACATTATCATCATTGGCAG